>CM055072.1:7192215-7258342 GCA_029204045.2 Tillandsia leiboldiana
GAGTATCTCCGCCAGTGAGTGTAGTGCCACGAGTTGGTTGAGTCCGCTAGTGCCTTGAGATTCATGAGAGCTTATTAGCTGGGTCGTTGAGAGTACGTCCGACCGTTGTGTGAGATGCTTAACGGATCGTGAGTCCTTCCGTTCGGAGAGTGAGCGTGGATTTTGATTATAGCCTGCAGGAGCCACTTTGACTCGACAGAGATGCGCGGATACATTTTCCTCGTGGGTTCGCGCCTCTCGAGTGCCCCGTCTCCGGAGTTGTGCCTATTACTTTTAGTATCGCGACTTGTCGACGCCGTCCGCATCAGAAAGGGACTGCCCTACGTAAATTCCGTCCTCTTGTGGATGTGTGGTAGTAGATGGGCGCAGGCGTGATGGACCCCTAGGTGGCAGACCAGTTGGTTCGATTGGGTCGATTGAGCACCTCGTGTACGAGTGGTTTGCATATCTTTTCATCTATATCACTGATTGAGCATTTAGATAGAGCATGGTATCTGCTGAGTATTTCCAGCTTTTCTTATTCAGTTTTTTATGCATTGTTATCTTATGCCTCTAAGTAGACTTAGTGGGCATGACCGTCGGGCTTGTGGCGGTAGCCCACTGAGAACTACGTTGTTGGTGTAGTTCTACACACCCTCTGTCGGTGACAGTTGTTTTCAGAGGCTTCTTCTTCCAGTTCCTACCTCAGCTGTTCGAGCGGCTTCTTCTGATCGAGGGCGAGGGAGTCGCGAGCTAGATCTCTACCTGTCTTTGGGAGTACTGTACCCCCTTATTGAGATTTATTGTACAGTCAGTTAGATTGTTTTATTTTTTTTTACTTTGAGAGATTGATGTATTGTGAGAATCTGACTTTTACTGTGAGCCTGTATACTAGGTATTGTTGATTTTTAGTTACCGCCCCCCGTTTGGAGTTTTAGATGTTGTATCAGAGGATGATGTATTATTATTATTATTTTTGGGAGGTGGATACGTGGTGACTCGGATCTCTACAGGGCTTTTACAGTATGACCAGCAGCAGCTTCTGGAGGCCTATGTGGCGTGTCGGCGTGTGTTGTGCACCAACTGGACTTAAGTGATGGCTACACAGGGCTTAAAAGGGATCACGTGGGTAATCGAGGCCCCCGTCGATTGTTTAGTAGAAGTGGTTTCGCGTGAATCGTACATCAGAATTGGACTCAGCGCGAAATTTGGGTTAGACACTTATCTGGATGCCATGATGCCTTCGACAAATTTGGAAATGAAATTTTGACAAAACGACGCAGATTTGGACTCAACACGCGAAAACGTGAAATGGACTATTGTTATTTGTAATTTTTCGGAGCCCGAATGCGCGTGCACGGATTTCGAGGTTGGTGTACTATTCCGGCGGCCAGCGGCAGCGGCGGAGCGTGGGCAGGGCGCGCGTGCACGGGGGCGTCGTGCCACGTGTCGTCTTCCTTCCGTTGGTTTGTCTAGGGCATGTGGCCGCGCATGGATTGATCGTGATGTGACTCGGTCCACGGACTGGTGCGGCTGGGCCTCGGAGGCGTGCGCGGTAGGGTGGCAGGCGCGCGGAAGGTGCGGAGAACCGAAGCGTTGACACGCCGTTTCCTCGCTCGGGCGGCCACAATTCGGCGTCCGCGGGTGGCCACGCGGCGCAAGGCTGGTGGCGGACTCGGTTGTCCGCTGTTTCTGCGATTACGTGGCGCAACCAGAGCAATCCGTGCGCGCGATGGATGGTCGGATTTGGCGGCACTGTTTGCGCCCGGAAATTCCGGGCGCGAGCCGGAAAATGCACCAGGAAGTGTATTTTCTTCGTATTTCAGCATATAAATAGGCATTGAGTGCCCTTTGGTGCGGGTTTTGGAGATTCTTCTGGAGCTCCCCTTTTGCGTAGAGGCCTTCTACACTGTGTTGTCTACACTCCGACGGATCTTGGGCATTTTTGGAGAACGTGCCATCAGTGTTTTTCTCTGCGACCGCGGCACAGAATCCGCACCTTGGATTTTTGTCTTTTACCATCGCTCTTCAGTCCGCGAGACACACCGGATCACCCCGATGGTGTTTTGATTCCGATTTTTTGTAGCAGCGCGTTCCGAGAGGTAAGGCTTAGTTTTCCCCGTGTGATTACTTCTCCTCATTTCGAGTTTTTGGGTATAGTTCCCGAGGTTTTTCCTGACCCCTTTGTACTGCTGTGAGGTACGGTACAGCGGTGGGGAGTACTGTTGGATTTTCTCTGTCTACGAGTGTAGAGTCCTGGCGTCCCCTTGCCCGGGTAGGCCTCCCTTTTATTTTTGACGGGACTGTTAGGAAAACTTTTAACTGCATTTTCTGCAATGGGCTGGCCTGGACCGCGAGTATTTTTCTGCGATTGAGCTCGAAAAACGGAAGACGGCAAAGCGAACTGAATTCGGTTTTCGATTTAGGATCTCCCGGATGGGGGTCAAAGCGTTTGCTTTGAGTGGTGCATCGAAACCCGCGCTAAGTGGCTGGCACGCTTTTTGTGTGTGCGATCGGCGGGATCCTGCTGTTGATCGGCCTTTCATCTTTTTATGTTAGTGGATTATTTTATTTCATTTTGGTGGTACCGTCGACCTTACGGTTTCCGTTTTGGGTCCTAATTGATAGTTTTTCAGTCGATTATGGAGGGGTTGAAATTCGAGAATTTTTGGGCAGACCGTCGGACGCGCGGGTATTTTTAATGTTAGAGCTCGCAACTCGGAAACGGTGAACGTGGCGCGATCGGATTTGAATTCCGACCCCGGGATCTCCCAGAAACAATTTTGAGTTTGCTATCTACTTGGGTGCATCGGAATGCGTGCCGGCGATCGGCACGTTTTCCGAGGCGATCTAGACCTCTCGTTCATTTCAAAGGCTAAGGTTGTTGACCTGGGTTTAATTTTAAAGTCTCTTCGTATAAGTTAATTAACCGATCGGGTGCGGGGGGAAACCCTAGAAACCCTTTTTTTTTCCCCTTTTTCCAAGAAACGGCGGAGGAACCGAGAATGAGAATCGGGCAGAGAAAGGGAAAATCGTCCATCCTCTGCGGGATTGATCGGGCGTGGAGGGGACGATCTTCTTCCTTCATCCTCCTCCGGCGGAATCAAGGTGAGCGTGAATTGGAGTTTTCCTTTTTGTCCTTTTTGCAATTTCTGTGGGGTCGAGGGGTGGTTTCGTTCGGTGAGGTCGCACGCCGGGTGGGTTGTGTGGGTAACGGGAAGCCGCCGCCGCCGTTGTTAAACGGGAGGCCGCCGCCGCCGTTATCGTGCCCCGGGGTCGTTGTCGTTGCCGCAGTCGCGGTGTTCCGCGAGGTCGTCACCGGAGCCCGGGGAGACGAAACGGAGGTTACTGTTCACCCGTACGACCACCCCCACGCGCGGTCCACCGGTCCACCGGAGCGGCATGCACCGGTGCACGTCTCGCAGCCCGAAGGCGCCGAACCGGCGCACGGTCGCGTCGCGCCACGCCCGCCCGCGCATCGCGGTGCAGCCTCCAGCGTGCACCCGGTGCGCGTCGCCGCGCCCGTGGGGGTGAGCCCGGTGCGCGCCTGCGCGTGCACCGGCCCGGCCGCTTACCGCGTGCACGCCTCCAGCGTGCACCGGTGCGTGCCGCAGCGCCCGTGGGGGTGAGCCCGTGCACGCCCTGCGCGTGCACCGGCCCGGCCCATGCTGCCTGGTGCACGCGCCCGGGTGAGCCCGGTCTGCGCGCGCACCTCCTCTGCACTGTGGACCCGGTCCACGCGCCTCTGCCCGTGCACCAGCCCCCAGCCCGGAAGCCCGGTAACTCCGTTTCGGCCCGTTTTTGGCCCGTTTCGCCCCGTTGTTCAGTGTTTTTTGACCACGACGATGTTTTTTACATCATTACTTATTGTAGCTTTTTCGGGCACAGGATGGGAGTGTTTTAGCGGGGTTCCGTACACCTTCTTCTTCGCGTTTCAGGTGGGTACACCTTTAGAAATCCTTTGTGCACAATCTCGTCTCAGTTTGTTATCATATTGTGAGTACTTGTCCCTGAGGGTAGGGTCGGCTTTGAAAACTGGAAATATATTTAAAAGTGTGGGTTTTTATTCTTAAGTCTTAGCATTTAGTTCTATCATGTGGACGGTGTCAACCTTATGTGTACTTGGTTTAAACATGGTAGGGAGGCATCAATTATTCATTTATGGCTTTAAAACGGTTATTATGATTAGATGTACATATTTTTCATATGGTTCTCATGCATGGATAGTGTATGTCGTGAATATATATTGTTTCATATGCTTCTCATGCACGGATATGTACATATTATTTCATACGGTTCTCATACTATATATTATATATTTGTCTCACATGGTTCGTTACATGCACATATATATATTGTTCACGGTTACTATGCTCGGCTGCAACACGCGCACTACCGCGCGGTTTGGCCACCGCGAAGGGTGCGCTTTTCCGGAAAAGTGGTCTATGACCCGTGTAACCCACGGACGGCGTGGGGCCTCTTTAGTTTGGGGGCTTGGATGCGCCAAGTGTTTGAGCGGTGCGACCCTCGGTTTAGTTGTCCGACGTGGGAGCGGTGCGACCCATTCGGTTTAGTTGTCCGACTTGGCGCGGTGCGATCCGTCGGTTTAGTTGTCCGACGGGATCGGGTATTGCAGGTTTACAGGTGTTTGATTTACTTTTTCCCTTGCGGGTGGGTCTCCGGATAGACTACGGTTGGACGTTTTCTTTACCCTTTACTTTTTATCACTTTGTGTTTAGTCGCTGACTTCCCACTTTGCGACAGGGTCCTACAGGAGGGAGAGTTAGGCGACGGTGAGCCCGCGGCTAGAAATTTTGGGTCCCCAGGAGACCGGAACAGTACTTTACCTCTTACTGTGTCGCATTCCATTTATTATTTGTAGACTGTGGATGGTTCTCGATACCCTCGTGGGGTCGGTGTGGATGTCGGTACGTGTGACAACTGAATTGTTTAGTTTTTCTTTACATCTCTGTTGGCCGCTTTGGAAAATAAAATAGCAAATAAAAGAACAGATTGCGAAAACTACTATTTCAAAACTCGGGTGCCGTGTGGCACCTTTTTCAAAACCTTGTGGATTTATGGTTTGCGAAAATGGATTTCAAAACCTAAGTGTCGTGTGGGCACTGTTTCTCAACCCCCTGAGTTTATGTTGCTTTCGAAAAAGGGTTTTCAAAATATGGGTGCGGGGGGGCGCCGTTTTCAACAATTGTGGGTTTTATCCTTTCAAACTAATCTAATCGGCCGTGAGTTTATTCTGCACATTGTGAATGGTTATACGTTTGGATTGTTGATTGAATGTTTACTCGTTTTGGACATTGTACAAACCGCGACGCCGTGCTATACAGCATACAGGGGAGACTCTGTCCGTTTGTAGAGTATCCTGTATATGCGGCGATTGTGGCACGCGCCGGGAAGAAGGTTTTCAAAAAAAAAAAATAAATACACCCTTTTGTAATCCGTTTCCGCTAAATTAATCCCCCGGGGCGTGACAGATTAAGATGGTATCAGAGACTTTCTTCAATCACAACAGTTTGTGCCCGACATCCACAAAGATACCCTCACTTAGCTACAATGAATGAAATGAATGGCATAGAAGCGTAGAACGCAAATGATCGAGGGGGGGGGGGGGGAAGTAGAGTCCCTTTTCTCGATAGTTTTTTGAGTGCTATGCTAGCAGGAGGCTAAAACTGACTTGTGTTGGTGGGTGTACGGGTTAAGTTTTGTTTCTCCGTTTAGCGTGGTTGTCGTGCATGTGTAGTCGTGTTGATGTGGAGGCTGGGGTCCGAGGCCGGCTGCCACCGGGGTATTGATGGTTGCTAGGAATCAATGGATTAAGCAACCAGCACGGGACACGGTGGGCCTGCTGACGTTGTCTGTGCACTTGGTGCGGCTGTTATCACAGCAGATCGTTGCGCCGGCTTTTGTTTTTTTCGAACCCCCCTTCCCCCTGCCGCGTGCTGGGCCGTCGTTAGTGACGGCGACTGGGGGTAGAGTAATCCGCCGGTGTTTGTTAGTGGTCGGCTGTTGTCGGTCGTGGGTAGCTGGACAGCCGTTGGTCTAAGGTTGTACCTTCTAGGTCTTCGGGTGTTGGGTTTTAGCGGGTAGTCGGCCGTTTCTTTTTGCACCATGGGCAAGGTATGGGTGGGAATGAGGATTCTTCCCCTATGATTGTTACCCATAGTTCGGCTTCTCACTATCGACACTGCGATGGTTGTAGAGATCGACGTGTTGGGGGCCTTGGGTTCTCCTTTAGATTGAAAAAAGGAGACCCCCAGGGCTATGTGAATCTTGGTCCGTTGTGGGCTCGATTGTGGTTAGAGAGGCGGTGTCCCGCGTTGCACAAGTGCGCGTAAGTGCGACTTGTTATGGGGGGAAATTAGCTTTTGACGCTGGGTGATGCCCGGTAGCTCTGGGTCGAGTTCCTGTGTTTCTGCGCTAGAGGGCCGGTTAGGTCGTCCTATTGGTGGGTTGGGCGTGTGTCCCCTCGAGTGCGTTTAGGTGAACCGAGTACTTCTGATAGGGTTCTTCTTGCTGTTTTCGTGGCTTATCTTCTTCTGACCCTTTTGGTTTCAGATGGATAGTCTTCGGTACCTGAGGTCACTGTTGAGCGGACCTAGAGCTTAGGTTTTCTCCTAGTCGGGAGTGTCACTTTTGGTCTGGAGGTTTACCGCTCGGTTCGAGCCCGGTACTGGTGGGGCAACGGTTTGGGACCGAGAGTTAGGGGCAATTGAGAGCGTCACACTCGTCGGCGCCAGGACGGAGTAGGACCTTACCTGGCGGGTTGTGTTGCTAGCTTACCCATGACTAAGACATACCTTGAGGCTTAGTTTTGGGAGCGTTTTGGATTGTTGATCTTTGGGCCAGGTGTGAGTCAGGGGGGGCAATCTGGCGACTACTCGGAGTTTTGGCACTGGTCACTTTCGGCTAGGAGGCCCCGTACGCAGCCCTTTTTTGTGGGGTAGACCTTATGGTGAGTCCTAGAGCTGAAACCTAACGTAGCCTTGACCGTCGCCTCGGTAGGACGGACAGTCGGAACGGGTAGTCCGGGATGGTGGTTAGACTTCGAGCTTGTGATCCGTGGTGGTGACGGAGAGGAGCGGTCCGGGTGGGTGACAGGTGAGTTCGTTGTGTGCAGGGAGGAAATTTCGGGTGGTTAGTAACCCAGCCTGTTTGTTGGCACCTATTGTAGCCTTGTAAAGGCGTTAGTGCGGTTGTTTTCCTTGTTTTCGGGTTCGTTGTTCTAGACTTTTAAGGGCTCATTGGTACTGGTTGGGTGGTACGACTGGGGTACCTCGAAGCATCACGAGATTTTGTTGCTAACTGCTCAGCGCTGGCTGGGGTGGTTTGCGGACCGGCGGCGTTGTGACGGGGAAATTCCGAAGTCGGGAGAGCAGAGTACTACGAGGTGCTGGGCATGGACCGGTTCACGAGGTACCAGGCGGATGTATAGTTACTTGGTTTCAGTGAGCCTAGCGACTTGACCCTCTGCATTTCTCACTGACACCCCCGTTGTAGGGGTTACTTTCGACGTCCTCCTGACTGAACCTGCCGGGAATACCCCCGAGCAAGGGGGTCTCCTCTCTTTCAAGCTTCTACCGGACACAACTAGGAGTTTTTTCTGGATAAAGGGTTCATCAGACCGTGTGTGTCGCCTTGGGACGCACCCGTGCCTTTTGTGCGAAAGAAGAACGGAGGACTGCGTCTACGCATCGACTACAGGGAGATAGACAAGGTTACAGTGAAGAACAAGTCCGGAATGGATGACCACGTCGATCAACTACGAGAGGCACTTACAGATTATTCTCCGGACTCTCAGGGACCAGGGGCTGTTTGCTAAGTTTAAGAAATGTGAGTTCAGACTTCGCAAAGTGGACTTTTTGGGCACGTTGTGTCAGCAACGGGAATCACAGGGAATGTGAGCGGAACTGCCCGGTACACGATCCGGAACTGGCAGCAGTCGTCTCCGTTTTAAAACGTTAGAGACACCACCTTTGGATTTCATCGGGATGTGTTTTTGGATCGCCAGAGCTTTGAGTTTTGTTCGCAGAGAAGGAATTGTTTTTGCGGCACAGGCATGGGTTGGAGTTGCTGAAGGACTCGGCTGGACCGTCCAGTATCACCTTGGGAAAAGCAAGTGTAGTAACGGATGTTTTGAGTGGGAGGGTCAAGTCGAGGAGGAAACTGACGAGCGCGAGTACTTAGCAGGACCGGTACTGTCGCGCGACTTTTATCGTTGATGGTCGAGCCAACCCTAGAAGGTCAGAAAACAGGCACACAGATACAACTTATTCGAGACAAGACCCTCGGATCACGCGAGCGACTCTTCGGCGAGTGCAAATGACGCAACACGTTTTCGAGGGCGAAATTGCTTACCGGAGCTGCCAGAGTTGAAAGAGGAGATACCGTTAGAGGCGCACTGCGCCCCCTATACGGCGCATCCGGGTGACACGAAGATATTCAAGGACGGGATGCGGTTTGAGTCACGGTAGATCGACTGACGAAGGCGACTCTTTTTCCAACCACCGTACGACGTGGACTAGAGACTCTCGGCTAGTGTCGAACAGTTGGCAAAGCCTAGGGCAAGCTTTAAAGACTAAACCACACTTCAGCACGGTGTTTCACCCCCAGACCGACGGACAGTCGAGCGAGCGATCCGGATTCTCGAAGATATGCTTCGAGCCTGCGTACTTGATTGAGATGATGGATGATCACTGCTGTGGAGCTTAGAGAGGACCTGAGCTCCGGTGAAACACCAGTGCGGACCTTAGCATGGGAGGACATAAACGATTGCGCAACCGGACGATCCCCTATGTGAAGGTGCTGTGGAGCCACCAGGAAGCACGTGAAGCGACTTGGGAACTGGCGTCAGAGAAGAGAGAGTTGCTACTCAGATTTACTCGTTGCAGACCAGGATTAAGTTTCGAGGACGAAACTTCTTTTAAGTGGTGAGTGATGTAGAGTCCTGGCGTCCCCTTGCCGGGTAGGCCTCCCTTTTATTTTTGACGGGACTGTTAGGAAAACTTTTAACTGCATTTTCTGCAATGGGCTGGCCTGGACCGCGAGTATTTTTCTGCGATTGAGCTCGAAAACGGAAGACGGCAAAGCGAACGGATTCGGTTTTCGATTTACGGATCTCCCGGAATGGGGGTCAAAGCGTTTGCTTTGAGTGGTGCATCGAAACCCGCGCTAAGTGGCTGGCACGCTTTTTGTGGCGATCGGCGGGATCCTGCTGTGATCGGACCTTTCATCTTTTTATGTTAGTGGATTATTTTATTCATTTGGTGGTACCTCGACCTTACGGTTTCCGTTTGGGTCCTAATTGAATAGTTTTTCAGTCGATTATGGAGGGGTTGAAATTCGAGAATTTTTGGGCAGACCGTCGGGACGCGCGGGTATTTTTAGATGTTAGAGCTCGCGAAACGGTGAACGGTGGCGCGATCGGATTTGAATTCCGACCCCGGGATCTCCCAGAAACAATTTTTGAAGTTTGCTATCTACTTGGGTGCATCGGAATGCGTGCCGGCGATCGGCACGTTTTCCGAGGCGATCTAGACCTCTCGTTCAATTTCAAAAGGCTAAGGTTGTTGACCTGGGTTTAATTTTAAAGTCTCTTCGTATAAGTTAAACCGATCGGGGGTGCGGGGGGAAACCCTAGAAACCCTTTTTTTTTCCCCTTTTTCCAAGAAACGGCGGAGGAACCGAGAATGAGAATCGGGCAGAGAAAGGGAAAATCGTCCATCCTCTGCGGGATTGATCGGGCGTGGAGGGGACGATCTTCTTCCTTCATCCTCCTCCGGCGGAATCAAGGTGAGCGGTTGGAGTTTTCCTTTTTGTCCTTTTTGCAATTTCTGTGGGGTCGAGGGGTGGTGGTCGTTCGGGTGTCGCACGCCGGGTGGGTTGTGTGGGTAACGGGAAGCCGCCGCCGCCGTTGTTAAACGGGAGGCCGCCGCCGCCGTTATCGTGCCCACGGGGTCGTTGCCGCAGTCGCGGTGTTCGCGGGGTCGTCACCGGAGCCGCGGGGAGACGAAACGGGAGGTTACTGTTCACCCGTACGGACCACACCCCGCGCGGATCCACCGGAGCGGCATGCACCCGGTGCACGGTCTCGCAGCCCGAAGGCGCGGAACCGGGCGCACGGTCGCGTGCGCCAGCCCGGCCCGCGCATCGCGGTGCACGCCTCCAGCGTGCACCCGGTGCGCGTCGCCGCGGCCCGTGGGGGTGAGCCCGGTGCGCGCCCTGCGCGTGCACCGGCCGGCCCGCTTACCGCGGTGCACGCCTCCAGCGTGCACCCGGTGCGTGCCGCAGCGCCCGTGGGGGTGAGCCCGGTGCACGCCCTGCGCGTGCACCGGCCCGGCCCATGCTGCCTGGTGCACGCGCCCGGGTGAGCCCGGTCTGCGCCGCGCACCCTCTGCACTGTGGACCCGGGTCCACGCCTCTGCCCGTGCACCAGCCCCCAGCCCGGAAGCCCGGTAACTCCGTTTCGGCCCGTTTTTGGCCCGTTTCGCCCCGTTGTTCAGTGTTTTTTTGACCACGACGATGTTTTTAACATCATTACTTATTGTAGCTTTTTCGGGCACAGGATGGGAGTGTTTTAGCGGGGGTTCCGTACACCTTCTTCTTCGCGTTTCAGGTGGGTACACCTTTAGAAATCCTTTGTGCACAATCTCGTTTCAGTTATGGTTATCATATTGTGAGTACTTGTCCTGAGGGTTAGGGTCGGGCTTTGAAAACTGGAAATATATTTAAAAGTGTGGGTTTTTATTCTTAAGTCTTAGCATTTAGTTCTATCATGTTGGACGGGGTCAACCTTATGTGTACTTGGGTTAAACATGGTAGGGAGGCATCAATTATTCATTTATGGCTTTACGGTTATTATGATTAGATGTACATATTGTTTCATATGGTTCTCATGCATGGATAGGTGTATGTCGTGAATATATATTGTTTCATATGCTTCTCATGCACGGATATGTACATATTATTTCATACGGTTCTCATACATAGATATGTATATATTGTCTCACATGGTTCGCTTACATGCACATATATATTGTTCACGGTTACTATGCTCGGCTGCAACACGCGCACCCGCGGTTTGGCCACCGCGAAGGGTGCGCTTTTCCGGAAAAGTGGTCTATGACCCGTGTATACCCACAGGACGGCGTGGGGCCTCTTTAGTTGTGGGGCTTGGATGCGCCAAGGTGTGAGCGGTGCGACCCGTCGGTTTAGTTGTCCGACGTGGGAGCGGTGCGACCCATTCGGTTTAGTTGTCCGACTTGGGCGCGGTGCGATCCGTCGGTTTAGTTGTCCGACGGGATCGGGTATTGCAGGTTTACAGGTGTTTGATTTTACTTTTCCCTTGCGAGGGTGGTTGCTCCGGATAGACTACGGTTGGACGTTTTCTTTACCTGCTTTACTTTTATCACTTTTGTTTAGTCGCTGACTTCCCACTTTGCGACAGGGTCCTACAGGAGGGAGAGTTAGGCGACGGTGAGGCCGCGGCTAGAAATTTTGGGTCCCAGGAGACCGGAACAGTACTTTACCTCTTACTGTCGCATTCCATTTATTATTTGTAGACTGTGGATGGTTCTCGATACCCTCGTGGGGTCGGTGTGGATGTCGGTACGGTGACAACTGAATTGTTTAGTTTTCTTTACATCTCTGTGGGCCGCTTTGGAAAATAAAATAGCAAATAAAAGAACAGATTGCGAAAACTACTATTTCAAAACTCGGGTGCCGTGTGGGCACCGTTTTCAAAACCTTGTGGATTTATGGTTTGCGAAAATGGATTTCAAAACCTAAGTGTCGTGTGGGCACTGTTTCTCAAACCCCTGAGTTTATGTTGCTTTCGAAAAAGGGTTTTCAAAATATGGGTGCCGGGTGGGCGCCGTTTCAACAATTGTGGGTTTTATCCTTTCAAACTAATCGGCCGTGAGTTTATTCTGCACATTGTGAATGGTTATACGTTTGGATTGTTGTGATTGAATGTTTACTCGTTTTGGACATTGTACAAACCGCGACGCCGTGCATATACAGGGGAGACTCTGTCCGTTTGTAGAGTGATCCTGTATATGCGGCGGATCTGGGCACGCGCCGGGGAAGAAGGTTTTCAAAAAAAAAAAAATAAATACATACCTTTTGTAATCCGTTTCCGCTAAATTAATCCCCCGGGGCGTGACAACGAGCATCGGAATGAGGCGTTTAAGGACTCGATTGATATCTACGCTTCGAGAGGAACGCACCTGTATTTTTATTGGATTTTTCTGAGGACTCTTCGAAGGTGAGATTTAAGCTTCTTTGGGGTTGTATCCCGCAGTTTTTGCAGTGTTGTGGATTGCCGGCGCCCCGCATTGTTTAATTTGTATCTTGGCCTACAGGTGTCGGAACGAGGCGTATAAATACTCGTTTTGGGGCTACTCGTCGCAAGGATCGCAACCGTGAATTTTCTGAAATTTTTGGAGCACTGTACATAGGTGAAAGTTCCCTTTTCCCTCTGCTGGTTTGTTGTAACAGCATGTGCTGTTTGGAGAATTTGTGGTGTTGGTTATTGATTGTGTTGTATTGTTGGCGTGATGTTGATTGGAGCCGAGGCTTGAGCGACGTGTACTGAGAGTGCAGTTTCAGCGGATTTTAGATAGCGTGTGACTGCGTCTTCACCGACTTCGGCTTTGCTGCGGAAAGCGTTTCAGGTGGGTTGCTTCGTCCCCAGAACCGGTGGACGGTTCTCTAATTCTATATATTAGAATGCATGCATGGTTAAATGTACAATTAATAGTATTGAGATGTAAGCATGGAAAGTGGCCTAGATCTTGTGGATTAATGCTTACCTAATTATTGTACATGCTATTTAATCATTGGCCTATTCATGTGGGTTTGACATTTTGTAATAGTGGATTTTTAGCATGCCATGTTAGCACATAGTATTTTACGAGGATTGATCATTCGAGGGGACAGGATATTATATCTATGTGCGGGTTTTACTCTGAGGAGTTATTATGGATTATGGATCAGGGATTTTGGGCAGGTGTAGTCCATAGATGATTTTGGCATGAGTTTATATTTATGTGAAGCTACTATCGATTATACTTCCTTTTATCTTTCTTGAGGACAAATACATGCTTGTATGGACATCTAGATAGGCCATCATTTATTGCTACACTATCATGTTGGAATCTCACTTAGGATAAACCATGTTTGTTCTTTCTCCTTTCTTTCTAGATTCAGGTTGCTCGGGTTCGAGCATGGGTTTGGGATAGTGTAGTCGCGACTTTGTGTCTGGGACAGGTTGTCACGCCCCGAGTTCGAAAAATAGCGTCTAATTTTTTTTTAAAAAAAAATCAGAGTTTAAAACCAGCCAGAGCGCGACAGACCGCCACATATATAGAAAATTCCCAATTCCCCTTGGAATTGAGCCTTTTCTATATATGCACGGCTAAGCCTTTACAGCAATACCAGAGTAGTCTAACTACGTACAACTAAACAATTAAACAATTAAAATATTACAACAACTTATTACAAATTGAATTACAAATTTAATAAACTGATAAACATGATAAATGGTTGTCCAGGGTCAAATTATCGCGGCATCTCACCAACACGTCCCGACATCCCAACACCCGATCGACCTGAAAAATGGTCACCCAAGGGGTGTGAGATATATCGACAGTGTATCCCAGTGGGCACGACGAGCCGAGAAATAGCAGATCGTACCTACTGGCATACAATAACTAGCGGATAGTAAGAGATCAGTAGGTAAGGCGGGTATAACAAGCTGATAACTGAATAATCATGAATACAGTGCTGAGCATGACAAGATACTAAACTGTAGTATGCCGGTTTTCAGATTGAGCTTACCGACTCTGCAGATGGGCTTTCTGGGTGAGAAAAGCTGTGAGCGTGTGTATTTTCAGATTACAGCGGAGTTCGGGAGGTTCCGGACTGCGGCGGAGGGCCCGAAGCCAAAAAGTGAGTTATGGTTGGCTTTTGGAATATTTTATTCATTTTTTTTAAAGGCTTTTGTTAATGTTGCTTTTTCCTTTAGAACTGCTGTGAGGGTGCTTGGCAGAGGAGTTTGGTGGAGTTTAATTAAGGTGGGTTGGTAGGTGGGAATTAATTAAATCCTCTTAATTAATTTTTTTGCTTTTGCTTATTTAAGCAGCCCCTCTATATCGCCACCTCACCATTCTCTTCTCCAAGTGAAAGGTTGGTGAGCTCCTGTTGGCTTGGTGTGAAGCAGAGGACTGAGGGAAGGAGGAAGAAGAAGAAAGGGAGGAAAAAGGGTGGTGCTCTTGTGCTTTTGCTCTCTGCTGCGAGGACGTGAGCCGAGCGAGGGCCCGACGAGCCTCGAAGAGGTTGGTTGTTTTATTTTTATTTTTATTTTCATTTTTGAGAGCTTGGGTCTTTTTGGTTGGCTTCTCCCTTTTATTTTCTTTTTCCTGTTGGTGTGGCCTTGCGGACTGGTCGTCCGGGGCTTTGGCGCAGCTGCGTGAGCCGCGCGCGCGCAAGGAAGCGCCGCGTGGCTGAGGGGCGAGCCCCTGCACGGGCGCGTATGAGCGCCGCGCGTAGCAGGCGCCCTGCTGCTGTTGGTGCGCAGCAGGGCGCCGGACCGCCAGCTGCAGGCGCTCTGGGCGCCGCGCCATAGTAGGCGCGCGCAGCGCCGCGGAACTCGCACGGGTTGCGCAAGCTGCGCTGCGGGCTGCGCGCAGGGTGCGCAGCGCCGCTGGCACGCGTTGCGGCATTGCGGTGCGCGCGCAGCGCCGCTGGCGCGCGCTGCGGCATTGCAGTGCGCGCGCAGTGCCGCGGGCACTGCGGTGCGCGCGCGGTGCCGCGGGCACTGCGGTGCGCGTGCGGTGCCGCGGGCCCTGCGCGGGCCGCGCGCGGCACGGCGGTGCGCGCGCGGTGCCGCAGGCCCTACGCGGGCCGCGCGCGGCACTGCGGTGCGCGCGCGGTGCCGCGGGCCCCGCGCGGGCGCGCGGTGCTGCAGGCCGCGTGCTAGGCGCGCGGCACTGCAGGGCGCCGCGCGGGCGGCCCTTGTGCCGCGGGGCTGGGGTTCTTGAGCCGTGCGGCCGCACTTCGCGCCGTTGCCGCGCACATGGCTGCTCGGCGACGCGCCGCGGCTCGCGCGATGGGTTTTTCGCGCGCCGCGCGGCGTTTTCCTCCGTCGGTTGGTTTCTTTCCGCCGTTGAGGGCGCGGTTTTTGGCCGCGTGATATCTGATCCCGGTTTATCACATTTTTCTCGCAGTTTGTGGCATAGTGTTAGCTTACTACGTGGCCGGTGGTGCATGTTTTGCCGCGTGGAGCTGTGGGATAGCATCGGGACCTCCGTTTGGCGCACGGTTTTTGCTGGTTGATCGCAGGTGGGTTGGTTCATTTCGAAATTTACCAAATGCCCTATAAAGCTTCCGAATGCAAAGGTATCGTGTCTCTTTTACCAGTATTTGATCTGATAACTGCCGGACAGTCACGGTAAGTATGTGGGAACCCGGACAGTGTCTGGTGCACTCTTCTGTTTAGTTGCATGGTTATTGCTCCCGGTCCATTTTATAAAACTGGGAAAAATCCCTTTTATTCAAGAATGGTCTTTATTTTATGTTAGAGTGGGGTTTATCAGATTTAGTCGAGGGAGATTGTTCCGACTTGGACACGAGTGTGAGTAGTGTCATTTGAGCATTCGAGTTTTTCCGATCTGGTTGATCGTGGACTATAGCCTGCATATGCCGCTTGCTGAGACAGTTGAGACATGTTTGATACTCGGTGGGGTCGCTCCCCTCGGGTCACACTCCGGACGCGTAGATGTATTGATACCCCTGGCCGAGTTACCAGGTGGTTACTCGCCCCTGGCCGAGTTACCAGGTGGCTAGTTGAGTGAGATTGAGATAGTCGGACAGGACGCCCCATGTAAATCCCGTCCTCAAGTGGATGTGTGGTGGTGGGCAGGTGCGTTCCTAGTCGACAGGCGCAGGCTTGACTGGACCCTATGTGGCAGTCGTTGAGATTGGGTGACATGAGCGGGTGATTGTAGCATATGTTCTTAGATGGTGTTTCCTTCGAGCATAGCATTGAGGCATATAGTGGTAGATTCATTTCCAGCATTCATACTCTATCTATCTATCTATCTATCTATCTATCTATCTATCTATCTATCTATCTGTTTTTGCCTCCAGCGGACTTAGTGGGCATACCGTGAGTTTTGGCGACGGTACCCACTGAGATCTGCCTTTGTAGTTGATCTCACACCCGCTATGTGTGACAGGTGTTCCTGAGGCGTCTGTTCCAGGTTCGGCTCGTGCGGAGTCTTCAGACCGAGGTAAGGGCGTAGCCGACTAGTTCCTACCCGAGTCTGTCGAGTCAGAGGTAGAGTGACCTGTACTTTTTGGTTTCCACTTTTGTACTAGACAGTGATGTTGTACTTATGTCTCGTGAGATAGTGGATCTTTGTACTTGGACTTTTATTTACTTAGTGTTTCAGTTGTTCAGTGTTTCTTTCTTCAGTAGTTTCTTTTCAGCTCTGATACTTGTATAGCTATAGATCTCTTTTGCAGGTTAGACGTTTCGTCTGTACGGCAGTTTTCGTGCAGACGGCGGATCTGTTAGCGAGCCCGGGTCGCAGTTCGACCCCGGGGCGTGACAGATTTAGGTGGTATCAGAGCCTAGGTGTATAGGTCGTTGGGGACTTAGAGGCCCTAGGCTATTGGTTGGACCGTAGGATGACCGTCGTGAGAGACGAGACTGTAGCGAGAGTCCAGATTGAGTTGTAACTCCCCCAGGAGATTGGGGCGAGTGACCTTGCATGTTTATTCTCTAAACGTGGTTATGTTGGCTGCAGACAACATAATGTTTTAGAATGGGTAACATGTTTAGACTTTCGCTTGATTGGGTCGTGAGACTTCTTTTCTCTGACACTTTGATTCTGTAGCGCGCCCGAAAGTTACTGTTGGCATGGATTCCGAGGCAGTGGCACAGATCCCGAGACAGTGGGCACGGATCCCGAGGCAGTTGGCACGGATCATGAGGCAGTTGGCACAGATCCCGAGGCATGGGCACGGATCTCGAGACAGTTGGCGTGAATCCCGAGGCATGGGCGCAAATCCCGAGGCACGGCGTGAATCCCGAGGCATGTCGCGCCCGCGGCACGCTGGGGCGCGCGGCTTGAGGCGCGCTGGGGCGCGCGGCTCGAGGCACGCGGGGTAGCTGGGGGACGCCATGTGGCGTCTCCCCATTAGACGCTGCGGCCGAGGCGGCAGGCGCGCGTTGGGAAGGCGCGGCGGCCCTGGTGCGGTGTCAGCGGGGATGCCACGTGTCGGCCTCCCATTGGGCGGTCAGCGCGACGCGACGCGTGACGCGACGCGACGCAGCTACCGCAGGCGTGGCTGCGGTCCACGTGGCGGCCCCTGATTGGCCACCGTAGTTCCGTGGTCGCGGTGCACCGGTCCAGGGACACGTGTCACTCTCTGGTTGACTGAGTGATTGTGATGTGGCGCCTCGCTGGCGCGGCATGGGCGCGTGGACCGCGACGGGCTGGTTACTGTAGCCGCCCGAATCCTTTTCGGGTGCCCGAATCCTTTTCGGGCGCCCGAAAAGTGCGCCCGAAAGTCGGGTTTTGGCCTATATGGGCCCGAATGGCCCCATTTTTTCCTCATTTTCCCCTTTTTGGCTTCACCCGAGCGTACTAGGAGGGGAGAGGGCGATTCCGTGGCAGGGTTTTCGAGGGCGCGCGAGCACGTCGTGGACCCCGTGGAGCGCGCAAGGTATTGCAAAGAGGCTAGTGGACACGGTGGACGGCACGGCGTTGTCGAGGTAGGCCCCGCATGTCATTTTTGTGGTATTTTTAGCACAGTTTCGAGTTCCTTTTTGGATTTGGATTTGACCCTATTCCGTTGTGCGTGTTAGGGACAGAGTTTTACTGTACCATTTGCTGCGCGGACTGTCGCGGGCGTTTTGGGTGCGCCTCGTTTTGCGTGCAAGCTTGTGGAAGACATGCACTGCTTTGCGTGCGGATTCGGCGAATATGCACAGTTTTGGGCGCAAACTCGGAAAACGTTACCGTTTTGCGTGCAACGTTGAAAAATGAACGTGCATCGTTTTGCGTGCCAATATAAGGTACATGCTCCATTTTGCATGCAGGTTGGACTAACGAGCACCGTTTTACATGCAAAGTTTAATGTTTTGCATCGTTTTGCATGCAGGACTAGAAAAATGTGCATCGTTTTGCGTGCAACCCCATAGTGAAGCTTTCGTGTGCACTGTTTCGCGTGCAGATCGTGTTGTCGCGCATCGTTTTGCATGCCGGCTGATGTGGCGCGCACCATTTTACGTGTGGGTTTTTAATGACATGCACCGTTTTGCTTGCAGGATTGGAGGACGTGGACCGTTTTGGGTGCGGGCTCGAGGGATGTGCACCGTTTTGCGTGCAAGCTCGAGGAGACAAGTGGAGTCGCGCGGAGGCCAATTGCAAGTGTCTACAAGCAATTGGGGACACCACAAGGTGGGGGATTCTGTCGAAATTGGGTGACCTCTCCCCTTGCTCCTTTGCTTTTCGATTTAGAAGCATGATAGTAGCCTGTTAGAGGCGTTAGGTAATTATGGTTAAGATTGCATGTGTAGATGGACACAGATGAAAAGCGCAACTGTTGGTTGCCAAGGACAGATGATAAATGTACTTGTGTAGAGAAATTTGGAGGAAAAGCGACATTTATGAATTATCCCAAGTAGAGGACAAACCTGTATGTGTAGATGGACACAGATGAAAAGTGCAACTGTTGGTTGCCAAAGACAGGTGACAATATGTCACGCCCCGGGGTCGAAACTGCGACCCGGGCTCGCCCACAGATCCGCCACCTATGCCAACCTGCATAGGCGAAGCGTCCTACCTGCAAGAAAAGTACTACAGCTAAACAGATATCAGAGCTATAAATAAAAATCTGTTGTATAACCAAGATCAATCACTGTACAACTGGAAATAAAACAACACTGTCCGCCTCCCAAAATAATAATAAAACAATATCCTCAAATACAAGCTCTGAACCCAACCGGGAGGTAACTCCAAAAATACAACAGTGTACAGTCTCTCAATACATAAGATATCCTCACTACAACAGTCTCTCAAAAGAGGAAAACAAAACAACTAAACTACTGAAGATCTCCTCTGTAGGGGATACCGCTACTCTCCAACGACGGGTAGGGATCTAGCTCGTGACTCCATCGCCTCGATCAACAACCGCAGAATCAGCATCACCCGCTAAGACTCTGCAAAACAGAGGAGAGGAAGGAAAAAAGGGGGGAAAGACCCCCAAAGGGTGTGAGAACTACACCAAAAAGGGAGTTCTCAGTGGGTACCACCGCCCGACCTGACGGTCTGCCCACCAAGTCCTCAAGAGACATAAACTAACCCAAGTCATAAGACAGAAATGAGTAAGCTGGAGACTCTCAACAGCTACCATGCCCCTATCTAAAGGCCAAAAGGGGAGAACCAAACAGTGGTATGCAACCACTAGCACACGAAGTGCACAATCGACCCAATCGAGCTGACTGCCACATCTGGTCCAGTCAAACCCGCGCCCACCTACAACCACCTCCCGCTGACGGGCAGGAATTACTTAGGGCGTCCAAACGGACTAACTCGCTATCGAGTAGTGGCTCATGCAGGCTATAGTCAAAATCCACGCTCTCTCTCAGAACGGATAGAATCATGATGCTCAACCTCTCACACAGCGGTCAAAGTACTCTCAACGACACGGGACCACCGTCAACCAAACGGCTCCCAATAATACTAGCACTGATCTAAACTCAACTACCAGTCTGCACTCGGCCCCCAGGCACGAGTGTAACAATAAAAGTATTTGACCGAAATAAACCCAATCAAATGAACCGGTATAAAACCCAGTATTGCCTGCTCTGTCATCACTCACAACTCACCAACTCTGTCATCACTCACAACTCACCAACTGACCGGCCCGTCACGGTCAAAAGCCTACTCCGGAGTGGCACTCGAGGGGAGCGACCCACACGAGTAAAGTATCTCTGTAATCAATGTCTCACAAGTATCTCTATATAGCAGGACTGGATCACGACTCTGATCAAAGTGGGAAAACTCATCCACTAAAGGAAAGGCCCGATCTCAATCGGATGCAACTGAACGATAAGTGGGAAACTCCATCCACTAAAGAAAACAGATACCCAATCAGGTGCATAGAGAAACATCCGGTCAACCGCCCAAAATCCGCGGTTGCCGCAAAGCCCCACAACTAATCCAACCTGTCCCAGACACGAAGTCCCGACTACACTATCCAGACCCCTGCTCGAACCCGAGCAACACTGACCACCTGACTAACAAGAAGGAGAAAGGAAAAGCATGGTTTCTCCTAAGTCAAGTTCCAATAAGTAGTGCAGCAGTAAAAGATGGCCTAACTACAAGTCCAATCAAGCATGCTTTTGTCCTTGGAAACAATAAAAGAGAGTAAAACATATGGTAGCAAAGCTTACTACAATATTCCCACTATGATATGCCAATCTCGCATAAATAGGCCACTGAATAAACATGTATGATCTCTATATCATCTAGTGTGGGATAAATATAATCTGTCTATCGCATGCTAAGTCTCTAGTTCAACAAGCATGTACAATTATCAGGGGAACATCAATCCACATGATCTAGGCCGTTTCCATGCTTACCTCTTGCTCATAACGGTTGCACATTAAATTAGGCATGCTATCAATCATAGAGGGTGACATTCCCATAGGTAAGCTCATCTTAACCATACATGAACATCCACTATTACATCTCCCATAAGGCATAACATGCATATAAACTCTGTTATTCCCTCTAACAGTTGCAAGTACTAGTTTACCCACCTGAAGCGCTTAAACCAAGGCAAACCTGAAGTCGGTGAAGTGGGTAGACGCTCGCAGTCCAAAATCTGCCAAAATTACACCCTCGGTACATGTCGCGCAAGCCTTGGCTCCAAACAACTGAAAACACCCCTGAGTACAACAATTAAGGTCCAACATTACACTTTTATTCCAAAAATAATCCACATATACAACATCAGATAACAGTCCCGAAGACGTGTAGTTTTCACCTGCAGAAAGTGCCCAGAAAAATCCAATAAAAATATCACAGCAATCCTCGCGTCGATACCTTCGAAACGAGTACCTGCACGTCCAAATCCGAGCCCCGTAGGCCGAGTTACAAATTCCACAGTACAGGTGCGCAAAACCACACAGCAACATAACTGTAATTCCATTTACAGATAAGGGAAAGAACATATACCTTCGGGAAAAACTCAGAAAAATCCAAGAAAAATACTGTGATATTCCTTGCGTCGAGTAGATAAAAAAAGTGTACAAGCACGTCGCCATACGATGCCCGGTTGCGGAGATAACGCCGAAAGACCATGCCGCTGTCCAAAACTCCATCACAGAAATGGGGTCACAGTAAGCTCGAACAAACACCTCGAAAAGCACGAAATGAGGGAAAGCTGAAATTACCTAGATCGTAGATCTGTCCGTCGCGGATCCAGCGGTGAAGAAATCGCTCGAAAAGGTGGTCGGAGTAGGCCGGGGGAGCTCGCGCACCGAAACGCGACGAAGGGGAACCCAAATGGACGAACGTCGCGCCGCGCCGTAAAAATGGAAACCTCAATAAGCGTGCCACCAAAAATCTCAAAACTTTGCAGATGGATGCAGCAAAACTCGGGGATCATCTTTACTGAAGGTGCCATGGCGAGAGGAGACACAGAAATGGCAGAAAAGGGGAAGGAAGAAGGCTCGGATACCCTTTTAAAGGCTCCAGAAACAAATCAAATAATACCGGATATGTCCCAAATTTCCGGGCGCTGGGACTTTCGGGCGCGTACTGTAGCAGCCCGAAACCCAACTGGGCGCGCACTGTAGCAGCCCGAAACCTCCCTGGGCCTCCACGTCGCCCGCCAAACAGGCGACAGCAAACCAGCCCAACCACCGCACGACACGTGGCTCGCTGCACAGCCGACACGTGGCACGCACCCAGTCAACGCGTCGCTGCCACGCCCACGTGCGCGCTGTCCGCGCCGCCTGCGCCCCCCTGCCAGGCACGCGCCCCGAGGCCACCCACACACACACCGTGGACCCGGTCCACTGCACCGTCAAATCATGAGCCGCCACGTGTCACCCTCCGGTCCACCGTGCACCGCGCCTTTTCCCGTGGACCGCGCCCCCCGCGCCGGCCCAACCGGGATCCGCCACGTGGCCCGCGATCGGTGCATGCCCCCGCGGTGGACCGCGCACCTGCCCGCGCCTGCCCGCGCCGCGCTCCGCCGCTGTCGCCGCTGCCCGCCGCCGCCGCCGCTGCCCGCCGCCGCCGCCGCTGCCCGCCGCCGCTGCCCGCCGCCGCCGGAACAGTACCAAGATGCCTCGAAAATTGCGCGCGTCATCCGGGCTCCGAAAAATACAAGTGAATAGTCCATTTTCATCGTTTTCGCGCGCTGAATCCAAATCCGAAGTCCGATTTGCCAAATTCCAACTCTAAAAATTGCCGAAGGCATCCGGAAAGGTGTTCTTTTGTCCAAACTTCGCGCTGAGCCCAATTTTAACATCCATTGCGCGCAAAACCACTTCCAAGCATTCGACGGGGCCATCTGATCACCCACGTGATCCATTTAAGCCCGAAGTCCCCTACTTGTGTCCAAATTGTGCACAAATCCCGCCGACGCGCCGTATAGGCCTCCCGAAGCTGTAGATGCAACAGTAGTCACGTCGTGGGGATCCAGGTCCTCACACAATATGCATGCGTAGAAGTAAACATTATTTTATGAAATAGATGATAATTGCATGCGTAGAGGACAAATATTATTTTATGCTGGATATGAAAATAATTATGTTATGACTGTGATCATGTTAGGGTACAACCCTAGGAATCACGTGACATAAGGGAACAAGACTTATTGGTAGTAAGACTAGGAGAAAACCTAGTACAGGGGTTTGATGAGTGACATCAACTTAGGAGTTATCCTAAGATTGGACGAGTGGCATTGTCTTAGGAGATAACCTAAGGACACTGGATAGAGTGATCAACATAGAGTCAAGGAACTCTAGGATGAGTATGACATGGAACTTAGGTAAAGGGAACCTAAGGTGAACTAGTGATCAACATAGAGTCAAGGAACTCTAGGATGAGTATGACATGGAACTTAGGTCAAGGGAACCTAAGGTGATCCAGAGGAGTTTAAACTCACAGACAGGAAATTAGAGTCAGTGTAACTCTAAGATAAAAGTGGAACAGGAAATTAGAGTCAGCGTAACTCTAAGATAAAAATAGAACAGGAAATTAGAGTCAGTGTAACTCTAAGATAAAAGTGGAACAGGAAATTAGAGTCAGTGTAACTCTAAGTTAAAAGTGGAACAGGAAAGTAGAGTTAAGTTAACTCTAGGATTCAGCAAGGAATCAGGAAAGTGGGATAAGATACCAGGGTTAAAGAATTAAACAGATATAACCCTAGAAAGTCATAGGGTGTCTGGGCAAAGGGACAGTAACTTTAACTTCAATTTGAGTTAAATAAGTAAAAGAGAAATGTTTTAGAGTCCAGGAGACTCTCTAGTTACCCGTGTGGCAAGACCTAGGGTAAGGGATGAAAAAGTGGTTAATAAGCAAGACAAGCAAATTGCTCAAGATAGAGCTAAAACTGGTTAATAAGCAAGACAAGCAAATTGCTTAAGACAAAGAGAACGAAAAGAGAATATGAATGACGCCTTCGAATTTGAGACTCGTCAAGTGGAGCAGGACTCCCTGGGCAGTGACCCGTCGGACGAGATACTTTCGAAAGGCTAAAAGTGAAAGTAAAGAGTTAGATGCTCAAAGGAAAGAGAAAAAGATTTGCCAGTTGCAAAATGGGGAGCTATAAGCTCGAATAAGAAGGAAAAGCAAGTGTTCAAAGGTAAAGAGGCTAAGAACTAAAGTAAAAAGAGAAAGAAAAAGAAAGGAAAAGAAAGAAAATATAAAGATAAAACGGGCGGACCTACGGAGTGAAACGCGACCCATGTTGGAGTTGCAGGCAGTGCCCCTCTCCCGGGTAGAGACCCGTTCGGGACGTTTCTTCCTTAGGACGGGGTAACACTTGCGGGTGTTATCAGCAACCTTAGAAATCTTATCTTATGATAGCAGGACTACCGGGCTGGGGCCCGTTGGATAAGAATTTCTGAGGGTTAACTTGAACTAAAGCACCAGAATTTAAAGAATAAAGAGAAAATAGAGTGGCCAAGATGGCCGGGTTAGTTTGACCCTGTATACAGCGGCATAGTGGCCGAGTTGGTGCTTAGCAGCCTAGTGTGGCTAGACAGAGTAGTGCTGGGTCGATGAGTATACACAGATAGTATAGTGACCCGTTATTTGCATAGCAGCATATTATTATTGAGGATTTTAGTTTCCTAGCATTCTATTATTATTGCTTCCATTGGACCAAGTGGTGTAGGACGCTTTTTCTCGGTGGTTGAACCCACTGGGAACTCGGTCGTAGTTCTCACACCCCTTAGGTGACATCCCCACAGGTTCAGGTATGGATACAGCGGTCGAGACGGTTCAGATGCGGACGGCGAGGCATATGACGGGGGCAAGGGCCCAGCAGCATAGAGACCTAGAGGGTCTAGCAGAGGTATCCCTTTTTATATATTTCTTGAGTGAACCTTGTATGGTGAGGAAATTATGTAAAAGAATTGTAATAATTTTATTTGCAAGTTTAGAAATGTAAAGTGAAATAAATTAAATTTATGGTTCACTCTTGTATGCTTTCATTTCCGCTTTAACTATTTGTTATTGAATGAAAGTTTTAAATTAGTAGTAATTTTTAGTACTATGATATTGAGCTTCCGCATACACTTGTTGTGTTATTATGGATGTTACCGTTCCTTTCGGGTAGTGAAGGGTCATACCCGATTGGCGGGTCTGTTGGCATGCCCGAACCGACCAAATTGGCGGACTCGGGGCGTGACAACATAGGAGAAAACCTAGAATAAGATTATGATGAGTGGCATTAACCTTAGGATTTCACAAGTAGTGTCACGCCCCGGGTGTAAACCAGAACCCGGGCCCGTCCACAGATCCGCCGTGCACACAGAATTTTCCATGTACACGAAGCGCTGGTACCTGCTCAGATATAAGAGATAATATAAAGGAGCATAAAAACAGAGTTGAACTAAAACTAATACATCTCAGACTAAAGCTGGAAAATGAAGTACACCATAACTCTCAAATATACAAGTGTCTCTCTCAGCTCACCAAATAAAATACAACCTGCTGGCAGAAGCCAGGCCCAAAAATAAAGGAAAATACAACTGCCTGAGTGTATAAGGGGATACATCAGAAACTACTATGCTCTCGAACAGGGTAGACGGCTATCTAATCCGCTATCCTCTTACCTCGATCTGCTGAGGATGGTTCAACAACAGCCGCAGAAGACTCTGCAAAACAAAGGGGGAAAACGAAAGAGATACAGTGGGGGGGGAGAACTACTATAAAAATAGTAGCCTCCCGTAGTGGGTTAGACCTCAAACTCAGACATGCCCACTAGGTCTACCAGAGGCAAAAAGGAAACAAAGGTGGTATGCTATAAATATAACTACTGATGGAAAAGCTACCACTAGTATGCCTCTAAAATACCAAGCTAAAAGAATAGCTAAATGTATGCAAAGGTACATGAATGCCTGACCAACTATACCCAATCAATAAACCAGTAATCACTGGCACTGCCTGCTCTGCTGTCAAACTCAAGAACCCAATAGCTGATCGGCACACGGCTCGATCTTAAAATATCCAATCGACCGGCACACGGCTCGATCCTAAGCCTACTCCGGAGTGGCACTCGAGGGGAGCGACCCACACGAGTAAAGTATGTAGCCATAAGTAATCTGATATAGTAGGACTGGATCATGACTCTAGTCAAGTGGGAAAAACTATCCACTAAAGAAAGCCTGATCCCTCTCCCCAATCTGATGCAATAGTAACAGCCCGGTCAACCGCCCAAAGTTCGCTGTCGCCGCAATACCCTGCCATCAAGCCCTGCCTGTCCCAAACCCAAGAACCTGACTACACTATCCCGAACCCCCTGCTCGCGCACGAGCTACAAATACCCTGAGCCTCAAATGAAAGGAGAAAAGAATAATAAAAAGGTTTCTCCTAAGTCAATTCCAGCATGATAGTGTAGCAGAAAAAGGTGGCCTATCTAGATAACCATACAACAAATGAAAGGAGAAAAGAATAATAAAAAGGTTTCTCCTAAGTCAATTCCAGCATGATAGTGTAGCAGAAAAAGGTGGCCTATCTAGATGACCATACAAGGCATGCAAATGTCCCAAGATGATATAAAATAAAACAGGTGCCGATATTCTTACATTGTTAGAGCATGCTGATAATTGTATAAGAATATTAATTACAAGGTAGCCTATGCCTACCTATACCACATACCCCATGCTCACAAGTTATTAATTAGCCTTATCTTTTAACATGATATTACCACTTTACAACTAAAAACCCCCATTAGAGCAAGTTCTAACAATATTCTTTTAATCTCAATCAAGCATGTAATTATCATCCATAAGGTGCATTTAGCCTTTTAACATAGGAGATGCTCCAATATGCCTAGTGGGTAGTCAAAAGTAAGGAGTTCACAACAATACCCACCTCGATCGCTAAATCCAAATCCAAAATGCACACTTGCCCAATAAGATGATCACTCGTCGCGATAACTGCAAACATGTTCACAAAGGTGCCCAAATTACATATAATAATCCAAGTTAACCGCTGTCCCAAAAACAGTCCCAAAGATGCTCTGTTTTCACCTGCGAGATGGAGACCAAAAATTCCCAAAAAATCACCGCTGCGATCCTTGCATCGAGCCGATCGAAATGAGTACCTGCACGCCCCAAACCGAGTCCCGTAGGCCAAGTTACAAAATAGACAAGGTGGCACTCTCAAAAATTCAGGGACCAAAAATCTGTACAGTAACACCCAGAAAAAATGGGGTTTTTACCTTCGGGAAAAATCTCAGAAAAATCCAGAAAAAATACGAGGACGTTCCTTGCGATGTATAGATGCAAAACGACTATAGGCACGCCTCAATCCGATGTCCAAGCGCGAAGATATAAAATAAACAAGCCGGTGTTGTCCAAAAACCACACAGGAAAAAAGAGCGGTCAAAAGTGCCTCGGAAACCATGCCAAAAATTTGGAATACGAGGAAACAACAAACACAAAAAACGAAGCCCTACCTCTCAGGAACACATCGGCACAAGAATCATCAAAAACGGTGGTCGGGGTAGGCCAGGGGAGTCTGCGCAACAAAACGCGGCGAAGTGAGTCACCGGAGAAGGAACG
The DNA here is from genome assembly GCA_029204045.2 of Tillandsia leiboldiana. Classification (NCBI taxonomy): domain Eukaryota; kingdom Viridiplantae; phylum Streptophyta; class Magnoliopsida; order Poales; family Bromeliaceae; genus Tillandsia; species Tillandsia leiboldiana. The sequence goes on from CM055072.1 coordinate 7,219,535, forward strand.
TCGCGATGTGCCGTAAAATCAGAAACCTCGGGATACGTGCCACCAAAAATCCTAGAAATCCACCACGGGGTCTAAAACATCAAGAGGAAGAAGTTCACTAGGGGGCTCTCCCTCCAAATCCATTTCTAAAACTCGAAAAAAGGCAGAAAAGAGGGAGGGAGAGGTGTTTAAATAGGCCCAACAAAACAAATGTCAAAATGACCGTTATGTCCCCGGTTTCGGGCGCGCACAGTGCGGCCCACGGCCCGGCCCGCCCGATTCGGGCGCGCATAGTGCGGCCCACGTCCCGGCCAGCTTCGATTCGGGCGCGCACAGTGCGGCCCACGTCCCGGCCAGCTTCGATTCGGGCGCGCACAGTGCGGACACCGGATCTCGCCCGGATCCCGCCGCCGCCCGACCCACCCCGGGGCTCGCCACGTGTCCCCGGAACAGGCTACAGCGGTGCAAGCCCAGCGGGTTGACGCCACGTGTCCCCCGCTCGGGTCAACACGGTGGGTGGCGCACGCGAATCACCGGGCGCCACGTGGCGCCGTCCACCTGCCCCCACCTGCCCGCAGGTACGGCACTTGCTCCCCGCGCCTGCCCCCGGGCGCTGAGTGGACCTCGCGCCCGTGGGCCAGCCAACCCGGGGCCGCCACGTGGCACGCCCCGGTCCACCGCTCCCCCGCACGCCCCCGTGGACCGAGCGCGCGTGGGCCGGCCAATTCGGCGCTGCCACGTGGACCCCCGCCGGTTCACGCTTCCCTCAATGCACCCCGGCCTCTCCCAAGCTGTTCCGTGGACCGCGCCGCGTGCGCTGACCAACCAGAGGCCGCCACGTGGCATCCTCGCCGGTCCACGGCTCCCCCATGCACCGAAAATCCACTAAAACTTCCGGGAGTCTGTTTTTGGGCATCCGGACTCAGAAATGAACAAGCAAGTAGCCGTTTTCAAGCATTTTTCCGCGCTGAATCCAAATCCAACCTCCGTTTGGCCCAAAACCCTCTCTAAAATTCGGCAAAAGCAGCCGAAGGCCAAACTAGCTCTAAATACCTCACTGGGTCCATCTGTGGCATCCCTTTGATGCACTGTGGCTCCGATACACCAATAATAGGTGTTTCACACTGTGGATTCACAGGAAAAACTGCATGGAGACCTGGACCACTACAAGTGGCATATGTAAAAAGAGTTAAACTAAGGTTATTCTAAGAGCTAGAGTTTTAACTTAGAGTCAATACTCTAAAAGAAAAGAGTAAATTGGTTGGGGTTAAAGAGTTAAATAAATGTAAACCCTAGAGTTAGAGTTGTTCTTAGGGTATGTTTGGAGTAAAATGACAGTCACTTTAACTTCAACTTGAGACATTGAATGAAAGTAGTAATGTTTAAAGTCCAAGGGACTTTCTTGTTACCCTCAAGGCATGGACCTAGGGTAAGGGTTGAAGAAAACAAGAAATTACTTAAAGAGCAAAACAAGCTAAAAGCTTAAGTGAATGAAAAAGAAAAGGTTGGAATGAATATAGAGTTAATAAACTCTAGGTAAATGATGAAAACACAACTAGAGTTAATGAGCTCTAGGTTAATGTGTGAAATATAAATAGAGTTAATGAATTCTAAGCTAAAGGAAAAAATGCACAACAGAGTTAATGAAATTTAGAATGAATGCGAAATATGAAATAGAGTTAATGAACTCTAAGTTGAATATGAATTGTGAGATAGAGTTAATGAGCCCTAAGCAAAAGGTAAATTGAAATGAATGGTGCTCTTGAGACATAATGAACCCAAAGGTTAAGAACATAGGGTTATGAAATAAGAACAAGTAAAGAAAAGAAAGAAAGAGGCAAAAGTAAAAGGTTTGAGTTCAAAAGTAAAGAAAGGAATGCTTAAAGGGTAAAATAAGCTAACAGTTTGAATGAATGCAAGGCAAATGCTTAAAATGCAAAAGAGGCTAAGCGCTAAAGTGAATGAAGGGAAATAAAACGACACCATCGGAAGCTTGAACTTATGCGGGGTAGATGCTAAAAAATTAGCTCCCGTGGCTACGGCCGAACTTATGCGGGGCAGATGCTAAGAAATTAGCTCCTGTGGCTATGGTCGAACTTATGCGGGGTAGATGCCAAGGAATTAGCTCCCGTGGCTACGGCAGAACTTATGCGGGGTAGATGCTAAGGAATTAGCTCTCGTGGCTACGACCAAACTTATGCGGGGTAGATGCTAAGAAATTAGCTCCCGTGGCTATGGCCGAACTTATGCGGGGTAGATGCTAAGAAATTAGCTCCCGCAGCTACGGCCGAATTTATGCGAGGTACTTCTGTTGGTTACTATAACACACATGTGCTATTAAAGAAGCGAAAAGCTTAATTGAATGTAAAGAAAATGCTTATAGAGCAAAAGAAGCTAAAAGCTTAAGTAAATGAGTGCCAAGATGCTTTAAACTCATTCAAGGCAAAAGTGGAAAAGAAAGAGGCAAGGCAAAGTGAAAGTGAAAGGAAAGGGTCAAGCAACTTGAATTAAAGCACAATAAAGAATGTAAGTATTGTGGTCAAGCGTGAAGTTTGGTTAGTATGGAACCTTTTGTAGCGACATAGAGTCGTGTCATGGCAAACAGCAATTTATACATGAGCATGCTAGATAGCAATTTACAGCTTTCAATATTATATTGTCATCTATTATGTTGCTTCCATTGGACCAAACGGTGTAGAACATTCTTTCTCAGTGGTTGAACCCACTGGAAACGTTAAGTAGTTCTCACACCCTTTGGTGACCATCATTACAGGTTCAAGTGCGACCGGCGAGGCATACAATAGGGGCAAGGGCCCGGCAGCTTAGCGACCTAGCAGTCTAGAGTCGCCAGTTTACATTTTGGGTTTTTATTTTGAGTGAACTGTGTATGGAGAGGAAAGAGATGTAAATTTATAATATTGCTTAATTGCAAATTGAGAGATAAAAAATGTAATAAGTTTTATATTGTGGTTCACTCATGTGGTGCTTTCATTTACATTTTAAACTTGTTGTTTAATGAATGAAAGTGTTTAGTTAGTAGTGGTTTACTCTGATATTATCCCTCATTGATTGATTGTTTTCATTGAGATGAATGTTACCGTTCTTTTCGGGTATGGAGAGGTCATGCCCGATTGGCATGTCTGTTTGCATGCCCGAACTGTCCAAATTAGCGGTCTCGGGGCGTGACAAATTCATCCCTGACCCACATAGAAATTGAAAAATCCCACTCACCCAGACGAACTGGACAAGAGTGATACTATTCATCGATAACAAGAGCGATACTATTCATCGATAAGTATGCTGTGGCTAGGTACCTCCACCCAATATCTATTTCTGCTTGGCTAGGTCGTAAACCCGTGGGTGGTGACAAAATTGGTAGAGATAAAAGAATGCGATGCTCCAGTGTCAAACAAAGTTTTAGCCAATCTACCAAAAACCGCCAAGTTTTTATCTGGTGGTTCCTCCTAGTGGGTGAATGCATAGACCCGTCCTCTTGAAGTTTGGCATGCCCCCTCGGATTGGCGAGAAAGAGGGGGACACCCAAAAGTGGAGTTGCTCGGTGTAGGGCCCTGTTGCTGAGGTGGAGCCATTGAAGTAGAGTAGTAGAATGTCCTGGTGCGACACCACAGGGGCAATTTGACCGAACATACCCCGCCTGCCCACACTCGTAGCATTATCCATGTCGGTGGTCACAAGTGTTGCCCCAATGCGGCCCACCATAGAAGATACAGGGTCGCCTACCCTGCTGTTGGCTGCCAGTGGGGGCACTCTTGGCCTGTTCCTGGGATCAGGGATGTTTGGATGGCTTCCTGAAGTTTGAGAATCCACCCCCATTCCCAGATAAAGGCCTCTTCTTCTCATTTCCCTTCTCAGCAATATTCTGCTTAGTGCGAAAAATCTCGATGTCGTTCTGTATGGAGAGACAACGCTCCACACAGTCGTCGAAGTCCTTGATCCGAAGAGATGATAAAAGTCGTTTGATCTCAGGTCGCAGGCCCTGGAAGAAGAGTCAGACCTTGTATCTCTCGCCCTGCATAGCCTGAGGGATGAGAGCTGCAATGCGGGAGAACTCCTGCTGATACTCCCTCACAATGCGGTTACCCTAATGGAGGCTCTCTAGATCTCACTCAAGGCTTTTCTTCGTACTGTCCTTCAGATAGCAATTGAAGATCATGTCCTTAAACTCTTGCCACGAGGGGTAGGGAAACTCCTCATAGAACTGCTCCAGTAGTTTCCCCCACCAACTGCTTGCCCCTGCCTCCAGACAGTGAGATGTGAGGTGAACCTTGTCGCGCTCCTCCGTGTACAGATCACGAAAGAGTTTCTCTTGATGGACGACCTATTTTTCAACTGCCCATAGGTGTTTAGAATCTCCATCGAACGTTGGTGGTTTGAATTTCTTGAACTCCACCAAAACGGCATTCGCTCAGGCCTTTTTCGCATGTATCGCTTCATCAGTGGCGATGGGTGTCGTAGGTCGGAAGGGAGGAGAGGTCATCCCAACAGTGGCAATATGGGGGTTGCTAGAAGTAGAGACCGTCGGTGTAGCTCCAGAAGTCGTGGCGGTAGTAGTAGCTATCACCACAGGTGGCACGGGGGTAGCTGGAGGATCAACAACTTCTACGGGCACCTAGACTGGTGGTGTGGCCGGTGCAGTAGAAGCAGTCGCCTGCTGCTGTGCCATCTACTATATTAGGCTAGCCAAAGCAGCGAGTTGATCCTCCAACCACTGCAATCTATCTGAACCCTTTGGTTCCACTGAAACACCACGGCCGCGGCTAGCACCGTGTCCTCCACTACCACTACGCCCAGTGTGTGTGCGAACCATCATGTGTAACGCAAGCACTCATATTAGGATACAACTCAAAAGTGAAATATAATATACTTGAGCTCCTAACCCCAAATAATATCACAAACTCTCACGTATATCATAAGTCATCATAGGGCACAATCCTAACCAATCCTAGGCATCTTATTCCTATGCTCCGATACCATCTAAATCTGTCACGTCTCGGGATGAAAAAGCAATATATATATATATATATATATATATATATAATCAGAGTTTAAAATTTTATCCGCAAAATGTAAGCAGATCCGTCACGTGCATAAGATTTTCTAGTCCAAACAGACAAAAGTCTCATCTATACACGCACGGCTAGACAGTATACATCAGTGCAACAAATGTATAACTCAGAGTTTACTAATTAAAGAACAATCACAATATTTAAAACAATTAATCCAACATCCACTATAATTCAGAAAAATATAAGGATAAGCAACAACTTTCATGATACTAAATTATAACCCAAAAACATATGAAACTAAAAATAACATAAGGCAGGCCAGCTATCTAGCTAGCAATGGGACGACTCTATCGTGTACCCCTCACATCAGGACCTGAAAAAAAAAATATCAATAAGGGGGCGTGAGATACAACTGAATGTATCCCAATGGGTACAACGAGTCGGGGACCTGCTTGTTGTACCTATCAATATATAATAATTGAAAGGTAAATTGGCATAATCGATTGACATGAAAGTAGCTATGATTAGGTAGGTGATAATGAGCGAGTAATGAGATAAGCAGTAAAGCAGATAGTATAATAAGCAGTAAAGCAGATAACGTGATAAGCAGTAAATCAAATAGTGTGATAAGCGGTAAAGCAGATAAGAGAAACAGCTGAAATAATAAATGCTTCAAGAACTGAATCTCCAAATACCCAATTGAGTGCCACTGTTGGTCCCTAAGACCTTAGGCTAATGCATGCCCAAAAACTAACATAAAACCCCGCACATATAGATACATCCAGAAATAAAAGGGCTCAATATCACCCAAAATTTGCAGGTGCTGACAGATAATAGGGCTCACGGGTCGATCAGACCACTCTACTGGTAAAGAACACCATAACGGGGGCCAATCTGTTGGTGTTCGTGATATGAACAGCTGGTGTATGGCGATCACAGTGTGGATACTCAATGCTCTCGGTTGAATGACCGGAATACAGCAAAAAATCGAGAACTCCCAAACGGGATCTTAATTCATCAACAATGTCACTAATACCATAAATGAAGCAATGATCCCCTACTCTATCATGCATATAAAATCAGGAGATAATTATAAGGGTATAGCAAAATCAGCAGCAAAAGGTATATCAAAGCACTAGACTAAAATATGGTAAACAACAACAGTGCAATATCATGATAATCGTACGGAGCATAAATCAATAAGCGTGCAGTAATGACAATACAATGAAAGTAGGACTAATAACGGTCAGTAAGGTTCCTATCGAGTACGGCACCCAGTAAAGTTGTATTATGCTAATGCCCGGGTCGAAATACCCACCTCAGTGCATGCGATCTAAGAATCTGCTACTCAACTCTCGCGGAGACTCCTAACGGCTCGGGTCTAAATCAAATCACAGGTTAGATCCAGTCTCACTCAAATCCAACCTACTACTCACATAGTGACTATGTACCAAAACACAGACTTATGTCTAAGTCCCGAGATCCATCGAAATTTCTGAAAATCCGTCGAACGAACACTAATGGTCCGAATAATGCGAAGAAGCTACTGAATCAACCCAAACTTCACTCTCTGTCCCGCAACGCTCCGTTTAAGGCGTCTGGGCAGCAACATTCATTATTGTGCTAATATAAAGTCTACTTGTCCGATAATTATCGAAACGACGTTCAAAATCACCGATTTTAGCTCCGAAAGTCACCAACGCGAACCCGATGTCTCTGGGTCAACCAAGACAGTGTCGGGACCAGACAATAACACTTGGCGATCGTTAATGGTCAGCTAAATTGCTCAGGACGCAGATTCTATGCCGAAACAATGATAAACCCACAATTTTGCCGATTTATGATTCGAAAACCTATTTTTATCCGACAAAAGCCACCGAACCCTAGACGATCAGTCCATAGGTCACATGCACGCTACCCGAGGCAGCCTACATGGCTAAAATTGCATTAAGACCCCTAACAACTCTACATTTTGCATAATAATGCACATTCTTTGAAGTTTTAGGTCATTACCGATGTCCGGGGGGTTTCGGGGTCATTCAAATATGTCAACTGAAGGTTTTCAACTTGCTGGAGCTCGTGCTCGTTGTTCGGAGTGTGCATGAAGGCCAGGAAATGCGTCGAGGCCAAGTGCAAAATCGCAAATTGGTCAACTCTTGAGATCCCTTCCCTGCGGCCAAATTAATGTGACCTGAGGTGAGCATCGAGTTCAGGAGGTCCCAAGGGTGATAAGGCTCACTTACTCGAGGTCTCGAAGTCGTCGAAACTGTCACTGGAACAACCTCGGCCAATCTTAGGGTTTCTGGGTTAGGATAGGGCAGGGAAGTAAATGAAGGATTCGAGGCGTGGGCACAAGTAGGAGGGTGCTAGCTAGGTGTGTTGCCGGTGACCATGGGCGACGATGGAGACGCTGGGTGGTTTACGGCCAAGCTAAGGGAACCGCAGTTAGGGTACGATCTCCAGCAACCCGAGGGTGAAACTACTCATCGGGGGTGGTAAGGTCCGACGAGTGGGTGACGGTGGAGACCACTGCCAATGGTCTAGTGCGGCGGCGACGGCGTTGGATGCAGCTCAGCCAAGTCCTAGGCTGGGGGAGCTAGGGCTTGCTTTTACGTCGATGCTGCTGGCCAGGGGCGCACAAGAGGCATCAGGGGAGACTCTAGGAGTCAGGCAGGAAGTCCTCCACCTTTTCAATCCTAAGGAAGAGCGGCGCTGGCAGCGTTGGCTGAGTGCGGCCCGATCTTGCCCTAGATCGGGCCCGTGGCTCTTCTAGCGGCTACGCGGCTGTTGCTGGAGGCGGGGCTACTCGAAGGAGATCATTAGGAGGTTGCTGAAGGCGTTTGTGGAATCCTTGAGTAATGCCGTAGTGTTTGGTGGTCTCGAACGACTCCCAGCCCGAAAGCAAGAAAAAAAAGAAGGGGGTTTTCTAGCGATCTCCTATTGTGGTCGGTGGCTGTGTTGCTTGGGGAAGGTGAGAAGATGAGAGGGAGGAGGCGCAGGAAGCTTTGGGTGCCTTAGGGTCGTGTGGCTAGGGTTTTCCAATGAGGAACCCTAGGTGCACATATATAGGTTGAGGAAAAAGATGCTAGAAAGTCCCTGTAGCCACGATATTTTTATTTGGGTCCTTAGCTGAAGGTATGTTTTGCATAGAGGACCCTCCACGTTCGACCTCGCGTGATTCGATGCATAAAAATATAGGCACTTTTCTAAAATAACCTTGTAAAAATAGTATTTTTCATATTTTTTATGGTTTTAGTTCGTCGAATTCAAAATTAGAATTCACCACAGTGTCCAGATCAGCGAGACCATTCAAGTAGTGATTTTATTTCGTCGCGTTCGGACCTCGTTTCGTTACGTTAGTCGTTTATTCACAAACACCCCTCAAAAATTTGAATTTTTGAATTTAAAAATTCTAAAAATTATTTGAATTTTAAAATTTCAAAATTTAAATCACAGGTATTACATCACTCAGTCCTTATAAGAAGTTTCATCCCTGAAACTTAAATACACTCATGATGTAAACAAATGTGGAACACGTTCCTGCATATCTGACTCTCGCTCCCAGATGGCTTCGCGTTTCTCATGGTTCTCCCACTGAACCTTCACATAGAGAATCGCTCTGTTCCGCAGCTGCTTTTCATCACGCGCTAGGATCCGCTTCGGAGCTTCATCATAGCTCAGATCCTCTCGAAGCTGGATGGCCGTAGGGCTGATCACGTGGGATGGATCTGCGATGTACTTTCGAAGTATGTAGACGTGGAATACATTGTGCACTCGAGCGAGACTCATAGGAAGAGCCAGCCTATACGCCATTGGACCGATGCGCTCAAGAATTTCGAATGGTCCCATAAACCGTGGACTAACCTTGTTCTGCAGTCCGAACATCTTGATCCCTCTAGCTTGTGACACTTTGAGCAACACATGATCACTAACTTGGAACTCAAGGTCGCACCGACGCTGGTCCATGTAGCTCTTCTGCCTGCTCTGCGCGGTCAACAATCGCTGTCTCATGATGTGAACCTTGGCTTTAGCGTCTTCTACCAAGTCCGACCCAATAATCCAACATTCACCGATGTCATCCCAACCCAAACATATTGAGGACCGACATCGATGCCCATAAAGCGCCTCGTAGGGTGTCATCTCAATACTCGCCTGATAACTGTTGTTATAGGCAAACTCCACCAAAGGCAAGTATTTGAACCATCCATCTCTATAATTCAGAACCCAGGTGGTAGCATATCTTCTAAAGTCCGAATGACGCGCTCGGACTGGTCGTTACTCTGCGGGTGGAAAGCAATACTGAAATTCAGCTCGGTGCTCACTGATTGCTTAAAGATCTTCCAGAACTGTGATACGAATTGGGTATCCCGGTCCTAGACGATCAACACTAGCAACCCATGAAGCCGAACAATCTCGTCGATGTAGAGCTGCGCGAGTCGATCCCTGGACCAGGTCGTGTGTACTAGTAGAAAGTGGGCCAACTTGGTCAGTCGGTCCACAATAACCCATATCGCATCATGGCCTCGTTGGGATTGGGGCAATCCAGTGACGAAGTCCATCGTGATCTGCTCCCACTTCCACACTGGCACTGGAAGTGGTTGCAGCTTTCCTGAAGGTCGTTGATGTTCGGCCTTCACCTACTGGCACACCATACACTGAGCCACATACTTCGCCACATCTGCTTTCATACCCGGCCACCAGAACTACTGCTTTAGATCCTTGTACATTTTAGTCCCACCTGGATGCACTGTGTATGGGGATTTATGCACCTCGGCAAGAATCTCGTTCCTCAAGTCATCATCCTTCGGAATGCACCGACGGCCCGGAATCAAATAGAGCTGCCGATATGTAAGTGGTAGTCGTCGGTCTGTCCCAGCTCAATGTCTTCCTGGATCTTCTTCAGATAGGGATCCGACCGCTATCCCTCCTTTATGCGATCCACCAAGGTGGGCTGCACCACAAAGGCCAAAAGTTGAGCAGTCGTTCCCATGGGGACTACCTTCAAATCCAGCCTTTGGAACTCCTTTACTAAGTGATCCTGCTCAGTGATCATCATCGGCTCAGCCGAAATGTTCTTCCTACTCAGTGCATCGGCCACTACGTTCGCCCGACAGGGGTGATACCGAATAATCAGGTCGTAGTCATTTAGGAGCTCAAGCCATTGTCGTGTAGTTGAGCTTTTCATTATTGCATTTTTATGGTAGAAATATTTTGTGTCCTCATTATATATCTACTAATGTCTTATTTGGACTGAGTGAGTGTAGAGCGCGCCACTTTCTTCGGTTGCACTCACTGAAAACTAACTATAGTTCTCACCTCTTTATTCTTTACCCTTTTTTAGAGCCTACCATTTCCGGTGAGGCGCATGACTATGTTAAGGGTGTCTCGGAATTGTGGACCTAGAGAGAGGTTTAGATGTACCTCTTTTTGTTAACAAGGAAAAACATGTAATAATTTTGAAAGAATGGATTATGTGATGTAAACTTTAAATTTTAAAGTTGCAATGGTTTAGTTTCTAGTATTCACTCTGATACTTTATTGTACACTATTATGTATGAGATTGTATAGGTTAATGTATGATTCCACTTCATTCGGGTAGAAAAGGACTTGCCCGTTTGTCAGGTCTGTTTCACCTGCCCAGGTGGGCCCAATTAGTAGTCTCGGGGCGTAACAACTTGATACATAAGTAGGATACTATGTGAACTTAGAAACTTAGGAGATATAATAGTGGCATAAAACCTATGGGAAAGCCTAGGGTGCGGAATATAGTGAAATATATACAATTATGCAAACTTGAATTAAAGAATAAATAAACTTGTGAATGAACTTACTGGATAACCATTGGGGTTATTGGAATTTAGGATGTAAACTAAGATACAAATGGTGACCTTCCGGAAGAGTCATTACGGGAGATGTGATGACCCGGATCTCAACAGAGCTTTTGTAGTATGTCTGGAAACTTCTGGAGGCTCTTTGCACGTGTTGGAGGTGTCTGTGCGTGTATCAGACTCAAGAAATGGACTCGGTGCGAAATGTGGGTTAAGAACACTTGTTTGGAGGCCTTCGACAAAATTTAGAAGTGGAATTGGGCAAAACGGACCTCGGATTTGGACTCAGCGTGCGAAAACGGTGGAAATGGACTATTTACTTGCATTGTTCGGAGCTTGGATGGCCGTGCACAAATTTCGAGGCATGTGGTACTTTTCCGGTCGTCGGGGCAGCGCCGGTGGTGGCGGGCAGCGGCGGAGCGCGGCGGCACGGCGGCGAGGGCAGAGGCGTGGACCGCGCGGTCCACGGGGCGAGGCGTGCACCGGGGTTGGACGCGTGGCGGCTTCCGGTTGGCCGGCGCAGCAGGCGCGGTCCACGGGGTCGCGTGGAGGGTGCATGGACCGGGGCAGGGCCACGTCGCGGTCGCTGGTTGGCCGGTCCATGTGCGCTCGGTCCACGCAAGAAGCGGAGCAGGTGTCTCGGGCTGCGTGCGCGGTGTGGTCGGCGGCAGCACGGGTGCGCCGACCGAGGCGCCGACACTTGTGCGGGGGCTCGGCCACGTGTCGCGAGCAGGATGGCCAGGCTCGCTGTTTGCTGTTCGGGGCCACGTGTCGCAACCTGGTTGATTCGGGCACTGATGGTTTGGGGTACGTTTTGGAGGACTGTAGCAGCCCGAAATATTTCGGGCGCCCGAAACCAGGGAAATGGATGGAATTTTCTGATTTGTTCAGTTTTGGCTATAAAAGCCTCCTTTGCTGCGCGTTTGGGCCTTCTTCCCGAGCTCCTCTCCCAGTGAGTCCTTTAGCAAACTTTCTCTTCATCTTGTGCTGCATCTTGTGGTGGATTCCCGGATTTTTTGAAGGCCGCGGCATCGACGTTTTCTGCGACGCGGGGCACTGCGACGCTTCTTCGATTTTTGCTTCTATCATCGCATTTCAGTGCGTGAGACTCCCTGAGCCACCCTGATAGACTTTTGAGCTGATTTTTGCGGCAGCGCGTTCACGAGAGGTACGCCTTCGATTTTTGTATTGATCATTTCGTCTCATTTTGAGATTTTGGCAAGGTTCCCGAGGCAAACTTTGACCCCTTGTACTGTTGTGAGTTTTGGGACAGCGGTGGAGTATTGTTGAATTTTCTCGGTCTACAAGCATCGGAATGAGGCGTTTAAGGACTCGACTCGATCGATATCTACGCTTCGAGAGGAACGCACTCGTATTTTTATCCGAATTTTTGGAGGATTCTTTAAAGGTGATAATTATGTTTCTTTCAGACTGGTTTTCTACAGGATTTTGTTTGGGGATATTTCGGTATACCGCATTGTTGTATTTATATCTTGACCTACAGGTGTCAGAACGGGACGTATAAATACTTGATTTGCATCTACTCGTCGCGAGGATCGCAACCGTGATTTTTTTGGGATTTTTGGAGGACTGTACACAGGTGAGAATCCCCCCTCTTCTCTGCTGGTTTGGAAAACAGCGTGTGCTGTTTGGGTATTTGGGGTATTTGATTGTTGTATGTGGTTGCATTGTTGGTTGAGGCAGAGGCTTGTGCGACTGAGTACCGAGGGTGCAGTTTCGGCGGATTTTGGATAGCGCGTGATTTCGCACTTCACCGACTTCGGCTTTGCCTACGGAAAGCGTTTCAGGTGGGTTGCCTTGTCCCCGGAACCGGTGGACGGTTCTCTAATTCTATTTAATAGAACGCATGCATGTTTAGGGTACAGTGTTTGTGATTGAGAGGTAAGCTTAGTAATGTTGATTGTCTAAGAGAATTGCAAGATTAATATTCGTGTTATATTATGAGGACTTGCATGATTCAGATATCCATGTTGGTGATTAGGGAAAGCTTACCTAATGGATTGTTACCCTCTGTGACTTATAGCATGCATGTTTATGGCGCAACTAATAGAATTGAGATGTAAGCGTGGAAAGTGGCCTAGATCATGTGGATTAATGCTTACTTGATTATTGTACATGCTTTAGAGGATTTGAGATCTAGTATTCTTGATGGCTATGTTCATGTTATACTAGATGAGATAGAGTTCATGCTCGATTACCCTTTGGCATATTTATGCGGATATTACTTTGAGGAGTTATTATGGATTATGGATCATGGATATTGGACAGGTGCAGTTCATTAGTTATTCTGGCATGTGCTTATACTTATGTGGAGCTGCTATTTGTTATTATCTTGTATCTTCCTTGTGGACAAATGCATGCTTGTATGGACATCTAGATGGGCCATCTTTTATCGCTACACTATCATGTTGGAACTTGACTTAGGAGAAACCATGCTTGCTTCTTTTCTCCTTATTCTTTAGTCAGGTGATTCTTGTTGCTCGAGTTGAGCAGGGGTTTGGGATAGTGTAGTCGAGACTTCGAGTCTGGGGCAGGTTGGACTTGATTGTGGGTTGTGGGTTTTGCGGCGACCGCGGATATTGGGCGGTTGACCGGATATGTACTTGTGCATCATATTGGGTATCAGATTTCCTCTAGTGGATGGAGTTTCCCACTTATTGTTTACTGTTATATTAGATTGGGGATCGGGTTTCCCTTTAGTGGATGGGTTTTCCCACTTTGATCAGAGTCGTGATCCAGTCCTGCTATATCGTGATACTTGTTACAGTGATACTTGTTACAGTGATATTTTACTCGTGTGGGTCGCTCCCCTCGAGTGCCACTCCGGAGTGTGCGACCGTACCGGACAGTAGTCGGTCTGTTACTTATTTTGGGTGTGACCGTACCGGGCAGTAGTCGGTCTGTTACCTATTTTGGGATGCGATCGTACCGGTCAGTAGTCGGTAAGTATTCCCGCAGATGAGTTCTTGAGTTCGACAGCAGAGCAGGCAGTGCCGGGTTCTATACTGGTCCATTGATTGGGTTATTCAGATAGATACTTTTATTATTGCACTCGTGTCTGGGGGCCGATTGGAGTCTAGTAGCTGTGATTAGACCAGTGCTAGTGTTGTTGGGAGCCGTTTGGGGTTGACGGTGATCCCGTGTCGTTGTGAGTACTTCGACCATTGTGCGAGATGTTGAGGATCTTGAGTCTTTCCATTCTGAGAGAGAGAGCGTGGATTTCGACTATAGCCTGCATGTGCCACTATTCGATAGCGAATTAGTCTAGTTGGACACCCTACGTTGATACACTAGGGAGGCGCAGGCTTGACTGGACCAGATGTGGCAGTCAGCTCGATTGGGTCGATTGTCCACCTCGCGTGCGGGTGGTTGCATACCTTTTATTGGTTTTTCCCCTTTTGAGCATTTAGATAGAGGCATGGTAGCTGTAGAGTTTCTCCAGCTTTCTTATTCAGTTTTTACTGCTTCGTTATCTTATGCCTCTAGTTGACTTCGTGGGCAGATCGTCGGGCTTGGCGGTGGTACCCACTGAGAACTCCATTTTTGTGTAGTTCTCACACCCATTAGGGGTCCCCCCCCCCCCCCCCCCCCTCATCTTTCTTTTCTCTCCTTTGTTTTGCAGAGTCTTAGCAGGTGTTACTGATTCTGCGGTTGCTGTGCGAGGCGAGGGAGTCGCGAGCTAGATCCCTACCTGTCTGTGGAGAGTAGCGGTACCCCTACATTGGAGATTCTGAGTACAGTCAGTAGATTATTTATTTTTCCACTTTTGAGAGATTATTGTATTGTGAGGATCTGACTTGTACTGAGAGCCTATACACTGATGTATTATTTTAAGGTTACCTCCCTGTTGAATTCTAGTTTATTGTATTTGAGGATATTGTATGATTATCATTTATGGGAGATGGATATTGTATCATTATTCCAGTTGTACAGATGGTTTGGTTTTAGTTTTACAGCATTTTTTTATTTTATAGCTCTGATATCTGTTTAGTTGTAGCCCCATTTCTTGCAGGTAGGACGCTTCACATATGCGGGGTTTTGCATAGGCGGCGGATCTGTTGGCGAGCCCGGATCGCAGTTTCGACCCCGGGGCGTGACAGATTAGAGTGGTATCAGAGCCTAGGTTGTAGGTCATGGTGGACTTAGAAACCCTAGGCTTATGGTTTGACCCTTGGATGACTTAGTGAGAGTCGTGACTTTTAGCGAGAGTCCTGATTAAGTTTTATACCTCTCCCAAGGGACGGGATGAGTGATTGGCATATTTATTCTCCTAAGTGATTATGTTGGCAGCAGACAACATAACGCTGGGGAATGGGTGACATGCTCTAGACTTTCGCTGGATTGGGTCGAGTGTAGAGTCGTGACTTGTAGCGAGAGTCCTGATTAAGTTTTATACCTCTCCCAAGGGACGGGATGAGTGATTGGCATATTTATTCTCCTAAGTGAATATGTTGGCAGCAGACAACATAACGCTGGGGAATGGGTGACATGCTCTAGACTTTCGCTGGATTGGGTCGAGTGTTTGTTGTGTGCTGATTTGCAGTTTTGTCGTGGTGAGCGGTGTCTCCCTGACGTTGGGTTTTGACCCGTGTGCATTCTGTCGCAGCAGTGGAGCATGAGCAGTTGGATTTGGGCCGGACATCCAGATTGAGGACAGAGAGCTCCGGACCCAGATGGCAGGATTGTCAGAGGCATATCAGCGGCAAAGTGAGCAGCTGGTTTAGGTGACACAGTTGTCGGAACAACGAGTAGCCCGACAGTGCTTTCCTCCCGAGACCACCCGGGTGCAGTATCCTCAGTGGTAATGATTTCTGTGGCACCGATTGAGCGAGTAGCCCCCTCCGTGCCAATGTTTAGTGCCGAGGCACCGAGATTGGGTGGATAGCTGACAGCAGATGAGTTGTGGGTCATGATCGGTCTATTGAGCCACTTTTGGCAGATGAACCACCCCGATTCGTAGGATCAAGCTTGGAGCCCTTGGAGGCAGAGTCGTGGTTAGTAGTGATGGGGAGACTGTTTGAGAGCCCCCTTGTGCCGAGAGTTTACGCAGTTGTTGAACTACGCGCTCCATGTTAGAGGGACGAGGCGCATAAGATTTGTGTATCTGGGAGTGAGTTGCACCAGGATACCTTTCTGTTTATTCGATTCCTCCGTTACAGATTTTGGATGCCTCGATGGAGTAGGCGTTGTGTTTGGAGCGTGGCGCTGCAGTTCCTTGGATAGGGATCTACCGCTAGAGGCAAAGTCTAGATAGAAGCGCTTGGCGCCTAGTGTTGGAGGACAGATCGGCCGGCAGAGGCATTCCCGTTTTTCTTTCCCAGGGGAGTAGATTTTTGAGATGCCAGGGATCGGGTGGACCCCGATGGCAGCTTCAGCATCGGTATTAGCAGCAGCAATAGCATGGAGATGTTATCTGCTGAGGGCCACATTCGTCGCCTCAGAGTGAGCAGAGGCAGAGGTCGTGCTCCCTATGTGGTTAATCTTGATATTTTCAGGTAGACTAAGCGACGACCACTTACATCGAGCGGATGAGTCGATGCCGCCCGGTTCGAGGGCGCCACGGTAGTGGATCGAGTTGTCGCAGGTGCGATTTCATTACAGCAGTCGGAGTTAGAGCATTTTGCATTCCGGCATGGATTAGAGGCAGAGTTGTTGCCACGTGCACTAGAGGTACAGGTTCCTGTTGGTGTGGTGCACGAGGAGGAGGCTTATGGATCATGTCCAGTGCAGTTGAGACCATGAGTTATACCGGCAGACTTATTGGTATTGTGGTAGTTGGTATTTTGACACAGTGCCTGGGATTGGTTGGCACAGTACCACATGATGTTTGACTGCGGAGAGAGAGGATTATGACCTTCTACGAGGCATACAAGAAAAGGCTTGCTGGTTGAGACAATTGGAGCACACCGGTTACAGCGATTGTGTGAGAGGTGCCTATGGCGGCACCGGGACTCAAGGATATTCCTTTGCCCGTGAGATCCCGAGTGTGAGTCCACCTGAGCTGTTGTTGATGCCGCCAGTTAGGGAGATTGAGATTGCGAGGGATATGGTTCTGAGAACCGCGCCAACCTCGTCAACACCTCATTGGATATTGCCAGTAGAGCTGAGAGAGCTGATGGCGCAGTCGCAAGATCTGATGGATTGAGGGGTCTGTTGGACCTAGTGCCACGCCGTTGATATACGGTGGTGATGCCACGTCGTGGATGCACGACGGTGAGGGTTCTACTGTGGTTTGAGCGCAAGCAGGTCCGAGTTTTATTTAGGACCATTTGATTGAGTTATGCTCCGACAGTTGTCCTTCTTTGAGGCATGTATTTATTGGAATCATACAGCTGCATATTTTGCCAAGACGGCATTCTGGACCCGGTAGGGGCATTATGAGCTCACGATGAAGCCGATTGGATTGACTAATGCCCTGCCGCCTTTAGGATTTGAGGAGTTGGGTGTTCCAGCTGTACTTGGACGGATTGGTAGCGGTATTCTCCTGGGGTATTTGGATTTACTCCCTGAGTGACTTGGAGCACGTGGAGTACTTGTGGATAGTGCTACAACGCCTGTGTGGGAGAAGTTGTATGCCGAGTTGTTGAGGTGCAACTTTTAGCTTCGGAAGCTTACCTTCTTGGGCCACTTTATTCTAGCCGTAGTAGCGGCGGCGGAAATCCGGCCAAAGGGGATGCTATTCGAGGATTGGCCGAGACCGACACTGATTGTTGAAGCTTGGAGCTTCTTGGACTGGGCGGTGCCAGTAGAGCTTGACGAATGGATGATTAGACTGATACCAGCGCCGATTTTAGCATCGCCAGTGATGGGAGATGGATTGTGAGTTATAGTGATGCCTCCCATAGTGGCTGTGGAGTTACCGTTGGGTTATTGTTGAGCATTTTGTATCACCCCGACAAAGCCACAGAAGTGGCGGATATCTTGAGCGGGAGAGCTGTCTGGAGTTGAGTTTGATGATTCCACAGCTGGCGCTGTGTAGAATTATTGTGTCGATCAGGGCTTGGGGTTGTGTCCCTGGGGGTCCCTTTTGATTGTAGCCTGCGGCTGAGCAGTCCACTTGGATAGTCAGGAGTCGGGAGTGACCGAGTGAGGACCCCACCTATGAGGGCTCTTCTTCTTTGTGGATGATCATGGAGATGTGTTTTAGGTCTCCCTGGTTGGGTTGACACTTGAGTGTGGTGTTGGTGCTTATTGCACTGGTTATTCTTCCCTTCTCCCCCCAGCTTTGGTTAGAGTCCCTGAGGTTTTTCTACGTCTCAGGTCAAGAGTGTCATGTTTTTGGATCCCTCGTCCGTGATTTACTCGCTCTACTTGAGATCCACGAGTGTTGGAGTACGAGGGACGCCCGTTGCGAATTCTGGCTCATGAGATAAGAGGATTGCGCCACTGGGCCATGCCGTACTGGTTGTTGATATTGTTGAGGAGTAATCACGGGGAGTGAGTGGCGACTTGGGAGCTGGAGACGGTGATGATGAGTACCTACCCTTGGTATTTGAGACTCCCTTTTGAGTTGTGTTAGTTTCGAGGACGAAACTTTCTTTTAGTGGGGGAGGATGTGATAACCCGGATCTTCACAGAGCTTTTGTAGTGTGTCTGGCAACTTTTGGAGGCTCTTTGCATGTGTTGGAGGTGTTTGTGCGTGTATCAGACTCAAGAAATGGACTCGGTGCGAAATGTGGGTTAAGAACACTTGTTTGGAGGCCTTCGACAAATTTTAGAAGTGGAATTGGGTAAAACGGACCTCAAATTTGGACTCAGCGCGCAAAAACGGTGAAAATGGACTATTTACTTGCATTTTTCAGAGCCCGGATGGTCGTGCACAGATTTCGAGGCATGTGGTACTGTTCTGGCCGTCGGGGCAGCGCCGGCGGTGGCGGGCAGCGGCGGAGAGTGGTGGCACGGCGGCGGGCAGCGGCGTGGGCAGAGGCGCGGGCAAAGCCGCGGACCACGCGGTCCACGGGGCGAGGCGTGCACCAGGGTTGGACGCGTGGCGGCTTCCGGTTGGCCGGCGCAGCAGGCGCGGTCCACGGGGTCGCGTGGAGGGTGCATGGACCGAGGCATGGCCACGTGGCGGTCGCTGGTTGGCCGGTCCATGTGCGCTCGGTCCACGGAAGGAGCGGAGCAGGTGTCTCGGGCTGCGTGCGTGGCGTGGTCGGCGGCAGCGCGGGTGCGCCGATCGAGGCGCCGAAACTGGCGCGGGGGTCGGTCACGTGTCGCGAGCGGGATGGCCAGGCTCGCTGTTTGCTGTTCGGGGCCACGTGTCGCAACCTGGTTGATTCGGGCACTGATGGTTTGGGGTACGTTTTGGAGGACTGTAGCAGCCCGAAATATTTCGGGCGCCCGAAACCAGGGACATGGATGGAATTTTTTGATTTGTTCAGTTTAGGCTATAAAAGCCTCCTTTGCTGCGCATTTGGGCCTTCTTCCCGAGCTCCTCTCCCAGTGAGTCCTTTAGCAAACTTTCTCTTCATCTTGTGCTGCACCTTGTGGTGGATTCCCGGATTTTTTGAAGGCCGCGGCATCGACGTTTTCAGCGACGCGGCGCACTGCGACGCTTCTTCGATTTTGGCTTCTACCATCGCATTTCAGTGCGCGAGACTCCCTGAGCCACCCCGATGGACTTTTGAGCTGATTTTTGTGGCATTGCGTTCATGAGAGGTACGCCTAAGATTTCTGTATTGATTATTTCGTCTCATTTTGAGATTTTGGCATGGTTCCGGAGGCAAACTTTGACCCCTTGTACTGCTATAAGTTTTGGGACAGCGGTGGAGTATTGTTGGATTTTCTCAGTCTACGAGCATCGGAATGAGGCGTTTAAGGACTCGATCAATATCTATGCTTTGAGAGGAACGTACTCATATTTTTATCGGAATTTTTGGAGGATTCTACAAAGGTGATAATTATGTTTCTTTCGGACTAGTTTTCTACAGGATTTTTTTTGGGGATATTTCGGCATATCGCATTGTTGTATTTATATCTTGACCTACAGGTGTCATAACGGGACGTATAAATGCTCGATTTGCATCTACTCGTCGCGAGGATCGCAACCGTGATTTTTTAGGGATTTTTAAAGGACTGTACACAGGTGAGAATCCCTCCTCTTCTCTGCTAGTTTGGAAAATAGCTTGTGCTGTTTGGATATTTGGGGTATTTGATTGTTGTATGTGGTTGCATTGTTGGTTGAGGCAGAGGCTTGTGCGACTGAGTACCGAGGGTGCAATTTCGGCGGATTTTGGATAGCGCGTGACTTCGCACTTCACCGACTTCGTCTTTGCCTGCGGAAAGCGTTTCAGGTGGGTTGCCTTGTCCCCGGAACCGGTGGACGGTTCTCTAATTCTATTTAATAGAACGCATGCATGTTTAGGGTACAGTGTTTGTGATTGAGAGGTAAGCTTAGTAATGTTGATTGTCTAAGAGAATTGCAAGATTAATATTCATGTTATATTATGAGGACTTGCATGATTCGGATATCCATGTTGGTGATTAGGGAAAGCTTACCTAAGGGATTGTTACCCTCTGTGACTTATAGCATGCATGTTTATGGCGCAACTAATAGAATTGAGAAGTAAGCGTGGAAAGTGGCCTAGATCATGTGGATTAATGCTTACTTGATTATTGTACATGCTTTAGAGGATTTGAGATCTAGTATTCTTGATCGCTATGTTCATGTTATACTAGATGAGATAGAGTTCATGCTCGATTACCCTTTGGCATATATATGAGGATATTACTCTGAGGAGTTATTATGGATTATGGATCATGGATATTGGACAGGTGTAGTTCATTAGTGATTCTGGCATGTGCTCATACTTATGTGGAGCTGCTATTTGTTATTATCTTGTATCTTCCTTGAGGGCAAATGCATGCTTGTATGGACATCTAGATAGGTCATCTTTTATCGCTACACTATCATGTTGGAACTTGACTTAGGAGAAACCATGTTTGCTTCTTTTCTCCTTATTCGTTAGTCAGGTGATTCTTGTTGCTCGAGTTGAGCAGGGTTTTGGGATAGTGTAGTCGAGACTTCGAGTCTGGGGCAGGTTGGACTTGATTGTGGGTTGTGGGTTTTGCGGCGACCGCGGATATTGGGCGGTTGACCGGATATGTACTTGTGCATCAGGTTGGGTATCAGATTTCCTCTAGTGGATGGAGTTTCCCACTTATTGTTTACTGTTATATAAGATTGGGGATCGGGTTTCCCTTTAGTGGATGGGTTTTCCCACTTTGATCAGAGTCGTGATCCAGTCCTGCTATATCGTGATACTTGTTACAGTGACATTTTACTCGTGTGGGTCGCTCCCCTCGAGTGCCACTCCGGAGTGTGCGACCATACCGGGCAGTAGTCGGTCTGTTACTTATTTTGGGTGCGACCGTACCGGGCAGTAGTCGGTCTGTTACCTATTTTGGGATGCGACCGTACCGGTCAGTAGTCGGTCAGTATTCCCGCAGATGAGTTCTTGAGTTCGACAGCAGAGCAGGTAGTGTCGGGTTCTATACTGGTCCATTGATTGGGTTATTCAGACAGATACTTTTATTGTTGCACTCGTGTCTGGGGGCCGAGTGGAGTCTAGTAGCTGTGATTAGACCAGTGCTAGTGTTGTTGGGAGCCGTTTGGGGTTGACGGTGATCCCGTGTCGTTGTGAGTACTTCGACCATTGTGCGAGATGTTGAGGATCTTGAGTCTTTCCATTCTGAGAGAGAGAGCGTGGATTTCGACTATAGCCTGCATGTGCCACTATTCGATAGCGAATTAGTCCAGTTGGACACCCTACGTTGATACACTAGGGAGGCGCGGGCTTGACTGGACCAGATGTGGCAGTCAGCTCGATTGGGTCGATTGTGCACCTCACGTGCGAGTGGTTGCATACCTTTCAATGGTTTTTCTCCTTTTGAGTATTTAGATAGAGGCATGGTAGCTGTAGAGTATCTCCAGCTTTCTTATTCAGTTTTTACTGCTTCGTTATCTTATGCATGTAGTTGACTTCGTGGACAGATCGTCGGACTTGGCAATGGTACCCACTGAGAACTCCATTTTTGTGTAGTTCTGACACCCATTGTGGGTTCCCCCCCCCCCCCCCCCCCCCCCCCCCCCTCCTCCTCTTTCTTTTCTCTCCTTTGTTTTGCAGAGTCTTAGCAGGTGTTGCTGATTCTGCGGTTGCTGTGCGAGGCGAGGGAGTCGCGAGCTAGATCCCTACCCGTCAGTGGAGAGTAGCGGTACCCCTACATTGGAGATTCTGAGTACAGTCAGTAGATTATTTATTTTTTTACTTTTGAGAGATTATTGTATTGTGAGGATCTAACTTGTACTGAGAGCTTGTACACTGGTGTATTATTTTAAAGTTACCTCCCTGTTGAATTCTGGTTTATTGTATTTGAGAATATTGTATGATTATTATTTATGGGAGATGGATATTGTATCATTATTCCAGTTGTACAGATTGTTGGTTTTAATTTTACAGCATTTTTTATTTTATAGCTCTGATATCTGTTTAGCTGTAGCTCCTTTCTTGCAGGTAGGACGCTTCGCCTATGCGGGGTTTTGCATAGACGGCGGATCTGTTGGCGAGCCCGGGTCGCAGTTTCGACCCCGGGGCGTGACAGGAGAAGCCCAGTTACCCTCGATTCTCTATGCCACAATATTGTTTTAGATGATTTAACCAAACGCTATTAAGGATATCATTTAGAATACACAGAATGCTTCTATGCATAAATTTACTATTGTTCTAACTTATACCAAAATATTTTTTATTCTCGAAAATAATAAAAATTATTCATCAGAATTTAGTTCTCAAACCAAATTAACGTTTTGATTGTTCCGCCGTTGTTTGGTTCCAAACTTGAGAGTATTCCCCCGAATAATTTCAAACTTAATTAATGATGTATATTTATACGATAAAAAGAGATCAAAAGAAACTCGAGTAAGCGGCAATCACAAAATTCTATAACCAAAACAACTTGAGAATTAATGAGATTAAAAGCAAAAGTAATTGGTAATTATTTTGTCAATATCACATGCATGCAAATGTGTTAAGAATTTTATTATCCTATTTCCTTTTTGTCCTAGAGAGAGATCGAGCGAATGTACGACGATTATCTAAACTTTGTATTTCTTTTTTTGACATAGTAAAATTCTTCTCTTTCGTCCGTAGTTTTTTTCCTACAAAGAATTTTTCACGTAAATCTGTGTGTTTATTGTTCTGTCATGTATTTGAGATATATTTTTCTGTGGTTATTGCCGTTGATTTTTTTTATTTGTGCGCTCGTTGCTAACACAAAATTAATTAATTATATATAAAAGGAAACCATATAAAATCCTATATATATGAGAAAAAGCCTGATGATATTAACTCAACAGATATATACTATATATTTCATAAAATAAAAAAGATCATGAAATCTCAAACAAATTTATTCTTATCAAAAATCTAATTGTTATATATGAGAAACTGAGACAAGTAATCAAATATATGTATACAAATGTAATCATATTATTCCAACCCAACAAGTTTAACCCTTTACATATATATATATATATATATATATATATATATATATATATATATATATATATATATATATATATATGTTATGACAAAAGCGGAAAAAATCTAGTTCGTTGGGTACGAAAATACCAAAAGAGAATCGAAAAATAGAGAAGAAAAATAAAACACATAATATTTACGTGGTTCGGCCACTGATCTACGTCCACGGGCGAAAACGGAGCAAAAACTTTATTGCTGTCGAAGGCGAAGTACAAAAGAAATATCTCTCTGAAAACACGAAGCACCAAATACACGCGATATACCCCAAAAAGAAAAACCAAATTAATTAGAGCTCCAAAGTGCAACATGCACTGCTACTCTCTACCGCGCGTAGCCTTTAATTAGCACATCACTAATTATAGCTCCAAAAGAAAAGGCTCTGCTTGCTCTCTGTAATGCTACCGCGGCTGTGACGATAGGCGACTGCTTCGTGACGACCCACGCCCAAGAAACAAGGGAATAACTTGAATCTAATTGAGAGCTTGATCTCCTCTCATGAAGTCGTAGCACGTATATATAATATAGGGCTCCGAACTAGAATTTAATTAGACTCTAATTTAATTCTAGTTGAATTAGACTCCTACTAACAATCCAAATAATTCAAAACAAATCCAAATTATATCTTATCCTAATTAGATTAGTATTTAATATTAATTTTGATAACTATAAATTTAAACCAAATTATAATAATCTCCACCCTGGTTTAATTTGTAGTTGTTAGCAGTTGTGCTGAGCCCGACAGAAAAAACTCCACCTTGACTTGAATTTCCATCTTCTCCACTAAAACCTCAAAGAGGTTCTCAAGTGCTGCTGCACACACCAACCAAGTTCATGCAATGCTTGAACTTAGTTACCGAAAGAGACTTAGTCAACATATCCGCTGGATTGTCTGCCGTACCTATCTTCTTCACGATAATATCACCCTGTACTATCACATCACGAACAAAATGATACCTGATATCAATATGTTTTGTTCTCTTATGAAACATTTGATCTTTAGAAAGATGTATAGCACTCTGGCTGTCACAATGAACGACAATAGTCTCCTGACTAGAAGTAAGCTCTTCATATAAGCCTCTCAACCAAATAGCTTCTTTTACAGCCTCCGTTATAGCAATATATTCTGCCTCAGTGGTGGATAAAGCAGCAATAGGCTGCAAAGTAGCTTTCCAACTAATAGAACAACCACCAAGAGTAAACACATATCCTATAAGTGATCTCCGTCTGTCCAAATCGCCTGCAAAGTCTGAATCAACAAAACCAACTAAAGTGTCATCGGATCTCCCAAACTCTAGATGTATATCAGAAAGTTCCTCTTAAGTATCTGAGAATCCACTTCACGGCCTGCCAATGTGTCTTGCCAGGATTAGCCATGTATCTACTCACAACACTGACTGCATGTGAAATATCTGGACGAGTGCAGACCATTGCATACATAAGACTTCCAACTGCACTAGAATAGGGAACATGGGACATGTACCTCTCATCTTCAACTGATTGTGGTGACAAAACAGCTGAAAGCCTAAAATGAGCAGCAAGCGGAGTACTTACGGGCTTAGCATTTTTCATTCCAAAATGCTCCAAAACTTTCTCAATTAATTTCTTCTGAGTCAAATACAATTTCCCAAACATTCGATCTCTAAGAATCTCTATACCGAGAATCTTTTTAGCTGCTCCCAAGTTTTTCATCTCAAATTCGTAACTTAGTTGTGTTTTTAACTTGTTAATTTCATACATATCTTTTGAAGCAATAAGCATATCATCAACATAAAGCAGCAAATAAATGAAAATATCATTATCAAGCTTCCTGAAATAAACACAACTATCTCGCTTACTCCTTGAGTAGCCACAACCAACCATAAACGAGTCAAATCGCTAATACCACTGCCGGGGAGACTGTTTTAAGCCATATAATGATTTCTTTAATAAGAAGACATGATCTTCCTTACCCTGAATAACAGAACCCTCAGGCTGTCGCATATAAATTTGTTCTTCAAGCTCGCCATGCAAGAAAGCTGTCTTCACATCCAGTTGCTCCAACTCCATGTCATGAGTAGCAACTAAGGAGAGCAACATACGAATAGAGCTATGTTTAACAACAGGTGAGAAAATATCATTAAAATCAACACCCTCTATCTGACTATAGCCCTTTGCGACCAATCTTGCCTTATATCGAGCATCTTCAAAACCTGGGGTACCTTCTTTCCTTTTGAAGATCCATTTGCAACCGACGATTTTCATTCCTTCTGGTGATTTCACCAAATCCCATGTGTGGTTCTTATGAAGAGATTCTATCTCTTCATTCATTGCAACTAGCCACCTGTCAGAGTCAGTACTTGAAATAGCTTCTGTATATGTGGAAGGCTCACCAGCATCAACTGTCTCCGTAGCCACCGATAAAGCATAGGCCACTATGTCTGTATATCGTTGTGGAGGTTTTATCTGCCTTCTCTTTCTACCTGTAGCAATACTATATTGCTCTTGCGTCGGAGTTTTTTCTGCTTCGGAGTTGTCATGTACCTACACTGGATTAGAAATAGGACCTTTCTGCAAAGATACTGAGTTATCATTCTCAAGCTGTACCTGCTTCTTAGCATCCTTTGCTTTCTCTAAAAAAGAAGATTCCAATTTTGGGTGAAGCATAGCAGATTCATCAAAAGTAACATCCCTACTGATAAGAAATTTAGATGCTTTAGGATTAGGGTACCACAATCGATAGCCCTTCACCCCAGATGCATAGCCTAGAAAAATACATTTTAGAGCTCTAGGTTCTAATTTACCATTATTAATATGAGCATATGCAGGGCATCCAAATACTCGTAAAGTAGAATAATCAGCAGGTTTACCAGACCATACCTCTTTTGGAGTCTTACACTCAATGGCTGTATGCGGAGAATGATTCACCAAATAAGAAGCAGTAGAAATTGCCTCTGCCCAAAAGTCCTTTGATAAACCAGCATTCAAGAGCATACAACGTGCTCTTTCTAAGAGAGTCATATTCATACGTTCCGCCACTCCATTCTGCTGCGGAGTATGTCTGACTGTTCTGTAACGAACAATACCCTCATTTTTACAAAATTCATCAAACTCAATTGAACAGAATTCTAAACCATTATCTGTTCGAAGTCGCTTAATCTTCTTCCCGGTCTGATTTTCAATCATAGCCTTCCATTGTTTAAAGTGCTTAAACACCTCATCTTTGTGCTTTAACATAAACACCCAAACTTTTCTGGAATAATCGTCCATAAAGGAAAGCATATATCGAGCACCACCTTTAGACGGAACACGTGAGGGCCCCCAAAGATCGGAATGAATATAATCCAAAGTGCCTTTCGTTTTGTGAATTGCAGTACTGAATTTTACCCGTTTCTGCTTGCCAAATACACAATGTTCACAAAACTCCAATTTTCCTATACTCTGGCCACATAGGAGACTTCTCTTACTTAATTCAATCATTCCACGCTCGCTCATGTGCACCAAACACATGTGCCATAATTTTGTAATTTCAGAATCCGAAACGGAAGACGAGGAAGTAGCCGCAGAACCAGTGACAGTAGATCCTTGCAATATATATAGGTTTTCAACCATCTTGGCTTTCATCAGAACAAGAGCACCTATGCTAATTGTCATAACTCCACCTTCAGCAGTATACTTGTATCCATTAGCATCAAGGAGACCTAACGAAATAAGATTTTTTTCAAATCCGGAAAATGGCGAACATTAGATAGAGTCCTCACCATGCCGTCATGCATCTTAATTCGTACTATTCCTATCCCAATAGTTTTGCATGAAGAATCATTACCCATCAAAACCACTCCACCTTCAATAGATTCATATGTGGAAAACCAATCCCGACTGGGACACATATGATAGGAGCAAGCCGAATCCATGATCCAATTATTACTAAGTTTATTTTGATCAGACACTATGAGAACATATTCCGAACTATTAGAACTGCCATCAACAACGCTAGCCTCTGCTGGGTTCTCCTTTTTCTGTTCTTGTTTATCTTCATTCATTTTCTTTAGCTTAAAGCATTCGGATTTGATATGACCTTTCTTCTTACAAAAATGACATACCAAGTTCCTATGTCGTGACTTCGACCTTGATTTATGTCTACTGGTGGTAAAACCCTTTTCTTTGGGCCTCCCTCTTGCAACAAGACCTTCTGCAATACCTTCACTCAAATTACCATTAATCTGTCGATCAATCTGTTCTTTTGAAAGTAGAGACGACTTGACATCTTCAATAGATAGGGTATCTCTACCGAAAAGAAAGGTTTCTCTGAAGTGCTTGTACGAGGGAGGTAAAGAACATAACAATAAAAGGGCTTCATCTTCTTCCTCAATTTTTACATTTATTAATCGTAAATTCGTAATAATCGAATTAAATTCATCAAGATGAGATTTGATAGATGTACCTTCCAACATGCGTAGCATAAATAACTGATGCTTCAAATATAATTTATTTGTGAGAGATTTCGTCATATAAAGAGACTCGAGTTTCAACCATAGAGCCGCGCTGGTCTTCTCATTAAGAACTTCACGTAGAACCTCATTAGAGAGACATAATTGAATCATCGTAAGGGCTTTGGCATCCAAATCCTCCTTTTGCTCCTCTGTCAATATGCTGGACATCTTCTCTTTCCCCAACAGCGCCTTTTGCAACCCCTACTGCGTCAGAACTGCGCGCATCTTAACTTGCCACATTGCGAAGCTGCTGGAGCGATCAAATTTCTCGATCTCAAATTTTGTAGACATCTTGAACACCCAAACGAACAATCCGGCTCTGATACCAGTTTGTTATGACAAAAGCGGAAAAGATCTAGTTCGTTGGGCATGAAAATACCCAAAGAGAATTGAAAAATAGAGAAGAAAAATAAAGAACACAATATTTACGTGGTTCGGCCACTAGCCTACATCCACGGGTGAAGACGGAGCAAAAACTTTATTACTGTCGAAGGCGAAGTACAAAAGAAATATCTCTCTGAAAACACGAAGCACCAAATACACGCGATATACCCCAAAAAGAAAAACCAAATTAATTAGAGCTCCAAAGCGCAACATGCACTGCTACTCTCTACTGCGCGTAGCCTTTAATTAGCACATCACTAATTATAGCTCCAAAAGAAAAGGCTCTGCTTGTTCTCTGTAATACTGTCGCGGCTGTGACGATAGGCGGCTGCTTCGTGACGACCCACGCCCAAGAAACAAGGGAATAACTTGAATCTAATTGAGAGCTTGATCTCCTCTCATGAAGTCGTAGCACGTATATATAATATAGGGCTTCGAACTAGAATTTAATTAGACTCAAATTTAATTCTAGTTGAATTAGACTCCTACTAACAATCCAAATAGTTCAAAACAAATCCAAATTATATCTTATCCTAATTAGATTAGGAGTTAATATTAATTTAGATAACTATAAATTTAAACCAAATTATAACAATATATATATATGAAAGGAAGGAATTAACTCCCCTCACACTTCTTCATTTTATGAGTACTAAAGCTAACAACAAAAAATTTACATCTTCGTAGTAATGGATGAAAAGGAAACTTTGTTCGTGAAGTTTTTGCTCAAGGTAACATTGCGGTGAAAAAGATTAGCACTTTGAAGAATCCAACTGATATATTGACGAAACCTCTTACACATTTCAAGTTCAAGCACTACTTGGACTTGATTAGCATTGTTTGTTGATTGGATTGCCCTTAGGGGCTTTGTGGAGAAGATGGAGAGTTATTATTGATGCTCTATTTAAATAGAATTTCGAGTCAAGGTGGAGATTTGTTAGATGTGACTCCGAAATTAAAAATCGCTCTAATATTATGATTCTGGTTTGCCGACGGCTTCGCGGTGCGACGACAAATTTCATGGATGTCTATGGTGAAAGCGGAGGGCTCGGGCCACTAGGTCTGAGCCCGAAGCCCACCACTAACATCGGACGGGAGGTGCGGGGGGCGGAGCCCCCGGCGGTACGGATCAGATCCGCTAAGGAAAAACCCGTTAAGATTAGTGATCTATTTTCTTTCTTGCCCTAGAAAGATCGAGCAATTGTACGATCATCTGAACTTTGTATTCCCTTTGTTCCGACATAGTGATATTCTCCTCTTTCGCCCGTGATTTTTTACCCTGCAAAGGGTTTTCCACGTAAATCTATGTGTTATTTCTCTGTCGTGCATTTTTTGATTTACTTTTGTGTCGTGATCGCCAATTGATTTCTTTTGGTTTGTGCGCTCGTTGCTAACACATACAAACCATGCAATTTAGATCATTCCGGGGACTGGCGGCGGGGGCAACTCTTCACGTGCTCGGAGTCCTGCGACGGAATGGCTTTGGCTTTGATCCTTCTCCTTAGAGGAGTGGAGAGAACTATCACCATGTTTATTACTCCCACCATCTCCTTCTTCTTTTTCTTCTTCCTTCTCTTTCTCTTTGATCTTGCTCTCCCTTTTCCTCTTTCTTTCTTTCTCTCTCCTCATCTTCCTCTCCCTCTCTCTTTCTTTCCCTCTCTTTCTCTCCCTCTCCCTCTCCCTCTCTCTTTCTTTCTCTCTTCTCCTCTCCCACTCCCACTCCAACTCTCTTTCTTTCTCCCTTTCTCTCTCTCTCCAACTCCCCTCCCTCTCTCTTTCTTGCTCCCTTTCTTTCTCTCTCCTCCTCTTCCTCCTCTACCTCTCCCTCTCTCTTTCTTGTTCTCTCTCTTTCTCTCTCCTCCTCTCCTCTTCTCCCTTCCTTGCACCCTTTCTTTCTCCCTCCCCCTCTCCATCCCCCATTCCCTTTCCTTCTCCCTCTCGCTCTCCCTCACTACCGCCGACTTCAACCTCTCTCCTCCATGCTCTATCCTTTTTGTTCTCTAGATCTCTCCCCCTTGATGCCATTTCCCTTCTTCTCTCCTTCTCCCCCTCCCTCTCCCTCCTCGCCAATTCTTGCTCCCGATTGTTGCCACCCCTGTCTGCCGCCGCCATTAGGTCCCACCAATCCCATCCCGAAACAGGAACCCCGTAATGCGCCGACCAATACGAACCCCAATAAGCCAACCTCGAATCCACCACTGCTGCCATTGTCCGCCCTTGTTGGTAATGATAAGGATTCCAATGGGGCTGGGGCCATCGCTGGGGCAGCCACTGCGGTTGCTGGTGGGGCTGGGGTTTCGGCTGCTGATGTAGATGCGGATACGAATGCGACTGTGGAGGGAGCAGCAACGGCGGGTCCCACCGGGATGGCCGAGGTTGAGGCAGCGACGCCGAGTACCACCGGCTTCGGGATGGCCGCGGTTGAGGCAGCGGCGCCGAGTACCACCGGCTTCGGGATGGCCGCGGTTAAGGCAGCGGCGCCGGGTACCACCGACTTCGGGATGGCAGTGGTTGAGGCAGCTGTCACGCCCAGAGTCCGCCAATTTGTACGGTTCGGGCACGCCAACAGACCCGCCAATCGGGTAAAACCTTTTTCTACCCGAAAGGAACGGTAACATCCATAATAACACAACAAGTGTATGCGGAAGCTCGATATCAGAGTACTAAAAATCACTATAAATTTAAACTTTCGTTTAATAAACAACCAGTTTAAGCGGAAACGAAAGCATACAAGAGTGAACCACGAATTAAATTCATTACACTTTACAATTCTGAACTTGCGAATAAAATTATTACAATAATTTCCTCACCATACATAGTTCACTCAAGAAGTATAAAAAAAGGGTACCTCTGCTAGACCCTCTAGGTCTCTATGCTGCTGGGCTCTTGCCCCTGTCGTATGCCTCGCCATCTGCGTCTGAACCGTCACGATCGCTGCATCCATACCCGCACCTGTGGGGGGAGTCACCCAAGGGGTGTGAGAACTACGACCGAGTTCCCAGTGGGTTCAACCACCGAGAAAAAGTGTCCTACACCACTTGGTCCAATGGAAGCAATAATAATAGTGTGCTAGGAAACTAAAATCCTCAACATCAATATGCAACTATGCAATAATATATCACTACACTATCTGAGTACAACCATCGACCCAGCACTACTCTGTCTAGCCACACTAGGCTGCTAAGCACCAACTCGGCCACTATGCCGCTATATACAGGGTCAAACTA
The DNA here is from genome assembly GCA_029204045.2 of Tillandsia leiboldiana. NCBI lineage: Eukaryota > Viridiplantae > Streptophyta > Magnoliopsida > Poales > Bromeliaceae > Tillandsia > Tillandsia leiboldiana. The sequence continues at coordinate 7,251,012 of CM055072.1, forward strand.
ACCCGGCCACCTTGGCCACTCTATCTTTCTTTATTCTTTAGATTCTGGTGCTTTAGTTCAAGTTAACCCTCAGAAATTTCTTATCCAACGGGCCCCAGCCCGGTAGTCCTGCTACCATAAGATAAGATTTCTAAGGTTGCCGATAACACCCGCAAGTGTTACCCCGTCCTACGGAAGAAGCGTCCCGAACGGGTCTCTACCCGGGAGAGGGATACTGCCCGTACCTCCAACATGGGCTGGCTTCACCGTAGGTCCGCCCATTTTATCTTTATATTTTCTTTCTTTTCTTTTTACTTTAGTTCTTAGCCTCTTTGCCTTTGAATGCTTGCTTTCCTTTCTTATTCGAGCTCCCTTTTTGCCACTGGCAAATCACTTTCTCTTTTCCTTGAGCATTTAGCTCCTTGCTTTAACTTTTAACCCTTCGAAAGTACCTCGTCCGACGGGTCACTGCCCAGGGAGTCACTGCTCCACTTGACGAGTCTCAAATTCGAGGGCGCCAATTACATTTTCTTTAGGCTTTTAGCCACTTTTAGCTTGCTTTTAATCTTTGCCTTTTTGCAACAATTTTTCCCTCTTATCCTAGGTCTTGCCATAAGGATAACCAGAGAGTCTCCTGGACTCTTAAACATTTCTCTTTTATTTCTTTAACTCAAATTGAAGTTAAAGTTATTATCCATTTGCCCAGACACCCTATGACCTTCTAGGGTTATATTTAATCAACTCTTTAAACTGGGGATCTTATCCCACTTTTCTGATTCCTCACTGAATCCTAGAGTTAACTAAACTCTATTTCCCTGCTCCACCACTAACTTAGAGTTACACTGACTCTAATTCCATGTTCCATTGTTATCCTAGAATTACATTGACTTTACTTTCCTGTTTTTCCTTTCATATCTCCACACTTGATCCATCTTTTCCATCCTCTTGATTCCTTACTGAATCCTAGAGTCAACTTGACTCTATTTTTCCTGTCTGTGAGTTTAAACTCTTCTAGCTCAACTTAGGTTCCCTTTACCTAAGTCCCATGTCATACTTGTCCTAGAGTTCCTTGACTCTATGCTGTCCTCTAGTTCACCTTAGGTTTCCTTTACCTAAGTTCCATGTCATACTTGTCCTAGAGTTCCATGACTCTATATTGAACACTAGTTCTCAGTGTCCTTAGGTTGTCACCTAGGACCATGCCACTCGTCCTCCCTAGGATAACTCCTAAGTTAATGTCACTCGTCAAACCCCTATACTAGGTTTTCTCCTAGTTTTACTACCAACAACTGTTGCTCCCTTATGTCACGTGATTCCTAGGGTTACACCCTAACATGCTCACAATCATAATAGCTAATCCTTTTTCATGCATGCAGTTATCTTCAGTTCATTCATCAAACAGTAACTTCTTCTACGCATGCATATTCATCATATATCTTTGGCAACCAACAGTTGCACTTTTCCTCTGTGTTCATTTACACATGTACATCTATTCCTCTAGCTCTGGCAACCAACAGTTGCACTTTTCCATCTACACAGGCAATCATAATCATAATTACCTAACGCCTCTAACAGGCTACTATCATGCTTCGAATCGAAAAGCAAAGGAGCAAGGGGAGAGGTCACCCAATTTCGGTAGAATCCCCCACCTTGTAGTGTACCCAATTGCTTGTAGACACTTGCAATTGGTCTCCGCGCGATTCCACTTGTCTCCTCGAGCTTGCACGCAAAACGGCGCACTTCCCTCGGGTCCGCACGCAAAACGATGCACGTCCACCAAACCTGCACGCAAAACGGTGCGCGTCAGAAAAACCCATACGCAAAACGATGCGCGCCACTTTAATCGGCACGCAAAATAATGCGCGTCAACTCAACCTACACGCAATACGGTGCACGTACCTCAAATCTGCACGCAAAACGGTGCACGTTCGACTGTAGGATTGCACGCAAAACGGTGCATATTTTTTTAGTCCTGCATGAAAAATAATGTGTAATATTAGAGACTGCACGCAAAACGATGCGCGACAAAACGATCTGCACGCAAAACGGTGCACGTTTAACTGTAAGGTTGCACGCAAAACGGTGCACATTTTTCTATCCCTGCACGAAAAACGATGTATAATATTAGAGACTGAACGCAAAACGGTGCGCGACAAAACAATCTGCACACGCAAAACGGTGCACGTTTAACTGTAAGGCTGCACGCAAAATAGTGCATATTTTTTTTATCCCTGCACGAAAAATAATGTATAATATTAGAGACTGCACGCAAAACGGTGCGGGATAAAACGATCTGCACGCAAAACGGTGCACGTTTAACTGTAAGGCTGCACGCAAAAAGGTGCATATTTTTCTATCCCTGCACGAAAAATGATGTATAATATTAGAGACTGCACGCAAAATGGTGCGCGATAAAACGATCTGCACGCAAAACGATGCATGTTTAACTATAAGGCTGCACGCAAAACGGTGCATATTTTTTTATCTCTGCACAAAAAACGATGTATAATATTAGAGACTGCACGCAAAATAGTGCGCAACAACTCAATCTGCGCGTAAAACGGAGCACGTAGCTCGGGTTGGCACGCAAAACGGTGTATTTTTTTTGATAACTTGCACGCAAAACGAGGCGCGACAAAAATGCTCGCGACAGTCTGCGCAGTAAAACGGCACAGTAAACTCGGTCCCTAGCACGCACAACGGTATGGGATCAAATGTAATGTCCAAAATGACGTCTCAAAACTGTGCCAAAAATACCGTAAAAATAAAGCATGGGACTTACCCGACCGCACCGCCGCCGCCAAAACGCTCCCATCAAAAATTTCGCACGCTTCACGAGGCTCACGACACAACACCGCATCACCCACAATCTCCTCCCTCACTCTCCCTCTCGCTCGGTTGGAGAAGAAAGGAAAAGAGGAGAAAAAAAGGGGTGCGGGGGAGAAAGAAGAAGAAGAAAAGAGAGAGGAGGGAGGAAGGTGGTCCACGGTGCACCGGTCCACGGTGCACCCGCCGGTCCACAGCACCCAGCCGGGTGCACCCGGCCCAGGCACGCGCGCCCACCTGCGGGCGCACGTCCCTGCCCGTACGGGCCCAATGGGGGCCTGCCATGTGGCGGCCCCCCTTTGACCCGCGCACTTGATGCGCGCCAGCTGTGCGCGTTGAGCAGCGCGCCGCGCGCCTTGAAAATCTGTTTTAGTCTCGTTTTCTATTCATTTTTCGTCCGTTTTCGTTCAAATTTGACAGGCGACTTCGTTTCAGCTTTATTTACCACAGAAAAATTTAAATTTTCACTTTTGGCCATTTCTGAGCTACCAAAAGCCCCGCTGTGTCCAGAATTATTGGCGGACCCCGTTCTCGCAATCCGGATATCCAATGAACACGAAATTTTTACCGTGACCTTAAAACATAATTACACAGCTCCCGTAATTTTCTCAGAATTTTTCGACACTGTTGGCGGAGCCCGTTCCCACTATCCGGCCTCCGATCAACGCGAAACTTTTTCTGTGGCCTTAAAACATATTTACGAGGCTTCCGTAATTTTTTCGAAATTTTCCGACACTGAATTTTCCACTAAAAATCTGGGCCCTCTTTCTCGAATAAAATTCCAGAACTCTCATTTTAATCCCGATTTGGGCCCAACTCGCTTCCAAATATTCTTTACTTCCCCAACTTTCATAACAATAGGATTTCATCCCACCTTTATTTACATTTATTTATGTGCCGAAAATCCGGCACTTTACATTCTACCCCCCTTAAAATAAGTTTCGTCCTCGAAACTTGAATCACAACTCGACTTCTAGTTAATCGAGAGGGGGAAACTTGTCCCACTACTGGGCTCACTGTATGTCGTTACTGGGCCTCAAATTGCCCGCTCGCCAGATCACACGATCAACTCACTAATGAGTCCATCTCTCAATCCAGGGACAAACTCAGACCCGGTATCTGGCCACTTTCACCAAAATGGGTGAAAGACACAGTTGAGCACTTGTTCTCTCAATTGCCACGAATGACCCAGTTTTTCACTTGCGAAATTTTTACTTTAATTCCGCCATCATTCTTTTCACAACGAGGTTGCATCTGCAACTAATTACACTTACCGCATTTTCTTTCCGATCGCTCAGCTGCCTAATGTGGAGGGCAAAGGCCAATCCAGGAGTTCTCAGCTATCTCCCACACGATACTAGCACCCGGAGTCCACGAGTTACTAGCTAACCCGTCTATTTCGGAATACTAATAAGTCCACAGACCACGGTCCAATAGGGGCCTATAGCCCAAATACTAGCCTAACACTGTGCAACGGCTCTCTCTCTAGCCCACAGATCCAAACGTCATACGGGTAGATCCTCGATCAGGACTACTATCCCAACACTCCACTAGGAGCTACAATACCTCAATCATCACTAGCACTACTGCCTTATCATATCACACTCTCAGTGTACTAATAGCCTCAAGGCTCACACGTGGCATTCCACGTCCCCGGGTCATCGCTCGGACTACCGTCCTGACCAAATCTCTATCATGCCCCGCCATCAGGTCTCGGGCCGCTGTCTCTCACAGCTGACTGCGCCTGCCCACTAGGCTACAGGCCCACAGTCCACAAACATGGTCCAGGCACGGATCGTCCTAACGCGAACCCGCAAATCGTCGCCACGCGACCACTATGCTCCACTGAGCAAAAACCAACTAACTAGTCGTCAATCCACGATCCGAACTCTGTCTCGACTCTGGCCACATAGGACAAAGGCTCACACGCCAACTAAGCAGCTCTCTCGGGCTAAACGATACTTGTGCTCCATGAGCACCCAACGGTTGGGCGTCCTACGCCCCCATGCTAACTCGTAACAATCTAGTGTTAAGCAACTTGCTTATACACGCGTACGACCCCTGTACACCTCTCCCAACTAGGTTGAGGCATCACAACGACTCTCTACCAACTCTGGTGATTAACACGCGAATCCTGCGGTGGCAACCCTTGCCATTTTGCTGACCCGTCGGATTGGCGCCACAAAACTCTCGCTCTTTCGAGAGATCCTCGCACCTTGAAGCCTACTCTGGGCCTCACTAACTCCACTATGCGGCAACTCAGCCACACTCAATACGCCACACGGTCACTACCGTCATCAGGGGTGAATTCCCCTGCCAGGCCTGCAAATCTTCCTTGCCCTAACCCTTAGGGCATACCAACTTGGTTCTCGCCACGTAGCGATCACCATTCACCTCGTGAGTCAGTCTCTCACTGGACCTTACTAACCACACTTTGCCAGCAATCCAGCTGACACAAGCACAAAACACCCTATGCCGAAGGTGCAGGGTGCGCCGACAAAAGTTCGGCGGCCAGTGCCACTCTCTCTACTGTCGCCCCTAAACGCGGCGACGCCGTATACTCATGCGTCATTTATGCAGCCTCAGCTTGCTGCGCTATCAGCCACTGGAGCCCATCGATCTACTCCGACTGTCACATTGACGCCACCTTAGGCGTCGGAATCTGCCTCCTTGCCGACGGAAAAATTCCGCCCCTCGGCAAGAAGATTCAGCATGCTGCTAAACCACACCAATAAGTGCGACCACCTGCTATCGCAGCACGTGTACCTTGTTCGACCCGGAGCCCTCTCATGACTCGAGTCGAGACAAGCGCGTCTCCCTACGTGGTGTTATCGCTGATATGCACACCACAACGAAACGATTAGCCCAAGTTCAGCCATTTGAGCATCGCGCAATCTATATACCGACAAAAAGGCTCATCGACCCAATCATGCGAAAGTATAAGAGGGTACTCCTTTTCATCCCCAGCATTACGTTGTCGGCCGCCAACGTAATATCCGAAGAATGAAAGCTCGTTGCCCTCGATCCGTCCCAATATCCTTTTGGGAACAATAATAACCAATCAAATACTTTCGCCCAATGATCCACACACTCTCTCGTGCTAATTCCTAGGGTCTCCCTAAGGTTTGCTAACCACCTAGGACTATTCCTAGCTCTGATACCACTCTAATCTGTCACGCCCCGAGTCCGCCAATTTGTACGGTTCGGGCACGCCAACAGACCCGCCAATCGGGTAAAACCTTTTCTACCCGAAAGGAACGGTAACATCCATAATAACACAACAAGTGTATGCGGAAGCTCGATATCAGAGTACTAAAAATCACTATAAATTTAAACTTTCGTTTAATAAACACCAGTTTAAGCGGAAACGAAAGCATACAAGAGTGAACCACGAATTAAATTCATTACACTTTACAATTCTGAACTTGCGAATAAAATTATTACAATAATTCCTCACCATACATAGTTCACTCAAGAAGTATAAAAAAAGGGTACCTCTGCTAGACCCTCTAGGTCTCTATGCTGCTGGGCTCTTGCCCCTGTCGTATGCCTCGCCATCTGCGTCTGAACCGTCATGATCGCTGCATCCATACCCGCACCTGTGGGGGGAGTCACCCAAGGGGTGTGAGAACTACGACCGAGTTCCCAGTGGGTTCAACCACCGAGAAAAAAGTGTCCTACACCACTTGTCCAATGGAAGCAATAATAATAGTGTGCTAGGAAACTAAAATCCTCAACATCAATATGCAACTATGCAATAATATATCACTACACTATCTGAGTACAACCATCGACCCAGCACTACTCTGTCTAGCCACACTAGGCTGCTAAGCACCAACTCGGCCACTATGCCGCTATATACAGGGTCAAACTAACCCGGCCACCTTGGCCACTCTATCTTTCTTTATTCTTTAGATTCTGGTGCTTTAGTTCAAGTTAACCCTCAGAAATTTCTTATCCAACGGGCCCAGCCCGGTAGTCCTGCTACCATAAGATAAGATTTCTAAGGTTGCCGATAACACCCGCAAGTGTTACCCCGTCCTACGGAAGAAGCGTCCCGAACGGGTCTCTACCCGGGAGAGGGATACTGCCCGTACCTCCAACATGGGCTGGCTTCACCGTAGGTCCGCCCGTTGTTATCTTATATTTGCTTTCTTTTTCTTTTTACTTTAGTTCTTAGCCTCTTTGCCTTTGAATGCTTGCTTTCCTTTCTTATTCGAGCTCCCTTTTTGCCACTGGCAAATCACTTTCTCTTTTCCTTGAGCATTTAGCTCCTTGCTTTAACTTTTAACCCTTCGAAAGTACCTCGTCCGACGGGTCACTGCCCAGGGAGTCACTGCTCCACTTGACGAGTCTCAAATTCGAGGCGCCAATACATTTTCTTTAGGCTTTTAGCCACTTTTAGCTTGCTTTTAATCTTTGCCTTTTTGCAACAATTTTTCCCCTCTTATCCTATGTCACGCCCCGGGGTCGAAACTGCGACCCGCTCGCCAACAGATCCGCCACCTATGCCAAACCCGCATAGG
>CM055072.1:7258442-7415650 GCA_029204045.2 Tillandsia leiboldiana
GATTTCTAAGGGTTGCCGATAACACCCGCAGTGTTACCCCTTCTACGGAAGAAGCGTCCCTAACGGGTCTCTACCGGCGAGAGGGATACTGCCCGTACCTCCAACATGGGCTGGCTTCACCGTAGGTCCGCCCATTTTATCTTTATATTTTCTTTCTTTCTTTTTACTTTAGTTCTTAGCCTCTTTGCCTTTGAATGCTTGCTTTCCTTTCTTATTCGAGCTCCCTTTTGCCACTGCAAATCACTTTCTCTTTTCCTTGAGCATTAGCTCCTTGCTTTAACTTTTAACCCTTCGAAAGTACCTCGTCCGACGGGTCACTGCCCAGGGAGTCACTGCTCCACTTGACGAGTCTCAAATTCGAGGGCGCCAATTACATTTTCTTTAGGCTTTTAGCCACTTTTAGCTGCTTTTAATCTTGCCTTTTTGCAACAATTTTCCCTCTTATCCTAGGTCTTGCCATAAGGAAACCAGAGAGTCTCCTGGACTCTTAAACATTTCTCTTTTATTTCTTAACTCAAATTGAAGTTAAAGTTATTATCCATTTGCCCAGACACCCTATGACCTTCTAGGGTTATATTTAATCAACTCTTTAAACTGGGGATCTTATCCCACTTTTCTGATTCCTCAATCTAGAGTAACTAAACTCTATTTCCCCTGCTCCACCACTAACTAGAGTTACACTGACTCTACTTCCCATGTTCCATTGTTATACTAGAACTTACATTGACTTACTTTCCTGTTTTTCCTTTCATATCTCCACACTTGATCCATCTTTTCCATCCTCTTGATTCCTTACTGAATCCTAGAGTCAACTTGACTCTATTTTTCCTGTCTGTGAGTTTAAACTCTTCTAGCTCAACTTAGGTGTCCCTTTACCTAAGTCCCCTGTTCATACTTGTCCTAGAGTTCCTTGACTCTATGCTGTCCTCTAGTTCACCTTAGGTTCCTTTACTAAGTTCCATGTCATACTTGTCCTAGAGTTCCATGACTCTATATTGAACACTAGTTCTCAGTGTCCTTAGGTTGTCCACTAGGACCATGCCACTCGTCTCCCTAGGATAACTCCTAAGTTAATGTCACTCGTCAAACCCCTATACTAGGTTTTCTCCTAGTTTTACTACCAACAACTGTTGCTCCCTTATGTCACGTGATTCCTAGGGTTACACCCTAACATGCTCACAATCATAATAGCTAATCCTTTTCATGCATGCAGTTATCTCAGTTCATTCATCAAACAGTAACTTCTTCTACGCATGCATATTCATCATATATCTTTGGCAACCAACAGTTGCACTTTTCCTCTGTGTTCATTTACACATGTACATCTATTCCTCTAGCTCTGGCAACCAACAGTTGCACTTTTCCATCTACACAGGCAATCATAATCATAATTACTAACGCCTCTAACAGGCTACTATCATGCTTCGAATCGAAAAGCAAAGGAGCAAGGGGAGAGGTCACCCAATTTCGGTAGAATCCCCCACCTTGTAGTGTACCCACTTGCTTGTAGACACTTGCAATTGGTCTCCGCGCGATTCCACTTGTCTCCTCGAGCTTGCACGCAAAACGGCGCACTTCCCTCGGGTCCGCACGCAAAACGATGCACGTCCACCAAACCTGCACGCAAAACGGTGCGCGTCAGAAAAACCCCTACGCAAAACGATGCGCGCACTTTTAATCGGCACGCAAAATAATGCGCGTCAACTCAACCTACACGCAATACGGTGCACGTACCTCAAATCTGCACGCAAACGGTGCACGTTCGACTGTAGGATTGCACGCAAAACGGTGCATATTTTTTAGTCCTGCATGAAAAATAATGTGTAATATTAGAGACTGCACGCAAAACGATGCGCGACAAAACGATCTGCACGCAAAACGGTGCACGTTTAACTGTAAGGTTGCACGCAAAACGGTGCACATTTTTCTATCCCTGCACGAAAAACGATGTATAATATTAGAGACTGAACGCAAAACGGTGCGCGACAAAACAATCTGCACACGCAAAACGGTGCACGTTTAACTGTAAGGCTGCACGCAAAATAGTGCATATTTTTTTTATCCCTGCACGAAAAATAATGTATAATATTAGAGACTGCACGCAAAACGGTGCGGGATAAAACGATCTGCACGCAAAACGGTGCACGTTTAACTGTAAGGCTGCACGCAAAAAGGTGCATATTTTTCTATCCTGCACGAAAAATGATGTATAATATTAGAGACTGCACGCAAATGGTGCGCGATAAAACGATCTGCACGCAAAACGATGCATGTTTAACTATAAGGCTGCACGCAAAACGGTGCATATTTTTTTATCTCTGCACAAAAAACGATGTATAATATTAGAGACTGCACGCAAAATAGTGCGCAACAACTCAATCTGCGCGTTAAAACGGAGCACGTAGCTCGGGTTGGCACGCAAAACGGTGTATTTTTTTTGATAACTTGCACGCAAAACGAGGCGCGACAAAAATGCTCGCGACAGTCTGCGCAGTAAAACGGCACAGTAACTCGGTCCCTAGCACGCACAACGGTATGGGATCAAATGTAATGTCCAAAATGACGTCTCAAAACTGTGCCAAAAATACCGTAAAAATAAAGCATGGGACTTACCCGACCGCACCGCCGCCGCCAAACGCTCCCATCAAAAATTTCGCACGCTTCACGAGGCTCACGACACAACACCGCATCACCCACAATCTCCTCCCTCACTCTCCCTCTCGCTCGGTTGGAGAAGAAAGGAAAAGAGGAGAAAAAAAGGGGTGCGGGGGAGAAAGAAGAAGAAGAAAAGAGAGAGGAGGGAGGAAGGTGGTCCACGGTGCACCGGTCCACGGTGCACCCGCCGGTCCACAGCACCCAGCCGGGTGCACCCGGCCAGGCACGCGCGCCCACCTGCGGGCGCACGTCCCTGCCCGTACGGGCCCAATGGGGGCCTGCCATGTGGCGGCCCCCCTTTGACCCGCGCACTTGATGCGCGCCAGCTGTGCGCGTTGAGCAGCGCGCCGCGCGCCTTGAAAATCTGTTTTAGTCTCGTTTTCTATTCATTTTTCGTCCGTTTTCGTTCAAATTTGACAGGCGACTTCGTTTCAGCTTTATTTACCACAGAAAAATTTAAATTTTCACTTTTGGCCATTTCTGAGCTACCAAAAGCCCCGCTGTGTCCAGAATTATTGGCGGACCCGTTCTCGCAATCCGGATATCCAATGAACACGAAATTTTTACCGTGACTTAAAACATAATTACACAGCTCCCGTAATTTTCTCAGAATTTTCGACACTGTTGGCGGAGCCCGTTCCCACTATCCGGCCTCCGATCAACGCGAAACTTTTTCTGTGGCCTTAAAACATATTTACGAGGCTTCCGTAATTTTTTCGAAATTTTCCGACACTGAATTTTCCACTAAAAATCTGGGCCCTCTTTCTCGAATAAAATTCCAGAACTCTCATTTTAATCCCGATTTGGGCCCAACTCGCTTCCAAATATTCTTTACTTCCCCAACTTTCATAACAATAGGATTTCATCCCACCTTTATTTACATTTATTTATGTGCCGAAAATCCGGCACTTTACATTCTACCCCCCTTAAAATAAGTTTCGTCCTCGAAACTTGAATCACAACTCGACTTCTAGTTAATCGAGAGGGGGAAACTTGTCCCACTACTGGGCTCACTGTATGTCGTTACTGGGCCTCAAATTGCCCGCTCGCCAGATCACACGATCAACTCACTAATGAGTCCATCTCTCAATCCAGGGACAAACTCAGACCCGGTATCTGGCCACTTTCACCAAAATGGGTGAAAGACACAGTTGAGCACTTGTTCTCTCAATTGCCACGAATGACCCAGTTTTTCACTTGCGAAATTTTTACTTTAATTCCGCCATCATTCTTTTCACAACGAGGTTGCATCTGCAACTAATTACACTTACCGCATTTTCTTTCCGATCGCTCAGCTGCCTAATGTGGAGGGCAAAGGCCAATCCAGGAGTTCTCAGCTATCTCCCACACGATACTAGCACCCGGAGTCCACGAGTTACTAGCTAACCCGTCTATTTCGGAATACTAATAAGTCCACAGACCACGGTCCAATAGGGGCCTATAGCCCAAATACTAGCCTAACACTGTGCAACGGCTCTCTCTCTAGCCCACAGATCCAAACGTCATACGGGTAGATCCTCGATCAGGACTACTATCCCAACACTCCCACTAGGAGCTACAATACCTCAATCATCACTAGCACTACTGCCTGATCATATCACACTCTCAGTGTACTAATAGCCTCAAGGCTCACACGTGGCATTCCACGTCCCCGGGTCATCGCTCGGACTACCGTCCTGACCAAATCTCTATCATGCCCCGCCATCAGGTCTCGGGCCGCTGTCTCTCACAGCTGACTGCGCCTGCCCACTAGGCTACAGGCCCACAGTCCACAAACATGGTCCAGGCACGGATCGTCCTAACGCGAACCCGCAAATCGTCGCCACGCGACCACTATGCTCCACTGAGCAAAAACCAACTAACTAGTCGTCAATCCACGATCCGAACTCTGTCTCGACTCTGGCCACATAGGACAAAGGCTCACACGCCAACTAAGCAGCTCTCTCGGGCTAAACGATACTTGTGCTCCATGAGCACCCAACGGTTGGGCGTCCTACGCCCCCATGCTAACTCGTAACAATCTAGTGTTAAGCAACTTGCTTATACACGCGTACGACCCCTGTACACCTCTCCCAACTAGGTTGAGGCATCACAACGACTCTCTACCAACTCTGGTGATTAACACGCGAATCCTGCGGTGGCAACCCTTGCCATTTTGCTGACCCGTCGGATTGGCGCCACAAAACTCTCGCTCTTTCGAGAGATCCTCGCACCTTGAAGCCTACTCTGGGCCTCACTAACTCCACTATGCGGCAACTCAGCCACACTCAATACGCCACACGGTCACTACCGTCATCAGGGGTGAATTCCCCTGCCAGGCCTGCAAATCTTCCTTGCCCTAACCCTTAGGGCATACCAACTTGGTTCTCGCCACGTAGCGATCACCATTCACCTCGTGAGTCAGTCTCTCACTGGACCTTACTAACCACACTTTGCCAGCAATCCAGCTGACACAAGCACAAAACACCCTATGCCGAAGGTGCAGGGTGCGCCGACAAAAGTTCGGCGGCCAGTGCCACTCTCTCTACTGTCGCCCCTAAACGCGGCGACGCCGTATACTCATGCGTCATTTATGCAGCCTCAGCTTGCTGCGCTATCAGCCACTGGAGCCCATCGATCTACTCCGACTGTCACATTGACGCCACCTTAGGCGTCGGAATCTGCCTCCTTGCCGACGGAAAAATTCCGCCCCTCGGCAAGAAGATTCAGCATGCTGCTAAACCACACCAATAAGTGCGACCACCTGCTATCGCAGCACGTGTACCTTGTTCGACCCGGAGCCCTCTCATGACTCGAGTCGAGACAAGCGCGTCTCCCTACGTGGTGTTATCGCTGATATGCACACCACAACGAAACGATTAGCCCAAGTTCAGCCATTTGAGCATCGCGCAATCTATATACCGACAAAAAGGCTCATCGACCCAATCATGCGAAAGTATAAGAGGGTACTCCTTTTCATCCCCAGCATTACGTGTCGGCCGCCAACGTAATATCCGAAGAATGAAAGCTCGTTGCCCTCGATCCGTCCCAATATCCTTTTGGGAACAATAATAACCAATCAAATACTTTCGCCCAATGATCCACACACTCTCTCGTGCTAATTCCTAGGGTCTCCCTAAGGTTTGCTAACCACCTAGGACTATTCCTAGTCTCTGATACCACTCTAATCTGTCACGCCCCGAGTCCGCCAATTTGTACGGTTCGGGCACGCCAACAGACCCGCCAATCGGGTAAAACCTTTTTCTACCCGAAAGGAACGGTAACATCCATAATAACACAACAAGTGTATGCGGAAGCTCGATATCAGAGTACTAAAAATCACTATAAATTTAAACTTTCGTTTAATAAACAACCAGTTTAAGCGGAAACGAAAGCATACAAGAGTGAACCACGAATTAAATTCATTACACTTTACAATTCTGAACTTGCGAATAAAATTATTACAATAATTTCCTCACCATACATAGTTCACTCAAGAAGTATAAAAAAAGGGTACCTCTGCTAGACCCTCTAGGTCTCTATGCTGCTGGGCTCTTGCCCCTGTCGTATGCCTCGCCATCTGCGTCTGAACCGTCATGATCGCTGCATCCATACCCGCACCTGTGGGGGGAGTCACCCAAGGGGTGTGAGAACTACGACCGAGTTCCCAGTGGGTTCAACCACCGAGAAAAAGTGTCCTACACCACTTGGTCCAATGGAAGCAATAATAATAGTGTGCTAGGAAACTAAAATCCTCAACATCAATATGCAACTATGCAATAATATATCACTACACTATCTGAGTACAACCATCGACCCAGCACTACTCTGTCTAGCCACACTAGGCTGCTAAGCACCAACTCGGCCACTATGCCGCTATATACAGGGTCAAACTAACCCGGCCACCTTGGCCACTCTATCTTTCTTTATTCTTTAGATTCTGGTGCTTTAGTTCAAGTTAACCCTCAGAAATTTCTTATCCAACGGGCCCCAGCCCGGTAGTCCTGCTACCATAAGATAAGATTTCTAAGGTTGCCGATAACACCCGCAAGTGTTACCCCGTCCTACGGAAGAAGCGTCCCGAACGGGTCTCTACCCGGGAGAGGGATACTGCCCGTACCTCCAACATGGGCTGGCTTCACCGTAGGTCCGCCCGTTTTATCTTTATATTTTCTTTCTTTTCTTTTTACTTTAGTTCTTAGCCTCTTTGCCTTTGAATGCTTGCTTTCCTTTCTTATTCGAGCTCCCTTTTTGCCACTGGCAAATCACTTTCTCTTTTCCTTGAGCATTTAGCTCCTTGCTTTAACTTTTAACCCTTCGAAAGTACCTCGTCCGACGGGTCACTGCCCAGGGAGTCACTGCTCCACTTGACGAGTCTCAAATTCGAGGGCGCCAATTACATTTTCTTTAGGCTTTTAGCCACTTTTAGCTTGCTTTTAATCTTTGCCTTTTTGCAACAATTTTTCCCTCTTATCCTATGTCACGCCCCGGGGTCGAAACTGCGACCCGGCTCGCCAACAGATCCGCCACCTATGCCAAACCCGCATAGGCGAAGCGTCCTACCTGCAAGAAAAGTACTACAGCTAAACAGATATCAGAGCTATAAATAAAAATCTGCTGTATAACTAAATCAATCACTGTACAACTGGAAATACTACAACAATGTCCGTCTCCCAACAATGATAATCATACAGTATCCTCATATACAAACTCAGAACACAACCGGGAGGTATCTCCAATAAATACATCAGTGTACAGGCTCTCAATACATAACAATCCTCACTACAACAGTCTCTCAAAGGAGGAAAATAAAATAACTAATCTACTGAAGCTCTCCTCTGAAGGGGTACCGCTACACTCCAACGACGGGTAGGGAACTAGCTCGCGACTCCCTCGCCTCGGTCAGAAGGATCAGCAACAGGAACAACAGGAACTGGAGTAGAAGTTCCTGTGGGAAAAGACACCACGACGGGTGTGAGAACTACGTCCCAAGTAGTTCTCAGTGGGTGCCGCCAACAAGCCCGACGGTCTGCCCACTAAGTCCACTAGAGGCATAAAGTAACAAAAGCCGTGCTGTAAGGAAAGCTGGAAAAAGTAAACTCTACAGCTACTATGCCTCTATCTAGATGCTCAAAGAGTGGAACAGAAAGAACATGATGCCACAACTAACACTCATCTCTGATCACCCAATCTGAACTGACTGCCTCCTCGGGTCCAGTCAAGCCTGCGCCAACCTACTGCCGTTACGTCCCGGAGGAGCGGACTTACGTAGGACGTCCATGACTGCCAACACAAGCACAGCCAGAGGGACAAATGCGATGACAAGCCGCAAAAGAAAAGCTCAAACTCTCGCCGGTACAACAGCCCGGTCTCGCCTACTCCGGAGTGGCACTCGAGGGGAGCGACCCGCTCGAGTCAATAAGTAACCCATATCAAGTATCTCTGTAAAGTATCTCTGTCAAGCCAAATGTGGCTCATGCAGGCTATGATCCACGATCGAACAGATCGGTAACTCCAAGCTCAAAACACAACTCAGTCGGAAAAAGAACCTCGACTCAAACAGCTAAGTCGGAGAACCCTCAACGACTCAATCTGATAATGCACGACCATGGCTGAGTCGGGAAACCTCCACGACTCGATCTGCCAGAACCCCAAGATCCTCAAGGCTAAGTGGGAGAACCACCTCCACCACTAAATCAGGAAAAACAACCTCTAGATCACACTCTACCAACTCATAGCACAAAGTCGCATCCACTGCGAGAAACTGTCTCAACAGGCCAAACAGGCCAAACGTCGCATCTACTGCGAACAACTGCCTCAACAGGCCAACATCGCATCCACTGCGAACAGCTGACTCAACAGGCCAAACAGGCCGAACATCTCAACCACTGACTCAATGAAGGGTCCGGGAACACCGAAAGACTAGAACCTACAACCCAAATCAAACAAGAACAGGCTCTAGGCATAGCCTCTCGTTGTTCTCGTCCCAAGAAGAAGGCATACCTTAGAACCCAGACCACTCGAATCATCTCGGGTGGTTAATTTATAAGAAAAAGGTGACATTTCTTACTGAAGCCATCTGATCTGTAAGAAATCCATATTTAATGATTTTTAGTTCTTTTTAGGAAAACAGTTGAAACCAAGTTTTATATCCAAGCCTCGAAGGGCTAATGCCTTCGTCCAATCAAACAAGAACAGACTCCGGCGACCCTACGATGCTTGGAAGAAACCATTTGGTTGACAAAAATCATATGTGTGTCCAAAAAGGTTCTGGGTTTAAGGTCCTGCTAACACTGACCCACCGCTGCCACTAGCACAGCGGCGACAGATAAAACAAGAAAAATAAAACATCTCGGGACCGCCGTCTACCCAAACGGCTCCCGCGACAGATGAACAACCAACTACATCTACCAGACTCCACTCTGCTCCCAAGCACGAGTGTAACATGCATCCCGCACTAAAAGATAACTCCTGACCACTCGGCCCACTACCCGGGCGAGGAAGAACACTATGTCCAGGAAAGTAGAAGTGTGGATGTCTAAAGCAGAAATAACCCTAGCCCAAGTGAGGGTTTTCTACTAGTCTGGTTACACATGCAACATATGACGGGGTGCTAGGTCAAGTTCCAATAACTATAATTTACAGATGGTAGAAAGCAAGGAGATGACAATACCATCAGATAAAACAAGGAATAGCAATTCCTACATTCTAACATGCTGCACAAGCATTTCACTATCATGCATAGTCCTACTATAGCAGACTTAAAGCACAGTCCGTCAATCTTGGAGACAAGGCCACCCACCTGAAAATGCTAACTGTCCGGAGTCGCACAGCTGAGACAGTCCAGAAATAGATATCTCTACACACCCACCAATCCAACGAAACAGGAACAGTCATCAATACCTCCTGGGTACAAAAACACAACCCAAAGTTACACTTAATTCCATAAAATCCAAGCATCACAAATCTGCTGGGAACAGTCCCCTTAATGCGAAATTTTTACCTGTAAAACGAACTCCAAAAATTCCAATAAAAATATCACAGCGAGCGTCTCGTCGAGACCTTCGAAACGGGTACCTGCACGCCCAAATCCGAGCCCCGTAGGCCAAGTTACAAATTCCACAATACAGGTGCGCAAACACTCACAACCACACAACTGTAAAACTCTGCACAGTAAAAGGGGAAACAGTATACCTTCGGGCAAACCTCAGAAAAATCCCGAAAAAATACGGTGATAATCCTCGCGACGAGTAGATCCAAAAAGTGTATAGGCTCGTCTTGATCTGACACTCGGTTGCGGAGATAAAATTCCGGCAAGGGGCCGCTGTCCAAAAACTCCACCAGAAAACAGCGGCTTAGAAATGCCTCGAAAACCGTGTCATAAACTCTGAATCCAGCAAGATGATTAACACGAAAGTCGAAGACGTACCTCTCGTGATTCCAACGCCGCAGAAATCGTCCAAAAATACTGACGGAGTAGCTCTATAGACCTCTCAGATCAAACTGCGACGATAACGGGCCTCCGATGAAAAATCGCCACACTGCGCTCCGATGCCGAAGTCGTCGATGCCGCGGCTTCCAAAAAATCCGGGCCTCCGCCAGATGATGCGCAGCACAAAGATCTCCATCTTTGCTTAAGGGTGCAAGGGGAAGGGAGCTCGGGAAAGGGGGCAAAAAGCCCCAGCCAACCGCCTATTTATAGGCCCAGCCCAAAAAATCCGACTTTGGACTTTTGGACCAAAGTTCCGGGCGCCCGGAACATTCGGGCCGCTACAGTCTTGGGCCCGGCCCAACACTGTGCGCGCCCGAAAGCCCGAGGGCCCGCCACGCGTCCCGCCGACGCCGCCTGCGCCCGGCGCACGCGCGCCCGCCAACTGCGCAGCGCCACGTGTCCCGACACGCGGGCGTGCGCAGCTGCACCCGACCAACCACGGGGCGCCACGTGGCGCCCCCACGTCGCCCCCGACCGCGCCCACGCCGCGCCCACGTGCGCGACCGCGCCTCCCGCTGCCGCACGTCGGGCACGCGCCCCGAGGCACCTGCCTCCCGTCGCGTGGACCGCGCGCACCAGAACCCGCCAACCAAAAACAGCCACGTGTCCGCACCCGGTCCACCGTGCACCCGCGCCAATACCGTGGACCGCGCCCGCTGCGCCGGCCAACCGGAAGGCGCCACGCGTCCTCCGCCCGGGTGCACGCCTTCGCGGTGGACCGCGCGTCTCCGCCGCCGCCAGCCGTCGCGCTCCGCCGCCCGTCGCCGCCGCCGGCGCCCCTCCGGCGGCCGGAACAGTACCAAATCACCTCGAAATCCGTGCCGGGTCATCCGGGCTCCGAAAAATACAAGTAAATAGTCCATCTTGACCGTTTTCGCGCGCTGAATCCAAATCCGAAGTCCGATTTGCCAAATTCCACTTCTAAAATTTCTCAAAAATTCCCGGGAAAGCAAACTTGATCCATTTTTTTATGCCGAGTCCAAATCTTGGGTCCAATATGCGCGCAAACACCTCTAGCACCCAACACGGGTCTCCAGAAGCCGCAGATCCAACAGTAATCCAAACGTGGGAATTTTCGGGTCCTCACATCCTAGGTCTTGCCATAAGGATAACCAGAGAGTCTCCTGGACTCTTAAACATTTCTCTTTTATTTTTTTAACTCAAATTGAAGTTAAAGTTATTATCCATTTGCCCAGACACCCTATGACCTTCTAGGGTTATATTTAATCGACTCTTTAAACTGGGGATCTTATCCCACTTTTCTGATTCCTCACTGAATCCTAGAGTTAACTAAACTCTATTTCCCTGCTCCACCACTAACTTAGAGTTACACTGACTCTAATTCCATGTTCCATTGTTATCCTAGAATTACATTGACTTTACTTTCCTGTTTTTCCTTTCATATCTCCACACTTGATCCATCTTTTCCATCCTCTTGATTCCTTACTGAATCCTAGAGTCAACTTGACTCTATTTTTCCTGTCTGTGAGTTTAAACTCTTCTAGCTCAACTTAGGTTCCCTTTACCTAAGTCCCATGTCATACTTGTCCTAGAGTTCCTTGACTCTATGCTGTCCTCTAGTTCACCTTAGGTTTCCTTTACCTAAGTTCCATGTCATACTTGTCCTAGAGTTCCATGACTCTATGTTGAACACTAGTTCTCAGTGTCCTTAGGTTGTCACCTAGAACCATGCCACTCGTCCTCCCTAGGATAACTCCTAAGTTAATGTCACTCGTCAAACCCCTATACTAGGTTTTCTCCTAGTTTTACTACCAACAACTGTTGCTCCCTTATGTCACGTGATTCCTAGGGTTACACCCTAACATGCTCACAATCATAATAGCTAATCCTTTTTCATGCATGCAGTTATCTTCAGTTCATTCATCAAATAGTAATTTCTTCTACGCATGCATATTCATCATATATCTTTGGCAACCAACAGTTGCACTTTTCCTCTGTGTTCATTTACACATGTACATCTATTCCTCTAGCTCTGGCAACCAACAGTTGCACTTTTCCATCTACACAGGCAATCATAATCATAATTACCTAACGCCTCTAACAGGCTACTATCATGCTTCGAATCGAAAAGCAAAGGAGCAAGGGGAGAGGTCACCCAATTTCGATAGAATCCCCCACCTTGTAGTGTACCCAATTGCTTGTAGACACTTGCAATTGGTCTCCGCGCGATTTCACTTGTCTCCTCGAGCTTGCACGCAAAACGGCGCACTTCCCTCGGGTCCGCACGCAAAACGATGCACGTCCACCAAACCTGCACGCAAAACCGTGCGCGTCAGAAAAACCCATACGCAAAACGATGCGCGCCACTTCAATCGGCACGCAAAACAATGCGCGTCAACTCAACCTGCACGCAAAACGGTGCACGTTCGATTGTAGGATTGCACGCAAAACGGTGCACGTTCGATTGTAGGATTGCACGCAAAACGGTGCATATTTTTCTAGTCCTGCATGAAAAATAATGTGTAATATTAGAGACTGCACGCAAAACGATGCGCGACAAAATGATCTGCACGCAAAACGGTGCACGTTTAACTGTGAGGTTGCACGCAAAACGGTGCACATTTTTCTATCCCTGCACAAAAAACGATGTATAATATTAGAGACTGAACGCAAAACGGTGCGCGACAAAACGATCTGCACGCAAAACGGTGCACGTTTAACTGTAAGGCTGCATGCAAAATAGTGCATATTTTTTTTATCCCTGCACGAAAAACGATGTATAATATTAGAGACTGCACGCAAAACGGTGCGCGATAAAACGATCTGCACGCAAAACGGTACACGTTTAACTGTAAGGCTGCACGCAAAAGGGTGCATATTTTTTTATCCCTGCACGAAAAATGATGTATAATATTAGAGACTGCACGCAAAACGGTGCGCGATAAAACGATCTGCACGCAAAACGATGCATGTTTAACTATAAGGCTGCACGCAAAACGGTGCATATTTTTCTATCTCTGCACAAAAAACGATGTATAATATTAGAGACTGCACGCAAAATAGTGCGCAATAACTCAATCTGCGCGTAAAACGGAGCACGTAGCTCGGGTTGGCACGCAAAACGGTGTATTTTTTTTTTGATAACTTGCACGCAAAACGAGGCGCGCCAAAAATGCTCGCGACAGTCTGCGCAGTAAAACGGCACAGTAAACTCGGTCCCTAGCACGCACAACGGTATGGGATCAAATGTAATGTCCAAAATGACGTCTCAAAACTGTGCCAAAAATATCGTAAAAATAAAGCGTGGAACTTACCCGACCGCGCCGCCGCCGCCAAAACGCTCCCATCAAAAATTTCGCACGCTCCACGAGGCTCACGACACAACACCGCATCACCCACAATCTCCTCCCTCACTCTCCCTCTCGCTCGGTTGGAGAAGAAAGAAAAAGAGGAGAAAAAAGGGGGTGCGGGGGAGAAAGAAGAAGAAGAAAAGAGAGAGAGGAGGGAGGAAGGTGGTCCACGGTGCATCGGTCCACGGTGCACCTGCCGGTCCACAGCACCCAGCCGGGTGCACCCGGCCCAGGCACGCGCGCCCGCCTGCGGGCGCACGTCCCTGCCCGTACGGGCCCAATGGGGGCCTGTCATGTGGCGGCCCCCCTTTGACCCGCGCACTTGATGCGCGCCAGCTGTGCGCGTTGAGCAGCGCGCCGCGCGCCTTGAAAATCCGTTTTTGTCTCGTTTTCTGTTCATTTTTCGTCCGTTTTCGTTCAAATTTGACAGGCGACTTCGTTTCAGCTTTATTTATCACAGAAAAATTTAAATTTTCACTTTTGGCCATTTCTGGGCTACCAAAAGCCCCGCTGTGTCCAGAATCATTGGCGGACCCCGTTCTCGCAATCCGGATATCCAATGAACACGAAATTTTTATCGTGACCTTAAAACATAATTACACAGCTCCCGTAATTTTCTCAAATTTTTTCGACACTGTTGGCGGAGCCCGTTCCCACTATCCGGCCTCCGATCAACGCAAAACTTTTTCTGTGGCCTTAAAACATATTTACGGGGCTTCCGTAATTTTTTCGAAATTTTCCGACACTGTGAATTTTCCACTAAAAATCTGGGCCCTCTTTCTCGAATAAAATTCCAGAACTCTCATTTTAATCCCGATTTGGGCCCAACTCGCTTCCAAATATTTTTTACTTCCCCAACTTTCATAACAATAGGATTTCATCCCACCTTTATTTACATTTATTATGTGCCGAAAATCCGGCACTTTACAGCAGCGGCTCCGGCGGCGATGGGTCCCCCATTGAAACTATACGTCTCTCGCGGCGGCAGAGGCTTTATTCCAAAAAAAGTGGGAACAAAAAAAATGAGAAAAAAAGAAAAGAAAAAGTAGCGCGCACAAAATGCAGTTTAAGAATAATAGGGGAGGAGAGACGGTTAGAATCGTTGGTGTGGTAGTTATCATTTTAATTAGTTAATAGATTAATTAATTATATATATATATATATATATATAATAAAATTATTTTAAAATAATAATAAATTTAAAGAAAAGGCAGGCATGATCATCGCGACCGTTCATTTCTAATGGCGTGTCAAATCGTGGCCCGTTAATTGTTAGCAAAATCGAGTTGTAGCAGATGTGCTACAATTAGCAGTTGGTTGGTTAGAGCGGACATTTTGCCAAACTAAAACGTTCAGACGTTTATAGGCAAATTTGCTGAAGTTAACTTAAAAGTTCAGGCATTTACTTAAAGATTAGCTAAAGTTTATGGGTCTTTGTACTCTTTTTTTTTTAAGAAAGAAGAGAGAGAGAGAGAGAGAGAGAGAGAGAACAAAAAATAATACTGTAGCACTACAACAAAATTAGGTTATAGGGACACATGTTTGTGACACTTTTCTATAAGTGTCCTATCTATATTCCATCTATATCCAAAATTAGATTATAGGAACACATTTTTGGAACACATTACAAAAATGTGTCGCTATACACTCTAGCGACGGCACATATAGCAACACTTACAATAAGTGTCGGTATTTTTGTCAGCGATATTTTTTTTAGATTTTAGAAACACTTAAAAGTGTCGCTATAGCCTAATTTTGTTGTAGTGTAGGAGAAGATAAACAAATAAGGAGGAGACCTCAACAAGATATTCAAGAATTCCAAGCATGTTCAAATAGGGACGTGAACCAGGCGGATTTTCAAAAATCGAAACTTGAATCCCACAATCAAATCTAAAAATTCAAATTCGAATTAGAGCCCAATGGACTTTGAAAATTTATATCCAAAATCGGATCGGACTACAAAACCGAACTTGAACTCAGAACAATTATTTTCTTTTACTGCACTTTAAAATATCAAATAGAATACACGAATTGCGAGTCCCGAAAAAGCTTTCTTCATGTTTTTGAGTTGTGGCGTTAGTGGTACGCATTCTCATTAATCCTTATTAATAAGGATATACAGCGTTTCTCTTTTTTTCATCGTAGTGTTCTATTCATCGTGGTGGTTGATCTTTTTCTTCCTTTCGTCTCCATTGTAGTGGTTTATATTATATTAAAATCTAAAATTTTAAAATATAAATTTAAATATAACATCAAATATTAATGTCACATTTTTTTGAATAAATACCTCGTTTATGATTTGTGACGCCCCACTTCCCAGGGGGTCACCCATCCTAGAACTACTCTAGCTCTAGCACGCTTAACTCTCATGTTCCTCTTGGATCTTGCTACCATCCAAAATGCTATAGCCGGGTTAGAGATTTAGTCCTATTATATCATTTATATAGAGGACTAATCCAAATTCCGGGGGTGACACATTCTTCCCCCCTTTAAGCCCTGACGTCCACGTCAGGCTCAAGCACACTCACAAGCACCAGGCGATGTGAGACTCATCTCGCTAGCCTTAGCCGACCTTGTGAGGAGCTGCACTCCACTCACAACGGTCATTAGCTGGGGAGCCTCGCTCTACCCGCTATATAACCCTGGCTCAGCCGAGACTCATCTCTTAGCCGACCTTGTGAGGAGCTGCACTCCACTCACAACGGTCATTAGCTGGGGAGCCTCGCTCTACCCGCTATATAACCCTGGCTCAGCCGAGACTCATCTCACATTTCCGGCTGGTGAATGGCTCTGATACCAACTGTGACGCCCCTCTTCCCAGGGGGTCACCCATCCTAGAACTACTCTAGCTCTAGCACGCTTAACTCTCATGTTCCTCTTGGATCTTGCTACCATCAAAAATGCTATAGCCGGGTTAGAGATTTAGTCCTATTATATCATTTATATAGAGGACTAATCCAAATTCCGGGGGTGTCACATGATTTTTGTGATTTTTTATTTTTTTCTAAAAATTGTGCTTTTGACTCGCCAGAATGAGAAACAGACATCACCACGACGTTCAGTGCGACGAAACTGACCAAATAGTGATTTTACTTTGTCAAGATCAGGTCGTTTCGTCAGCTTAGCCGTTTCATCGCGAAGACCCTCATGAAATTCGAATTTCAAATATAAATTTCTAGAAATTTATTTCTTTTCATGTTTTAGGTCATTTAATTTTCTCGATTACTACACCAACCATTTTTCATTCTATGACCGTGAGCCAGGGGTGTGTGCAACGTATTACTGCCCCGGGACAAGGTCAATAAAGAATGGTGAACGTGAGCCAAGGGTGTGCGACGTACTGCATCCCCAGGGCGAGGTCAAGATTGAATAGTGATCGTGCGCCAGGGGTGTGCGGCGTACTGTAGCCCCGGGATGAGGCCAGGGACAGAGTGGTTATCGAGAACCATAAGTATGAATTGACTCAAAACCGAATTGGGTATATGACTAAGGTAAAGAAATCTGACGCTAGATGTTGATAAAATATATAGTGAAATGGAAGTAGATTTGTAGTTTTAGTTTTTATTTATTTAGATTTCATTATCGCATTTTCATAAGGCATGGCATATGATCATGTTTCATATAGAGTAGATTTATATTCCTGCTGATTATCTATCTATATACTCATTTTGCCTTCTTTGAACCTCGTGGGTTTAGCTTCGAACTTGGATGGTCGTATCCACTGGAGACTATTTATATAGTTCTCACCTCACATTCTTCAGGTCCTTCTGTGAGTGGCATAGTAGTGTGGGGTTTGGGTGTAGCTCAATAGATAGCGCCCTACCATATTGAGACTCAGATCAAGTACCCTCCGTCAGCTAGTAGCTAAGGTTATTAAACGTAAAGAATATAAAGAATAAAATGTAATAATGCTATGGATTGTATAAAAAGAAAAGGAAAAAGCAAAGAAATGTAATGTATTATATGTCTGAGATGAATGCATGTAATAGCTAGTTGTTCTGTTTTCTTGTAGTGAACTGAACTAGTGCGAAATAACATAGTACTGGTAAAAAGTGAGTTGGAGGAACCTCTTCTATGAATTGGGCGAAGTTTCAAGCTCATTCAAGTGTTTTCGGCACGAATTCGGTGTGAAAATAAGTTTTGGAGAAAATACCGTATTAGACTTCGGCTCAAATTAAAGAGACCCTGAAATAATCAAAATGATTTTGTGTATGTTAAAAATGTATTCTGAGCGTGTCGGAATGATTAGAGGAGGATTAGAGCTTTGTGGAGCTAAAACACGCGATTTGAGGCGAAAAGAATTTGGGTCATCAACCTTCGAGGTCTGGACCTTGGTCGCGGTCCCAACTAAAAAATCCATGTTCGAGGACCGGACCCTAGGAGAGGGTTCAGACCGTGAGCGCACAACAGGATTTCCAACGTTCGGGGACCAGACACTGAGGTAGGGTTCGGACCCTGGGCATCTTGAACGTACAGTGTAGGATGGCAATCTTGTAAATAATGGAAGATGGGTTATATAAAAGAGGGGACTTAACCCCCTCACCCCCAAACCGGTTTCACCCTCTCTCACTCCCTCACACCCCCACTCTCCCTCTTCTCTTTCTCTCTCTCAAAAAGAGGAAACCTTAGGTGGAGAGGAACCTTCTTGGTGGGATTTGATCTCCTCCCAGGCTAGAAAACGGAAGAGGATCCCAAGAAGAAGCTCTAGGAGGAAGAAAAACCCCACCTCTCCACGTTTTAGGCAAGAACCAAAGAGGTGAATTTTTAGGGTTTTAGAGTTTTGGGGTTTTTAGGTTTTTAAAGAGTTTTTTGTTCTCTTATGGTTTCTAAACTAATTTTTAGGGGTTTTCGTAAAGAGTTAAGAGATCAAGCACCCTCTCTTGCAAGAGATCATCTCGAGGTAGGAAATTTCACCGAAAAAGGGTGAATTAATCTCTTGTTCTTATGCTTTCTTGATTTAGAAGTATTACTGTAAATGTTAGAGGAATATGGATATTTGTATGTATGAAAATTAGGGTTTAGTTCTGAGTAAAAAAGGGATAAGCAAAGTATAGCCTTATGAATCCATGATTAAGAAAAATCTAGATGTAGGTTACTCTTGTGTGACAATGGACTAAATCTAGGTCAAAATGTGTGGCATTGAACTTAGAAAAAAAAAAGTTGACCCCTTTTCTAATTAAATATTACTAAAAAAAATTCTACATATCAGAACGTGAATGAAGAAAATGAAGAAAAAGGAAAAGCATATGAAATTATAGAATTAAAAAGATGAGTTTTGGCATGTTGCAAGGTGCACACATTGAAACGAGTGAACCCAAAATATCGAATCCAGATATGTGCAGAAATCTGTAGATCTTTAAGTATGATGTGGATAATCAAGACTATAATCAGGACTACATGCGTCAAAGATTTCGCATATGGCAGCATCATTGGACAGAGACATCATACTACATAACTCAAATACTTCGATAACAACAGCAATGAAGATTGTAAAATCAAAATGCGCATTTCACAGAATTTACAGCTCGAAGATGAAGTTTGGATTAAGAGAGGATATTGAAATAGTAATCCAAACTTAATCTAAAATTTAGTTAGAGATAATTTATACAAATTATATATTGATTATATTTAAAAGTTTATATAATTAGAGTAAGATTTGTAATTATCTAAATTAAAAGTTGGATTTGTCATCTATTATGACTTGATAACTATATATAGCTAGACGTGGTCAAGGGTGTCCCGTGTAATTGAATACTTTTTATTAATGAAATATTAATTTAATTATTTTTTTCTCCAAGTTTTTTCTTCATATTATTTTATTTTAGAATTTTAGATTATGAATTATATAATCGGTATTAGCATAAATACTGGTTTCAACAATACATGCATTTATTAAGGAAGTGCAACATTAAGGGGTATATATGTTAGAAAATAAATCGCACTAAATCTGATTGTGATTAAATTATCTAACTAATTGTTTAATGTTTAAATTTGAATAACAGAACTTACCTTTAATTGCTATGAAAATTTCAGAAATTGTAGGTAAAAAAAAAACAAAATAAGATTGATTCGGAAGCGTGCGAGGCACTGCCCTAAGACGTATTTTCGTCCTTCGTGCGGATTAATCAGAGACTCCACCCCAAGGTATGACCGGAATTCCTCTTCCTACGAGCACGACCGTGGAAGAAGTTGACGGAGATTCTCTCAACACCCGATAAACAAAATTAACAACAAAATTAAAATTAAAATAAAACTTAAAACAAATTCTTTTTTCCTTTCTTTTTTCTTTCTCACTTTTTCACAGCTTTTTCTTCCTTCTTTTCACCCTACATGCACACCCTATATATAGGTGCAGGAAAAAGAGAACATTGGGTTGAAATCCAACGTTCTAGTCACTAAATAGTGATTAATACACCAAAATAAATGAGGCAATAAATAAGAATAAATTAAAATTAATAAATAAGAATAAATTTAATAAATGAATTTAAAATTGATAATAAAATGATTATTGAGAATTTTAGAATTTTAAATTTTATTCCAACAATCCCCCACAAAATTTAAAATTTCGAAATAAGAATTAAAATCAATAATAAAATCGGGTGTTTATACTATGTAATAGGTTAGGTGTCTTTAAGAGACTTAACATCACTTAGTGTAAGCAATTTTCATCAGAAGGAATCGGAGCGAACCAGGTCTTGAACTACGTTCCTTTGACCCTGACTTCAACTGCCACACACACAGAACAGAATTCTCCGTCGCGAGTCTGTACATTAAAGGCCATGCACAGTACCTTGATTTTCATAAGAATTTCTATGGACAGCCCACATCTCATAGTCGCGGCCTTATACGAATATTCTTATATAGGTGGCCTCCTCCAGGGATGTGTGTAGAGTCGCATCTCGCATAAATTATCGCCTCGGATTCCATTAAGAGCTATAAGCTCAACCTCAATCACTACACAGAGCACAACTCATCATAGGGATGGAATTGGAACTAAAGTTCTTCTGAATAGACTATAGAAAGTGCTCTTTGGCCAACCTGACAGCTTGTTTGGCCAACCTAACAGCTTGTTTTTACCACATTGAATCTTCTTCAAAGGATCTCTTATCACAAAGGTTGGGTTCCCACTGCAGGAAGGCCTTTTATGGGCAAAGTCCCATCCCCCTCGATGACTCTAGGACCTTAGTCCTATTCAGGCCTTTCGTCAAGCAGTCTGTAAGATTCTGTTCAGATCTGATAAAACTTAAAGAAACAATATCATGAGAAGTTAGTCATCTAACAAACTTTTGTCTCAATTTAATATGTCGAGTAGCCTTAAAATTTATTAATTCCTTTTTACAAAAATCAATTGCTGCTTGAGAATCACACTGAATAGAAATAGGTGGAATAGAAGTAGAAATCAATGGAATCGATGACAAAAGGTTCTTGAGCCACTAGGCTTCAAGACAAGTAGTGTCAAGGGCAACCAACTCAGCCTCCATAGTGCTTCTGGCTATTATAGTATGTTTGGTGGATTGCTAAGAAACTGCACTGCCACCAAGAATAAAAACATAGCCAGAAGTGGATTTGATATCCAAAGAATCAAAAATCCAATTGGCATCACTGTATCCCTCAATTACAGCAGGATAACCAACGAATCTGAAAGCAAAAGAAAGAGTACCTTTAAGATAACGAAATACTCTTTCCAGGGCAATCCAATGAATCATACTAGGACTACTAGTATATCTACTCAATCTTGATATGGCATAGGCAATGTCAGGTCTAGTTCTATTGGTTAGGTACATCAGAGAACCAATGATCTGGGCAAATTTCTCCTGATTTACTGGATTACCAGTGTTCTTTACAAGTTGAACACTGGGATCAAAAGAAGTAGAAACAGGAGAACAATCAGAATATCCAAATTTATCAAGTACCATTTGGGTATAATGAGATTGGTCAGGATAATAGAATCAAATAATCTAAGAATTTTCATTCCTAAAATCACATCTGCTTCACCAAGATCCTTCATATCAAAATGGTTCGATAAGAAAGACTTAACTTGGTTAATCAGATCAAGATCAGGAGCAAGAATCATGATGTCATCAACATAGAGACAAAGAAGGACACAACGATCATCAAATCTCTTGAAATAGAGACAGTTGTCATAATCGCTGGTCAGAAATCCATATGATGCTATAACACTGTCAAATTTCTCGTGCCACTGTTTAGGTGCTTGTTTTAGTCCGTATAAAGAGCGAACTAATTTACACACCTTATTTTCTTAACCAGGCACAGAGAAACCTTCAGGCTAAGCCATATAGATTTCTTCTTCGAAATCACCATGAAGA
The DNA here is from genome assembly GCA_029204045.2 of Tillandsia leiboldiana. NCBI lineage: Eukaryota > Viridiplantae > Streptophyta > Magnoliopsida > Poales > Bromeliaceae > Tillandsia > Tillandsia leiboldiana. The sequence continues at coordinate 7,280,207 of CM055072.1, forward strand.
AAAGCGGTCTTGGAATCCATCTAGTGAATCAAGAGTTTATGAATGAATGCTAATGGAAGAAGAATTCGGATAGTAGCAATGCGAGCAACAGGCGCATATGTGTCAAAGTTGTCACGCCCCGGGGTCGAAACTGCGACCCGGCTCGCCAACAGATCCGCCACCTATGCCAAACCCGCATAGGTGAAGCGTCCTACCTGCAAGAAAAGTACTACAGCTAAACAGATATCAGAGCTATAAATAAAAATCTGCTGTATAACTAAATCAATCACTGTACAACTGGAAATAACACAACAATGTCCGTCTCCCAAAAATGATAATCATGCAGAATCCTCATACACAAACTCAGAACTCAACCGGGAGGTATCTCCAATAAATACATCAGTGTACAGGCTCTCAATACATAACAATCCTCACTACAACAGTCTCTCAAAGGAGGAAAATAAAATAACTAATCTACTGAAGCTCTCCTCTGAAGGGGTACCGCTACACTCCAACGACGGGTAGGGAACTAGCTCGCGACTCCCTCGCCTCGGTCAGAAGGATCAGCAACAGGAACAACAGGAACTGGAGTAGAAGTTCCTGTGGGAAAAGACACCACGACGGGTGTGAGAACTACGTCCCAAGTAGTTCTCAGTGGGTGCCGCCAACAAGCCCGACGGTCTGCCCACTAAGTCCACTAGAGGCATAAAGTAACAAAAGCAGTGCTGTAAGGAAAGCTGGGAAAAGTAAACTCTACAGCTACTATGCCTCTATCTAGATGCTCAAAGAGTGGGACAGAAAGAACATGATGCCACAACTAACTCTCATCTCTGATCACTCAATCTGAACTGACTGCCTCCTCGGGTCCAATCAAGCCTGCGTCAACCTACTGCCGTTACGTCCCTGAGGAGCGGACTTACGTAGGATCTACTGCCGTTACGTCCCGGAGGAGCGGACTTACGTAGGATCTACTGCCGTTACGTCCCGGAGGAGCGGACTTACGTAGGGCGTCCATGACTGCCAACACCAGCCCAGCCAGAGGGACAAATGCAACGACAAGTCGCGATAGAAAAGCTCAATCTCACGCCGGTATAACAACCCGGTCTCGCCTACTCCGGAGTGGCACTCGAGGGGAGCGACCCGCTCGAGTAAAAAGTAACCCATCTCAAGTACCTCTGTAAAGTATCTCTGTCAAGCTCAAATATGGCTCATGCAGGCTATGATCCACGATCAAACAGATCGGTAACTCCAAGCTCAAAGCACAACTCAGTCGGAAAAAGAACCTCGACTCGAACAGGAATAGCCCAACATACTCTCACAGCTATGTCGGAGAACCCTCAACGACTCAATCTGATAAATGCACGACCATGGCTGAGTCGGGAAACCTCCACGACTCGATCTGCCAGAACCCCAAGATCCTCAAGGCTAAGTGGGAGAACCACCTCCACCACTAAACAGAGAAACAACCTCTAGATCACACTCTGCCAACTCATGGCACCAAGTCGCATCCACTGCGAGAAACTGTCTCAACAGGCCAAACAGGCCAAACGTCGCATCTACTGCGAACAACTGCCTCAACAGGCCGACATCGCATCCACTGCGAACAGCTGACTCAACAGGCCAAACAGGCCGAACATCACAACCACTGACCCAATGAAGGGTCCGGGAACACCGAAAGACTAGAACCTACAACCCAAATCAAACAAGAACAGGCTCTAGGCATAGCCTCTCGTTGTTCTCGTCCCAAGAAAAGGCAGACCTTAGAACCCAGACCACTCGAACCATCTCGGTGGTTAATTTATAGGAAAAACTGTGACATTTCTTACTGAAGCCATCTGATCTGTAAGAAATCCATATTTAATGATTTTTAGTTCTGCTTAGGAAAACAGTTGAAACCAAGTTTTATATCTAAGCCTCGAAGGGCTAATGCCTTCGTCCAATCAAACAGGAACAGACTCAGGCGACCCTACGATGCTTGGAAGAAAATATTTGGTTGACAAAAATTATATGTGTGTCCAAAAAGGTTCTGGGTTTAAGGTTCTGCTAACACTGATCTACCGCTGCCACTAGCACAGCGGCGACAGATAAAACAAGAAAAAATAAAACATCTCGGGACCGCCGTCTACCCAAACGGCTCCCGCTACAGATGAACAACCAACTACATCTACCAGACGCCATTCTGCTCCCAAGCACGAGTGTAACATGCATCCCACACTAAAGGATAACTCCTGACCACTCGGCCCACTACCCGGGCGAGGAAGAACACTATGTCCAGGAAAGATAGAAGTGTGGATGTCTAAAGCAGAAATAACCCTAGCCCAAGTGAGGGTTTTCTACCAGTCTGGTTACACATGCAATCATATGACAGGGGTGCTAGGTCAAATTCCAAGATAACAATAATCAACAGCTTGTAGGGAAGGACAATAAATACATGATGATCTATCAACATCAGGAACATCAATTCCTATAATCTAGCATGCTATATAAAACACATCTATAACATGCAAGTCCCTACACAGATAGAATTAATGCACAGTCCATAGGTCGTGAAGACAAGGCCACCCACCTGAAAATGCTAACAGTCCGGAGTCGCACAGCTGAGAAAGTCCAGAAACAGATATCTCTACACACCCACCAATCCAACAATACAGGAACAGTGATCAATACCTCCTGGGTACAAAAACACAACCCAAAGTTACACTTAATTCCATAAAATCCAAGCATCACAAATCTGCTGGGAACAGTCCCCTTAATGCGAAATTTTCACCTGTAAAACGAACTCCAAAAATTCCAATAAAAATATCACAGCGAGCGTCTCGTCGAGACCTTCGAAACGGGTACCTGCACGCCCAAATCCGAGCCCCGTAGGCCGAGTTACAAATTCCACAGTACAGGTGCGCAAACACTCACAACCACACAACTGTAAACTCAAACACAGATAAAAGGGGAATAGTATACCTTCGGGCAAGCCTCAGAAAAATCCCAGAAAAATACAATGATAATCCTTGCGACGAGTAGATCCAAAAAGTGTATAGGCTCATCTCGATCCGACACTCGGGTGCGGAGATAAAATTCCGGCAAGGGGCCGCTGTCCAAAAACTCCACCAGAAAACAGCGGCTTAGAAATGCCTCAAAAACCATGTCATAAACTCTGAATCCAGCAAGATGATCAACACGAAAGTCGAAGACGTACCTCTCGTGATTCCAACGCCGCAGAAATCGTCCAAAAATACTGACGGAGTAGCTCGGTAGACCTCTCAGATCAAACTGCGACGATAACGGGCCTCCGATGAAAAATCGCCACACTGCGCTCCGATGCCGAAGTCGTCGACGCCGCGGCTTCCAAAAAATCCGGGCCTCTGCCAGAAGATGCGCAAGATGAAGATCTCCAACTTTGCTAAAGGGGCTATGGGGAGGGGAGCTCGGGAAAGGGGGCAAAACTCCCCCACAAGACAGCTATATATAGGCCCAGCCCGAAAATCCACCTTTGGACTTTTGGCCCAAAGTTTCGGGCGCCCGGTACTTCCGGGCTGCTACAGTAACGGGCCGGGCCCGTTACTGTGTGCGCCCGGAACGCTCACGGGCCGCCACGTGGCCCAGCACTGCTCCCCGCGCCCGGCGCACCTGAGCCAGCGAACCACGCAGCGCCACGTGTCCAAGCACTGTGCTGTGCTCCGCTGCGCCCGACCAACCACGTGGTGCCACGTGGCGCCCCCACGTCGCCCCCGACCGCGCCCACGCCGCGCCCACGTGCGCGACCGCGCCCCCCGCCGCCGCACGTCGGGCACGCGCCCCGAGGCACCTGCCTCCCGTCGCGTGGACCGCGCACACCAGAACCCGCCAACCAAAAACAGCCACGTGTCCGCACCCGGTCCACCGTGCACCCGCGACGATCCCGTGGACCGCGCCTGCTGCGCCCGCCAACTGGGAGCCGCCACGTGGCCAGCCCCCCGGGTGCACGCCTCCGCGGTGGACCGCGCGCCTCCGCCGCCGCCAGCCGTCGCGCTCCGCCGCCCGCCGCCGCCGCCGGCGCCCCTCCGGCGGCCGGAACAGTACCAAACACCTCGAAATCCGTGCCGGGTCATCTGGGCTCCGAAAAATACAAGTAAATAGTCCATCTTGACCGTTTTCGCGCGCTGAATCCAAATCCGAAGTCCGATTTGCCAAATTCCTCTTCTAAAATTTGCCGAAAATTCCCGGAGAAGTGTTCTTTACTCAAATTTCGCGCTGAGTCCAATTTTAATAACCATTTCGCGCGAAACCACATCAAAACATCCGACGGGGTCCTCCGATCACTCACGTGATCCAGTATACACCCGGAGTCCATCACTTGAGTCCAAATTGGTGCCGAAACACCGTCGACATGCCACATAGGCCTCCAGAAGCTGCTAATCGCACTGTAGAAGCCCTGCGGAGATCTGGGTCACCACAAAAGTAGTCTATATCAGCCTTTTGTCGAAAACCTTGAGCAACAAGACGTGCCTTATACTTCTCTACTGATCCGTCAGTCCTAAGTTTCTTTCTAAAGATCCACTTACATCCTACGGGTTTACTTCCAGGAGGAAAATCAGTGAGAATCCAAGTGTTATTACTAATAATTGATTCTATCTCACTTTTTATTGTCTCCTTCCAAAAAGAAGCTTCAGGAGAATTCATAGCTTCATTACAAGATGAAGGTGTACCTTCAATTAAGAAAATAAAGAAGTCTTCACCAAAGTTCTTCTCAAAACGAGTTCTCTTACTTCTTCTTAATTCAGCTATAGGATCAGGTTCTACAGGATCTAAACTATAATGCAAATCAAATGCAGGTATATGATCAGAAATAGATGCATGATCAAAAGTAGACTGATAATCAAGGGCTGATCTAGAGATGCAAGTTTTGAAAGGAAAAATATTTTCAAAAAAAGTTGTATCTCTAGATTCAATCAAAGTATCATTGGAAATTTTAGAAATCTCAGAGTTGATCACTAGAAATATATAGGTATTGTAACACCCCCGGAATTTGGATTAGTCCTCTATATAAATGATATAATAGGACTAAATCTCTAACCCGGCTATAGCATTTTGGATGGTAGCAAGATCCAAGAGGAACATGAGAGTTAAGCGTGCTAGAGCTAGAGTAGTTCTAGGATGGGTGACCCCCTGGGAAGTGGGGCGTCACAGTTGGTATCAGAGACATTCACCAGCCGGAAATGTGAGATGAGTCTCGGCTGAGCCAGGGTTATATAGCGGGTAGAGCGAGGCTCCCCGGCTAATGACCGTTGTGAGTGGAGTGCAGCTCCTCACAAGGTCGGCTAAGGCTAGCGAGACGAGTCTCACATCGCCTGGTGCTTGTGAGTGTGCTTGAGCCTGACGTGGACGTCAGGGCTTAAAGGGGGGAAGAATGTAACACCCCCGGAATTTGGATTAGTCCTCTATATAAATGATATAATAGGACTAAATCTCTAACTCGGCTATAGCATTTTGGATGGTAGCAAGATCCAAGAGGAACATGAGAGTTAAGCGTGCTAGAGCTAGAGTAGTTCTAGGATGGGTGACCCCCTGGGAAGTGGGGCGTCACAGGTATTGCTGTCTAAAGAATATCCAATAAATATAGCATCTATAGTTTTAGGTCCAATTTTCTTTCTTTTGGGTTCAGGAATAGATACCTTAGCCAAGCACCCCCACACTCGGAAGTAACTCAACTTAGGTGTTCTTCCCTTCCAAAATTCATAAGGTGTCAGGGTTCTATCCTTAGAAAGAATCCTATTGAGGATATAAAAAGCTGATAAAAGAGCCTCCCTACACAAGTTCTGAGGTACACCAGAACTTAAAATCATGGCATTAACCATGTCTAATAGGGTTCGGTTCTTTCTTTCAGCTACACCATTAGATTGAGGTGAGTAAGGAGCAGTTATTTCATAAATTATTTCATGTTCCTCGCAGAATAGGTTTAATTCATTTGGGTTGCGTTTGGTTCAGATATAAGCTTGAACTGCTTATTTCAGGGATAGGTATAAGTTTCAGAACAATCAGAAATAAGACCAATTTTACGTTTGGATAAAAATTGAGTTGTTCCTACGAATAAGAAAAATAGCGTTTGGATAGTTAGATTAGAATAGTGAGAGTAAGAGTAATTATAATTTTAAAATAATAATATTTTATCTAAATAATTAATATAAAATATTAATTAAATAATAATTTAATTTATTTAATTAACTATTACTAGATAACCCTGAATATTAATTGATAAAATAATTAATAATAATAACTATTACTAATAAATAATTTAATTAATTAATTATAAATAATTTAATAAATTAATTAGTTAATTATCTGATAGTTAGATAATTTGTCACGCCCCGAGATTCAAAAGTGGGTCTAAAATTTTTTTTTTTTTTTTAAATCAGAGTTTAAAATCTTGATTTCTCCAAGGCGTGAACAAACCGCCACACATATAGAAAAGTCTCTGTACATCAAACAGAGCCTTCCCTATATGTGCTCGGTTAACAGAAACAGTCAATCAGAGTAGATACGAGATAGCTGTACTAAATAAGTTCTACTCTATTACAACCACAAGGTTCATAAGTTAATACATCCAGTTCTCAAAATGGAAATACAGTTGCAATGTTTTACTAAATCAAAAGGGGTACATCCTACCAGGGATAAATCTACCACGCGTCCTCACACAGAACGTCCAAAGGTCCCCGCACCCGAAGGACTTGAAAAACAGTCACCCGAGGGTGTGAGACACACCGGAGTGTATCCCAGTGGGCACGACGGGCCGGGAAATAACAAGCCGTACCTACTGGATACAATAATAAGCGGAAACAGAAGTAGGATATACTGAAGATCAATGCAGGTATATAATCTAAGAAGATCAAACATAGATCAATAGAACAGGGTATGCATATATAACACAATCATACTATGCATGATAAATCTATAACAGATATGAAATGCAGGTAATCAAACAAGCAGGAATATCAAGAAGATGCATCAAAGGTAGTACCACAAATATACCCAATCAAATGCCACTTTTGGCCACAAGGGCCTCAGGCTAAACTGCCATGGAGCATATGGACCTCAGGCAAAAGCCCCTTTTGGTCGTTGGGGCCTCAGGCTAAAGCATAGGTTCAGGGCTACACCAAGAACAGGGGTCCGACCTACCACGGCACCCAATAGGGCCGACCTGATAAAACGCGGACCGAAGATAAACCCACCTGTATATAGGAGGAACAACGACTCCACCAGAAGGTAGACGGTCGCGATAACCACAAGACGGATCACGGGCTGGCTCCTGATGACTGGGGCCTACAACAACACCAGGTGACAACTCAGGATCTACCAAATCCTCAAAGTGCAACTAGCGCGAATCGACCATTTCGTCGATTAACGCAATATTAAGCATATTTAGCTTTTCAAGGACCCCTGGAAACCCACCGAAAGGTCAACAATGTTTTAGAGCATTTATCTAGCTTTTCCACATTGTTACAATTGCAGCAAGCCCCTCAGGTTTACTCAGAATGTGTAATATTTACTAAATAAACCCCGTTTTGGCTCGTTCTCTTAAACGGAGAATCATTTTTACGAACCGTCACCTCCAGTAGGTGACATCCGACTTGCTGAACACCGTGCTCACCCATTTGTGGCAGCACAATACCCGAGGAAAACTTTGGGCCATGAATTACTTCTCTAACCTAGCCGAAACGCATTTTTGTTTCTTCGGCTCATCAAAACCCAAAATAAACGCGAGCATCGCGTCCAGTGACCCCAAATGAGCCAGGATTGCACTGTTGTAATATTTCAAACAGACCATAACAGTGTTTGGGCCACAATTCTAACCTAGAGCTCGACAACCTTGTAACTTGAACTCTACTGTGCCAAATCCCAAACTACTTTAGCCATAAGCTTAAAATGGCTCAAGAATCACTGGGCTTGCCCTATTTGCAGCCCAGCACTGCTGGATCACCCAGATCCAAAACCTTGCACACTTACAAGTTCACAATGCTCCAATCATTATTCCACACAGATCCAACTTGATCTGAAGTGAGCACTAATCTCAGGGAACTGTTTGGAGCAACTTTCATTTTTACATTGAAGCCTAAATCCCATTTTTCCTTCACTGTAGCATTTCCACAAACACCTGGCATGCACCATTCACAAACAAGCACCCAAGCTAATCCCGAGTTGGTTCTTTGCAACCACAGCACCAAATCACTTCCAACTTGGAAGGAAATGCTTCTGAGGACTTGAACATCATCCCCCGCAAGCCTGGGCCAAGGTTGCACACTCGATTGGCCGCGGCAAGAGGTTGAAGATGACACCATTACTTTGAAAATCGTGACCATTCAAGCAAGGCATCTGGGACCAAATCACTTGCCCAATTGGATGCTAATACACACAACAAACTCACCTGTACTCGTGCCCGGCGACAGGACACGGCGGCGGCGCGGCTGGGGCAAGCTCGGTTTGAGCTTCTTCTTCAACAATGGCAACTTTGCAATGGTTGATTTTAAGGTGCAAGGAACAGCACCACAAGCTTCATAGCAAGCTTTTAAGAAGTTCTGGCCTTGTCCCCGCCGTCGGAGGTCGCCGGATTGCCGGCCGCCATTAATGGCTTCAAGCTCGGGCCATTCATGGCCGGTTCCCATTTGGGCTGCATGGGTCGCATGCAATGGCATGGATGGACTCCCCTCGGTCCCAATAAGAGTTCTGGGCATGTGGCCGGCGATGGGAAGCGTCGCCGGCGCCGGAGCAACGAGCTCGGACTAGGTGCAATTTTTCCGAAAACTAGGGCTTTGATTTTCTTCCTAATTACTCCACCAAATTTTCCCAAACTTTGCAAAAACAATCCTTAGGTCCTACAGTCCTTGCATACCAATTTTGATCCGTTTTGGTCCATTGGTTGCGGAGTTGTGACGAGGCGGAGCTTATGCTAGGTTTCCGGCGAGAACTTGCTCCCGCCGGCCATGCAACGTGCATGGGAAGCTCTGGTTTGGCACAAAACATCCTAAGGACTTAACTAACCTACTGCTAGTGGTCTCGGGCTAAAACAATCAGGGGTTGAGAGATACTTACCTTGGCCGGAGTTGTAGAAGATGGAAGAAGCTGGTAATCCTTCCTCCCTCTTCGCGCGACCTTGGCAAGTACCCAAGAGAGTCCTCTGGTGCATAGGAAACCACAGAGCATTCCAGATTCCATCCTTGAAAAGATTGGTCCAACCTTCCTTGCTCCCTCTCTCTCTCGGATTCAATCTCACCTTGGGTTGTGTCCTCAGCCTCCAGCACTTCGGGGCAAGATCTGGGGAACTCAGAGGATCAAGTTATGCTTCGGAATCATCTCAAACCCCTCGTGAATCCCCACAGGCAGACCAAGAGACATATAATCTTTAATGCAAGATTTTGCATTTTTGCAAAAAGGTCCTTGAACACTTAACCCTAGCTTCCAAGGTCCCTCCTGTAGATGCAATATGCACCCAGCACCTTAATGAATTAACCTTGTTAATTTAGATACATAAAATACTAACAATTTTCCAAAAATACCCCCCTTTTTAGTGTATTTCAAGCATTTTGAGAAAATCCGCTTGACGAATTGCGGAACAGACTTCGCCACGACATCCATCTCGTCGAGACCTTCAAGGTAGGCTATTCATTTGCTTGATTTGGTGCTCAAATGAATTCTCCGGCCATTTAATTCGACAAGTTATAGTCTGACGCACGCACTTCAATGCACCCGGGTCGCCAAACGCGAAATCCGTCAGTGCCATTGCGCTCAGAACGTCGAAATTAGTTAGGTTTGACTACTCATACCCCTATATCAAGGTTTCAGACGGCGAAACGGCCGTTAGTGGTCGAGAGGGGATTAAAACTAGGGGTTACTATACACAACTTAAGTTGTGGGGCCCGCAGTTTCTTTGCTGATTTCTGGAAGATCCGACCGTTGGATCGTCGACAAGTGAATATGAATTTTTCATGTTTCGACGAGACGGTCGCAATGGTGAACTCGGATTTTCGAGATCAGACCCCGATCAAAAATCGATATTTTTGAGGTTTTTATTTATTTATTTTCTGCTATTTGTAAATCCAGAAATTTATTTAAACCTTTTTAAAATTCTTGGTTACTACATAATTAGTTAATAAAATAATTAGATTAGTAAAAATATTAGATTAATTAAAGAGTTAATACAATAATTAAAATTATATTTACTTTAATTAAGCTTATTCTCAATTAATTGATAAAATAATTAATAATAATGAGTATTATTAATAATTAATAATTTAATTAACTACAAATAATTTAATAATTTAATTAGTTAATTATCTAAATACTTAAATAATTAGTTAATAAAATAATTAGATTAGTTAAAATATTAGATTAATTAAAGAGTTAATATAATAATTAAAATTATATTTACTTTAATTAAACTTATTCTTAATTAATTGATAAAATAATTAACAAGAATGAGTATTATTAATAATAAATAATTTAATTAACTACAAATAATTTAATAATTTAATTAGTTAATTATCTAAATACGTAAATAATTAATTAGTTAATAAAATAATTAAATTAATTAAAATATTAGATTACTTAAAGAGTTAATACAATAATTAAAATTATATTTAATTTAATTAAGCTTATTCTCATATGGGAACAAGCCTTATTCTAGGAAAAGGCTGAAATAGTAGTTCCAGTTTTATACCATCTTATTCCAGAAAAATGAAAACTGCTGTTTCCATTCATAACCAAACGCGTTTGGGTACAAAGAGAGAGATAACCCCCTTATCCCTCCCTTATACCGGTTGCCAAATGCAACTTTGAAGTATACTCGCCTCCTCTATCAGACCTTAGAATTTTAATACTCTTATCTAATTGGTTTAAAAGCAAACATATGTGTAAGCTGCAGGAAAATATATAAGATTAAATTAAAATATATAAAGTAGGTTTTGTGCTTACTGGTATTTGTCTTTATGTTAAGACTATGGTTGTACGTTTGAATCCCACTTAAAACAAATTTTAAAAAATTTTTACTGTAGATAAAACTATATATATATATATATATATATATATAGTCCAGCTACTGTGTTTGTATAAGCATCAAATAATTAGTGCTTGTAAGTTTTCTACCGTTACATCTAATATATATATATTTACTGTAACTAAAAATAGTAAATAAATTTTTTTTTTTATAATAATTTTAAAGTCAAGAAAAGAGAGCAAATAAATTACAATAATCTATATGCAATTAAAATTTTAAAATGCTAATCCCAGTGTGTTTAAGTTTGAATGTCAATCATACAAACAAGTTGACAACAAATTATATGTAACATGCAATTTTTTTTTTCCAGATTAGCACTCGTTAAATTATAATCACAATCAAATCAGATATACGCCTTAGACGGTTAGAAAATAAATCGCACTAAATCTGATTGTGATTAAATTATCTAGTTGTATGTTTAATGTTTAAATTTGAATAACATAACTTATCTTTAATCACTATAAAAATTTCAGAAATTGTAGGTAAAAAGAAACCAAAATAAGATTGATCCGAAAGCGTGCGAGGCACTGCCCTAAGGCGTATTTTCGTCATTCGTGCGGATTAATCGGAGACACCACTCTAAGGTACGATCGGAATTTCTCTTCCTACGAGCATAATCGTAAAAGAAGTTGACGGAGATTCTCTCAACACCCGATAAACGAAATTAACAACAAAATTAAAATTAAAATAAAACTTAAAACAAATTCTTTTTTCCTTTCTTTTTTTCTTTCTCATTTTTTTACAGCTACTTTTTCTTCCTTCTTTTCACCCTACATACACACCCTGTACATAGGTGCAGGAAAAAGAGACCGTTGGGTTAAAATCCAACATTCTAGTCACTAAATAGTGATTAATACACTAAAATAAATGAGGCAATAAATAAGAATAAATTTAATAAATAAATTAAAATTTGATAATAAAATAATTATTAAGAATTTTAGAATTTTAAATTTTATTCCAACAATATATACATATACATATGAAAATTGGATATTTAATACCAAACCAAACTTGTAAAAAATAAATACAAAGACCGGCTCCCTGTAAACATATCGAATAGCAGATATATCCCTACAAAGTTCAACTTTTCATATTTATTCCTTCAAAAGTTCAACGTTATTCATATATATTCTTCCGGTTTATTGTCGTTATTTCACTGTTTAATTTTTAACAGATTATATGTGAAATAACAATTTTGTCCTTTCAAAAATATCCCTTCAAAAAATAATGCAGACATATCTGAAAGGATAAAAAGATAAATTTACCTCACTAACTAACCAAGATTAAGTATTTAACATGTGGTTAACTAGATTTTTCTAACAGAAATAGACGATAGGGATATATATATGAATAACGTTGGACTTTTGAAGGGATAAATATGCAAAGTTAAACTTTGTAGGAATATATCTACTCTTCGATATGTTTATACGGAGTTGTATGCAATTAACCCTATATTTAATGGTGCTATATTAAGATTAAAACTCTATGAGTTGTAACCAATATAGGAACTTAATTACTAAAAAATTAGTAGATAAATAAATGAATGAAAAGATGCATGCCAATAAGCATAATGCAAACAGTTAAAATTGTCAATGATCAAATTAATCAACAAACAGCCACTGCTTATGATGCTGCACAAGCATACATGGATGCAATTTTTTTTAAAAAAAAAAAAAAAAAATTATAGAGAATCCAAGGTCAAAATCAACAAAAGCAGGCTCAGAAATTAATTAATTAAGTATATATAAAAGGAAACCATGCATATAAAATCCTATATATATATATATATATATATATATATATATATATATATATATATATATATATATATATATATGAGAAAAAACCTGATGATATTAACTCAACATAAACTACAAGAAAAACGGTCTATGGCGACGCTTTTAGAGTCACATAACGACGCGTAAAAGCGTCGTCAATGTGGTCGCCGACGCTTTAGAAAGCGTCGGGAAGTGGGTCGGTAAGTGCAGTGACGAGAGAAATATGGCGACGCTTACAAAAGCGTCGGTAAATATGCCGTCGCGTTATTCCCGACGCATAAAAGCGTCGTTATTTTTATCGGTAATAGCAATCTATTGTCGACGCATTAAAGCGTCGGCAAATGATCGTCGATTTAGACGCATGAAAGCATCGTTATTTTGGTTGGTAATAGAAATCTATTGTCGACGCATTAAAGCGTCGCCAAATGATCATCGAAAAAAGTCATATAACGACGCTTTAATACGTCGACTATTTTCCTTTTGCCCGACGCATGAAAGCGTCGTCATGTTGGTCGGTAATAGAAATCTATTGTCGACGCATTAAAGCGTCGGCAAATGTATATATATATATATATATATATATATATATATATATATATATATATATATATATATATATATATATATAATTTGCAATACAAACAAAAATTCAAGTATGAACTAAAATCTATTTCTCATACACATTTATAATCAAAGAACTAATCACAATGACAATAATATAAATAAATAGTCAAAATATAAACTTCATTCCAAATGTATTTTGTTACTAAGTCAAAACAGTAACAATCTATTTGCATATAAAGTTTGTTCCAAAAGTTCATACTTCTAAGTTTTACAAAATTAAAACTAAAAAAAAGTCAAAGTCATCTATAGTGATGGTGATTCTCTTGTCTCAATGCCTAAGTTTCCGGATTGGCCGACAAGCCGATGCAATAGAGATTTTATTTCATTCATTTCTGATTCGTGTTTCTTTTGTATATCTTGCATTTGAGCTTGCAACTTTTGAACTTCCTCTTTTATTGGATCATGCCTTTCATTGTCTACATTCCTTAGTTGAGCTTGAATTCCAAAAACTTGTGTTGGTGTAGGACCAATCCCATAGCCCCCCACACGACCATATCGATCTTCTCCTTTTTTTTCCTTGAAAATAGTATCTTCAATTTCTTTGGTGGCATTTGAGAACTCCGATGTGCTCGCTTGTTTAGTATCTTCAATTTCTTCTTGCACATTAGTGTAGTCTGTAATGCTTGGAGCATGTTGAGCAGCTTCACTAGAAGAAGAAATAAAAGATTCTCCGTGAAATACCCAGTCGGTATAACCTAATGAGAATCCCTTCCATACCAAATGTTCCTCCACAACTTCTGGAGTATGTGAGGAACAATTGCAACATTTTCGACAAGGACATACAATCTTTCCTCTGTTTGATGATTTTTCGGTAGCAAATCTAATAAAATTAGCAATACCATCTAAATAAGCCTGACTATTTCTCTGCTTATTAATCCAGCTTTTGTCCATTTGTTTAGGCTGCCAATAAACAACTAATTACCGTAAGAAAAAAAATTATGAATTTACTATATATTCTCATATTCCATCCTATATATAAATTATTTTAATTAGTATTCTAATAAATATACACAAGCATTTGATTTAGTTTTGCAGGCCAAAAAAAGAGAAAATAAAGAGTTGGTGTAATAATTAATATGATTCACTCTAATAATACATATATAAAAAAAAGACATCATAATTAATAATTAATAATATGTCACTATGCACAAATATATATAACATTCATTTTGTACTAAAAAAAAATTAATAAGAATAACTTTCATTAGGCTAGAAACCAAACAAAAGTATTCTACCAAAGTGATTAGATACTTAATATTCCTACAATTAATTAACACCATGGATGATAACAAAATGAATGCTATTAATATGCAGAGTGATGTACTATAGAATACATTATGAAATAAATGTTATTAGAATCAAATTTAAAGTGAACAGAAAAATAGATAAAATCAACTAAAGGCTACTAAATCCAAATTTAAATATAATTAATTAGTCCACATATATGAAAATTCTAACACGATAAACATGCGGTATCAATTACTTTACATATTATGAAAATTCTAAAATTTAAAGTGAACAGAAAAATAGATAAAATCAACTAAAGGCTACTAAATCCAAATTTAAATATAATTAATTAATCCACATATATGAAAATTCTAACACGATAAACATGCGGTATCAATTACTTTACATATTAGACATAAAGTTCAGCTACTAGCTATATTATCAATAATATCAAGTATTTAGTGCTATCGAGTTTTTTATTATAAAATTTATTCAATTAATCACCTACTAAACCCTAATAGTAGATAATATATAGTACAAAATGACTTATATGCTATTAACTGTATAGTACAAAATGACTTATATGCTATTAATTGTATAGTAGTTAATTAGGTAGGTTAATTAGGTAGGTTCTAATAGTACAAAATGACTTATATGCTATTAACTGTATAGTAGTTAATTAGGTAGGTTCTAATAGTAGTTAATTAGGTAGCTTCTTGTTTCGACTAACCTTCACAGTTGGGTGGCTGTGGCGGTGTGGGGGGGGGGGGGGGGGGGGTGACGGGTGGCGGCACCGACAAAGAGGCGAGGTGCGCGCGTTGGGGGCGACGCGCGTTGGGGGTGACGGCGGTGGGGGGTGACGGGTGGCGGCGGCAACGAAGAGGCCTTGTGCGCGCGGGTGACGGGTGGCGGCGGCGGGTGCGCGAGATGGGGGCGACAGGTGGCAACCACCTGTGGCGGGTGCGCGTTGGGGGCGATGGGTGGCGGCGGCGATGAAGATGCCTTGCGCGCGCGTTGGGGAGGAGGGAGAGCTGCTGGGGGCGCGCTGGGGGCGACGGGTGGCGGCGGCGATGAGGTGCGCGTTTAGGCGACGGGTGGCAGGTGGCGGGTGTGCGCGTTGGGGGCGCGTTGGGGGCGACGGGTGGCAGGTGGCTGTGGCGGGTGCGCGTTGGGGGTGATGGGTGGCGGCGGCGACGGCGACGAAGATGCTGCTGCGCGTTGGGGGCGATGGGTGGGAGACCGAAAATGTAAACAGAGCTAGCTTGATGGGTGGCTGTGGCGGGTGTGGCGTAGGGGGGGGGGGGGGGGGGGGGGGGGGGGGCGGGGGGAGTTAATTAATTAAAGTGAGTGGCTGTGGAGGGGTGGGGGAAAGGTAAAGTGTAAAAAGTGAATTTTTTTTTTTTATTCCCGCCAAATAATTTGGCGAGCGTCGGAAAAAATGGATTTTTTTTTCTATTCCCGCCAAATAATTTGGCGAGCGTCGGTAAATTTTCGAGAAAAATTTTTCAACGCTTTTTAAATGCGTCGTCGTATATATTTACTATATATTTCATAAAAATGATCATGAAACCTCAAACAAATTAATTCTTATAAAAAATCTAATTGTTTTGATTTTTTTTTAGAAAGAGTTAACATGCTATCCGTTTTGTTTATTTTAAAATAAATTTAGCTGAAAATATGAAATAATTAGGATTCGAACTCAGAACCTCGAATATCAACTAGTAAATTTTTTGTCACTTGCATTATGAACCGTTGATAAAAACTGAATTGTTATATATATGAGAAACTAAGGCTAGTAATCAAATATATGTATACAAATGTAATCATATTATTCCAACACAATGGGTTTAACCCTTTACATATATGAAAGGAAGGAATTAAAGAGCACTACTAGATCATTACTACTACTGCTACTATTTACAGGATCAAGCTCAGCTTATTCTCACACTTCTCCATTTTACTAAAGCTAACAACAAGAAATTTACGTCTTCATAGTAATGAATGAAAAGGAAACACACAAACCATGCAAGTTGATCATTCTGGTGATCGGCGGCGGGGGCGGCTCTTCACGTTCTCAGTGTCCTGCAACGACGAATGGCTTGGGCTGTGATGCCTCTCCTTAAAGGAGTGGAGAGAACTATCACCATGTTTATTACTCCCACCATCACCTTCATCTTTTTTTTCTTCTTCCTTCTCTTTCTCTCTGATCTTCCTCTCCCTTTCTTTCTCTCTCCTCCGCTCCCTCTCCCTCTCTCTTCCTTTCTCTCGCCTCCGCTCCCTCTCCCTCTCTCTTTCTTTCTCTCTCCTCCTCTCCCTCTCCCTCTCCCTCTCTTTCTCTCTCCTCCTCTCCTCCTCTCCCCTCCTTGCACCCTCTCTTTCTCCATCAGCTCCCTGTACTCCTCCCTCTCTCCTCCGTGCTCTGCGTGTTTTGTCCTCTCTCCCACGACGCATCCCTCTCTCTTCGTTTTCGATCCCTTTTCGTTCTCTCTTAATCCCCCTCGACGCCGTCTCCCTTCCTCTCCCCCTCGCCCGCTCCCTCTCCCTCCTCGCCAATTCTCGCCCCGATTGTCTGCCGCCCCCATCGAGTCCCACCGATCCCATTCCGGAACAGGAACCCCGTAATGCCCCGACCGATAGGAACCCCAATAACTCCACCTCCAATCCGCCTTGGCCGCCGTTGTCGGTGCCTGTTGGTAATGAGGAGTACTCCAGCGGTGCTGCCGCCGCCACTGCTGCTGCGGCTGCCGGTGGGGCTGCCACTGCTGAGGGAGTGGCGACGGCGGGTCCCGCTGGCTCCGGGAGGGCCGTGGTTGAGGCAGCGGCAGTGGGTCCCCCATTGAAACTACGCGTCTCTCACGGAGGCGGCGGAGGAAGCTTTAATTCCAAGAAAAGTGGAACAAAGAAAAAAATGAAAAAAATGAAAAAGGCGCGCGCGCAAAATGAAGTTTAAGTATAACAGAGGAGGAGAAGAGTTAGAATCGTCGGTGTGGTTGTTATCTGTTTAATTAATTAATAGGTTGATTATATATATATATATATATATATATATATATATATATATATATATATAATGGAATTATTATATATAATGGAATTATTTTAAAATAATAATAAATTTAAAGAAAAAGAAAAGGCCGGATCATTGGCAAGATCATCACGATCGTTCGTTTCTCATGACGTGTCAAATCGTGGCCGTTAGTTGTTAGCGAAATCGAGTTGCCGCAGTATTGCTAAAGTTAGCGATTGGGAGGTTAGAACGTGCATGTCAAACTTAAAAAGTTCGGTGTTTACTTTAAAATTTTGCTATAGTGAACTTAAATGTTCGTGCATTTACTTGAAAATTTAACTAAAGTTTATGAATCTTTATATATATATATATATATATATATGGGCTGGAATGCTATTGATAGCACCAACCCAACTTTGCCATCCTTTTTGTAGCCATTGGATTGCATTGAGATTCGTGCAAGTCTTTTAATTAAAAAAAAAAACTTTTTATTTTTTATTTTTTCTTTTTACTTTTTCTTTTCTTTTTTTTCATTAAATAACCTACACGGATCTCAATGCGATCCAATGGCTACAAAATGGATGGCAAAGTTGGGTTGGTGCTATCAATAGCATTCCAGCCCAACTCTATATATATATATATATATATATATATATATATATATATATATATATATATATATATATATATATATATATATAGGAAAATGTTATGTGTACATCCGTAAGGGGTGTATATCTCACACCCCCACCCATCTAAGGGTGGGGGTGTGATGATGGGTCACTTGATGTGACCCGTAAAAAATATCGCCATCATTAAAATGATGGAGGTGTATGATGTACACCCCTTGGGGGTGTACATGTAGCATTGCTCATATATATATATATAAGAACGAAGAGAAAGAGAGTAATGCTTCTTAACCGAACATAAAATATAATACAGCAGAAATATATAGACAAATAAGGAGATCTTCACAAGATATGCAACAAAATTCCAAGCATATTTAAATAAGAATGTGCACAGGTGAATTTTCAAAAACTCGAATCTGTATCCTACAATAAAATTTGAAAATTTAAATTCAAATCTGAATTCGGCTGATTGTAAAAAGAGCAATGCTACATGTACACCCCGAAAGGGTGTACATCATACATCTCCACCATTTTAATAGTGGCGATATTTTTTACGGGTCACATCAAGTGACCCATCATCAAACCCCCATTCTTAGATAAGTGGGGGTGTGAGATGTACACCCCTTACGGGTGTACACATAGCATTTTCCTTGTAAAAATTCGTATTCAAAGCAGAACTGAACTAGAGACCTAAATCTGCACCCAGAACAATTTTTTTTTTTTTCATCACAATCAAAATATCAAATATAATATAAAAATTGCCAACCCTGAGCTTGATATGTACGTTTTCAGGTTATGGGGACCATGTGGTACACATTCTCTTTAATCTTCCTTAATGACGATGTACATCCTTTCTCTTTTCTTCATTGTTGCGTCCTATCCGGGCATGGTTACTCGCCTTCTTCTTCCTTACCGTCTCCGTCATTATTATATTAAAATTTAAAATTTTAATATATATATATATATATATATATATATATATATATATATATATATATATATATATATATATATATAAATATATAAAATTTATTCAGGTTTATATTTGATTTGATTTTAAATTTAGATTTAAATTTAAATTCATCATATTTTTAGTTTTTATACCCATATTCAAAATAATATTTACTTATTATCAAATAAATTCACTCTGTACGAATTTAGATAAAATTTTAGATAGATGTACTCACAAGAAATTATATACAATACTCTTTGATCATTTTCTTCTCTATATTTTAAGTTGTGCTTCCAATCGTTTAAGTTTTGTCGGAGAGGGGGCGAGTTCGCTAATCGTTGAAGTTTTGTTGGAGAGTCAACGAGTTTGTTCTGCGTCATTACAGAGTTATACCTACGGGGTGGATAATAATGAGTGCCGGAGCCTCACACACGCGTGGAAAAACAATCTTGCTTTTAGAATAATTTCTCGCACGTTTCGATCCACAGATTTTATCTAATTCCTATTGTTTATTTATTTATAGTATATACTAATAATTTACATACAAATATATATTTAAATATTTTAAATTTAAATTATTTTAAAATAATATTTTATTAAAAAGATTAGAGAGATATTTTCCAGCAAATTTACTGTCCGAGGTAGGATAAATTCGACTCAACCAAAACACGCAGAACCAGAGTGTGCATAAAAGCTTATGGACACCCTCCTGAACTGTGAAAGAAACATTAAAAAGAAAGAAGAAAAAAAAAAAAAAATTCTAGAAGAAACATTAGAAAACCTTATAGGCTTTTTTTAAAAAAAAACTTTTTAACTTTTATTTTATGATGATCTAAAATTACTTTTTTTTATATTAAAAGCAATCAAATTAACGACGGATATAATAAATTGTTGCGCTAAAAACAACAAAATTAATGACGGACTAATTTGTTGTTTTTTGAAAGCAGAACTTTATGTTAAATTTTATTAGATTCAAAAAAAAATAAGTTATTTAAAACTCGCGAATGGAAGTTGAACTTAATAACAATTTAATGGTCCCGCACCACTGTCTCGCCATACCATATATTTATTTAAATTCTCTAAAATATTATTTTTTATCTTAAAAAGTTTTATATGTTCCACTGTGTTTCAAATTAAAGACCAAAAAAATTAGTAGAAAATCTAGTCTATTGTCTTCAAAAAGTTCTCTTTATTCAAATACATTTTTACCTACAAAAAAATAAAAATAAACATTACCACAAGATTACTAGAGTAATATAAAAAATATATAAAATTTTTTAAAGTAGAGAATAATATTTTAAAAAATTTAAATAAATATATAATTTAGAGAATTAATACTAACAATGTTAAAATTATGTTTCTTACGCTTTTGATCGGTAGTGCAGGAGCATTAATCTATAAGAGTTTTAAGTAACTCAATTTTTTTTTTGTCTCACAAAGTCTAGCATAAAATTATGCTCTTAATAAATCGTCCCTAAAAACAATCAAATTAAATTAAATAAATTTTCATATTCCTATTTGATAATGAATATGTGGCAACAAAATATTTTTTTGTTGTTGTTTGTGAACCGAGTAATTAGAAAATTTTTTTGACAAATCTGAAATTTTCAATAAGGATGGATTTTTGTTTTTTATTTTTACTCTAATACGCCTAAAATAATAGAAAACTGTAAGATGAGGGTGAAAAATATTAATGGCAATTTCACAAATATTTGGTGGGCAATTTTGCAATTGACACTCTAATCACCCAAATGGAGATTCAAGCAACGGAGCAATAATAATAAAAATTAAATCACAAAAACACAATATTTTTACGTGGTTCAGCTATGCCTACATCCACGGAAGAACACGCAAAGAAGCTTTCACTATCAAATCATAGAGATTATAAAAGAGATACAAATAACAGAAATATCACATTTCCTAAAAGATAAAGAGAAGTTTCAATAATCTCTAACTCTATCTAAATGGTGCCAACCACACCTCACAAGAAAGATTTCACCTCCTTCTTGATAGAACCAAGATGAAACCAAAACTCTAGGATTTTCTCTTTTCTCCCACTTCTTTTTCTCTCTCTATATTTTTTCTTAATAATCTAATCACTTATACTTTAGCCTTTAAAAGATGAAGCTATTAAATATGGGTCGTTGGATCAAAAGAATTATAATCCAAAGACTTACAAATAAGAGACTCAAATATATAATCAGAAAATATAAAAAATAGAAGATTTGACTTCACCAAATTACATAGCCCAAATAATAAGGCCCAGTGTAATTAAATCAACAATCTCCCACTTGAAGGCAAATATCCATCCATCAAATAGCTTTACCACAATGCATTGTTCTCCAACCACTCCATCTACGTCTCGATCAATCCGGAGTGATTCCTACAAAATTTGAACTTTTCCGTAGGAACAACCTTTGTCAACATATCTGCAAGGTTTTTCTTTGTATCGATCTTTTCTACATCCAAGTGTCGACAATCTAATACCATCCGAATAAAGTGAAAGCGAACGTCAATGAGCTTAGTTCGGGAGTGATACGCCGCATTCTTTGCAAGATGAATTGCACTTTGATTATCACAATGCACGACATATTTATTTTGCTTCACTTCGAATTGTGCAAATAATCGCTTCAACCAAATCATTTCCTTCGTCGCTTCGGTCATGGCAACATATTCTGCTTCCGTAGAGGACAAAGCAACAATGTCTTGCAATCTAGACATCCAACTAACCGCACTACCTCCAAATGTGAAAACATATCCCGTAGTGTCTCTCCACAATCAGCATGATCAGAATCAACATATTCATTCACCTCTAAAGAAGTTCCACCAAAACACAAACAAACATTTTGTGTGCCCTTTAAATACCGAAAAAATCACTTAACGACTTGCCAATGCTCCCATTCCGGATTAGACATATATCGTGAAATAACTCCAACCATATAAGCTATGTCCGGTCTTGTACAAACCATAGCATACATCAAACTCCCAATGACGGAATTATAAGGAACATTCTTCATTTTATCTTTTTCGATCTCATTCTTTGGAGAGGTTTTCTTGGATAACTTGAAATGTCCGGCTAATGGAGTAGAAACCAGTTTACAATCATTCATTTCAAATCTTTCAAGCACTTTAAAAATATAGCCCGATTGACTAAGCCATAACTTGCCATGCTCCCTATCCCTTTTAATTTGTATGCCCAAAATCTTCTTTGCTTCACCAAGATCCTTAGTACCAAAATTCTTCGACATGTCTAGCTTCAACTTTGCAATATCATTTTGATCATTACTAGCAATCAACATATCATCCACATATAGTAACAAAATAGTGAATGAATCATATGTTGAACCTTGCTTTTGTCCATAGACCTTAACAGCAAGCCTTGCTTTATACCGCTTGGATCCATCGGCTTTATTCTTGATCACATAAACCCATTGATTTTTCAATGCTTTCTTTCCAATCGAAATCTCTACCAACTCCCAAGTATGATTTTGATATAAGGAATCCATCTCATCCTTCATTGCTCTTTGCCACTTTGCTTCTTCGGGACAATATTTTGCTTCCTGAAAACACTCGGGCTCACCCGAATAAGTAAATAAAGCATAATATAAAGAATGAGAGTACCTTTGGGTGGGTTTATGTGGTCTAGTTGATCTTCTCAATTCATGTGCCGACGGGGTAAACACATTATCTTCACTCTTATGAGAATCATGTTGAATTTCAATAGATTGTGTGCTTTCTTCATGATTATCATTACCATCATGACCAACATCACTCTCAAGAAGTGGAGGATGAACTTCATATATATCTTGAGAAGAACGATCAACTTGTACATCAACAACAAGCTTATTTTTCTTTTGCTCTTCTTCCGTGCCTTCTTTAAACATTACATCCTCTCTAAACACATCATCCTGACTCCAAATAGTTTTTCTAGGAACGGGATCCCAAAGCCTGTAGCCCAACTCATCACCTCCATAGCCAAGTGTAATACCCGCGATTTTTCCTTCGAGTCACTTTCGGTGTGTGTGTGATTTTGCGTATTCTTCGCTTTTATTGATTTTATCGGTTTTGGTTTTCATGTTGTAGAGCTTGTTAAACGGAGAACGACGGTGCGGTCAGCTCGAAAATCCGACGAACGGATCTCCCGTTATGTTTTTTCAAAGTTAATGAGTGGGAAAAGGATTTTTAAATACCCATTAATAATTATTGGTGCTTTAAAATTCATGCCAATGTAGGAGGGGTTTTTCGGAGATTTTGGTATGCAAATCGAGTAAGAATCGGTTAAATAAAAGATAAAAGTGGTTATAAAAGATAAAAGTGGTTACAAAAGATAAAATCGGTTATTATTGTTACTATCTCTCTTATAAATATTAAGGGAACCGGTGATCGATTTCACGTTACATATTAGAGAGAGGAAACAAGAAAATCTAGTTTTTCCACTTTTAGAAAAAGAAAGAGAATCTTGTCTTCTTCCTCGTTGTGCGCGCGGAAGATCGAGAACGGAACCGCCATCATCATCGGAGACCGGAGGAGGAAGCACCATTACCGTCGGAGATCGGAGATCGGAAAGCAGATCCGGGCATCACATCGTCGTCCCCGTCGGCAAAGAGGTTGGATCTTGGCTTTTCGTTATTATTCTTGTTGTTTTTGTGAGGTTTCCGTACTTTCGTTTGGGTTTTTGGAAATTTTCGTCGAAGTATAGGGGTTTAAACGGGAGGTCGCCGCCGCCGTTGTGTTAAACGGGAGGCCGCCGCCGCCGTTACCATGTTCGCGAGGTCGCCGCCGCAGTTGCCGTTGTCACAAGGTCACCACCGAAGCCGGAGAAGGCAAAGGAAAAGGAAAAAAAATAATAATAATAAAATAGAAAAAGGGGGCGTACTATTCCTTTAGCCCGGCCTAGCCAGGCGCGGTCCACGCGCCAGGCGTCAGGCCGGAGCACGGGCCCCCGTTGCTCTTGCATGCACCTGGTGCGCGCCCATCTTCCCTACGCGACCCGGCCAGCGTCCAATTCCCATATGCAACCCAGCATGGCCCAACCTTGCGCGATCCACCGCTGGCGTGCGGTCGGTGCACGCCGCTGCCGCCTCTCGATGTGGACCCAGTCCACGCCTGGGCCCGTGCACCAGCACCCAGCCTAAAGGCCCGGTAACCTGTTTCGACGTGGGTTTTGGCCCGTTTCGCTCCATTTTTGAGTTTTTGGGGCTGTTTGGCCTCCGCCGTTGTTGGGATTGGTTGGATTTTTGGCAGTTGGATTTTCGATTTAACCCACGATGTACAGTTTTGATGTGGGCTCTGGATTTAGTTGACGGAATTGATTTTCGGTTTGCGATGTTCTCGTCGTTTTCGCCATCGGAAGCCCGGGTTGACATACAATTTACGGAATTGTGTTACGGGTGTGTTTTTAACGATGGTTTTTGGTGTAGTTTTCATCCGATCAAGGTTGAGGAGATTTGGAAGGGTTTTTGGAACATCGTTTTCATCACCGTTTGATGTGGGTAACTAAACTAAGGTTGGGGACGTTGTTGAACGGCATGGTTCAACCCTCCTCTTCCTTTTGTTGTTGTTTTCGATATTGCTATTTTAAAATGACAAGAAGGACATTGTCACAGCTATTGTGATGGAACGGTACATTCGTAAAGGATATTGTCACGGTTATTGTGACGGAACGTTACATACGTGAGGGACAAGGACGGTTACTTGACTTATCAGTTCATTTCATGAGTATGGGATCGTGAGGTAAACCGTGACTTATTCCACGAGTATGGGATCGTGAGAGGTACCGCATCTTGTTCCACTAGTATGGGATCGTGGGGTTCATGGCGCTGTCACGTACACCAACGGTTTGGCCACCGTAAGGGTGTACTTTTCTAGAGAAGTGGTCGGTTGACCCATGAACTCTACATGGCGGTTGTTGTGATAGGGGATGTCACGCCCCGGGGTCGAAACTGCGACCCGGACTCGCCAATAGATCCGCCACTTATACGGAAAAACCCCGCATAGGCGAAGCATCCAACCTGCAAGGATAAAACTACAACTAAACAGATATCAGAGTTGAAAAATAAACTGCTATAAAGTAAACTGCTAAAAAAAAACTCAAATCCATCCACTGTACAACTAGAAATAAAGATACAACATCCATCTTCCAAAAATGGTAATCATACAATATCCTCTGATACAACAACTAAGAACCCAAACGGGGAGATGAACTAAAATAATGATACATTAGCGTACAGGCTCTCAGTACAAGTCAGATCCTCTCAATACAACAGTCTCTGAAAAGAAAAAAGTAACCAATCCAACTGACTGTACTATAATCTCCAATAAGGGGGTACAACTACTCTCCAAAGACAGGTAGGGATCTAGCGCGCGACTCCCTCGCCTCGAACAGCAACAGCAGAATCAGCAACACCCTCAAATGACTCTACAAAACAAAGGAGAGGAAAGAAAAAGTAGGGAGAGAACCCCCAACGGGTGTGAGAACTACACCAACACGTAGTTCTCAGTGGGTACTGCCACCAAGCCCGACGGTCTGCCCACTAAGCCTACTAGAGGCATAAGATAACAATGCAGTAAAAACTGAATAAGAAAACTGGAGATACTCAACAGCTACCATGCCTCTATCTAAATGCTCAATGGGTGATACAGATGAAAGATATGCAACCACTCGCACCCAAGGTGCCCAATCGACCCAATCGAACTGACTGCCTCATAGGGACCAGTCAAGCCTGCGCCTACCTACTGCCATTACATCCACGGAGGACTGGACTTACGTAGGGCGTCCGTGATTGCCAAAACTGGCCCAGCAAGAGGGACTGCGTCGACAAGTCGTGATACTAAAGTAATAGGCCGACTCCGGACGGGGCACTCGAGGGGCGCGACCCCACCGAGGAAAAAAGTATCCGCACATCTCTGTCGAGCTCAAAGTGGCTCCTACAGGCTATAATCAAAATCCATGCTCACTCTCAGAACGGAAGGACTCAAGATCCTCAAACATCTCGCACGATGATCGGAGTACTCTCAACGACTCAACCAACAAAGCTCTCACGAAACACGAGACACTAGCGAACTCAACCAACTCGTGGCACCAAACTCACTGGCTGGAGATACTCCAGAGCCGGGACCGTTGTCGCCCCAAACGACTCCCAAACGAAACACCCAACTCGCCACGCTAAACACACAGGCTGGAGGTACTCCACAGCCGGGACCACCGTCGACCCAGACGGCTCCCAAAAAGACATCCAACTCACAAACGAGAAGAACCGACCGACATGCAAGGGTCCGAGAATCCCGTTAGGCCGGTGCCTAGAACCCCAATCAAATAAGAACAGACTCCAGGCTCAGCCTTTCGAAGTTCTCGACCCCTTACAGTTCAGGAAATCGGCTCCCTCGGGTAAAGTAGGAATCCAACTCAACACCCTAAACTCACGACTGGAGATACTCCACAGCCGGGATCGACCCACAACTCGAGGTCTAACAAAGCTGGTCGGACGACACTCAACGACCCGGGACCACCGTCAACCCAAACGGTTCCCAACCACACTGACCGGAAGATACTCGACGGCCCGGGACCACTGTCTACCCAAACAGCTCCCAACAATACTAGCACTGGTCTAAACTCAACTACCAGACTCCACTCAGCCTCCAGGCACGAGTGCAACATACGTCCCACAATAACCTGACCACTCGGCCCACTACCCGAGCGAGGAAACTCTATATCCAGGTGAAAGGAATAGATGTGTGGGAGTGTCTAAAGCATAAAAGAACCTAGCCCAAGTGAAGGTTCTCTACTAGTCTGGTTAAACATGAAACATATGACGGGGTGCTAGGTCAAGTTCCAATAATAGCATTTAAATAAACTGAATCATAACATAGGGAACATTAACAGACATGATCACAAAATCAATCAAAATAACCCTCTTCTCCCTCAACATGCTCTCAACTAGCATAAGGTGAATACAACCATTTAAATATATATATATATATATATATATATATATATATATATATATATATATATATATGAGATCTCGAAGGTACCCATCATGTATAATAAATCATGTAAGCCTCAATCCACATGAACTAGATCATTTCTTATGCTTACATCTCAATCCTATAGGTTGTACATTAAATTATGCATGCTATCAATCACATAGTGTAATGCTTCCCTTAGGTAAGCTTTCATCAATCATAATCATGAATATTATCCAGCAATTTCTCATACAATACCTTTACTAAGCTTACCTCTCAACTATATATTGGTACACTAAACATGCATGTATTCTATCAAATAGAATTAGAGAACCGTCCACCGGTTCAAGACACGAATCAACCCACCTGAATCGCTTTCCGCAGGCAAAGCCGAAGTCGGTGAAGTGCGTAGTCACTCACTATCAAAATCCGCCGAAACCTCACCCTCGGTACTCGGTCGCACAAGCCTCTGCTCAAGTCAACACCACAGTCAAGTTCACAATCAACACCCCAAACAGCACTTGCTGTTTTACAAAATAGCACAGAGAAGAGGGTTTTTCACCTACGTGCAGTCCTCCAAAAAATCCAAAAAAATCACAGTTGCGATCCTCGCGACGAGTAGATGCAAATCGAGTATTTATACTCCTCGTTCCGACACCTGTAGGCCACGATACAGTCAAATCATCGCGGTAAGCCAAACTCCCTCACAAACACAAGTCTGCGGAAATCAGTCCCAAAGAAGCTTAAACATCACCTTCCAAGAGTCCTCCAAAAATTTCAATAAAAATACGATTACGTTCCTCTCGAAGCGTAGATGTCGATTGAGTCCTCAAATGTCCCGTTCCGATGCCCGTAGGCCGAGAAAACCCAACAATACTCCACCGCTGTCCAACACCTCGCAGCAGTACAAGGGGTCAAAAGATACCTCAGGAACCGCATCAAAAACTCGAAATGGAGCAAAGTGATCAACATAGAAATCGAAGGCGTACCTCTCGTGAACGCGCTTCCACAAAAATAGGCTCAAAACTCCATCGGGATAGTCCAGGGGGCCTCGCGGACTGAAAGGCGATGGAAGAGGCCACAATCGAAGGAGCGTCGAAGCGCGCCGTGTCGCAGAAATCGCCAATGTCGTGGCCTCCAAAGATCCCGGGAATCCTCCACGAGGTGAAGAACATAGTGAGGAACAACTTCTCTATTGGGTGCTCTCGAAGATAAGGCTCAAAAAACCTGAAAAAACAAAGTAGGAAGCTCTATTTATAGGCCCAGCCCAAGTCAACCCACTTTCCGGATTTGGGCCCAGAAATCGGGCGCCCAAAACTTTCGAGCGCCGATTTTGCGCCCACGGCCCGCCCGCGACGAGCGCCCGGATTCACCTAGGCGCGACGCGTGTCCCGAACAGCGGACAGCGAGCGCCCGGCGAACCCGCTGCCGCCACGCGGCCCGATCGTGTTAGCGCGGCTAGGTGGCGCCCGGCAACAGCGGGGCGCCACGTGGCGCCCGCGTACAGGCGGCCACCTGCTCGCACCTGCCCCCACCCGCTCCGCACAGTGCCCGACCAATGGGAAGCCGCCACGCGTCCACCGCCTCCGCTCGCTGCGCCTGGTGCAC
Organism: Tillandsia leiboldiana; assembly: GCA_029204045.2. Taxonomy (NCBI): domain Eukaryota; kingdom Viridiplantae; phylum Streptophyta; class Magnoliopsida; order Poales; family Bromeliaceae; genus Tillandsia; species Tillandsia leiboldiana. Next base: position 7,308,996 of record CM055072.1, read on the forward strand.
GCGCTCGACACACCCGCCGAACCCGAAGCCGCCACCTGGCCCCAGCGCGCCCAAAAGGGAGCCGCCACGTGGCACACCCATCCACCACACGCCGCGCCTGCCCGCGCTCCTGCCCGGCTTGCCCAGTCTGCATGCGCGCTCCCGCGTGGACCGCGCGCGCTGCTCTGCCCAACCAGGGGCTGCCTGTAAGACCTGACTTTTCCGTGACCCTCCCCGTAACCCCTTTTTCTTCGACTGCCCGACTGAGGGACAATTTTTTTGGTGTTTTTCCGGAGAATCCGTCGGGGCTCGCGGACATTTTTAGGCCGAAGGGCTCGCGAAATGGAGAACGGGGGCGCGATCGGTTTTAGATTCCGACTCCCGGTTCACCCGGAATAATTTTCCGAAGTTCGGACCCCACTTAGGCGCCCCGGAATCCGTGTGGACGATCGGCACGTTTCTCGAGGTAACTATAGCCGCTGGATCTATCCCCTATTAATTAGTTATTCTCTTACCCTTTGAGGAATCTAGGGTTTTAGGTGTCCCCTCCTAGGTCCCTTCGTTCGGCGGCTAGGGTTTTCCCTTTAAAAGTCATCACGAGAGGGAAAAAGAGAGAGGGAAGGACGGCTAGGGTTTCCCTTTAAAAGTCATCACGAGAGGGAAAAAGAGAGAGGGAAGGACGGCTAGGGTTTCCCTTTAAAAGTCATCACGAGAGGGAAAAAGAGAGGGGGAAGGACGGCTAGGGTTTCTCTTTGAGAAACACCACGAGAGGGAAAAAGAGGAGAATAAAACGGGGACCCAACCCTTTTTCGCTCTTGTACGACCGACGGCGGGGCTTTCAAGGAAAGGACGGAGGTTCTTGCTCGCGGGATCAACCGGGCAACGTTAGGACGATCCTCTTCCTCTCTTTTGCCGGCGGATCAAAGGTGAGTTTTTATTAGTTCTGTGGTGTAGGCGTGTCGGGGTGGGGTCTTCACGGGGAACACCGCCGCCGCCGCCGGACCGGCCGCGGACGGGGCGCCGCGCGGCGCTTGATGCCGCGCGGGGCCGCCCCGCACCGCGGGCGAGGCACCCGCGCGGCGCCTGGCCGCGCGGGGCCGCCGGCAGGTAGGGCGCCCGCGCGGGCTGGTGCCGCGCGGGGTCGCCCCCGCACCGCGGGCGAGGCACCCGCGCGGCGCTTGGCCGCGCGGGGCCGCCCGCAGGTGGGGCGCCCGCGCGGGCTGGTGCCGCGCGGGGTCGCCCCGCACCGCGGGCGAGGCACCCGCGCGGCGCTTGGCCGCGCGGGGCCGCCCGCAGGTGGGGCGCCCGCGCGGGCTGGTGCCGCGCAGGGTCGCCCCCGCACCGCGGGCGAGGCACCCGCGCGGCGCTTGGCCGCGCGGGGCCGCCCGCAGGTGGGGCGCCCGCGCGGGCTGGTGCCGCGCGGGGTCGCCCCGCACCGCGGGCGAGGCACCCGCGCGGCGCTTGGCCGCGCGGGGCCGCCCGCAGGTGGGGCGCCCGCGCGGGCTGGTGCCGCGCGGGGTCGCCCCCGCACCGCGGGCGAGGCACCCGCGCGGCGCTTGGCCGCGCGGGGCCGCCCGCAGGTGGGGCTCCGCGCGGGCTGGTGCCGCGCGGGGTCGCCCCCGCACCGCGGGCGAGGCACCCGCGCGGCGCTTGGCCGCGCGGGGCCGCCCGCAGGTGGGGCGCCCGCGCGGGCTGGTGCCGCGCGGGGTCGCCCCCGCACCGCGGGCGAGGCACCCGCGCGGCGCTTGGCCGCGCGGGGCCGCCCGCAGGTGGGGCGCCCGCGCGGGCTGGTGCCGCGCGGGGTCGCCCCGCACCGCGGGCGAGGCACCCGCGCGGCGCTTGGCCGCGCGGGGCCGCCCGCAGGTGGGGCGCCCGCGCGGGCTGGTGCCGCGCGGGGTCGCCCCCGCACCGCGGGCGAGGCACCCGCGCGGCGCTTGGCCGCGCGGGGCCGCCCGCAGGTGGGGCTCCGCGCGGGCTGGTGCCGCGCGGGGTCGCCCCCGCACCGCGGACGAGGCACCCGCGCGGCGCTTGGCCGCGCGGGGCCGCCCGCAGGTGGGGCGCCCGCGCGGGCTGGTGCCGCGCGGGGTCGCCCCCGCACCGCGGGCGAGGCACCCGCGCGGCGTTTGGCCGCGCGGGGCCGCCCGCTGGTGGGGCGCCCGCGCGGACTGGTGCCGCACGGGGTCGCCCCCGCACCGCGGGCAGCGCGCCCGCGCGGGCTGGGGGCCACGCGATGCTGTGCCCGGGCGGAGTGTCCGCCGCACGGGCCAGTACCGGGCGGGGAACTCCGCCGCACATGAGTGGGAGTCGGTGTGAGTGTCGGATCCTTAGTCTTGACTTGCCCTTGTTCCTTCAGGAGTGCAGGACATTGTTGGCGACGGGCGCACGATCACGGACGTACCGAACGCCGGACGACGCACGCAAAAGGTGGGTAAATTCGCCGAGGTTAATTGGGTAAGGGCGGACATGAGCAAAGGTGTTTCTCTCTAAGTTGCTCCTCGTGAGCAAAGGTGGGTTTCTCTCTAAAATGCTCTTCGTGAGCGAAGGTGTGCTCCTCTTCAAGTTGCTCCCACTGAGCAACGGTGTTTTCCTCCTTAAGATTTCCTCATGAGCAAAAGTGTTCACCCTTCTGGTTGTCCTTATGAGCAACGCTGACTCCGAATCTCGTTCTATTCGCTTTATCATCTGAGGCTCAAGTTTTACTACACGCACACCCGCGGTTTGGCCACCGCAAGGGTGTGCTTTTCCGGAAAAGTGGTACGTTGACCCGTGTACCCCACGCGGAGGTGGCGTTAGAGATGGGGGCCCTCATAGGTGGAGGGTGTGAGCGGTGACGCCGAGGTTGGTGCTCGGCGGCCGAGGCAGGTGCTCGGCAGAGAGGGGCACCGGGGTAGGGGCTCGGTGCGGTGTCCGGGGAGGGTGCCCGGTTTATGTTGGTGCAGGTTGTGATCATTGTTGACGGTACATGGGAGGGGGGTGACAGTTGCTCTAGTTACAGCGGTTTGTTTTATTATAGTATTCTTGCTCATCATGATTATTTCTAGTCACTGACTTCCCACTCCGTGACAGGTTCATCCAGGGGCAAGTGCTAGGGCGCCGGTGAGGACGTTAGGATGCTGATCTGATTTTGGATGACTTCAGATACAGTGACTTTACTTTCCCTTTTCTTTTATTATTCATGGTAGCTAGTTGTGGATTGCGACACCCCCGTGGGGTCGAAGTGGATGTTGCCCTTTTCTTTCCTTTCTTTTGAAATAATGGAATGAATACTACGTTCTCTCTTCTTGGCCGTTTTGAACGAAGAAAAACAAAGAAAACCGTTTGCGAAAACTATTTTTTTAAAAACATGGGTGTCGTGTGGGCACCGAGCTTTATAAACCTTGTGGGATTTATGTGTTTGCGAACTGTTTCACAAACGAGGGCATCGTGTGGATGCCGCTTTCAAAACCTTGTGATTATTTATCCTTTCAAAACACCGGCCTCTATGCTCTAAGTGAATGCGAGAATGTCATGTGAATGGTTTGGTTGTATGTGTTCGAGACCCCAACTGATGTGGTTAGAGATTGTATGTACTACGCCTTGTGTGACACTTTGTAGTTGAGACGCCGTGCATATACAAAGGGGCCTCTGCTCATTTGCAGAGCGAATTTGTGTATGCGGCGGGTCTGTGCACGCGCCGGGGAGTAATGCTTCACAAAAAAAAAATATATATGGCTGAATCAGGGGCATCGGTGGCTCCTCTTCCGCGCGTTTCGAACCCCCGGGGCGTGACAGATTAAGATGGTATCAGAGCGGGTAAACTTTAACCACAACAGTCGGGGCCTAACATCCACGGGCGCAATACTCTGGCTGCTGAGTAATAAAGTGAACACGGGATAAATAAATAGGACACGAGTGTACGTGGGGGAGGGTAGAGATTTAGTAGAACCCTTTAGGAGCCGGGTTGCCTTGTCAGTTATGTCTCTATGTTTGTGATGATCGGTATGCTTTCATTATGTACGCAGATACAATACAATAGCAGCCCAACACAGTGAGCAACGACCGACGGAAATGGACACCGCAGCCGGGGCGAACCGCTTGCTGCGCAACCAACTGCGCGATGTGGCAGGACAGCTGCTGACTCTCACGGAGCGTCTGTGCATGCTGACGCGGGACCTTGAGAGCGTTGACCACTTCCAGCACGGCCCATGGGACGGTACCCCTCGCGGGATGCCACCGGCGAGATTTCCCACCTATCACGATGCAGTTAATTTGGCCATGCGTGCGGAGCAAGAGTACGCCCGGCAAGGGTGCCCCTACCCTGACCCGGCGGAGGACCCCTATCTGGCGAGCCGCGCGACCAAACGTCCGAAGGTAGAACCGGAGTCTGGACCGGTGAAGAAGGAGGGGCCCGGCCCATCGAAGCCGTGCGTCATTTGTGGCGGCGCACATCGAGTGATGGGCTGCCCCTGGCGGGATGATCACTGTTTCCGGTGTGGTAGACCGGGTCACACGCGTTACACGTGCCGCCAGAAGCTAGGCGTCACTAGGCCCCCGACGCCAGGACCTGTCGAACCAGAGGAAGCCGCCACCCCCGCCTTGCAGGGGAGCCCCAAACCAAGGTACCGGGCGAACCAACACCTGGAAAATGCAAGGGAGGGTGGGCGGGTACCCACAGGGACCCCGGAGTCGCCACAAGGGCCCTGCGTCATCTGTGGAAAGGCGCATCGAGTAACGAGCTGCCTCTGGAGGTACTCCCACTGCAATGGTTGCGGCAAATCAGATCACACCCGCGCTTCATGTCCGCGAGAGCAGGCCGCTACAGGGACCCCGGAGTCGCCACAAGGGCCCTGCGTCATCTGCGGAAAGGCGCATCGAGTAACGAGCTGCCTCTGGAGGTACTCCCACTGCAATGGTTGCGGCAAATCAGATCACACCCGCGCTTCATGTCCGCGAGAGCAGGCCGCTACCGCCGCGACGCCACAACGGGAGGGACGAGAGGATACCGCGGCTCCCGACCCACAGAAGGACCGACCCGACGGCTCGCCGTCGGCGGACTCGTATGACACCAGGACCCTGCCCAACCACGCAGTGCGGCGCTGGCCCAGGGGTTGCGGGAGGGCTACCCCAGCCGCCCCAGCAGACGGAGCAACGTCCCGAACCGAGTGACGACAGGTAATACTTGAACTACTTCTTTTTAGTTGGGGACATCCGTCGAACCTGAGTTATACCATCCTTTCTTCATCTGTTATGGGTTTCGGCTATGTCCCGTCGTTAGTAATAGCTTCGTTGTTTTTTTGTCCGTTTTTCCTCAGATCTCTTGGGGAGGGGCGAACGCCTTTAAGAGGGACTGCGGGAATCCGCCGTCGGCATAGTCCGCAGATACTCCCTTCTCTTTCCGAAGATCCCTTCTTTTCTCCCATCCAAGACCAACCAGTTTTGGCCTCGATCTACTTAGGCACGCACTTTTTTTTTGTTTTATCCCACTTGGGGACCATGCACTTAGTAGCAAAAAGTGAAGAGCGGAAGGCACCGGCTGGGTGCATGGCCGTTCTACTGGCACGGGAACAGGGAAGGAGCTTGCAGCTGCGCGTTGACTACCCGGAATTTGATGAAGCCCTGTAAGAGCACGCACTTCCTTGAACCGCTCGGCCCGGAAGGGGGCCAAGTTCTTTTGGACGGCCCAATGCTAAGGAAAGCCGTGAAGAGCCTAAAAAGCAATTAACAAGGGCGACCGTGCTCGCCGTACCAACGCCCGGGGAAGACTTCGAAGTATGCTGCACTGCATCGCGAATTGGACGGGAGGAAGTACTAAGGCAGCAAGGAAGAGTCGTAGCCTATGCGACAGGGCAACTCAAGGACTACATGTAGAACTAACCGACACACGACCTGGGGTGTACCGCAGTCGTCCTCGTCCTGAGACTGTTAAGGTACTAACCCTTCGGGGCCCACGGTAACGCACCCACGGACCACCAAAGCCTTAAGCGCCTCTCCACCCAGAAGGGGCCGAACCTACGGCGAAGACGGTGGTTGGGACTATTGAAGGACTTCGACCTGGACACGGGACGTCGACACCAACTACTGCGGGCCAAACTACACTTCGGCCCGGCCTATCACCTCAGATGGATGGGCAATCCGAACGGGCGATCCAGATCCTCGAGGACATACTCCGAGCATGCATACTGGTTTTGAACGGGCGGATGGCCACGCTACCTACCCCTCGTCGAGTTCGTCTACGACATCGATTACCAGACAAGTACCCGGATGACACCGTACAAAGCATCGTACGGAAGGCGCTGCAGACCCCCCCCCCCCCGATTTGTTGGAACGATCAGGGGCGAAGCGGGTCGGGTTGAGAGGCTAGTAGTGCCATAGTACGTGGGACTTTTTGGGATCCCGGAGTGCGACGGCCCCGTGACCCATCGCCTCGCCCTACCACCGAATCACGACCGAGTTCTGGTCGTGTCCACGCCTTCGTGCCTCGAAAGTATCCCCCAACCCGTCGCGAGTGAGTGACGACTCCGCAAATCAAGTTCAAAGGAAACTTGAACTATGAGGAAGAGCCGGTGCGGACCCAAGCGCGGGAGGACTGAAAAGCTACGAAGTCGGACTTTTCCCGACGTGAAGGTGTTTTGGAGCAATCGGGAAAAACGTGAGACAACTTGGGAACCCGAATCGAGAGTGAAGGGGGTGCTACCCGGACCCCCTTCGCCGCAGGCAGGAGTTAAGTTTCGGGGACGAAACTTGTTTTTATTAGTGAGTGATGTAAGACCTGACTTTTCCGTGACCCTCCCCGTAACCCCTTTTTCTTCGACTGCCCGACTGAGGGACAATTTTTTGGTGTTTTTCCGGAGAATCCGTCGGGGCTCGCGGACATTTTTAGGCCGAAGGGCTCGCGAAATGGAGAACGGGGGCGCGATCGGTTTTAGATTCCGACTCCCGGTTCACCCGGAATAATTTTCCGAAGTTCGGACCCCACTTAGGCGCCCCGGAATCCGTGTGGACGATCGGCACGTTTCTCGAGGTAACTATAGCCGCTGGATCTATCCCCTATTAATTAGTTATTCTCTTACCCTTTGAGGAATCTAGGGTTTTAGGTGTCCCCTCCTAGGTCCCATCGTTCGGCGGCTAGGGTTTTCCCTTTAAAAGTCATCACGAGAGGGAAAAAGAGAGAGGGAAGGACGGCTAGGGTTTCCCTTTAAAAGTCATCACGAGAGGGAAAAAGAGAGAGGGAAGGACGGCTAGGGTTTCCCTTTAAAAGTCATCACGAGAGGGAAAAAGAGAGGGGGAAGGACGGCTAGGGTTTCTCTTTGAGAAACACCACGAGAGGGAAAAAGAGGAGAATAAAACGGGGACCCAACCCTTTTTCGCTCTTGTACGACCGACGGCGGGGCTTTCAAGGAAAGGACGGAGGTTCTTGCTCGCGGGATCAACCGGGCAACGTTAGGACGATCCTCTTCCTCTCTTTTGCCGGCGGATCAAAGGTGAGTTTTTATTAGTTCTGTGGTGTAGGCGTGTCGGGGTGGGGTCTTCACGGGGAACACCGCCGCCGCCGCCGGACCGGCCGCGGACGGGGCGCCGCGCGGCGCTTGATGCCGCGCGGGGCCGCCCCGCACCGCGGGCGAGGCACCCGCGCGGCGCCTGGCCGCGCGGGGCCGCCGGCAGGTAGGGCGCCCGCGCGGGCTGGTGCCGCGCGGGGTCGCCCCCGCACCGCGGGCGAGGCACCCGCGCGGCGCTTGGCCGCGCGGGGCCGCCCGCAGGTGGGGCGCCCGCGCGGGCTGGTGCCGCGCGGGGTCGCCCCGCACCGCGGGCGAGGCACCCGCGCGGCGCTTGGCCGCGCGGGGCCGCCCGCAGGTGGGGCGCCCGCGCGGGCTGGTGCCGCGCAGGGTCGCCCCCGCACCGCGGGCGAGGCACCCGCGCGGCGCTTGGCCGCGCGGGGCCGCCCGCAGGTGGGGCGCCCGCGCGGGCTGGTGCCGCGCGGGGTCGCCCCGCACCGCGGGCGAGGCACCCGCGCGGCGCTTGGCCGCGCGGGGCCGCCCGCAGGTGGGGCGCCCGCGCGGGCTGGTGCCGCGCGGGGTCGCCCCCGCACCGCGGGCGAGGCACCCGCGCGGCGCTTGGCCGCGCGGGGCCGCCCGCAGGTGGGGCTCCGCGCGGGCTGGTGCCGCGCGGGGTCGCCCCCGCACCGCGGGCGAGGCACCCGCGCGGCGCTTGGCCGCGCGGGGCCGCCCGCAGGTGGGGCGCCCGCGCGGGCTGGTGCCGCGCGGGGTCGCCCCCGCACCGCGGGCGAGGCACCCGCGCGGCGCTTGGCCGCGCGGGGCCGCCCGCAGGTGGGGCGCCCGCGCGGGCTGGTGCCGCGCGGGGTCGCCCCGCACCGCGGGCGAGGCACCCGCGCGGCGCTTGGCCGCGCGGGGCCGCCCGCAGGTGGGGCGCCCGCGCGGGCTGGTGCCGCGCGGGGTCGCCCCCGCACCGCGGGCGAGGCACCCGCGCGGCGCTTGGCCGCGCGGGGCCGCCCGCAGGTGGGGCTCCGCGCGGGCTGGTGCCGCGCGGGGTCGCCCCCGCACCGCGGACGAGGCACCCGCGCGGCGCTTGGCCGCGCGGGGCCGCCCGCAGGTGGGGCGCCCGCGCGGGCTGGTGCCGCGCGGGGTCGCCCCCGCACCGCGGGCGAGGCACCCGCGCGGCGTTTGGCCGCGCGGGGCCGCCCGCTGGTGGGGCGCCCGCGCGGACTGGTGCCGCACGGGGTCGCCCCCGCACCGCGGGCAGCGCGCCCGCGCGGGCTGGGGGCCACGCGATGCTGTGCCCGGGCGGAGTGTCCGCCGCACGGGCCAGTACCGGGCGGGGAACTCCGCCGCACATGAGTGGGAGTCGGTGTGAGTGTCGGATCCTTAGTCTTGACTTGCCCTTGTTCCTTCAGGAGTGCAGGACATTGTTGGCGACGGGGCGCACGATCACGGACGTACCGAACGCCGGACGACGCACGCAAAAGGTGGGTAAATTCGCCGAGGTTAATTGGGTAAGGGCGGACATGAGCAAAGGTGTTTCTCTCTAAGTTGCTCCTCGTGAGCAAAGGTGGGTTTCTCTCTAAAATGCTCTTCGTGAGCGAAGGTGTGCTCCTCTTCAAGTTGCTCCCACTGAGCAACGGTGTTTTCCTCCTTAAGATTTCCTCATGAGCAAAAGTGTTCACCCTTCTGGTTGTCCTTATGAGCAACGCTGACTCCGAATCTCGTTCTATTCGCTTTATCATCTGAGGCTCAAGTTTTACTACACGCACACCCGCGGTTTGGCCACCGCAAGGGTGTGCTTTTCCGGAAAAGTGGTACGTTGACCCGTGTACCCCACGCGGAGGTGGCGTTAGAGATGGGGGCCCTCATAGGTGGAGGGTGTGAGCGGTGACGCCGAGGTTGGTGCTCGGCGGCCGAGGCAGGTGCTCGGCAGAGAGGGGCACCGGGGTAGGGGCTCGGTGCGGTGTCCGGGGAGGGTGCAGGTTGTGATCATTGTTGACGGTACATGGGAGGGGGGTGACAGTTGCTCTAGTTACAGCGGTTTGTTTTATTATAGTATTCTTGCTCATCATGATTATTTCTAGTCACTGACTTCCCACTCCGTGACAGGTTCATCCAGGGGCAAGTGCTAGGGCGCCGGTGAGGACGTTAGGATGCTGATCTGATTTTGGATGACTTCAGATACAGTGACTTTACTTTCCCTTTTCTTTTATTATTCATGGTAGCTAGTTGTGGATTGCGACACCCCCGTGGGGTCGAAGTGGATGTTGCCCTTTTCTTTCCTTTCTTTTGAAATAATGGAATGAATACTACGTTCTCTCTTCTTGGCCGTTTTGAACGAAGAAAAACAAAGAAAACCGTTTGCGAAAACTATTTTTTTAAAAACATGGGTGTCGTGTGGGCACCGAGCTTTATAAACCTTGTGGGATTTATGTGTTTGCGAACTGTTTCACAAACGAGGGCATCGTGTGGATGCCGCTTTCAAAACCTTGTGATTATTTATCCTTTCAAAACACCGGCCTCTATGCTCTAAGTGAATGCGAGAATGTCATGTGAATGGTTTGGTTGTATGTGTTCGAGACCCCAACTGATGTGGTTAGAGATTGTATGTACTACGCCTTGTGTGACACTTTGTAGTTGAGACGCCGTGCATATACAAAGGGGCCTCTGCTCATTTGCAGAGCGAATTTGTGTATGCGGCGGGTCTGTGCACGCGCCGGGGAGTAATGCTTCACAAAAAAAAAATATATATGGCTGAATCAGGGGCATCGGTGGCTCCTCTTCCGCGCGTTTCGAACCCCCGGGGCGTGACACTGCCACGTGTCCCCGCCCGGTCCGTGCACCCGGCCGCGCGCCTCCGTGGACCACGCGCGCTGCGCTGGCTAACCAGGGTCTGCCACGTGACACCCCGGCAGTCCACGACTCCTCCCGTGCACCCGAAAACACAGAAAACTTCCGGGTATCCATTCTCGGGCGTCCGGACTCACAAGAACACATCAAAATAGTCAATTTCCATTGTTTTCGCACGCTGAAACCAAATCTGATGTCCGTTTAACGCGAAGCCACTTCTAAAACTCGATGAGGGCATCCGAATAGGCACCCTTGATCCATATTACGCACTGAGTCCATTTCTTGGGTCTGATTCGTGCACACACACCCCCAACACATAACATAGGCCTCCAGAAGCCGCTGATCAAACAGTAATCCCTCCGCAGGGATTCGGGTCTTCACAGGGGAACCCTGCGTGGTTGTGGTTGCAACAGACACGGTCAGGGGTTGAGTACCAGGGGGATGACATGGTTGATGTTTTTCTCAGGTTCCGTGTTGGGAACCAGGAAAAAGCGGTGAGAATGACTTGGGAGTTCCAGTTTCCGGTTTGATGTCCTGTTTACTTTATCAACCTATCTTTTGGCACTTGAGTATTATTTTACTCGTTTTCTTTCTTATATTTTTGTCACTGATCTCTCACTATATGACAGGTTCGGACGGAGAAGGGGAAAGAGGCTTTGGATTGGGAGTGATTCGGTTTTTCGTCATTTTGGTGACATTTACTCCTTCCTTTTGATCATTACATTTGGTTGATACTATTTGCATGAGACATGGATATTGTGTGATGTGGATACCTTGCGATATGGATGTGGGGCATGTGGACTATGTGGATGGATAGTAGTCTTTTGGATTTGGTTTTATTATTGTGTTATTGCATGTGGAATGTGGAGGTTTTTAAAGTGATAAAATGGTTGCGAAATCTATTTTCAAACGGAGTGTCGGGTAGGCACTGTTTTAAACCTTGTGGCTTTATCCTTTCAACTTGGAGTATGTCGTGTGGCGATATTCTTTTGTATGAATCTAAAGACTAGCCTATCTCTTTATTTAGCACCTTGTGTATGGAAAACTGGTTGTGGTTGATGTATATATTTTGTGCGACGCCATACATATATATGGGAGACTCTGTCTGTTTATGTAGAGAGATTTTGTATATTTGGCAGTCTGGGCACGTTGCCGGGAGGAAAGACTTTGAAAAAAAAAAAAAAAATAGGGGCATTTTCCGCTGTTTTAAACCTCTCCCGGGGCGTGATAGATTAAATGGTATCAGAGAGAAAAGGCATTAACCACGCAGTTTTCTTGTTTTTGTTGTGTGCATATGTCCAACATCCACGGTATTTGTTTACTCATGCGGTTTAACCAATGTAATAACCAAAGTTCCCAGTCACATAAGAGAGTGGGTTTCGGAGTCCCTTTGTCGGTTTTGGTGTTAGTCGTTTTATCAGCTTTTGCACGATTTTGTAGTTCGTTGTTTGTCATTTGCACGGTTTTTGGTGTCGATCATTTTGGTTGCTGACCCCTGTGATTATGTGTATGGATTATGGTTCGTACTAGATCGTCAGTGGATGGCGGAGGAGGGGATGAGGCAAGGCCGACTGCCGCCGAGGCCTCGTTGGCTGCAGAGGACCGGTTGCTTCGGCAACAGGTCCAGGATTTGTCGGGACAGTTGTCGGTGCTCACCGAGTTAGTACAGCAGATAGCACGCCAGACAGCGACATCGGCTACTTCTACCCAGCTTCCTACTCCCGAGCCGGTTTTACTTTAGGCGCATGAGCCGAGAGCAGGTGGAGACGATGATACACATACTCAGACTACCATAGTGAGGGCTTCAGTGGTTCCGACGACAGCGCCTCCAGATGTTCCTTTACCAGCAGCTCAGGGGCCGATGCCAGGAGCTCCTGTTATGGATCTGGCGGGTGGGGCCGTCATCACTCCTTCGCCCACTCTGTTCGCCGCCGTTACCAGAGGGGAACTGGTGTTGCACACAGAACGTACGAAAGTGAGAGCGAGTCTGAGAGAGGAGGCGGATACAATTGCAAAAACCTGGATACCTGAGCCTTTTTTCAGGCGTGTTAAATCACGTTCTTCGCAATGTATGTCTCCGCTACTCCGGCATAGAGATGGGTTCAGGATGGTTGTACAGTTGATTTGACTTCAGTGGCTTGGGTTCGTGGTCTTCACCGCCACTTTCAGACTCTTGGGTTGTGAGGGAGTACGATCCGAAGCTATTCCTAATGGATATGAGTTAAGTTTCGGAGACGAAACATCTTTAAAGGAGGGAGTGATGTAATATTCGCGGTTTTTCCTTCTAGTCGCTTTCGGCGTGTGTGTGATTTTGTGTATTCTTCGCTTTTATTGATTTTATCGGTTTTGGTTTTCATGTTTAGAGCTCGTTAAACAGAGAACGACGGTGCGATCGGCTCGAAAATCCGACGAACGGATCTCCCGTTATGTTTTTTCAAAGTTAATGGGTGGGAAAAGGATTTTTAAATACCCATTAATAATTATTGGTGCTTTAAAATCCGTGCCGATGTAGGAGGGATTTTTCAGAGATTTTGGTACGCAAATCGAGTAAGAATCGATTAAATAAAAGATAAAAATGGTTATAAAAGATAAAGGTGGTTACAAAATATAAAATTGGTTATTATTATTATTATCTCTCTTATAAAAATTAAGGGAACTGGTGATCGATTTCACATTACATATTAGAGAGAAAAAAAGAAAATCTAGTTTTTTCACTTTTAGAAAAAGAAAGAGAATCTTGTCTTCTTCCTCGTTGTGCGCGCCAAAGATCGAGAACGGAACCGCCATCATCATCGGAGACTGGAGGAAGCACTGTTATCGTCAGAGATCGGAGATCGGAAAGCAGATCTGGGCATCGCATCGTTGTCCCCGTCGGCAAAGAGGTTGGATCTTGGCTTTTCGTTATTATTCTTGTTGTTTTCGTGAGGTTTCCGTACTTTTATTTAGGTTTTTGGGAATTTTCGTCGGAGTATGGGGGTTTAAACGGGAGGCCGCCGCCAGCGTCGGCTAAGACGGGAGGCCGCCGCCGCCGTTGAGTTAAAACGGGATGCCGCCGCCGCCATTGTGTTAAACGGGAGGCCGCCATCGCCGTTACCATGTTCGCGAGGTCGCCGCCACAGTTGCCGTTGTCACAAGGTCACCACCGGAGCCGGAGGAGGCAAAGGAAAAGGAAAAAAAAAAAACAGAAAAAGGGGGCGTACTTGTGATGACCTGGATCTCCGCAGAGCTGTTGTAGTGTGATCGGTGACTTCTGGGGACCTGTACTGTGTGTTGGAGGTGTTTGTGCACAAATTGGACACAAGTGTTGGACTCAGGGATTAAAATGGATCACGAGGGTAATCGGATGATCCCGTCGGATGTTTAGAAGGGATTTCGCGTGAAACAGACATTAGAATTGGACTCAGTGCGAAATTTGGGTTAAAAACACTTGTCTGAATGATTCGGCAAATTTTGGAATTAGAATTTGGCAAATCGGACACCAGATTTGGACTCAGTGCGCGAAAACGGTGAAAATGGACTATTTATTTGTATTTTTCGGAGCCCGGATGCGAAAACACTGTTTTCGAGGCATTTGGCACTGTTCCGGCGGCCGGCGGGCAGCGGCAGTGCAGTGTCGCGGGCAGCAGCGCGGGCAGCGCGTAGGCGCGCTGGCAGGCGCGCGGTGCAGCGGGGGAGTGCACCACATGGCAGTTTCCCATTGGAGCGCGGTGGACACGTGGCATCGTGTGGTTGGGTGGCGCAGAGGGCGCGGTCCGCAGAGTAGCGCGGGGAGGTGCATGCACCCGGCGGGACACGTGGCGGATTCTGGTTGGCGGGCTCACGCAGGCAGGGACCACGGAGCGCGGGGACGCCTAGGGAACTGTGCCTGGCAGGGGGCTCCAGGCGGCGCGCCAGGGTTGGTCGGGGGCGTTAGTGCAGGACAGGTGGCGCCCTGCGATTCGCGGGCACCACCCGCCCGCGTTGACCGGGAGTGGCCACGCGGCGCTCCGCGAGTGGAGCGGTTGGCTGTTGCCTGTTCGGGCTGACGTGGCGATCCCAAGGGATTTCGGGCGCTCGCTGTTTGGACTCCCGCAGCGGATTCGGGCGCCCGAATCCCGTGTGGGCGCCCGAATCCAGGGACAAGCTGGGGATTTTTGGAATTGTTTTTCCCAGCCTATTTATAGGCCGAGAACAACTGCAGAAAGCTCTTTTCCTGCTCATCTTCTCATAGTGAGACCTTCACAAGAATTTCTCCTCTCCCAGAGCTAGTTCCACTTGTTGATTCCCGGATTTTTCTGTGGCACGCATCCCAAGGTTTTCATTTTTACGGCGCGGCGCGACGCTCGTTCATTTGTGATCTCCTTCGTCGCGTTTCGGTGCGCGGACTCCTCCGGCTTACTCCGACCACCGTTTTCGTCGATTCTTGCGCCCTTAGCTTCACGACAGGTAGGGCTACGATCTTTGTGATTTGAGTTTCCCCTCTTTTCGAGTTTATCTTGGAGTTTCTCGAGCTTTCTTTTGACCCTTTTTCTTGGGCGGAGTTTTGGACAGCGCCACAGTGTTTCCGCGATAACTTTGCACTCAGGCATCGGATTAAGACGTACCAATAGTCATTTTGCATCTAAACATCGTAAGGAACGTCCTTGAATTTTTCTGGAATTTTTGGAGGTAGGCTCGAAGGTGAAAATCCCACTTTTTCTGGGCGGAGTTGTACAGATTTTGTTCTTGGGAATTTCGGGATGGTTATCTTGTTGATTTTGTAACTTGGCCTACAGGTATCGGATTTGGGCGTGCGAGTACTCGTTCCGATCATCTCGACGCGTGGATCGCAATGGGAATTTTTTAGGAATTTTTGGTCTCCATCTCGCAGGTAAAAACAGAGCATCTTTGGACTGAAATTCTGGGACAGCATGTATTTGGATACTTGTGTGCTTATTCGTGTGATTGTTGGGGATATTTTTGTACAGTGATCGCGGCGGTTTATCTGTTTGGGCGAGAGCACTATTTGGACTTGGATTTAGCGATCGAGGTGGGTGGTTGCTATATCCCTCATTTTTCTGACATACCCACTAGGAATAATACAGAGATCTTTTGGAGCATTATGATCAATAATTGCTATTCTTATGAACTTATCATGTGAGACATATTATGTTGAGGATGTTATTGGGAAATTACTAAGTTGGAATTATGATGGTATTTGGAACTTATTCATGCTGGCATGGGCATAATATCAGTACTTAATCTTGCATGTGTTAGTTAATGTCATATTTGGACAATGTGAAATAACTTGTTGGTAGGCACTACTTGAGGCTCTTTGGACATGTATAGGTGGTTGGTTTATGCGTTGATAGTCATTGGATTCTAGACATGTGTAAATGTTTAATGACTTTAGCATGATGGTTATATCTATGCGGAACTATTACCTAGTACACATGTGGGACTATTAGTTGTTATACTTCTTTCTATTTGCATGAGGACAATTACATGCTTGTATGGACATCTAGATAGGCCATTTTTTATCGCTACACTTTCATGCTGGAACTTGACTTAGGAGAAACCTTATTTGCTTCTTTTCTCTTTTTCGTTAGACAGGTGGTTCATGTTGCTCGGATTTGAGCAGGGGTTTGGGATAGTGTAGCCAGGGCCTGGATTGTGGATCGAGGGTTTTGCGGCAACCGCGGATTTTGGGCGGTTGACCGGATGTCGGTTATAGGACATCGGTGGTAGGACATGATTATGGACTAGAGGGTTTTGTGGCAACCGCGAGTTTTGGGCGGTTGACCGGAGGTCAGGGGTTGGACTTGATGTAGTCGGTAGAGTTGCGGCGACCGCGGATTTTGGGGAGGTTGACCGGAGGTCGGTTGTGAGACCTGGTTGTGGATTGTGGGGTATTGCGGCGATCGCGGATTTTGGGCGATTGACCGGATGTTCATTTGTGCATCAGATTGGGGATCAGTTTTCTTTTAGTGGAGGGGTGTGTTCCACTGGGGCTTTATAGTGATCCAATCCTGCTTTTATGATACTTGCGACATGGCTATTTTTCCTCGTGTGGGTCGCTCCCCTCGAGTGCCCACTCCGGAGCGCGCGGGGCACCAGCTAGGTGCCGGACAGGCATTGAGTTTTGCTATCGCATCGGCGCGGCTTATTTGCCCGATGATGAGGGCGGCAGCAGGAGTTTTGCTATCACATCGGCGCGGCTTACTTGCCCGATGATGAGGGCGGTACAGATTGGGTTCATCTGGGACGGTTGGTTACTGTTGCATACGGTTATTCCAGTCTAGGACTGCATTTTAGAGGCATAGTAGTGGTAGTTTCCTTTCTTCAGCAGTCATTATTGCTTACCACACTTCTTTCCTTCTTGCCTCTGGTAGACCTAGTGGGTGTGTCAGAGTTTGAGGTTTTTACCCACTAGGGGAGGCTACTTGTTTACTAGTAGTTCTCACCCCCATTCTTCTTTTCTCTTTTTCTTCTCTCTTGTTTTGCAGTGTCTTCTGCGGGTGCTGCTGGGCTTTCAGCGGCGGGTCGAGGAGAGAGGACGGCTGAGTAGATAGATCTCGAGGCAGGATGAGCGAGTTAGCTGGACTGTTGGTGTACCCATGTTTCCTCAGACGGTTGTACTTTTACTTTGGGACTGGCTTTTGCCAGCAGGTTGTATTTATTTTAGTGAGCTGGGAAAGACAGATGTATCATTTTTACAGATGTATTATATTTTATTTCCAGCTTCAGTCTGAGATGTATTAGTTTTAGTTCAGCTCTGTTTTTATTGCTCTATTATTGTATCTGATTTATCTGAGCAGGTTACCGGCGCTTCGTGTACGCAAAAAATTCCGTGTGCACGGCGGATCTGTAGACGAGCCCGAGTTCTGGTTTACACTCGGGGCGTGACAGTACTGTTCCTTTAGCCCGGCACAACCAGGCGCGGTCCACACGCCTGGCGTGCGGCCGGAGCACGGGCCCCCATTGCTCTTGCAAGCACCCGGTGCGCGCCCATCTCCCCTGTGCGGCCCGGCCCGCGTCCAATTCCCATATGCGGCCCAGCATGGCCCAACTTTGCGTGGTCCACCGCTGGCGTACGGTCGGTGCATGCCGCCGTCGCCTCTCGGCGTGGACCCGGTCCACGCATGGGTCCGTACACCAGCGCCCGGCCTGAAGGCCCGTTAGCCCGTTTCGACGCGGGTTTTGGCCCGTTTCGCTCCGTTTTTGAGTTGTTGGGGCTGTTTGGCCTCCGTCGTTGTTGGGATTGGTTGGATTTTTGGCCGTTGGATTTTCGGTTTGACCCACGATGTACGGTTTTGATGTGGGCTCGGGTTTTCACTGACGGAATTGATTTTCGGTTTGCGATGTTCTCGCCGTTTTCGCCATCGGAAGCCCGGGTTGACATACGATTTACGAAATTGTGTTACGAGTGTGTTTTAATGGTTTTTGGTGTAGTTTTCATCTGATCAAGGTTGAGGAGAATCGGAAGGGTTTTTTGAACATCGTTTTCATTGCCGTTTGAGGTGGGTAACTAAACTAAGGTTGGGGACGTTGTTGAATGACATGGTTCAACCCTTCTCTTCATTTTATTGTTGTTTTCGATATAGCTATTTTAAAATGACAGGAAGGACATTGTCACGGCTATTGTGAAGGAACGGTACATTCGTAAAGGACATTATCACGGCTATTGTGACGGAACGTTACATACGTAAAGGACAAGGACGGTTACTTGACTTATCAGTTCATTTCACGAGTATGGGATCGTGAGGTGAACTGTGACTTATTCCACGAGTATGGGATCGTGAGAGGTGCCGGTTTTTTTTTCACGAGTATTGAATCGTGAGGTGAACCGTGACTTATTCCACGAGTATGGGATCGTGAGAGGTACTACATCTTGTTCCACAAGTATGGGATCGTGAGGCTCATGGCGATGTCACGTACACCAACGGTTTGGCCACCGCAAGGGTGTACTTTTTTAGAGAAGTGGTTGGTTGACCCGTGAACTCTACACGGCGATTGTTGTGATAGGGGAACCCTGCGTGGTTGCGGTTGCAGCAGATGCGGTCAGGGGTTGAGTACCAGGGGAATGAGCATGGTTGATGTTTTTCTCGGGTTCCGTGTTAGGAACCGGGAAAAAGCAGTGAGAATGACTTAGGAGTTTCGGTTTCCGGTTTGATGTCCTGTTTACTTTATCGTGCCTATCTTTTGGCACTTAAGTATCGTTTTACTCGTTTTCCTTCCTATATTTTTGTCACTGATTTTCCACTATGTGACAGGTTCGGACGGGGAAGGGGAAAGAGGCTTTGGATTGGGAGTGATTCAGTTTTTCGTCATTTTGGTACATTTACTCCTCCATTTTGATCATTACATTTGGTTGATACTATTTGTATGAGATATGGATATTGTGTGATGTGGATACCTTGCGATGTGGTTGTGGGACATGTGGATTATGTAGATGGATAGTACTTTTTTAGATTTGGTTTTATTATTGTGTGATTGCATATGGAATGTGGAGGTTTTCAAAGTGATAAAATGGTTGCGAAATCTGTTTTCAAACGGAGTGCCGGGTAGGCACTGTTTAAAACCTAGTGGCTTTATCCTTTCAACTTGGAGTATGCCGTGTCGGCGATATTCTTTTGTATGAATCCAAAGACTAGCCTATCTCTAGCCTATCTCTTTATTTAGCATCTTATGTATGGAAAACTGGTTGTGGTTGATGTATATTTGTGTAGAGAGATCTTGTATATGTGGCAGTCTGGGCATGTTGCCGGGAGGAAAGACTTTGAAAACAAAATAATAGGGATGTTTTCCGCTGTTTCAAACCTCTCCCAGGGCGTGACACCAAGAAATACACATTTCCTTGATTTCACATCAAGCTTTGTTCTACTTTCTTTCGAAATATGAACATAAGCTTCATATTCGGAATAGAGATATGCTAGGTGTACACCCCTTTAGGGGTGTACATCCTACACCCCACCCCATCCTGGGGTGGGTATTATTCCACTCGTCACATCGAGTGACGAGTGAAATTCACCCCACCCCAGGATGGGGTGGGGTGTAAGATATACACCCCTAAAGGGGTGTATACTTATATATACCCTTCGGAATATGAACATAAGCTTTGTTCTACTTTCTTTTGGAATATGAACATAAACTTTGTTCTACTTTCTTTCGGAATATGAACATAAGCTTCTCAAGTGCCCATAGGAAATGTCTTTGCCACTCCATATAATTTCCGGAATGTCTCCATCCAATGCAACACTATGTGATCTATTAATAAAGTAAACGGTCGTATTTGCCGCTTCGGCCCAAAAAGGCTTTGATAGGCCGGAGTGAGACAACATACTTCGAATCCGCTCCAGAATGGTTTGGTTCATTCTTTCAATAATCCAATTTTGTTGAGGAGTATAGGGAACCGTCTTCACTCTTCTGATGGCATTTTCTAAGTAAAAAACATCAAAGGCACTAGAGCAAAATTCACGACCATTGTCGGTTTGCAAGCATTTAATAAAATATTCACTTTTCTTTTCAACACGGGCTTTAAATTTTTTAAAAGTTTCAAAAACTTTATCTTTTGAAGGCAAAGGATAAATCCAACACTTTCTAGAATAATCATCTAAGAAAGTAACAAAATAGTATGCACCTCCAAGTGACTTAACATTAAAAGGACCACAAACATCGGAATAGACCAATTCCAATAGCTTGCCCTTTCTATGCATCTCATTTCTTTTGAAGTTAACCTTATGTTGTTTTCCCATAATGCAATGCTCACAAAAATCAAGAAATGAATGCTGAAGAAATAAGATTATGTTCTTGTAATACCTTCATACCATGCTCATTTAGATGACCAAACCGATTATGCCAAACTTCCATATCTTCGCCTTTACTTGTGGTAGCAACCACCAAATTTGAATCATCATCTTTTGGAGCTATTCCATGAAGTGTATAGAGACTTCCATCCTTTTGCCCATTTAAAATTGTCATACTACCCTTTGATATCTTCCAAGAGCCCTTTCCGAAAGTGATAACAAAATCGGAAACATCCAATTGTCCCGCCGATATTAAATTCTTTGTGATCTCCGAAACATGGCGCACATTCGTCAATATATGTTTCTTGCTATTTGTTTGTTCTATAACAATATTCCCAATGCCCATAATTTTACATGACCGATCATTACCAAGACATCATCTACTTCTTTATATGTAGAAAAATATGATCGATCTAGGCATATATGAAAAGAAGCTCTGAAATCTAAAACCCAAGTGTTTGCACAAGAAGAGACCGTGCGCGCAACACTTAATGTCACTCCACCTTCACCATCCTAAGCATTGTTAGCTTCATTCTTAACCTTCTTACCTTTACCTTTTTGCTTATTTTTCAAAGCATAACAATCCTTCCTCATATGGCCCGCTTTCTTGCAATACCGACAAGTAAGCCTTCTACCTTGTGATTTTGACCTTCCTTTACTTTGAGATCCTTTTTGTGTTAAAAAATTGGCCTTATTTCGATGACCTTCCTCTTTCATCAATAGTTAGTGCTTGACTCATATCACTAGATAATTGATTTGTGGCTTTACGAGTTTCTTCATTCAACAACGAAGCAACAATATCATTCAACTTGAATTTGTTCCCCATTGTGTTCGCCACCATAGTAACAAGAGTATCCCAACTTGAAGGTAAAGAACTCAAAAGGAGTAAACAAAGGACTTCTTCATCAAGATTGATTTTGAGAGACTTCAATTGTGATGCAATAGAGTTGAACTTACTCACATGCTTGCGAATAGTCGAACCTTCTTGCATTTTCAAGAGAAAGAGCCTCTTCATTGCATGCATCTTGTTCACACTAGAAGGTTGCTCAAATGATTGCTCCAAAGTCTCCCATAACTCGGATGCGGTCTTGCATTGATAGACATCAAACAAAATCGATAGTGAAATGCATGGCCTAATCGCCGCCAAACATTTTCGGTCAAGTATGTCCCATTCATGATTATCCATAATAGTGGGTTTTGCACCAATTTCCAATATTGGCAAATCAAGCTCTTTTGCAACCAAATAATCCTCTATCATGATTTTCTATATAGCCCAATTGCTCTCATTCAACTTCTCAAATTCCATTGCTTTCTTCATTAGAAAAATGAGTGAATGTACACAAGTGAATGCTTAGACAACCACCAATCAAGCTCTGATATCAATTGTTGTAAATAAGGGTGAAAAATATTGATGGCAATTTCACAAACACTTGGTGGACAAATTTGCAATTCACAGCCTAAATACCCAAATGGAGATTCAAGCACCAAAGCAATAACAACAAAAATTAAACCACAAGAACACAATATTTTTACGTGGTTCGGCTATGCCTGCATCCACGGGAGAACACGCAAAGAAGCTTTCACTATCAAATCATGGAGATTACAAGAGAGATACAAATATGAGAGATATCACATTTTTTCAAAGATAAAGAGAAGCTTCAACAATCTCTGACTCTATCTAAATGGTGTCAACCACACCTCACAAGAAGTATCTCACCTCCTTCTTGATAGAACCAAGATGGAACCAAAATCCTAGGGTTTTCTCTTTTCTCCCACTTCTTTTTTTCTTTAGCGTTTAAAAGATGAAGCTATTAAATATGGGACATTGGATCAAAAAAATTATAATCCAAAGGCTTACAAGTAAGAGACCCAAATATATAATTAGAAAATATAAAAAATAGAAGATTTGACTTCACCAAATTATATAGCCCAAATAACAAGCCCAATGTAATTAAATCAACAAAAACTCTAATTAATAAAGTCACCTCTCAATATTCTCTTCAAACTATGCCAATTACTTTTCTCTTCTAACAACACCAGGTGACCCTAGCTAATTAATTGAGCCACAATTAATTGATCTCTTCCAACAACAAAGCCGCCCTCACCTTCCACTCACCGTCGCCCGCGTGCTCAACATCGTCGTCCTCACCCTTCACTCCCCGCTGCTCTCATGCTCGGCGTTGCCACCGCCCTTAACCCCCCCCCCCCAGAACTCGCCATTGTCACTGTCGTTCTTGTAGGTGGAAGAAACTTTCTAAAGTAAACACTCACAAATAAAATTTTCTACAGCAAATGAAGTGGAAGAAACAAAAAACTTTTAATTCAAAAAATCTATTCTGTTACAAGCTTACAATCAAAGCATTTAAATAGAAGAAGAAGATTTAAAGTTTAAGAAAACCCAACTCACCACATATTCTCCACTACACCCATTATACATGTGCTCCTAAAAACTAGTTAGCATGAACTCCACTATATAACCCACTACTTACACAAATTAATCCACCACTCCATGACTTAGTCAACTTCTAACTAAATTATTCCACATGACTTAGTCAACTTCTAACTAAATTATTCCACTGCTAGTACTACATTCAGCTACTACTTGCATAACAATAGGACCACTAACATCATGAACAATTTGTATCATTTTCCTATGCTCCCCTTTGATGCAAATTCAGTAATATCGAGGGCTCCTCTGAACTTTAAAAATTTATCATAAGAGAGAGCTTTCGTCAATCCATCAACAACATGTTCGTCGGTGGAATAATTCTTCATGTCAATTGGCTTTTTATTGACAAGAACCCGAATGAAGTGATGACGTACTTCGATGTGCTTCGTACAACCATGGAATTATTTTTTTTTGAGAGAAAGGTGGCATGTTATCCGCTTCGTTTATTTCAAAATAAACGAAGCGGGTAACATGCTACCTTTCTCACAACCATGGAATATTGAATTTTTCGTCATTGCGATGGTTGAGTGGTTGTCACAATATATCTCTGTTGGATGTTCTTGTGCTTGATATAGATCCTTCAAAATTATTTGCATCCAAACAGCTTGACAGGTAGCCGATGTTGCTGCCATATATTCAGCTTCAAAGGAGGACAATGCGGTAGTAGCTTGCTTCTTTGATGCCCAAGTAATAGCTCCCAATCAAAAATTGAAGATCTATTCTCTTGTGCTTTTCCTATCATCTTGAGAACCCGCCCAATCACTATCACTAAAACCAACCAATTTGAAATTAGTAATTGGGTGGTACCAAATGCCGAAATTAATAGTTTCTTGAATGTAGCGTAGAATTTGTTTTGCAGCTCCAAGGTGATGCTTTGTAGGTTCATGCATAAATCTGGATATTATGCTAACGGAAAACATAATATCAGGTCGTGAATGTGTCAAATACATTAAACCCCCAACTATACTTCTGAAAATTCGCACATCAACTTTTTCTATCCCATCATCTTTTGTCAATTTTTCATTCGGATTCATATGAGTTGCAAATTCCTTACAATTTTGCAGTTTAAATTTTTTTGAGTAAGTCCAATGCATACTTTTCTTGGGTCAAAAAGATACCATTATCAATTTGCATAACTTGAAGACCAAGAAAATAATGTAAAAATCCCAAATCCGACATATCAAATTCATGCATCATAATATTCTTGAAATCACGAATAAGAAGATCCGGTGAACCCGTATAAATTATGTCATCGACATGACACAAATAATGACAATCTCTTTACCTTTCACCTTTACATATAAAGTAGGTTCATTCTCACTTCTATGAAAATCATGTTGCCGAAGATGGATATCAAGGCGGCTATACCATACTCTAGGGGCTTGCTTCAAGCCATAAAGAGCTTTCTTTAGCTTGTAGGCTTTCTCCTCTTTTCAATTAAAGACAAAATCCTGTGGCTGCTCTACATAAATATCTTCATCTAAATTTTCATTAAGAAAAGCCGACTTAACATCGAATTAATAAACATGTCATTTCATTTGAGCAGCTAAAGTTAAAATAATTCAAACAGTTACTAAACGAGCAACAGGTGAAAAAGTTTCAAGAAAATCAATACCAAGTTTTTGAATATATTCTTTGGCTGCAAGTCGTGCTTTGTATTTTTGAACCTTTTTGTCAGCACCATGCTTCACCTGATAAACCCATTTTACACCAATTGCTTCTTTTTCTTTTGCCATGTCAACAAGATCCCAAGTTTTGTTCTTTTCAATAGCTGCAGTCTCTTCATGCATTGTGTTCTTCCATTCCTTTTTTTCATAAGCTTCTTCAAAACATATGCGCTCTGCAACCATAAGGGCAAATTTGCAAGTTTCATAAATTTCTTTCAAGAACTTGACCTTTAAAGGAGGGGTTTTTGAATCCGACAATGATGAAGTTGATTTTTTCACAGTTTCTTTCCTTTGGCTTTTTAGAATGGCTTGCAAAGCATCTACTTTATTTGGAAGTGTGAGTGACTTTCTTTCCTCAATTGCTAATGGTACTTGTGCACTTTCATTCCAATCCCAAAAACTATTTTCATCAAAAATAACATCTCGATTTATTAGTAGTTTCTTTGTCATCAGATTATATAGTTGATAGCCTTTTGATTCATTACTATAGCCAATAAAGATACATTTTTCACTTTTGTCATCCAATTTTTTATGATTTTCGGTGTGAACAAATGCATAGGCAATAGAACCAAAAATTCTAAAATGGCTCACCTCGGGCTTTCTTCCACACCAAGCTTCAAAAGGTGTCATATTACATACCGCCTTGGTTGGAGATCGATTTAGGAGGAACACCGAGGTTTCTACAATTTCAGCCCAAAAATCATTTGGAAGCTTCTCTCTTTAAGCATACTTCTAGCCATCTCCACTATTGTTCGATTTTTGCGCTCGGCAACTCCGTTTTGCTCCGGTGTATACTTCACTATTAATTGCCTGCAAATGCCATTTTCTTTGCAAAAGGAAAAGAAATCAACGAATAAAAACTCTCTCCCTCGATCCGTTCGGAGAATTTTGATGGAATACCTACTCTGGTTCTCAACTTGCGCCTTAAACTCCCAAAATCTGTCAAGTGCTTCTAATTTCTGTGCGATGAAGTAAACCCAACTCATTCTTGTAAAATCATCAATAAACAACAAAAAGTATTTACTTTTGTTAATAGAAAAAGTCTGCATTGGACCACAAATGTCGGTATGTATCAACTGTAGAGGTTTTGAAGCTCTCCAAGATTTTCCAATGGAAAATGATATTCGGTGTTGCTTGTCATAAACACATCCTTCACAAACTTCATTCATACAATCTATTCCCGATATTGGACAACAAATGCCAGTATGTATCAACTGCAAAGGTCTTGAAGCTCTCCAAGATTTTTTAATGGAAAAAGATATTCGGTGTTGCTTGTCATAAACACATCCTTCACAAACTTCATCCATACAATCTATTACCGATAAGCCAAACACCATTTTCTTTTGACTCAACAATTTCAATCCATTAAAATGTAAATGACCATAATGCAAATGCCAAAGCCATGATTCTGTAACAACCCTGAGAATAAGAAGAAGAGATGTAGAGAATACATAGATAGTAATAGAGAGTAGTGGAGAATAAAGAAGCTCGAGAAGGGGACTCAGCTGTCGCTTATGGCGGACCAAGGAAACCGAAGGGGGAAAGCACACGCAGGGAGGTCGAGGGCTCAACAAAGGGGCTTTTGGGTTCAGCAGCTTCAGCGGAAGAAGACGCGTCGGAGCAGCTCGGTAACCTCCAGCCCTGGCAAGAAGGGCGTCGTCGTGATGAAGTGGCGACAAGGCCGCGGAAGAAGCCAACAGCAGAGCAACCCTAGCATAAGGAAAGGGGGCAGGGGAATAGTGGAGCGGGTTGTGAAGGAGAGGTGAGGAAGCAGTGGTAGCAGAAGAGGAGAGGAGGCGGAGGTAGTAGGGAAGAGGGAGGAGCTCTGAGAAAGAAGGAGGAGGAAGCTAACCATAGTAACAAGGAGGGAGGTTAGGGTTAGAGGAGTACAGGGTTAGGTGGGTTGAGACAGGGTGCCTGGGGCTTCCGGAGTGTTCCAACGGAGCGGGCGCCAGTGATGGAGGGTGCCGGATCACCCGATACGCACAGTGGAGCGGGCGCCGTGCGGAAGGATCCGATCCAACCAATATGCAAGGGGGGAGCGACACTGTAGCGGAGGACAACCCAGCCCAGTAGTTCGGTAGCCACAGAGAAGAGGCCCATCAAGGCCCATTTTACAAATATACAATTTTACATACAACCCCACTGTAGGATGGTATTACCATTTAGTCCACAGTGTGAACAATATAAATAGACAGTTGTAATACGGTTGAGATATGAAGAATTTGAATCAACAATTACTCCTCCCTCCCAAATTTCTATCTCTTTCTCTCTCTACTTCTCCGATCATCCCAATCCCAATTCCTCAACTCTTCTCAAACCCCAATTCTCAGATCTACAATCCAACCAAGGTTTGATCCATTGATCAAACCAAAACACCCATCATCCTCTTCGTCATCGATCTCAGAGCAGTCTCATCCTAGATCGGCGACGAATCGTCCGGGAAACGATCATCATCCTCACCGCCATGCCTAATCTCAGCTCGTAGCGTTCATCGATTGGCTGCGGATCCGTCAGGTTGTTACAAATTGGTATCAGAGCTGTTCCGATCCCAGGGATCGTGAGCAGTAAGCATCAATCGAGGCAACAGGCAACAACTCACAAGCAACAATCATCAATCGAGACAACAAGCAGCAGATCGAAGCAACAATCCACAGATCTGAGGAACAAGCAACCAAGAATCCGAGGCAACAAGAAGTAAGCAACAATACCAATCGATACCCACCATTGCAAGAGCAGTATTGCATCGCGATTCAGATCTGTGGAGCATCATCATCATCGCAGAGGGTTCTGTGAATTCAGTTTCACAAGTGCCCAGGGATCCGAAGTATAGAACAGATCTGGAAGGAATCGCCACCATTACCCACTGATCCAAGGAGAGAGCAGATCTGGAATGAGGTAATTGTATGATGTACCTCATCTCTTAATGGTTGCAAATCAGATAGTATAGCTTGGATAATTGTACAATTAGATATTGGATCTGTGGACAAACACCCCAAAAGTTGGCAATTGGTTAGAATAAGATATCAGCAAGATAGGCAAGAAGAAGAATAATAGATTCAGATACTTCAGTGAAGAAATAGCATCATAGGCATCAACACACCAAAGGGATTGAAGTCAACAAACATACAGTACCAGATCATGAGCCGCAATAAGCCGAAGGCAATTGATCAAATACCTTGCAGGCATTAGGTATTAGAACATCACATACGAGCTACCATTCGACTTCATAATTAAAGCCATTATAGCAAGTATCCCCCACATGTATTGTATCAAGTTAGTAAGGGAATCCAATTAAGGGAGTTAAGGTAAAAGATCTCAAGTAATACCTCGAGTGAGAACTCAGGCCGGTGGCCACAGTTGTAAAAAAAAAAAAGGTATCACAGTCTGAGCAATTCAGCAAACAGTGGACGAGGGCCATTACAAAGCAACTAATCATGCAGCAATCCGATTGGAGACAAGGGCAGCAAAGATGGGAAGCCTTGAGAATGGAAGCAAACAAGAGCTATGAGAGGTTGCGGCAGGAGAATGCTAGAAGGCATCAGCAATTAGTTGATTTGCTTACAGCCATGTTGCCAAACTCGCAGCAATCAATGGATGCCAACCGAGAAAACGAGAGGTACCCAATCTATGAGTTAGGTACTTCTCAGCAAATTGATACCTTGGGGAAATGCCGAGGAAGTGAAGAAACCATTAAGGCACACGAAGTCATGATGCAAGAGGTTGGCCACTGTCAGAGACAAACCTGGGAGTCGACTAGGAGGCAAGCTGCATATGCTAAAGTAGAAAGTTCTACAGTGCAAGCCTTGAAAGAAGAAAAGGAACCAGCACCCTTAAACTCCAATGTAAAAAAAAGAGCTATTTCATTAGTTGATTCCTTAAGCTGTCAACCAACTGCAGTGAAAGAGTTGGAGCAAAGGCACCTAGAGCATCAGCAGTTGGAGGCCAATAAGAAGCAAGAGATGAAGCTGGGTGGTAGTGCTAGCAAGCTGGGGGAGCTGCTGAAGTTGCCCCAAACACAGCCACCTCTACCCCAGTCTGCCCACATCACTCCAGCAACAGGAGGTACCACAGTAGCCACAGCACCTACAGCTCAACCCCCTCCACCCAAGACTACTTCCACTACCACAGCTCCAGGATTATAGAGAAGCAACTGGGAGGATAACAGCAACCCTTGGCTTATTAGAGCAAACAAGAGCAACAGTAGTTATGAGAGTGTGTTAAGTAAGGGAATCAGCAAGCAAGGGGAGTTGCTGGGTTCATTAGTAGATCAACCCCATTCACTCCAGTCTGCTCACATGGGAAGAACAACCAGCATGGTGAGTGAAGGCCAAGTACTCATCAAGCCAGGAGATAGCTCCTCTCAACTAAGCCAAGATCACAACTTCCTGGAGGAGCTGAGAGTGGTGAGACTGGAAGAAACTGATCTAGTGCCAGGTACTGTAGGGTTGGGGGCTTACGAGCTGATGCTAATGGACTTAGAGCAAAACAGGGTGATGATTCATGGTGCTGAAGGAAAAGCTGCTCACAGAACCTTCATCATAAGTAAACTGACAGGGGTACTCAAGCAAGGAACACAAGTAAGAGTTGAGCGATCCTATCTGACTAAATCTGGAGCTACAAGGGAGAAGTTGCATACAAGGGTGCAAAGGCCATCTCCAGAAATGGAAGATGCAGCCTTGTGGGAGTTGGTTAGCAAACCAGAGAAGCTATTTGGTTCATGGGCAAACCAATTACCTCCAGTTCAGACTACTCACTTGGTGTGCTTCCTTGAAAGTGGGCATAGTGAGCTAGGGTCAACAATTAGAAGACCTCACCACAGCTCAATGTTCCTAGCCTATGAACAAGCAAAACTCAAGGAGTCTAATGGAGGGTTGAGTGTTGCACTGCATATAGATGGAGCAATAGAAATGGAACTGGCAACTCAAGCAAGTAGTGAGGTGAAAATGCAAGAAGCTGTCAGCATACACAACAACACGAGGGAAACAACAAGCTTGGATTTCAAACCCTACAATCATCGCATCCAAACTCTGAGAAGAAATCAAAAGTTCACCATTAATAGCTATGAGCCTTACCAGACATGGGAGCAAACAAGATCAGAGATGGGCAGGTTGCGACACCCCGAAGGCCCAAGAGAGAGCCCTGGTCCCCAACGAGTGTCGCCGTCCATGCCGCAAACCGAGAGGGGTAGGGTACTGAAAGAGCAACTCGAAAACCCTCGGGTCAGGCCAGAAAACCGCCGGAGGCTCAAGATTATGCTAAAGGTAGCAACTTGGGGGGAAAAGAAGGCTGCCGAGGAGAAGATCACGCGAGCCAGACCCATTCTTGAGGACAAGGATGGTTTTAAGGGGGGTGGAGTGTAACAACCCTGAGAATAAGAAGAAGAGATGTAGAGAATACATAGATAGTAATAGAGAGTAGTGGAGAATAAAGAAGCTCGAGAAGGGGACTCAGCTGTCGCTTATGGCGGACCAAGGCAACCGAAGGGGGAAAGCACACGCAGGGAGGTTGAGGGCTCAACAAAGGGGCTTTTGGGTTCAGCAGCTTCAGCGGAAGAAGACGCGTCGGAGCAGCTCGGTAACCTCCAGCCATGGCAAGAAGGGCGTCGTCGTGATGAAGTGGCGACAAGGCCGCGGAAGAAGCCAACAGCAGAGCAACCCTAGCATAAGGAAAGGGGGCAGGGGAATAGTGGAGCGAGTTGTGAAGGAGAGGTGAGGAAGCAGTGGTAGCAGAAGAGGAGAGGAGGCGGAGGTAGTAGGGAAGAGGGAGGAGCTCTGAGAAAGAAGAAGGAGGAAGCTAACCATAGTAACAAGGATGGAGGTTAGGGTTAGAGGAGTACAGGGTTAGGTGGGTTGAGACAGGGTGCCTGGGGCTTCCGGAGTGTTCCAACGGAGCGGGCACCAGTGATGGAGGGTGCCGGATCACCCAATACGCACAGTGGAGCGGGCGCCGTGCGGAAGGATCCGATCCAACCAATATGCAAGGGGGGAGCGACACTGTAGCGGAGGACAACCCAGCCCAGTAGTTCGGTAGCCACAGAGAAGAGGCCCATCAAGGCCCATTTTACAAATATACAATTTTACATACAACCCCACTGTAGGATGGAATTACCATTTAGTCCACAGTGTGAACAATATAAATAGACAGTTGTAATACGGTTGAGATATGAAGAATTTGAATCAACAATTACTCCTCCCTCCCAAATTTCTATCTCTTTCTCTCTCTACTTCTCCGATCATCCCAATCCCAATTCCTCAACTCTTCTCAAACCCCAATTCTCAGATCTACAATCCAACCAAGGTTTGATCCATTGATCAAACCAAAACACCCATCATCCTCTTCGTCATCGATCTCAGAGCAGTCTCATCCTAGATCGGCGACGAATCGTCCGGGAAACGATCATCATCCTCACTGCCATGCCTAATCTCAGCTCGTAGCGTTCATCGATTGGCTGCGGATCTGTCAGGTTGTTACAGATTCATTTTTAGTGTTAGCAACCAAAGCCCGCTCGTCAATACATGAAATGTCAAATACAAACATCTTATTTTCAGCTATATGAATTTTAATCAAAGGCATTTCAAATCTTTCATGATTAATCTCACAAAAATTATCATAAAATTTAGACTAAATTACAGAAAACCCCCTTATAATATATCACTTTTTCACTTTGCCCCCCTGTCTTTCAAAAGCCTATATTTTGCCGCCTCGTAATTACGGAATTGTGCATTTACCCCCCTGCCGTTAGCATTCCGTAAGTTGACCATCACTTTTTTAGGTAATATACCGAAAATACCCTTCTCCCCTCCTCTCTCCCTTCCCTTTCTCTCTCCCCCTCCCCTTTCTCTCTCCTCATACATGGACATACATGGACATCGCCGCATACATGGACATCGCCGTCGACCTCTCCGTGCCCCGGCCCTGGGCCGCCGCCGACGACCTCGTCGCCCTCCACGGCCGCCTCGAGCTCAAACTCAAGTCCCTCGCCCACCGCGTCCCTCACCCACAGCGTCGTCCGCCTCGGCGCCCATCCTCATCTTTATGGGCGTCGCCCTCTCCATTACCGCCTTCCCCACTTTCATCACCACCACGATCATCACCACCACGAGCTGCGCGTGCTGGCGTGCTTCCATCATCATCAACGTGATTGAGTCATCGCGCGGGACCCGCCATCATCTGTTATGGAATTTGAGTTGGCGTAGTTTCGTGAAAGTCTCAAGTCTTGAAGATTGAAGGTGAAGAAAGTTGGATCATTTAACTCAATCTCAAGAAAGAAGAATTCAAAAGGATCAGGTATGTTTAACTAAAGATTTTGTGTGATCCGAATACTTCTTGTAGTGTAGAAACACTTGGAAGAATCTTTCATTGCATAAAAATCAAAAATTGGACTTGGGACATGTTCAGGATCCGGATCAGGTTGTTCGATCCGGATCCCGAAGGTGGTTCGTTCATACACCAGTTCAATCCGGATCGTAGCCTCTCTTGATCCGGATCCCGAACACTGAGTTTACCATCTTCCTTGAACGATCTGGATCAGGCTTCGCAATCCGGATCCCGAACGTTGATGTTTGGTGAACTGTATGAACGATCCGGATCAAGCACTTCGATCCGGATCCCGAACCTTCGTTTTTCTGGAATTGCCTGACTCGTTACGACGATCCGGATCACAGCTAATCCGATCCGGATCGCCGTCCGTAAAATTTCTAGAAATGTTAGGTTTTTGATTCTTATCTCCTTCCTAGGGTTTCTAACCTATAAATAAACCCTATGACTCTTTTTCTAGGGTTAATCCACATAGCCGTCATTTTCATATATCATTTTATACGGCTCTAGATCCACATATAGAGAAGAAAGGAAATCATTAGAGAATACTCTATGTTTCTTCATCTATATTGATTAGTTTGATTCTAGGTTTTCATACTCACATCTTGAGTTGAATCAAACTAATGAATACTTAGATGGTATTTCGGATCTATCTTTGATCTAAGTATTCGGCGGATCATCACCACCAAAAACAACGATTTACCCCAAAAATCGGCGCGTGGATTCGCGTGTCCTTGTGGATTCAAGGTTCAACCGCTCTCGTGGATTCGGAGCGAGGCACGTTCGTGGATTCGAAGGGTGCTATTGGGTGAAGACCGTGGATTCGGTCGGACGTCGTGGATTCGACGTTGGACGCCGTGGATTCGGCGTTGGGCGCAGATCGTGGATTCGAGAAGCGTCGCGGAGCGAGCGGAGAAGATCCTCTAGGAGCGTATGGAAAAGGTTGAGTCGTAAGTGTGTACGGTAAATCACCTTGTACGTGTTTTAATTCTAGTGGATTTCTGCCGTGTTATCGGTCCCGTGGTTTTTTACTCCGGTGATGGAGTTTTCCACGTAAAAATCTTGCGTATTATTTTTATTTCCGCATTGGGTTTTTATCGCAACGATTTTTGAGTGTTTATACGTTTACACCTATTCACCCCCCTCTAGGTGTTTTTTTTCCCTATTTAGATTCTTATTACATATAACTCAACAAGTGGTATCAGAGCGGGAATAGGGTTGTAAACAATAGTTGAAGGTGGAAACATCAACCGACCCCCGTTCTTCGATGGAACAAATTATGCGTACTGGAAAGTGCGGATGAAAGCCTTTTTAATTTCCATCGACGAACGGGTGTGGCAATCAATTGAATTAGGATGGTCTAATCCAACTGAATTTATTGGTGATGTCCACACCTTAAAACCTAGGTCGAAATGGACCAAGGAAGAGTTAGATTCATCTTCTTACAATGGCAAGGGAATTAATGCTATTTTTAATGCCTTATCTCAAACTGAATTCTCTCGCGTCTCGGTATGTGAGACTGCGAAAGAAATCTGGGATGTTCTTCAGGTTACACATGAGGGAACTAACCTCGTGAAGATTCAGAAACTGCAAATGCTTACGAGCAAGTTTGACTCTATCTTGATGGCAGAAAATGAATCTTTCACGGACTACTATACACGATTGCAAGATATCGTAAACTCATGTGCTAACCTGGGAGAGAAGATTCCAGAATTTAAGATTGTAAGAAAGATCTTAAGAACTCTTCCTGAACGATTTCACCCAAAGGTTACTGCCATTGAAACTATTAAACACCCGGACGAAATACGTGTAGAAGAATTAGTTGGTTCATTACAAACTTATGAAATGACATTTACTACTAACAATTATTCTGGAAAGGCATCCACTTCTAAGTCTTCAGGTTATGCGTTGAAAACAACTAAGGAAGAAGACGCGGATACATCCTCCTCAGACGATGACGAGAATCTTTCTATGGAGGAATTTGAGAAGCAGCTCGCTCTCTTGACAAGGAAGTTTCGCCGCAACTTTCGAAGGGGTAATTCAAGCAAATCTCCATCCTTCGGAAAGTCGAACAAAGGCAAGGGTACTTCAAGTTACAAGTCAAGAAAGCAAGAGAACTTCTCAAAGGATAAGAAAAGTTCAGAAGGACAACTACAATGCTTCAAATGTCGAGGCTACGGCCACATTGCAACGGAGTGTCCTAACAAGTATCCGGCAAAGAAGAAGGCGATGCAAGTCGTCACTTGGGATGACAACTCAACGTCAAATGAGTCGTCTTCGAGTGATGAAGAAAAGAGCTCCACCGCATTCCACGCGTCCGTATCTTCACCCTTCATGTGCTTTATGGCAAGTACATCCGAGTCGTTGTCCAACTCCACTGTTGAAAAGAATGCAACGGACAATGAATCGGATGATTCGGAAGGTGAAGATTTTGCTCTAGCCTATCACAGATCTTTACGGGATTTAAAGAAACCGGCTAAGCAAAACAAGGGGTTGAGAGGGAGATTGCAGGATCTCGAAGAAGAAGTAAAAAGGGTAACTTCTCTCTCGACCGATCTTGAAGTGGAAAGGGATAATCTGATAAAGGCAAATGTTTCCCTTCAAGAGTCCAATGAGCAACTCGAGAAGAACTATATAGATATGGTGAACAAAGCGAACTATTTCTTGAAGCTCTACGGCGAGGCCCGACGGGAAAAATTGGAAATGACAGAGACCATTTGCCAACTCAAGGATGACTTACAGCAATTTTCTTTTGGAAGGAGTAAGTTGGATAAACTTCTTGGTCTTGGTCAAACAAACAAGTTCGGCCTCGGATACAATCGAACTGAAGACAATTTTAGTTCGGTTGGGACAGTCTTTGTGCCTCAGTCGGTATCTCCTCCTCCGACACCGGAAATCATGACAACCAACGACAACAAGCCTACTTCATCCTCTTCAGAATCGTCAAGCACAAAGGTATGTTTTCGTTGTAATTTTGCAGGGCACATTGAAAGAAATTGCAAGATTGGAGCTCAAAGATCAAATCAACCACATCTTGCAACTACTACCAATAAGTTCACTCCCCGGAATTCAAAGAAGGATTTTCCTAAAGAAAAGGACATTGGTAGTACTTCAAATAAGACGATGACAAAAGAAAAAGACCAATCATGCAAGACGTCTTCATCAAGGAAAACCTCTCAACCATTGCCAACATACTCCAAAACTCAAAAGGTTTGGGTATGCAAAGGTGAAACCCCTCCTTATCTTTAATCGTTCTACGATTAAATCTTGTGTAGTTTATGTAGACTATTTTCTTTTCTTCTTTTTCTTTTGGCCGACCCGTCAACCATCCTTGGGAGGTAAATGGTACATTTTCTTATTGGTTGATGATTTCTCTAGGTTTTCTTGGGTAGCATTTTTAAAAGAGAAAGCTGATACGTTTGACTCTTTTCATGAGATTTGCCATCGTATTATGATTGAAAAGAATGAAAAGATCATTCGTGTTAGAAGTGATAGAGGCGGAGAATTCATAAATTCAAAATTCATTGATTTTTGCACTTCAAATGGCATTAAACATGAATTCTCGGCACCCTATACACCTCAGCAGAATGGTGTTGTTGAGCGCAAAAATAGGGTTGTACAAGAGATGGCGCGTGTGATGCTTCATAGCCGGAATTTACCGCTACATTTTTGGGCTGAAGCCGTGAACACCGCTGTCTATGTCATTAATAGAGTTTACTTGCGCCCAGGAACTTTAAATACACCATATGAGCTGTGGTTTAGTAGAAAACCGGATATCAAATACTTTCGTATCTTCGGGAGTCGATGTTACATTTTACGTGACCGTGAAAATCTTGGAAAGTTCGACTCTCGAAGTGATGAAGGGATCTTTTTGGGTTATTCTACGAATAGCAGAGCATATCGAGTATTTAACATTGAATCTAAGACGATCGTAGAATCTATAAATGTTAAAGTAGATGAAGCTTTTCACTTTGGATCTGGAAAATCTACCCTCGATATCTCTCTAGATGATGATTCTCCTGCTAGTGCATCTTCTCATGATAATACTTCCAATATTAATGATGCATCTAATGGCTCTTCTAGTTTATCTGATGTGCAGGAATCATCTCATGTATCTCCGAGTACTCCGTTTCAACAAACGTTACGAATCTCCAAGGATCATCCGGAATCGAACATCATTGGAAATCCACAAGAAGGAGTTAGAACTCGGAAGCAGTTGGTTTGTGGATTCGCTTGCTACGTATCTTTAATCGAACCAAAGAACATAGATGAAGCTCTTCAGGATGACTACTGGATTAAAGCAATGCAGGAAGAGCTCCATCAATTTGAGCGAAACAAAGTCTGGGAATTAACGAAGCCTCCAAAGCAACATAATGTGATAGGTACCAAATGGATCTTCAAGAACAAGAAAAATGAGGA
This sequence comes from Tillandsia leiboldiana, assembly GCA_029204045.2. NCBI lineage: Eukaryota > Viridiplantae > Streptophyta > Magnoliopsida > Poales > Bromeliaceae > Tillandsia > Tillandsia leiboldiana. Next base: position 7,344,919 of record CM055072.1, read on the forward strand.
TGGTACTATCATCAGGAACAAGGCACGATTAGTTGCTAAAGGTTATTCTCAAGTAGAAGGTATAGACTTTGACGAAACATTCGCCCCTGTAGCTAGACTCGAGTCCATTCGTATACTATTTGCTATTGCTTGTCATTTTAAAATCAAATTATTTCAAATGGACGTTAAGAGCGCATTTCTAAATGGTTTTTTAAATGAGTAAGTTTATGTGGCTCAACCGAAAGGTTTTGTAGATCATAAACAACCTAACCATGTTTTTCGTTTGAAAAAGGCTCTTTACGGTCTGAAACAAGCACCGCGAGCATGGTACGAAAGGTTAACAAAGCACCTTTTGGAGAAGGGCTATACTCGAGGGGGAGCTGATAGGACTCTCTTTGTGAAGCATTATCAAAGCAATTTCATTGTAGCACAAATCTATGTCGATGACATTGTATTTGGCACAACAAGAGATAATGATGCTTCTAAATTCGCGGAGACCATGGAAAGCGAATTTGAGATGTCCATGATGGGCGAATTGACTTATTTTCTTGGATTGCAAATTAAACAAAATGATGAAGGTATTCACTTGAGTCAATCCAAGTATGCAATGGAGTTGGTCAAAAAGTTTGATCTAGAAAATTGTAAAGATTTTCCAACTCCAATGGGAACTAGCCACAAGGGACTTGGAAGTGAATCACATAGTGAGAATGTAGACGAGAAACTGTATAGAAGTATGATTGGAAGTCTACTTTACCTCACGGCTAGTCGCCCGGATATATCCTTTAGTGTTGGGATTTGCGCGAGATATCAATCAGCACCAAAGGAGGTTCACCTGAAAGCGGTGAAACGGATCATCCGGTACATCAAAGGATCAATTAATTTCGGAATTTGGTATCCTATGGGAACAAGTCTGGATATTGTTGGATACTCAGATGCCGATTGGGCAGGATCAGTGGATGATCGGAAAAGCACGAGTGGTGCATGCTTCTATCTTGGCCATTGCCTTGTTGCATGGCACAGTAAAAAGCAGAATTGCATAGCACTCTCGACTGCCGAAGCGGAATACATTTCAGCTGGAAGTTGCTCAACTCAACTCATTTTGATGAAAAGCGTATTGAGCGACTTCCGCATTTCAGCATCTTCGGTAACAATTCTTTGTGACAACACAAGTGCAATTAACATTTCTAAAAACCCTGTGTTGCACTCTAGAACAAAACATATTGAACTTAGATATCATTTTCTTAGAGAGCTAGTTGAATCAAATACTCTTCAACTTTCATATATTTCAACTGAGGATCAATTAGCTGACATTCTAACAAAACCTTTGGATCAAAAACGTTTTATTCATTTGCGAAAAGCAATTGGAATGCTTTCCTTGAAATAAACTTCTTTTTGAAACCTTTGCTTAGGATAGGTTTTGTTTTTGTTTTGTTTTGTTCATTATCTATGTTTGTACATAGGACATTAATTGAGCATAGATCATAATTGACTTTAATTGCATCTTTTCGCACATTTAGAAATTTATTATGCTTTTGCCATCATAATATTTCACTGTTGCAATGATCATTTATGTTAATTAAATCATCTTCTGAGTGATCAAAGTCAATTTCTCTCTCAATGATCTCTTGGTATAGTCATTATCTTATTTGACTGCTTAGTCGAGTATGAAATCGAGATCAATTTTTGGTTGAATACTTTATATCTTAAATAATTGATAGCCAATTGAGGGGGAGTCAAAGAAAAGTAAAATGCTCAAAAGATGTGGAAAGAGTTACATCCCAATGAGGAGTGTGAAAACTACCACCACATGGAGGAAAGAGCTACCACCTCGGTCGTCCGAGTATTGTGTGCAGCTACCACATGTATACCAAGCATGGTTGTTCAAATTTTGATTAAGTAAAATGCATGTTGAAATACTTGACTTCGTCAAATTTCAAGGTTGGTATAAGGTGGGTTTTTAAAGAAAGATGCTCAAAGAGCCACTCTCTTCAACAGATTGTCTAGATACATTATCTACTATATTTGGGATTTCAATCATCTATTGATCTTTGTATTTCATTTTCTTTACTGAATTGATGATTTGATAAAGGCATTACTCATAAGATCAAGTTAGATGTAATTGAAGGTGTTCAACTTTAAGGGATTTAATTTTTGTAAATTTTCGTTTCATTTTTGGATATTATTGATAGATTTGGCATAATCTAATTCTTGTTGTATGAAACGATGATTTTTGTTTAAAGTTGATACACATTTGTGCTTACAATCTTTTTCTGGGTTTTCTTGAATTTCTCTGAAATTTTCTAACGAAAAAGTTGGAGCCGATCCGGATCTGGCAAGATGATCCGGATCCCGAACGCATGTATTCTTCTGCGGGCTGACGATCCGGATTGGACCTGCCGATCCGGATCCCGAACGCAGTTTCTCACTGCGGGCAGCCGATCCGGATCGCAATCATGAACTGATCCGGATCGCGGCTAGGGTTTATAAAGAACAAAAGGGTTTTGATTTCTTTTACTCCAATCTTTTGTTCCAAAGTTTCCAGAGCTTCTCTCTCTAGATTTCATCCTTCTTGGAAGCTTTCAAACTCAAGTTCTTCAACTCCAAGTAAGTTTTATTGATCAAAATCTCGGTTTTTCACCGTTTTTCTCTTTTCCTCCTCAAACGTGATGAATTTCTTGGATCAACTTTGTTTGTGGATGGTTTTTGATCAAATTTCTTTTGAAATAAGAACTCTGGGTAGATTAGTTTTGATTATATGCTAGGTATTCTCCTGATTAACGGATTTTTAGGTTTCGATTTCTAAAATTTCGGTTTTAGGGCATATAATAAGGATTTTCGAAAATCATGCAATTGATCTATTTTTAAAAGTCCTTTTGCAAAACTAATTTGATTCTTAGTCTCTCTACATGATTATGATTGTTTGGGTACAATTTTTCAAATCTTTAAAAATTAATAAATTTTCATGTGTTTTTGAGTTATTGTTCACAGGATTTTAAAACTTTTAAGCACTTGCACCAATGGCATTCGCCTGGATAATCTTCCTTTTGGTAGCAATGGTAGGACCTAGTGGGTCTTCTATAAAAAGAGAACAAGATGACTCAAATCAAGAAGAGACAAAGAAAGTCTATCAAATTGATTCAGAATCAGATGAAGAAGACTGGGAAGAGATTTGTGAACAAGCACAAAAAGCTATTGACAAAGAAGATAGGTTGTACTTGAAGAACAAGAAGCTGATGAGATCGTCCTCAACAACAAAGCAGTACACTAGGCAAAAGAATTCGAGGGGAACTGGAATTCAGATTGATAGACCCCTCACCAGAGCTCGCTCTCTCACTAGAGAATCTCCATGGATTGAAGGTCAAGATGCACCGTCTGGTTCTATGCTACATCCTTCAACGTCCTGGAGACACACAGCAAAAGCGAATGTAGGGTCCTCACTTCGACAAGAACAGCGAAGATCGTCTGCTGAACAAGACAGCGTGTCTACAAATCTCAAACAGATTATCTCTGAGCAACATAAGATGAAAAGAAAGGTCTCCAGAATGTCAAAAATGCTTCAAGCGATTTTGAAGAAGTTGGATTGTACCAATCCCACTAGTTCTGATTCAGACTGACTTAACCTTCTTTCTAATCTTTTTGTGCAGGAGTTCAGTTTTTAGGACTTACTCTTAGTTCTAGTTCTTAAATTTCGAAACATTTTCTTTGAAATATTTAACTCTCCTTCAATTTTTGGTAATTTTGGCTTTGTTTGTGACAAAAAGGGGAAGAGAGTTTAGAGAACTTGAACAATGATATTGTGAAAATTGTGATCTTGTATACATCAAGGTACAATGATGAACAATGATGACTGCATCAAGGTACAATGATGAACAATGCTGATGTGAAAATTTTGTATACATCAAGGTAAGTATCACTTCAACTTCAACTTTGGTTTTTATCTTGTGATTGTTTGCATGTCTCTACTAACTATTCGACTAACTATTTGGGCATGTAATATGACTAACAAGTTGATATTGGACTAACATTTTGTGACATTTGGTTTTTAATTGCATAGAAGATATGTTGGTTTTTGACTATGATTCTCTTACATATCTGAATTCTCAAATGTCATGATGATCAGATAAACTCTATCTCTGTACTAGGTTTTGAATGCTAAATATTCTTGAGGTATCTAACGATCTCTTTTTGTCAAGAATGATTTCTTTGTGCAGAGAGTACAGATGTCTAAGTCTAGAGTCTGTTTTAGGAGTTTATCTCATGTTTTTAAATTTTCGGATCTCCATTGTAAATTTTTGTTGTATGGTGATAGCAACAAAAATATCTTTTTGAATTTTCTTTAGTGGATCTGTGTTTTGTCACGAAACCGCCAAAGGGGGAGATTGTTACGGAATTTGAGTTGGCGTAGTTTCGTGAAAGTCTCAAGTCTTGAAGATTGAAGGTGAAGGAAGTTGGATCATTTAACTCAATCTCAAGAAAGAAGAATTCAAAAGGATCAGGTATGTTTAACTAAAGATTTTGTGTGATCCGAATACTTCTTGTAGTGTAGAAACACTTGGAAGAATCTTTCATTGCATAAAAATCAAAAACTGGACTTGGGACATGTTCAGGATCCGGATCAGGTTGTTCAATCCGGATCCCGAAGGTGGTTCGTTCATACACCAGTTCAATCCGGATCGTAGCCTCTCTTGATCCGGATCCCGAACACTGAGTTTACCATCTTCCTTGAACGATCCGGATCAGGCTTCGCAATCCGGATCCCGAACGTTGATGTTTGGTGAACTGTATGAACGATCCGGATCAAGCACTTCGATCCGGATCCCGAACCTTTATTTTTCTGGAATTGCCTGACTCGTTACGACGATCCGGATCACAGCTAATCCGATCCGGATCGCCGTCCGTAAAATTTCCAGAAATGTTAGGTTTTTGATTCTTATCTCCTTCCTAGGGTTTCTAACCTATAAATAAACCCTATGACTCTTTTTCTAGGGTTAATCCACATAGCCGTCATTTTCATATATCATTTTATACGGCTCTAGATCCACATATAGAGAAGAAAGGAAATCATTAGAGAATACTCTATGTTTCTTCATCTATATTGATTAGTTTGATTCTAGGTTTTCATACTCACATCTTGAGTTGAATCAAACTAATGAATACTTAGATGGTATTTCCGATCTATCTTTGATCTAAGTATTCGGCGGATCATCACCACCAAAAACAACGATTTACCCCAAAAATCGGCGCGTGGATTCGCGTGTCCTTGTGGATTCAAGGTTCAACCGCTCTCGTGGATTCTGAGCGAGGCACGTTCGTGGATTCGAAGGGTGCTATTGGGTGAAGACCGTGGATTCGGTCGGACGTCGTGGATTCGACGTTGGATGCCGTGGATTCGGCGTTGGGCGCAGATCGTGGATTCGAGAAGCGTCGCGGAGCGAGCGGAGAAGATCCTCTAGGAGCGTATGGAAAAGGTTGAGTCGTAAGTGTGTACGGTAAATCACCTTGTACGTGTTTTAATTCTAGTGGATTTCTACCGTGTTATCGGTCCCGTGGTTTTTTACTCCGGTGATGGAGTTTTCCACGTAAAAATCTTGCGTATTATTTTTATTTCCGCATTGGGTTTTTATCGCAATGATTTTTGAGTGTTTATACGTTTACACCTATTCACCCCCCTCTAGGTGTTTTTTTCCCCTATTTAGATTCTTATTACATATAACCCAACATCATCAACGTGATCGAGTCTTTGCGCGGGACCCGCCGGCGAGGGCTGACGGTTTACGCCGTGCATCTGGTGGAGCTGTCATGGCGATCGTGGTCGCCGGCATGGGCTTCTTCACCGACGCCTACGACCTCTTCTGGATCTCGCTCGTCACGAAGCTCCTCAGCCGCATCTACTACACCGTCTCGGGCTCCCCGACCCCAGGCTCGCTGCCCCCGAACGTTTCCGCGGCCGTCAACGGCGTCGCCTTCATCGGCACCCTCTCAGGCCAGGTCTTCTTCGACTGGCTTGGCGACAAGATAGGCCACAAGCGCGTCTACGGCATGACCCTCATGCTCATGGTCCTATGCTCTGTCGCCTCCGCCCTCTCCTTCAGAGGGGAGCAGCGCGGGGGGCTCTACGGCGCGGCGTGCGGGAGCGCGTGGGGGGAACGAAGGACGGGGAAGGAGAGCGCGGTGACGGGGACGGGGACGGGGACGGGGACGGGGGCTGGGGCGGCAGGGACGGGGGCGGGGGTGGAGGTGGCGGTGGACTCGGAGGGGAGCAGCGCGGGGGGCTTTGCGGCGCGGCGTGCGGGAGCGCGTGGGGCTCTGCAGGCATGCCGAAGCGCGTGGGGGGAGAAGTGGACGGGGAAGGAGAGAAGGGCATTTACGTCATTTCGCCTGTTCTATTAACCCCATTGCCCCCTAAAAATAATTTCGTAATTACGAGGGGGCAAAATGTAGGCTTTTGAAAGATAGGGGGCCAAAGTGAAAAAGCGGTATATTATAGGGGGGTTTTCTGTAATTTAGCCTAAAATTTAACATGATATTCTATTTCAATCAATTGTCCAACACTTAGTAAGTTATGAGCCAAGGAAGGTACATAATAAACATCGTTGATAAGCTTTTCCATACCTGACTTTGTTTTTATAACAATCGTCCATTTTCCTTCAATTTGTAAAATCTTATCATCTCCAAGCTGAACTTGCAATTTTACGAATTCATCAATGTGACGAAAAAGATTCTTAAATCCTGACATATGGTTGCTACATCCACTATCCAAAATCCACAAATTAGCACTACTAACATTATAATTCAGACAGGTAAGAAATAGTTTACCTTCCTATTTTTTCTTTTCTACATAGTTGGCTTGTTGTTTTGCTTTAACCCAACAATAAGATTCTATATGACCATATTTCTTACAAAAATGACATTGCTTACTTTTATAGCCTTGGCTTTGGTTGCTTTTCTCGTTGTCATCTTGTTTATAGTTTGTATCGGATCTTCCTCTCCTATAGCCGCGGCCTCTTCCACGACCGCAGAGGACACTTCTTCCACGACCTCTTCCTGTATATTTTTTGTCACCTCTTGACTTCGAATTCTCAACTCTTGATATTTTCTGCACTTTTCTCGATCGATTTGTTTAGTTTTTGTTTATGAGCTTAAAAGGAACCGATTAATTCATTAAATGAATAATTTGATAAGTCCTTTAATTCCTCTATAGCAGCGACAATATGATCAAATTTAGAATGAAGACTTCTCAAAACTTTTTCGATCACTTTCTCAAAGAGAGAGGTATATTCTCATTACACTTGTTTCCATCATAAGTGACTCAAGTGCACTTAATCTCTCTCAATCCTTGGTTCCAATATTCATTGCTTGAATACCGCAACGCCCAGCCTTGATTACAACGGGGCTCTGATACCAATTTTTGATGGAACAAGCTTTTTAAAATAAACACCCACAAATAAAATTTGCTACAGCAAATAAAATAAAAGAAACAAAAAACTTTTAATTTAAAAAACCTATTCTATTACAAGCTTACAATCAAATGATTTAAATAGAAGAAAAAGCTTGAAGTTCAAGAAAAAATTCAACTCAACACAAATTCTCTACTGTACACTCTATACATGTGCTCCTAAAAACTAGTTAGTATGAACTCCACTACATAATTAACCCACTAGTTACACAAATTAACCCACCACTTCATGACTTAGTCAACTTCTAACTAAATTAGCCCAATACTAGCACTATATTCATCCACTACATCATAATAGGACCACTAATATCATCAACAATTTGTATCATTTTCCAACAGCTCTAGCCATAAAATTTGCCGATGTCGCCGCAAGCCTCGCCTATAACTCACTGCTGACATTGCCGCCCGCGCCCGTGCCCTCACCCCCACGTTACTGCTGCGAAACTTGTCATCACTGTTCTCTTATTATACTAGAGTTATATTGTGGTTAGTTTCTCTCTCTTGCTTCAATTTTTTCCGTACATAAATTTTTTTTTTCCAATGAATCTTTAGGGAAAGAGAAAAGTAAGAGCACAATATTTAACATTTTTCTTTCACCATTATTAAAATGAGATTTGTGATGAAATCTCATTTGTTAGTTTTATTTATTAAATGTCATGAACTGAACAGTATGGATTATATATTTTAGTATAAATTAACTATGAGAAGAAACTATTTATCTTATAGAAAAGAAAAAAAAAAAAAAAAAAAAAAAGTCTAAAACCCTAATTTTTTTATTAATATTTTACAAAATGCTGAAATTTTCTATCAAAATGTCACTTTGCTTTCAGAATTTTTAAGTTTAATATTTGAAACCCAAATTTTTATTTTAAATAAGAGTCTTTTACACACACTTATTAATTATTATAATTAGGCTCATATAAAAAGTCGTATGTAATGTTGTTTTTTTTACATTATATTAATTTTATATGAAGTTGCTTACTAACTCTATATTGTTTAGGTAATCTTGAGCTTTAATCTTTACCAACTTATCAAAGAATGACACCTAATAAGGATTGGATAGATCTTGTTGATGATCGGCTTAATGAGGCATATGATATAGGCATTCAAAGTTTTCTTACTTATGCATTAAGCAAATCGAAAAAAATAATGAAACCAGATGCCCTTATGTTTAGTGTGTAACACTTGTTCAGAGGGCTTGGTGATTGATATCTAAGGTCCCGAGTTTGAAACCTAATTGCTTTATATTTTTAGCTAAATTTATAGAAATTCGTGAGATAGTTGAGACACATTTAAAAGTTTATGATCGGGTGAGCCTTTGATGATGAAGATGCTGAGGAAATAGAAGAAAATGGGAGCGATGATGAGATGGGGAATATTATAGGAGATTTATATTCAGATTTTAGTTATCTCGTTATGAACCATGAAAATAGAAGAAAATTGGCGCGATGATGAGATGAAGAATATTATAGGAGATTTATATTCAGATTTTAGTGATCTCGTTGGAGAATATTATAGGAGATTTATATTCAGATTTTAGTGATCTCGTTATGAACTACGAAATCATTAGTGTCTCAAGTCATGAAGTATATGAAAATATAATATGAGGTTACTTCATATAGTTCTATATTCAGCTAATAGCGCGCACTGGTTAAGCCTAATTTATATTTTGCATAGAGATGGAAAGATAATAAACCATCAAGTTTGGCAATAATATTTTATAAAGAGAAAAGATGCTATCAAGAAATATGTAAATTTTTTTAATTTATTTTGTTATAATTTATCTCCTTTTGTAATATTATTTTATTTTATTTTGGTATTTATATTTTGAAGGATGAAATTTTCGAAGTATTGCAATTAAATCCATCGTAATCATTTGGTTAATTTGTTTCGAAGGTAGTGTGAAATCAAATAATTTGAAACCATCTTGTTTTTTTCTGGAACAAAACTTTATACTAAACTTTGTAAGACTCAAACAAAAAATGAGTTACTTAAAACTCGCATAGATAGAATGGCGGTTAAACTACGAGCAATTAAGAAAATGCTACAACAATACTTTAATACTTTTTCTCAATCTAAAGCGTAAGAAATACAATCTTAACGTAGTAATTCTCCAAACCATATATTTATTTAAATTTTTTAAAATATTATTATCTATCTAAAAAGGTTTTTTATATTTTTTATATTACTCTAGTAATCTTGTAGTAATGGTTTTTTTTTTTTTTTGTAGGTAAAGATGTATTTGAGTAAAGAGAACTTTTTGAAGTCACCATACTAGATTTTCTATTAATTTCTTTTATATATATTTCGAAGCACAGTGAAATATATATAACAATTTTTTATGATTTTGTCCGGTTGTTATTTTGACTTATTTTGGAGTGTTTATTTTTAATTTAGAAAAATTTTGGGCAACTATATGTAAACTTATAATAAAAGAAGAATGCATATTTGATGAAAATATTTTTTATACTTATTTTGACAAATTGGTGAATTAAACTGTATGTAAATGTCTTTCTAAACTGAATGTGAATATTTTTTATGTTGTATTTATTAATATATATTTTAATGTTAACTATTTATTATTATATATTTATAAACGATTAGCGATCAAAACTCTCATAGTTGTTATTGTGTGCTTATTCGAAACGTTAACTTTTAACGATAACAATTTTAAGTGTTATACATCTATTAAAATATAATAACCTAATTATTAGCAATGAATGTATTAATCATTAACCCTACAAAATCTTTACATAATTCAAGTTAGTAGCGCTGATGAATATATTGATAGTTAAACCTGAAACTTTTATATAATTAATCTTAATAGCCACGTCAAATAGGTCACTATTATTATATTATATGATCACTAATTAACAACAAAAGATTTCTGCGGGTTTTTCTAACCCGTTGTTTTTTAAAAAAAAAAAAACGTGGGAAGCTATTTCTAGGCTGTTGTTGTTGTTATTTCTTTTAGTGTGGAAAAGCTATTTCTAAATCGTTGTTATATCTTTTAATGTGGAAAACTATAGCGACTGATAGAAAGATTCCTACTGGTTTTCTTAGGTCGTTGTTATTTCTTTTATCGCGTAAACTATAACAACAGACAGTTTAGTAACGACGATTTTTATTTTTATTTTTTGGTTAAATGTCAACTTTGTAGTGCTTAAAAGCAAATATAAGAGGAGGGGAAAAACAAACTTAAAAAAAAAAAAAAAAAAAAAAAAAAAAAAAAAAAAAAAAAAAAAAAAAAAAATAATCGTTTCTTTATTGCCAAATTGAGACTGGAATTTCTCATTTCGCTGAACTTCTAAGTTCTCAAAAACCTTCAAATCAAACTACACATATTAAACCAAAGAAAATCTTAATCTCAAGCACCTACGTCTATTCATTTTTCCATTTAGAATAGAGAATGAATAATAACCCATAAAGGCCATTTGATGTGTATAATATATACCCTCCATCCAAGAGTGAAAATTTTTACACTAATTTTATGTACATCCCGAAAAGAGTATATATCTTACAACCTATCCATCCTATGATGGAGACTCCTCCACTCGTCACTTCAAAATTACGAGTAAAATTCACTCCACCCTAAAATGAATAAAGTGTAAGATATACACTTCTTTCGGAGTGTACAACTAGTGCTTTTTTATTTTTAATCCTCAATCTATGAGAAGCATGACACCTGTCCTCAAATTATAATGTATTATAATTTTTGGCATGAATTTTTAAATCGTTGCAATCAAAACTCATGATCCAATTTATTAGACTAAATGTTAATATATTACGGTTGTAACTGATAACACGACAATAATTAAAATATCATATCACTTCCGTATTAATGATACATCACTGTTTAGTCAACTAAATGAATTGTGAAACTTGATTGGGACAATTTACAAAGTTCACGCTACAAATTACAACAAATTAAATCTTAAGGCCGAAAGTGTCGCGGGCCTCACAGTTTGAGGATCAAAAGTGTAATTTAGCCTAAAACAAATTAAAAAATGCTACTTGTACACCCCAAAACAAATTACAGTAAAAGGTTTTCACGATAAAGATTGGAAAGAAATAAAACCTTGCAAGCACCAGAATAAATTAAATGACAAAATAAAGCCTACATAAAATGGTTGCACCTTCATTTATAATCGATATAAAGAAGGTAGTCAAAAAGGAAAAACCTATGTATTAGCATCTCTTGAAATTAAACCATTCAAATTTAAAGCTTGAAAGCCCTAAACTTCATCAGTGAAAACATACAACATGGCTTACATAGAAGACGCGAGGGAAAATAAGACGAACCAAAAAGCCCCAACCGGGCAATTTAGCTCGACATCATGACTTGATTGCACGCTTGAAGTGCTTGGCCAGCGAAGAATCTAACATCCACATCTGGGTCCTCGTTGAGCTCGACAAGACACGGCTTAATCATGTTGTCTACCACCTGAGGTACAAAAATTTTGAGCAATCATTAACTTGTAAGAACAATTAAACGATAGAATTAACAGCTTGTTTGGCAGCTGGAGCTTCTATAGAAGTACGAAGTACTGTTCGAGTAGAGCTATTTGTATAGGCACTAATTGCTCCTCAATTATGATAACCCCAAGAGCTTTCCTGACTCCAACGCAGAAAAAGCTTCAAATTGGAGCAACAGCTTGTTATAGCTTTTACGGCTACAGCAGAAGCTCAAGGCTTTTTGATTGCCAAATACTTCCCTACCACTTTTCAGAGTAGAGAAGCTGATCAAGAAACTACACCATACAAGTACTAAATAGGGTATGATATATATACAATCACCAGAGAATTTCAAGGTACGCACAGTGTGGTCAAGTATGGGTATGAGAGACTGCAGAACCTTTGCCACATTGAATTTGATGTTGGGTACCCTGTTGACGTGTCAAAACATTTCATGTCAGATGCATAAGAGCAATGCTACCCATACACCCTATTTGGGGTGTATGATATACACCCCATCCATCTTAGGATGGAAACTTCCCCATCAGTCACATCCCTTGTTAGTTAATTCGCGAATAATTCACAAATTATTGAGAAATCGAATTAAACGGACCGTATGCGATTTTTTCCTAAATTCAAAATAAAAAGCAAATTTTGAGTAAAAAATATTATTCGCGAATAATTCGCGAATGCCGAATTATTCGACCAAAATAAACGCTTAGGATAAGAACAAGTCTCTCTCATGCTCAGTCCTAAAAAATTCCTCCTTCAAAAACGGATTCTCTCACCCTCACCCCTGCCTCCCCGCCTCCCCCCACGCCCCCACCCCACCCCCTGGCCGCGCACCGCTCGCCATCAGAACCCCCTCAGGGCTGTGCGCCGCTCGCCATCGGAACCGCCCACCACCCCCCCCCCCCCCCCCCCCCCCACCACAAGGGCTGCGCGCCTCTCACCATCGGAAACCTCCCACCGGGTCGCTCGACTCCTCACCATCGGTACCCCCGGGCCGCGCGCCACTCGCCACTCGCCATCGGTACCCCCGGGCCGCACACAGCTCGCCATCGGAACCCCCGAGCCGTGCGCCGCTCACGATCTTCCTCAGCATCTTTCCAACAAAAGATCTTTCTCTCTAATTAAGTTGTTACGTCCATTAATTTGCTTGTTATTGTTAGAACCAATGAAGAGTGGTTAATTACTTAGGCTTCGTTTGGTTGTGGGATAAAAGAGAACTAGTTGTTCCAGAGATAAGTATAAAGTTGGAAACTAGCTGGAACTATTGTAAAAAAGTATTTGGTTGGGTATTAGATTAGTTCCAGGGATAAGAGAATTTGTATTTGGTGTGATAATGAAAAATAAGAGAAATAGAGAATAGTTGTATGAAATGACAAAATTGCCCTCAACAATAATAATTTTTTAAAATAAATAAAAATTTTACTTGTATGATTTTAAATATTTGATTTAAGATATTTAGTAAAATATATATTTTACTTGTATATAAAAAAATTATTAAAAAATTTAAAAATTTTGAAAATTTATAAATTTTCAAAAATTCAAAATCTTGTATATAAAAATTGGTATAAATTTTAAAATTTTGGGCTAAAATGCCTAAATAGGATGGTTCTTTTTGGGCTAAAATGCAGGATGTCTCCTATAAATATATTTTGTTTAACATTGCCCCCTGATATATTAAAATCTACATTAATATGCTTCTAAGCAAAGTTATATGATTGCCAAAGGTAGACTATCGGAAAGAGAGGTAATGTCACAGCAAATTGCAGTGTAAATATTTCAAGTGGGGAAAGGAGAATCACGATATTTGTTCGCATATTAGCCTACTTGTTTTCTTGATAGATAATAGTAGTTACCTGTCCTTGGAGGAAGCGATGACAACAGGAAGTAACTTTTGGCATGTGATATCCCCACCCATGACAGGGGCTAGTAAGGAAATTGCATGTAGAATGGTCATACGGTACAAATAATGTGGATTGTTGATCTTCTCCAGCACCTTCAGAAAAACAATCAAAAATCAATAACTGCACAGCCTTGCTGCAAATTAAGCTACAATTAGGGAATGATTTGAGTGATTATCATCTAAATAACAAAGTGAGAGAATTTTATGCAGTATTCAAGATAGAAGGGACACCTATGCAAACGAAAACCTTTACAGGGTTCTCTTCCCTGATACCGTCCACAGCAGCCTAGAGATAATTATGATCTTTTATCATTTAAACAAAGTTTGGGGGATGCACCTGAGTATGAAAAACTTTGACGGCAAGTCTATTCTAATTAATGAAGAATCACATATATAAATATTACATAGATGATTTAAGTACATATATGCTGAAGGTCCCAAAATAAACAAGACAGATGAAAGAAGCAATTATTGCATCTAGAAAATGTTTGAAAATTTGATCACCAATACAGAGCAAAGAAAAAAGACAAACACAGACATAAAGTCATAATCCATCATAGCAAGATAATCTTTCAAAGCAACTGGCTGATACATACATGAAAATGCCAAGATTATAACTACTAAATCAACCATTGTTTTTTTTTCATTAGGCTGTTAATAGTTATTTATAGCATTCATCACATACACCAAGAGAAGCTGAATCAAGATCATCATGATTAAACCCCATCTTGTGTGGGACGAACGATGATTGTGATTGCTGAATACAACAAGAAATAAAACCCCCTTCGACCCAAAACAACCAAACGAACACAAAAAGAGAACATTAAGGGCCCACATGTGAAACCAATGCACAAGCAACCCACAAAGTAAAAGAGAAGGACAGTAATAAGTTATCATCAATATACTCACATATATCAAGATAGTAAGCTACTAAAGATTATTAGCAAACACGCTATCTCACTGTACTAACTGTATATGAATTACGATGCTACCTATATTTTGCATATGCATCCATCTAGCTCAAGATGCAAATGTAATTAAATATCAAACTTACCTACTTCTATTAAGGGCCTGTTTGGGAAACCTTTAAAATTCTGTTTTAGGTCATTTTACTCTGTTTTGTAAAGTCTTATTTTTTTATTAGTTGGCCCGTTTGGATGGCCCAACAACGTAAAAACATAACAGGATAATTTTGTTGTTTCGGAGTATTTTTGGAGAAAAAAAAAAAAGTGCTCTGAGCGGCGAAAATTTTTTTCCCATTTTTTGCGTATGACTTCTCCCTCTCGTACTCTTTCGCATTTCACCCTTCTTTATAAATTTAAAATTTAAAATTAAAAATTAAAATTTTTAATTTTTAAATTTTAAAATTTTAAATTTTAAATTTAAAATTTGAAACTGAAAAATTTAAAAATAAAATCCAAATTTAAATTTTAAATTTTGAAATTTAAAATTCTAAATCATAAAATTAAAATTTATTATATTAAAATTAAAATTTATCATATTAAAATTAAATTTATTATTTTAAAATAATAAAATTTTATGTTTAAAACTTAAAATTAATATTGTAAAATTTTAAATTTCGAAATTTTAAATTTAAATTTTAAATTTTAAATTTTAAATTTAAATTTTAAATTTATATTTGAATTTTTTAATTTGAAAATTAATATTTAAAATTTCACATTTAAATTTTAAAATTTCAAAATTCAAATTCAATTTTGAAATTTTTAAATTTGAAATTTAAATTCTAATTTTAAAATTTTAAAATTAAAAATTTATATTTTTAAATTTAAATTTTTGTATTTAAAGTTTAAATTTAAAACAGAGTATTTTTTTAAAGTTCACAATCCAAATAGTAAAAAATAGTAATATTTTTACAGAGTATTGAATTTTTCAAAATATCAACTACGTTGTAAAATAAAACTCTATTTTATTTTTCAATGATCGCCAAACGGGCCCTAAGCCCCCTTCACTGACTTAAGATCGGCACTTCAAACTAAAACAGCTATATACAGTCAGAATCATGAATATATAGGAACGCACCATAATGCGACTAAAGAGATTCAAGGCCATATTGCATTGTCATTGACAAAATACTGCTCTACTAAATCCATGTGATAAGAATTAAACAAGAAATTAGGGGTACAGAAACCACTTTTGTGAGCCTTGCACATATTTGAGTCGCACGAGGACAACCCAAGGAAATCAGAAATGATTAATTAAAGAACACTTAATTTTTAACTTCAAATCAAGAATTTGGGGGCTAACCTGCGGAACTATATGCTGCATTGCCCATTCTGGTCCAAATTCTTCAGCAAGTCGCTTCAAGTTATTAGCAGCTGCATCTCTAATTGAGAAAACCTGAAAATAACCATGTTTTGAAGTCAATCAATGGATACCCCTCAAAATTAGTTTAGTGGCTTTCAATATCAGCAACCACCAGAAAAACATAATTATGAATAAAACATGATTCAGACCAATTAGTTCGTTATGGAACATAAGAAAGGAGCAAGTGGACGTGAACTCCAATACCCACTCATTTTCCAAGATCCAATTACTGGAAGAGATGCACAACCCCTTGCTTGAATTATATATTAAGAGATTTTACAAATATGACCCTGCGAAATAATCTACTATCTATTACTCACTCCTCAAAAGTACAGCGCCTTACAAAATACCCCAGTATTTAGTTGGACAGTCATCCTCTCATGGGGGAAATCGGTCTTGTAGTAGAAAAGGTTTTCCAAAGGGGGATACATTATTAAAAGGGCATATAAAATTTAGTAATAATATATAGATATGTGTAAATATGTTATTCTGCAGGATTACAATGTATGTGTCCCTAAAAGCACTTGCATACTCTAAGATCCCAGAGAAATTTACTGAGGGATCAACTTTCAAGAGTTTCCAAAAATTATCGCTGCTACAACAACAACTAACCCCAAATAAATAACAAGTACATATGGAGTAAAGCACACAAACATGACTGGAAAAAAGAGATGTGGTTCAACATGTTCAATAACAAGATTCTTTATAGTGGTTAACATAAGAAAGTCGTCCAGAACATACTTGCAAGTCTTATAGAAAATTGCATATACCTTATCTTCCAACCATTGCATGCAAAGAGCCCCCAGTTTATCATCGAAAAATCCAACGCCTAACTGACTTGCCAAAAGAGGAATGTACTCAATTATGGCTAGACGAACCCTCCAATGTCTGTCCTCTGCTAGTTCCACAATTGCAGGAAGCAATGATTGCGACAATAAATCAATTCCAATTACCTAACCAGGTAGCCAATATTAGCTATATCACATATTCATCCATCCAAACAAACAAATAACATGAATAATAACCATTCAATTGATGATCTCCCTATCACCCCAGCTCCAACTTCATTAATAACTCCCACAAAGTAAAGCAAAACTAATAGAAAATGCAACATTGGAAAAACCAAAATATGCAATATGTGCTAGATAACACCTTGAGAAGTCAAGCAGAAAACCAGATTAAATACAAGTAGCATAGGATGTGTTCAGCCAACATGCCAATCAAACAACACTTAAGAACTTGGCAACCCTCAGTAACTACAAGAATTTCCCAGATGTAGCCATACACATGTTGAAATACCTATGTTCTTTGACAGAAATCAGCTTTCAAGAAAATCGTCCTCAGAAGGGTAAAAAAAACTTAAAAAATGAGGAAAGATTGCTTCAAATGAGAAAGGTCAAATAACAAATGCAATTGGACTTCTATTTGATACAAAATAACACACTATCTTATTTCCCAACTCAATTTGACCCACAAAGCATGATTTGATGCAAAACTTACTGATTATCCAATATTAATTGGTTAGCCAATCCACCAATGAGACTTTTCGCACCAAATTAAACTTTGTGGGCGAAATTTATTTACTTGCATCAAACAAAACAAAGTAACATTAGACAAAAAATGATTTCTTACAACGATCAAACTTTGTGTGCCAAATTACAATTAGTATAAAGTAGATCTTTTTGCCACCAAATATAAGTCATTAGATCAAATTACAATTAGAAAACAGATTGTGGTTTTATGCAATATTAAGTATTAACCCACCAAAAGAACAATAGAAGTGCCAATCAAAAATCAATTTTCATGGTTCAATACCTAACACAATCAGTGCCAAAATAGTTCTCCATTTTTGTGTACACAAAAACTGAAAAATATTTCAAGCAAAAGTACAAAAATGATAAAAGACAGCAGTATTGCAAGAGATCAATAACAAATAAATAGGAATCTAAATTAAGTTTCTCTAAGTAGTGGAGAAATCAATAATAAATGAAATGTAAATGAAGCCTCTCTAGCTGATACTAACCTGGTTAACCTGATCGAGTTTACTGATTATATTGAGTCTAACATCTGGAAACTCATCCTTTAGCAAGGAGAGAAAAATTGGAAGAAGTTGCTCAATAGTAGCATCCTGAGGGAAAAAAACAAAAAAAAACAAAAAACAAAACCCAATGATCTGGCTGCCTGTAAACTAAGAAAGAAGATGAGAATCTGAAGCAAGTCATTTAAGCTTAACAGGTGATAGACATTATATATCTCGATCTGAAAGGAAAATTTTAACAAAATGAGAAGAAAAGAAACTTAGGGGCATCTAGTTACAAGATAACCATAAGCTTGCCTATTGTTTTATCTAACTACATATAAAAGATCAGAACAAAGAACTAAATCAAAAAAAGAATAACTAACTGGTACAATAGAAAAAAAAATTGCAAAAGAGAAACAAAATTCTATAAAAAGTATTTGCCGAAGCCATGTTATTCTGATACACAAATATTGAAGCTGAACACAACATATTCATTCATTTAGAAGCATGCAATTGCATCTCCCATCAAATGCACCTATCTAAATGAAACCTTCCGCTGTGGAGTAGAAGTTGCAACTATATCTACACAACAACTAGCTTATTAACATTAAACAAAGAACCATATACCATGGTTAATGAAGGAAATCATTTCATATCAACACATTAAAGGAAAAGAAACATCGACCAATAAAAAGACAACAAGAGCAGATGATTTGGAGGGGGAAAAACATGAGGATAAAAAAACCTTCATTGAAAAGGTTCTCCTAGGCATCTTAGTTATTAATGTGTTAAGTAAATAACCACTTCCCCAGAACCTTTAGTTTGCAAAGAGAAACAGGAAAGCAAGGAACTTCTAAACATAATTTTAGAAATGCAAAATGAAAACTGCCAAGATTCTTATTACCATTAAGAGCTAAAAATATTGTTCATACCTTCCCCAATACTGGAGCCATGCCCATGATAACTGAAGCCAATGCCGAACGAACGTGTTGTGAAGAATCTGTCGATAATTCCTATAGATGGTACATAATTAAACTAAGATCATAACAACAGAGAGAAAGTTTTCATTAAAAAAGCCAGTAATGCTTGGTCTGCCTGGCTGAAAATAGTTCCGTCCACTATTTTCATTAATAATCAAGCCAATAGCTTCTTGCTACAGCATAACCAGAAGTTCCAAATTGAAGCTTCTACTTTTTAAGCCCATAAGCTTATTTCAAATTTTCAACCATAGATCTAGACTTCCTGTTTGCCAAGTGCTTGCCTATTGCTTCTTTGGGCTCATAAGCTCATTTCAGCTTCCTACTATAGTAAAAGTTCTGGACTTCTTGTCTTCCATATACTAAGCTATTGCTTCTCAGAGTAGAAAAGTTGTTAGGTAAGGCAATATGTATGTTCTCAAGAGTTGAAAAAAAGGCTACATAAGTACCTTCACACAAGGAAGAATGTGTTGGATTGCAAGTTGTGGGCTCAATATACGGCAAAACTTTGTGACCTTTCCTGCAGCTGCTATGCGAACCTCAGCCTCATTGTCACGAAGAAGGCGAACATACGCAGGCACCAAATCCGTCCTAGAACAGTACAACAACCCCAAGAATTAAGATGCAGTTGAACAAGATCAAAGATGGTCAAAAAGATGCATGTAGAAAATAAATCTTTCAGTTTTACAAGTTCAATATCTTACTTACGGTAGGCTAATCACAACATCTAAAGTGCCGTCTAACCATAGAATTATATAGAATAGTACCTGGTAGGCTCTGGACCAACAGCTTCACAAAGCTCATATAATTGATTTGCAACCATATATCGCACACGCCAGGATTTATCCTATCAAACGAACACAAGAAATTGGAATCTCAAAATCAATACATTAAGAAACACTTCACAGAGATTCATTATACATCCTTCAAGTATGAAACAACAATAAATTTGAAAGTTCATACATGCTACTTGGAAATTCACAAATTCCCTGAAGTTGGAAAGTCACCAATTCATGGGGTAAGTTGGTTTTGCATTAGAAAAAACTTTTGCCGGCGGTAGAAGGGTATAAACGTAAAAATTCAAGTTCATTAGGGACATATGTGGCACTGCAATTTTGCATGGAATAATTACATATAAATATAAGGCAATTTTGCAAAAATTTATTTCCAGTAGGGGCCATATGTAAGCAGTGGCGGATCTAAAAAAATTTTCTAGAGAGGTCAAATATAGAATAAAGAGCAAATGTTAAAAAAAAGAAAAAAAAAAAAAAAAAAAAAAAAAAAAAAAAAAAAATCAATAAATATAATTGTTAAGAAATATTTCATGAAAAAGAAATATGTATCATTTTGCATTACAATTTATCTTTATATTTTAATAGATTTTTTTTTTTACTTGGAATTCAAGTTAATAATATTGGGAATCACATAGTTGAAGGATCAACTACAAGGTGGGCCCCACTTTTTCGAGTTTTTTTTTTTTTAGCTAGTGGGTCAATTGACACCCCTAAAGTACATATAGGTCCACTACTGTACGTAAATCAAAATTCATATGGATATATGTAGCAATAGGGGTGGCAATCCAGCTCGCTGTTCGCGAGCCAGCTCGTGTTCGGCTCGAAATGAGCTCGAGATCGAATCGCTCGTTTAGTAAACGAGCCGAACACGAGCCGAATTTTTCAGCTCGTTTAATAAACGAGCTGAACACGAGCTGGGGTTAGCTCGCTCGTGTTCGGCTCGATAACAGCTCGAATATATATATATATATATATATATATATATATATATATATATATATATATATATATATATATATATATATATATATATATATATATATATATATATATATATATATATATATATATATATATATAAACTTTACTATTTAGATTTTAGGCCATTAATTTTTTATGAATTTTAATTATTAGATTAAAATTTTATTTTTTTAATTTTCTTTCAACTTTACACTTAATAGTAGGAATGAAAATCAAATTTGTTGTTCGCGAGCCAGCTCGTGTTCGGCTCGTTAATAAACGAGCCGAACACGAGCCGAATTTTTCAGCTCGATATTTAAGCGAGCCAGCTCGTGTTCGGCTCGTTTATTAAACGAGCCGAACATGAGCCGACCCCAGCTCGCTCGTGTTCGGCTCGTTGACACCCCTATGTAGCAATTCAGATTATGTATGGAAAATATTATAAGAAAAATTTGCAAGGGTATATAAGTAAAATATTATCTCAACAAAAGAGATTCCAACAATTGCATCATCATGTATGAGCAGAGACAATTGCATCATCATGTATGGGCAGAGACATGTCTATCAAAATTGATTGTACAATTCATGGAGGTCACCCAGCATACCTGCGAGAAGTTGACAATTACAGGAAGGATATGTGCAACACAATCCTGGGGCTCTAATAGCTTTCCAAGTGCCGCACAACCCTCAACAGCCAACAGACGAACTGAATCTTGATCTGCAATGTACTTTTGTCAATTTATCTACTCAGCAGGACAACAATTTGTGGATAGATAACTACAAAGAGTCAACAAATTAACCAGAAAGGAAAAACTGAAGCAATAAATTCAAATCCATATGAGTACACAACAGAAGATAAAGGAATACACAGACATGACAAATGAATAGGTGCTGCAATACTGATTTGAATCCGTAATTACACCTGCATACTTTTAGTCACCTATAACATGGATCGTCTACATTTAAATTGAAAGTACTTAGGACTGGTTAGGTCGGGTAGCTTTGATTGAATTATGGTTTGGAACGATTGTGACACGTTCTAATTTCAGATATGACGGAGATTTCAAATCTCTCGGCGACCCTTCAAAATCTTCGGAGAGGGACTTGATCAGTTGTATTTCATGATTAGATTAGTTGATTAATCATTCGATGTTTTCACGCAGTTGATATAAATATTTGATATTTTCCTCTATACCTTGCAAAACCAACCCTTTTTTTGTCACTCTCCATCTAGCCTCCTATTTGTCTCTTTGACTCCTAACGTATCCCTTTATCTGCAGACAACCATATTCTAAATCTTACCTACTGTTGACCCAAAGAATTGATGAGAAACCTTGATGAAGACAGTAACAAATAAATAATCGTGATCCCACGAAAAAAACTCCAAGTTTTGGTTGACACTGAATTGCTCACTTTCTTGCTATTTTGTTACAGTTAGTGATGTTTTGATCAGAGCTTTCTCAATCATATTTTTCATACTAGTAATATTGGTGCAAAGATCTCAGTTAGCCATTCACTAAAGTGTTTACAGCAAATTTAATTAGTGTTAAGTCTGCATAGAATATAATTTAGACCCCTGAAGATCATATATGAGAAAGCAAAATCATAATTGAAATTAATCTTCTATCATGCTTCTCAATGGTTCATCATGAAAGAGTACTTCTTTCAACAATAGGAAAAGGAAAATAGCATAGGAGGAAAGACCAAAATTGTACAGATGACGCTACACTTAAGTAACTCTTATTTATGGAGTTCATATTACAGTTTTCAGTATTTAAATATGGCAAATTGAAAAACATAGAGATCCTACATTTTATCCAATAAAGAATAGCTTGCAAATGGCAATTAATCATAGTTCATAAATTAGAAGTACCATCTTGTGTGAGATCCTCAAAAATCGACATGATGTCCGACTTTAAATGAGCTGGTTCCACTGTAGCAGCAAATTTTCCTAGGTTTGATGCGGCAGCTCTTCTAACCATAGGCATGTCATCTTGACAAAGCTGGCCATAGACGGTCCTTAATTCTGCCTTCAATTGATCAGATGCACTTGGGTAGGCAATATGAAAAAGACCACATGAGGAAACTCGAGCTGTGAACCACTCACCACCTGCTAATCTCTGAAAGCAAAGGATCAGAGCACGAACAAACAAATGAGTATAGATGTATGTAAATTACATATAAACCAAAACCTAAATAACATGAGGAAAAGAAAGTCAAAAGGCAAGAGGGAAGAAAAGAAATTTAATTACACGGAATCATTCTGCACGAACTAACATAAAAGTCATCTCATAGACTAATTCATGAGGGACATGAATATTTATAGACTACAATACCCCCCAATTAGGACTGGCCGATCATGTTCGGAAGCTGAAATCTAACTAAACTATCATATTATATCTAAGAGAAGTGCTCCCCAATGAAGTTGATCCTCCTTGGAAGACAATATCATTATGATGATCCTTCTTGGAAGTTGATATCATTAATCACTATGATGTGTAACGTTCAGGATAGAAGATGTTCAAAACTTAAAGGTGGCTGCTGACAAGATGAATATGGAATGTCATAATTATATAACCACATTTTGGCTTTGTATTTCATTTTGTAACTAGCCGTACCGTGCTTGTTAGTAGTATGATTATTTCATTAGTTGTCTAGTGGATGATAGTCTGATATGTTTTGGGGAGGAATTACTTAGAAGCTGTGTGGCCCTGCTGTACAGTGTAGCACCAATTAGATGAAGTGTTGTTTGATTAGTCTTATAGGAGGTCTATATAAAAATCCACCCAATAGGATCTCTATACAGTAGAGACAGAAGCTATAAATTAGAGCTTTGGCCTTTTAGTGTTTTGAAATCATTTAAGGGCTTGTTTGGCAATCATTAAAAAATAAAATAGAGTTTTATTTTACAATATATTTGACATTTAAAAAACTCTATACTCTATAAAAAAATTACTCTGTTTTTTACTGTTTGGATTGACTTTAAAAAAAATACTCTATTTTAAATTTAAACTTTCAACACAAAAATTTAAATTTAAAATATAAATTTTTAATTTTTAATTTTAAAATTTTAAAATTTTTAAATTAGGATTTAAATTTCAAATTTAAAAATTTCAAATTTTAATTTTAATTTTAAAATTTTAAAATTTGAATGTGAAATTTTAAATTTTAAATTTTAAATTTCAATTTTCAAATTAAAAAAATCAAATGTAAAATTTAAATTTTAAAATTTAAATTTAAATTTAAAATTTAAAATTTAAAATTTTATAATATTAATTTTAAGTTTTAAACATAAAAATTTATTATTTTAAAATAATAAATTTAATTTTAAAATAATAAATTTTAATTTAAAAATTATAAAATTTAATTTTACAATTTAGAATTTTAAATTTCAAATTTTAAAATTTAAATTTAGATTTTATTTTTCAATTTTTCATTTTGAAATTTTAAATTTCAATTTTCAATTTTTAATTTAAAATTTGAAATTTTATATTTTATATTTTTATTTCAAATTTCAAATTTTAAATTTTTAAAGAGTGACAGACGGGAGGACGAAAGGAAACAAGGAGGGAGGGGTGGGAAAGCGACATGGCGAATAGAGTATTTTTTTAAAGAGATCTAACCAGTTTTTTTTTTTTACTGCAAAATTACTCTCTAATATCAATATTACAGAGTAATTTTTTTACTTAATTGGTTCTTCCAAACGGGCCAACTAAAAAAAAAAAAACAGACAATTTTAGAAAACAGAATAATTTGACCTATTACTCTGTATCAAAGGGTTAGCCAAACTGGCCCTAAGATTCCTCCCAAAGAAAAATCCCTGGACTTTTCTATTTACCAAATCTTGCAGTTTCTATTAGAGGTGACTGAAGCTTATATTATAAGCAAAAACACGAGCAGACAGGAACTTAGATGGGAATGGGAGAGTTAAACCGCCCATGCTGAGTTAGTAGACTCGCTGTTCTTCTGTGAACTAAAGGTTGAGGTATGCCTATCCCCCCATCCATATCAATAATTTTCTTGAAAATGGAAGAGAAAAAGATATAGATAATACATATAATTCAATTTTTGTTCATCATTATATGTCTATCTACATTTAGGTGATGTACTAATTGTGATGAGTTATAGGTTCTTACATAGAAGTTGCATATTAACTAGATGGTACATGATATTGTAAATATGCATCAATATGTTGAAAATGTATTAAGCTTCCAACTGCAATGGTATAAAAACAAATGGACACAACAAAGAAACTAAGGCAGATGTTTGTCAAAATTAAACAAACCAATTAACAACAGAGAAAACAAAAGAGAAAAAGACAGACTTCCCTAACCTTTACTAATGGGACGAAGTAGTCAACTAGATCACTTTCCTTCGTCTGTGCTCCAATTCTACATAAAGATTCAACTGCCTTGTCCCTAACACAAGTTTCCTCAACAGAGCACAACGTCTCCAGTGGTGGGAGAAGAACATGAGCATGCTCCACACCTCCAACATAGGGAATAAAGACACCCAATTCTTCTGCCATTACAAGAAGTACCTCATCGTCGTCATCATTGTTCTCACTAAGGAATGGAATTAGTTCCTTCCTGGTTCTTTCCTCACCAAGAGCCCTTGCTATTGTGGACAGTCTCCGAATAGAGTTCAGGCGTAGTTGAATGTCTTCATTTTTCAACTCGTCTATCAAAATAGCGATTGGATAAAGTGGCTCATCGATTGTAGCCATTCAGTTTCACAAACTTCTTACAGCTGCAACATGAAAGGGAAAAAAAGTCATAAACAGGTAGCATGATCTATTGATGAAATAGAAACATATTACACATATATATAGACATTATAAATAGCACATTTATGGTCGCAAGAAATATTCTTCACCCTTGCATGACCATACATAGACCAAACACTAAAACACCTCAGGGATATGCACTCACAGATGAAGAGGAAAAATTAAGATTGCCTTTTTGACAAACATGAGAACCCTACCCTTGACAATACTAAAAATGCCATTGGTTAAAGATATAATTCTAACTCTTAACTTGAATTAGAGGTACCAGGATATCGTGTAGACTATATAGGGTCTTTCCCTGAGGGTGAACCTGGATTAGGGTTTCAGTTTTCCAGCAAAATAGCAGAATCCAATATGTTTTGTGATCAGTTTCAGTTTTCCCTGGAGTCAGACGCGCTACCATTGCGCCACGGATCCCCTGAAGGGTGAACCCAATTTAAGCTTTCCCTTACAATGGATCAAAATTCCCAACCATATAATTCAACTGAGGAAGAGAGAGAGGCACTAAATACAAAAACTCTTAAAAGGCTGATAGTGCATTCAGTGGTCATGGTTTGCCGTACAAAACGGAAAATTGGGTAACAAGTCATTATGACCCCTCATCTCCATTTTCCCTCTTCCATTCCTCATTTCTTTATGTATTACTCCTCTTTCCTCTATTTTATTGTCATTTCAAGCAAGGATTTAAGTGTCGTGGCACGGAATCGTGCCAAAAACTTGCCGACACGGTACGGCACGGTGCATGCTGGGCAATGCCGATGAGTGCCGGTCACAAAAAATACATGTGTGCCGACACAAAATGGCATGAAATATTTATTTTCTTTAGCAACAAAATTTTCTAATTGCTTATTATGTATTTTTATCAAATATTTTGAACTTTATTGAGAAAATTACTTAGTAATTTACTCAATAAAAGGTTTTGGGCTGTGCCATCGGCATGGGGGCTGTATCGTCCCGATATGTTGGCATGATACGGCACAGTGGATACGGCCCGTGCCAATGAATACTTAAATCCTTGCTTTCAAGTTACGAAGTGAACTTCCCTTGTAATTAGCACTTATGCAGATCTCCTTTTCTTTTTGATATCAGAGTTTACTCTTCCTCTGTCTACTTAACAATTATATTTAATTTTTGATCAACTTGCTTAAAGAAATCCGATAAGATGCCTGTAGTGCATCAAACTCGTGCGAAATAGCAGAGTACTGGTAGAAAGTGAGTTGGAGAAACTATCTCTATGATTTGGGCGAAGTTCCAAGCTCATTTGAGTGCTTTCGACATAAATTTGGCACGAAAATGAGTTTTGGAGAAAATACCATATTGAACTTCGACTCAAAAGAGACCCCGGAACGGTCAAAGTGACTATAAGCATGTGAAGAATGTATTCCGAGCATGTCAGAATGATTAAATGAGGGTTAGAGATTTATAGAGCAAAAACACGTACTTCGAGGCGATATAGTTGTGAGCATATAAGGTCTGGACCTTGGGTTAGAAGTCCGGACCTTAGCAATGGGGTCCAGACCCAGCAGGCGAAGGCGATATAGTTGTGAGCATATAAGGTCCGGACCTTGGGTTAGAAGTCCGGACCTTAGCAATGGGGTCCAGACCCAGCAGGCGAAGTCCGAACCGTGGCTACAAAATCCTAAAAGGTTCACGTTCGGGGACCAGACCATGGGGGGAGGGTCCGAACCATGAGCGCGTAGCAGGAAATACTACGTTCGGGGACTGGACCTTGAGGTAGGGTCCGAACCCTCCGCGTCTGGAACGCACAGTAAGAGTGGTATAGTTGTAATTAAGTAGAGGTAGAGGTTTATTAAAAAGAAGACTTAACCCCTCACACCTCAACCGTGCACCCCCACTTTCTTCCCCTCTCACCCTCACTCTCTCTCCTCTCTTTCTCTCTCTAGAAAAGAGGAATCCTAGGTGGAAGGAGAGCTTCTTGGATGGGTCTTGATCTCTTCCAAAGCAAGAAAAGGGAAGAGGATGTTGTGGAAGAGCTCTAGGAGGAAGAAGACTCCCTTCTCTCCACGTTTTTGGAAAAAAACCAAAGAGGTGAGTTTTAGGGTTTTGGAGTTTTGGGGGGTTTTGTGTTTTAAAGGGGTTTTGATGATCTCTTTTGGTGTCTAAATCTATTTTTAAGGGCTTTCTTGAAGAGAAGGGAGATCAATCACCCTCTTGTGCAAGAGATCTATTGAGGTGGGAGATTTCACCAAAAAGAGGTGAACTAATCTCTTGTTCTTATACTTTTCTTAGATTAAGAAGCATTGTTGTAAAAGTTAGAGCTTTGATTGCATCTTATATATGAGCAAACCTAGGGTTTAGCCCTAAATAGTGTAACAAGAGGAAAAACTAGGGTTTTAGCCCTACAATTGCATGAGTAAGAAAGCCTAGATGTAGGTTGCTCTTGTTTGGAAATGGACTTAGGAAGAACCTAGGTCGAAATGTGTGGCATTAAACTTAGGGAAAAACTTAAGGTGAGAATAGTAGAGCTTTAACATAGAGTCATTGAACTCTAGGTTAGAGTGGCATGGCATAAGTAATCTGGTGTTCTTGGTGCATCGTGAACTCTAGAGTCTTGAACTTAGGGTTAAAAGTATAAAATATGTAATCAAGAGAACTCTAATGTAAATTGATGTTCTTAGGGCATCCTAACTATTCTAAAGTTAATAACCTAAGGTAAAAGGAAAAAAAACAAAGATAATAAACTTTCAGAAGTAATAAAATGACAACGGGAGGGTTACGAGCATATTTCGACTCCTGGGGGAGAGTAACGAGTATATTTCAACTCCCCTTTGCGAAGGAGTGGTAAGGTGCCTTAAACTCTTTCATGACAAGTTGGAGAGGATTCCGCGCATAAGTCGACTCTCCGTGGAAATGGCTCTAAAGGAGCATAAGCAACCTCCGAGTAGAGAGAATTCCGCGCATAAGTCGACTCCCAACGAAGCACCTTTATGGAAGCCTAAATTATAATATGATTAGAGTGACCGGTTGCGGTCGGGTCAGTGGTAAACCTTGTGTAGCGGCTCATTGCCGGTGGTGTAGTGGCCTAGTGTGGCATGGCATAGAAGCATTGTGGCATTTGTGCATGAGCAAATAGTGTAGAAGTTTTCATCTATGGATGCTATTGTAGTATTTACCACTTTCCAATATTATCTTGCTACTAATACTTCCATTTGATCAAGAGATGTAGAGCATGTTTTATGGTGAATAAACCCACTGAGAACTATTCGTAATTCTCACACCCCGTGGTTTACATCTTTTGCAGATCCAAGTGCCGCCGGCGAGACACACAATAGGAGGAAAAGCCCAGTTAAGTAACGGGCATAGAAGGTCTAGCAGTGTACCTTTTTTATTAGAGTGAACATTATATTTTGAGAGAGTAAAGGAAAAACTTGTAAATAAAGAGTATTAATGTTCATTCTAATGCTTTACAGTTTTTAGCTTTATACAGTCGTGCTTATGTTTAAAGTTGAATGTTTAATTTAGTTTCACTCTGATATTTATGTGTATATCATTGTACTCAATGTGTTTCAGATGGTTGTCGTTCCTTTCGGATGTAGTGAGGTCATGCCCGATTGGCGGGTCTGTTGGCATGTCCGAACCGACCAAATTGGCAGTCTCGGGACGTGACAATGCCCACCTGATATCTTCCTCTCTACAATAAAACATAGGGTCACTAGTCTCCAATACCCAACAGCTACAATTGAACCCAATTCATTTTACCCTAGTGGTCATTTCTACAATTGAACCCCAAATCCATTTGAAATGCATCAAATAGGCACTTAATCTCAACTAGGAAACAATCAACCTAAACCAAAAGGATCACATCAAGCTTCAAACTTTCACAGATCCAGGCCAAAAAATTACAGATTCCGGATCTGGGTCACCTCCTAAAACACCAATTCACCCCAATTCCCGATCCATCTACCCTAATGCAGCAGAAAAGGCACATCTACAGAGTCCCAAAACCCTAATTCCCCATCAGAAACCAAAATAACACCAAAATAAAAGTAGAATTGCGAATAGAACACCAAAAAGCTTCAAACAAAAAGAGATCTGTGGTACGGACGTAGGGTTCTTGCGCAAAGTTCAAAGAAATAGAAAAATGCATGGGAAAAGAGAGAGAGAGAGAGAGAGAGAGAGAGAGAGAGAGAGAGAGAGAGAGAGAGAGAGAGAGAGAGAGAGAGAGAGAGAGAGAGCGATCGCGGGCGGGAGAGAGATCTTACCCCGGTGGAGGAGAGCTATGGCGACGTCCCGTGAGAGAGAAAGAGCGAGAGAAGGAGAGGGAGCACAGGTGTATATGCCTTGTTTATTGTGAGGGGAAGGAAAAAAAGAAAGGGAAATGTGATAGGGATTAATACGGAGAGGAAAGGTCTCGGCTTTTGTTAGCAGAGAAGGAGAGGGAGAAGGAGAGAGAGAGAGAGAGAGAGAGAAGGGCACAGAGAAAGGCTTTTCCCTGGACCTGGCCCATCATGGACCATTTTTTTAAAAAAAAACAAAAAATTACCTTTTTGTATAAAAATTCTACTGGTTTTGCGAATTTGCAAAATGGGACCCTTTTTTTAGATTTTGTACTTCTGAATTAAGTGTACCACCAAATAGTTCTTTTTTAAAATAAATATAAAGTATATATATTATATTTCTCAAAAGTTGAAAGGTCTTTCTGCATAACAAATAAGAAAAATATTTTTTGTCCATTCCTAAAGGGATGTACATTTTACACCCTATCCATCCAAGAGTGGAGTGAATTCTACTGGTCACATCGAAGTGACCAGTGGAGGAAGCCCCACCCTTGGATGGGTGGGGTGTATATCATACACCCCACAGCGGGTGTGAGAACTACATCCTACCGTAGTTTTCAGTGGGTATCGTCCCCAAGACCAACGGTCTGCCCACTAAGTCTACTAGAGACATAAGATAACAATGCAATAAGGAAAGGTAAATCAGCAGGAAATAAACTTTACTGCTAGTATGCCTCTATCTATAATGCTCAATGGGTGATACAGATGAAAATGGTGCATCGACTCTAAACTAGTATACTCAATCAACCCAATCGCACTGACTACCACATAGGGTCCAGTCAAACCTGCGCCCACCTACTGCCGTTACATCCATGGAGGACTGGACTTACGTAGAGCGTCCCACACGGACTGCGTCGACAAGTCGCGATAGCAAAGTAACAGGCTCAACTTCGGAGCGGCACTCAAGAGGAGCGACACCACCGAGGAAAGTATCCGCGCATCTTTGTCGGGCTCCAAACGCCTCATGCAGGCTATAATCCAAATCCACGATCAATCAGATCGAAAACAATAACTCAACCCCTAACAACATCTGTCGGAGACACTCAACAGCTCAGGACCACCGTCAACCCAAACGGTTCCCAACACAAAACACCCAACTCACAGATGAAAAAGAACTGACCGACACCGTAAGGGTTCGAGAATCCCGATAGGCCGGTGCCTAGAACCCCAATCAAACAAGAACAGACTCCAGACTCAGCCTTTCGAAGTTCTCGATCCCTTACAGTTCGGGAAACCAGCTCCCTCGGGCAAAACATCCGAAGGGAACCAATCAGGGTCTGGAAGTTTCGGGAGACTAGCAACCAGAACCCTATCAAACAAGAACAGGTTCTAGGCACAATCCCTGTAGCTTTCGTCCCAAAATATGGAAACAACCCCTAAAACCCAGGTCACTCGAACTCTTTCGGGTGAGAAAGTTTGCAAGAAAACAGTTATTACCGAAAACCATTTTGATTTGAGAAGCCCCAATTTAATGAATTTTAGTTCTTTAAGAAAATCAGTTAAAACAAGTTTTATTTTCCAAACCCCGAAGGGCTAATGCCTTCACCCTATCAAACAAGAACAGACTCTAGCGACCCTTCGAAATTCAGAAGGAAAATATTTATTTACTGAAATTATGTGTGCCCAAAAACAGTCCGGGTTCTAGGTCCTGCTATCACCAACTCAACACTACTACGAACATAGTGCTACAGACACTAGTCGGAGAATACCAGACAACCCGGGACCACCGTCGACCCGAATGGCTCCAAACACTAGCCCTGATCTAGCCTCAGCTACCAGACTCCACTAGGCCCCCAGGCACGAGTGTCAATGCATCCCACAATAATCCGACCATTCGACCAACTATCCGGGCGAGGAGTTAAGTCTAGGAAAAAAAAATAGAGAGTGTGGAAAATCTAGAACATAAAAGAAACTAGCCCAAGCAAGAGTTTTCTACTGGTTTGGTTAAATACATGCAAACATATGACAGGGTGCTAGTCAAGGTTCTAATATTTTGTTATCACAAGAAAATAATCAATTTACTAATTTAATCATACTTGCATCTCGGTCCACAAAATAAGTACTTACTTATCATGCATGCATACTATTACATAGAATTAGTACGCCGCCCGCTAATTTTGAAAGAAATCCAACCCACCTCGCTGTTGCCAATTGCTTGTAGACACTTGCAATTGGGCTCCTGCGGCAACACCCTTTCTTTCGAAACAGAAAGCGCAACGGCGCCCACCACGCGCGAACAGTACATCCCGAAAAAGTCCGGCGGTAAATTGTGCAGCAAAACGACACCTCCAACAACAATCCCTAACAGGTACAAGGGCACAGAGTGTCACGCCCCGGGTGTAAACCAGAACCCGGGCTTGTCCACAGATCCGCCGTGCACACGGTATTTCCCGTGTACACGAAGCGCTGGTAACCTGCTCAAATATAAATGAAATAATAAAGGAGCATAAAAACAGAACTAAACTAAAACTAGTACATCTCAGACAAATGCTGGAAATAAAAGTACAACATAACTCTCAAATATACATGTGCCTCTCCCAGCTCACGAAATAAATACATCCAGCTGGCTGAAGCCAGACCCAAAATAAAAGGAAAAGTACAACCGTCTGAGTGTACCGGGGATACTTCAAAACTACTGAACTCGGTATCAGGGAAGTAGCTAGCTAATCAGCAATCCTCTTACCTCGATCCTGGGCAGAGGGTCCCGCAGCTCCAGCAGAGGACTCTGCAAAACAAAGGGAAAAAGAAAAGGGAAAACAGTGGGAGGTGAGAACTACTATAAAAACAGTAGCCTCCCCTAGTGGGTAAACCTCAAACTCAGACATGCCCACTAGGACTACCAGAGGCGAAAAATAAAACAAAGGTGGTAAGCTATAAGTAAAGCTACTGATGAAAAAGCTACCATTAATATGCCTCTAAAATGCCCAGCTAAAAGAATAGCTAAAAGTATGCATCAGAATGTCAAAGCTTGACTGACCAAACCCAATCAATACACCAGTAAACACTGGTACTGCCTGCTCTGCTATCAACTCAAGAACCCAGTATCTGATCGGCACACGGCACGATCCCAAGTATCCAATCGACCGGCACACGGCTCGGCCCTAAGCCTACTCCGGAGTGGCACTCGAGGGGAGCGACCCACAAGAGTAAAGTATGTAACCATAAGTATCTGATATAGCAGGACTGGATCAAGACTCTAAATAAGTGGGTAAGACCATCCACTAAGGAAGCCCGATCCCTCACCTCCAATCTGATGCAATAATAATAATAATAATAATCCGATCAACCGCCCACAGTTCGCGGTTGCCGCAAAACCCAACCATCAATCCCCATCCGTCCCAAACTCTGAATATCTGACTACACTATCCCAGACCCCGCTCGAACCCGAGCACACTGTCCCCTAAGACTAGACAACAGGAGAAAGAAATAAAAAGCATGGTTTCTCCTAAGTTAATTCCAGCATGATAGTGTAGCAGAAAAAGGTGGCCTATCTAGGTGACCATACAAGCATGCAAAAGTCCTTTAATTAATAACATGATTTCAGATATTCTAATTCTTATAAAATTAAAGTATTCTATCTCATGAATATCCACTGTACCAAGTTGCCATAAGCCGGTCTCTATACATGCATAAGATGTCCCAAGATACATACAACATAGAATGGTTTAGTAAAAATACTCCCAAGGGGTTTAGACAATATACCCTATGCAAGAATTAACATTTAATTTATATTTAATCCTCTAGAGATGCAAGGGCTAACATAAGTCCAATTCCCAATTAAGCAAGCCATATGTATTCCACTGGTTTATTAGCAATGTAGTAAAGGACTAGCTCCAATATGCCTAGTGGGTTATCACAAGTAGGAGGATTACAACGGTACCCACCTCGAGCGCTAAATCCCTATCCAAAAGTGAAATCCACGCTCGATCCAAACAGTCACTACAACACTGCACAACATACCCCAAAAGAGTATACATAAATAAAATATATAATATTCCATCAAAATCTGCCCAATTTACAACAGCCCAAAGTTTCGCTGTTTTCACCTGTGAAAAATGCCCAGAAAAATCCAAGAAAAATACTGTCGCGATCCTCGCGACGAACCCGTCGAAACGAGTATCTGCACGCTCAAATCCGAGTTTCCTACGCTGAGATATAAATTCGGCAAGGGAAACACCCCAAACAAAACTATACAAAATTTCAGTGTCCACGAACTCAGGGAGAAGAGGATTTTCACCTTCGAAAAATATCCAGAAAAATCTGAGAAAAATCTAGGAGATTCCTTGCGAAATGTAGATGAAAAATGCCTCTTGAATCGCCTCGATCCGACGTCTGGGCGCAAAGATACAGCTAGAACACCGCAGTGCTGTCCAAAAATCCGCGAAGAAAAAGGGGTCAAATGGAAGCTCGGGAAACTCCAAGGTCAGCACGGAAAATGAGGAAACTCAAAACACAGAGGTTGGAGTCCTACCTGTCACGAGTCCAACGGCGTGAGAATCGCCTGAATCGGAGGTCGGGGTGAGTCGGGGGAGTCCGCACACTGAAAAAGGACGAAGCGGGTCGCCGGTGAACAAGCGTCGCGCCGCGCCGTAAAATCGCAAACCTCAGGATGCGTGCCTCCGAAAAATCCTTAAAGTCCTCCAAAGTATAGTGCACTGTGAGAGGAAGAACTTCCCTGAAGAGCTCTCTGTGAAAAAGGGTCCAGAAGAGCTAAAAAAAATACTAAGGACCCTATTTATAGCCCAGCCCACGAGTGCTATTGGGCCGGATTCGGGCGCATCTTTCGGGCGCCCGAATCCGCCAAGCGGGTCGCACCACTCCCCGTCCGACGCGCCCGAAATGCTGTGGTGATGCCACGTGTCCCTGCAACAGGAAACAGCGATGCAAGTGCCTCCGCCGCTCGCCACGCATCCCTCACGGTCAAAGGTGGTAGCTACGGCCCGCCAACGGAGGGCCGACGCGTGGCGCACTCGAGTGCGGCCGACCGCGCGTCTGACGCCCCCTGCGCGCTCCGTACCGAGGCGCCCCCACCGTGGACCGTGACTTCGTGAGCCAGCCAGTACCATGCTGCCACGTGTCATGCACCCGGTCCACCGAAGCCGCACAAAATCGCTGAGCCGCGCCGCGTGCGCCAACCACTCCGCGCACGCCACGCGTCCCGCCCCCGCGGTCCATGCACCCGCCGCGCCTCCCCGTGGACCGAGCTGCGTGAGCCGACCAATAACAGGCTGCCACGTGGCTTAGGCTGGTCCACGGTCACCTCCCATGCACCGAAAATCCCCAAAAACTTTCGGAAGCCCCTTTTTGGTCATCCGGACTCCAAATTTAACAAGCAAATAACCGTTTTTAAGCGTTTTTCCGCGCTGAATCCAAATCCAACCTCAGTTTGGCCCAAAACCTTTTCTAAAATTCGGCAAATGCAGCCGAAGGCCAATTCAGCTAACAATGTCTCACATGGTCCATCTGTGGCATCCCTTTGATGCACCATGGGCCAAACACACCAACACTAGGTGTTCTACACAGTGGATTCATCGGAAAGGTTGCATGGGAAATCTGGATCACTACACAGAGTTCAAAGACAAAAACTCTAAAAAAAAACCCAAGAACTGTGCCGAAAAACATAGCAAAACACGAGGCGAAACCTGTTAAGGAATTTGTATTGGCATATTTCGTGAAATGTTTTAAGTCTTAAAAATTGAAGATGAAGAATTGTAAATCATAAACTTCAATCTCTAGAAGAATGAATTCAAAAGGATCAGGTACGTTTAACTAGATAATTTTGGTGATCCGAATACATTCTTGTAGTTTAGAAACACTTGGAAGATTTTTCATTGCATAAAAATTAAAAACTGGACAAGTTGGATGTTCAGGATCCGGATCAGACCATTCCAGTCCGGACCCCGAACATAGTTTAGTTCATGCAGAATTCCAGTCCGGAACAGTCCCCACTCAGTCCGGACCCCGAACTATGTGTTCGCTGAAATCGCATGAACAGTCCGGATCAGAGAATTCCAATTCGGACCCCAAACTTGCTTTTCTGGAAAAGTTCTGTCTAAAGACGACAATCCGGATCAGATTTAATCCAGTCCGGACCGCCGAGCGGAAAAATTCCAGATAAGGTAGTTTTTTATTCTTATCTCTTTCCAAAATTTTCTAACCTATAAATAGACCCTATCATTCATCTTTTAGGGTAATCCAAAAAAACGGAAAAGATAATCAAAATCCATATATAGAGAAGAAAGGAAAACATGATCTAATCATATGTTTCTTCGTTTATATCGTTCAATTTGATTCTAGGGGTTCCAAACTCCTATTTCTCATAGAATCAAATTGAAGAATACTTAGATGGTGTTTTCTTATCTATCTTTGATCTAAGTATTTGGCGGATTATCATCACCAACAAAAACAATGATTTTCCCGAAAATCGGCGCGTGGATTCGCGTGGCCTTGTGGATTCAAGGTGTTACCGCTCTCGTGGATTCGGAGCGAGGTACGTTCGTGTGATCGATACGTACTACATTGGTGAAGACCGTGGATTCGGTTGGACGTCATGGATTCGACGTTGGACTTCGTGGATTCGAAGTTGGACGCAAATCGTGGATTCGAGGAGCATTGTGGAGTGAGCGGAGAAGATCAACTAGGAGCGTATGGAAAAGGTTGAGTCGTAGGGTTACGGTAAATCACCTTGTACGTGTTTAATCGTAGTGGATTTCGCCGTGTTATCAGTCCCATATTTTTTACTCCTGTGACGGAGTTTTCCACGTAAATCTTGCGTACTTTATTTATTTTCCGCATTGGGTTATTTTTTACGCAACGATTTGGTGTGTTTATTGTTTACACCTATTCACCCCCCCTCTAGGTGGTTTTTCTCCTATTCAGATCCATATTAACATAACCCACAAAACCTACCTTAACGTCGGTGTGCCGTCTAACTTGCGCACGCACGCACACCCACCTGGCTCCTCGGAACACTTCGCGCGCGCTCCACGGCACAATCGGCGTGCTTGTGGCACTCCACAACTCTCCCACGATTCTCTCCCACGCTCCCAAAAATTCAAGGATGGAGCAAAAGAGAAAAAAGGAGGAAAAAAAAAGAGTTTCGGGCCCTTACTTGCTACAGTGGCGCACTCCTGCGCGACCAACCGGGGGCCGCCAGCTGGTGCCCCCTACTTCCGCGCGACCATCCGGGGGCCGCCATGTGGCAGCACGGGCGCCCCCGCGTCAACGCGCCCGCATCGCGCGCCGCTCCTCACGACGCACGACCAATGGGGCGCCGCCACGTGGCGGTGCCCAAGCGTCCCTGCGCCCCGGGCCGCCCAGCGTCAACGCGCAGGGCGCCCTCGGCCGTCACGCCCAACGCAACGCTGTCGCGTGACACCGCCTACACGCGCCCACACTTGTGCCCCGTCACCTCGGTCGCCGTGCCTAATGAGGCGCGGCCACGTGGCATCTACGCGGGTTCGCTACACCCGGTGCACGCTTGTAGGCTGTGAGCCCGCCCGCGACGGAAAAGAGCCCGTT
This sequence comes from Tillandsia leiboldiana, assembly GCA_029204045.2. NCBI lineage: Eukaryota > Viridiplantae > Streptophyta > Magnoliopsida > Poales > Bromeliaceae > Tillandsia > Tillandsia leiboldiana. The sequence continues at coordinate 7,382,402 of CM055072.1, forward strand.
AGCCCAATTTCACCCGAAAATTGCTATTTTCACTGTTTTCGCATGCTGAGTCCGTTTTTGGCATCCGTTTGACGCACAATGCACTCGATACACCAAAAATAGGTGTTTTCTCACTGCCAACCACATGGTCAAGCCGCACAAAAATTCGGGACACCACATCCTCCCCCACTAAAAGAAAGTTTCGTCCCCGAAACTAAAACACACCACAACCACAAAACCAACACACCCACAACCTGTCACGCCCCGGGGGGTTTGTTTTAGCGGAAACGGCATTTTTTTTTTTTTTTTTTTTTTTGAAAGGTCTCTTTCTTCCCCGGTGCGTGCCCAGACCCGCCGCACATACAGGATCTCTCTGCAAACGGGCAGAGTCTCCCCTGTACGTGCACGGCGTGTGGTTGAATACATCTCCCAAGCAAACATAACCATTCAATCACAACATTCAATTCCATACAACCAGTATTCTAAATATTTAAGCGCATGGCCACTTCAACTTGAAAGGATAAATCCACGGTTTTTAAAGAGTGCCCACCCGGCACTTAAGTTTTGAAAACGAGTTTCGAAATCAGCATAAACCCCAGGGTTTTGAAAACGGTGCCCACACGACACCCAAGTTTTGAAAGCTCATTTCGCAATCCATAAATCCACAAGGTTTTGAAATCAGTGCCCACACGACACTTAGACTTTGAAAACGGTTTTCGCAATCTTTTCTTTGTTTTTGTTTCGCTTTTCAAATGGCCAGTAGGAAATAAAGGGAAAGGTAGTGCATAAACAGATAATCAAATACCGACATCTACGTCGACCCCACGAGGGTATCGGGAACCTCACACATGCCCACAATATAAATAAAAAGCTGAAAAGAAAAGGAAAGTATAAAATTCAGGGTCTCCAACGGTCCCGCAGTGTCCGCCCCGTCCTCACCGCCACCTACCTCTCCCCTCGCCTGGGCCCTGTCACGAAGTGGGAAGTCAGTGACTAATAAATGCCGTGCAGGGGGAATAATAAAAACAAACCGTGGCGACAACCGGAGCAACCACCCTTTTGGGGGGGGGGGAAAAATGGTAACCTGTATATCTGTATCCTGTAATACTCTGCCGCGTCGGTCCACTACCGACGGCCCATACCGTACCTGCAGCACCGCGACCGCGCCGGACAACTAAACCGGCGGGTCGCTCCGCTCGCACCTCGGCGCCTCAACCCCACAGCTAATAAGGGGCCCCACTACGTCACCTCGTGGGTATACACGGGTCCTACGACCTCTTTTCCGGAAAAGTGCACCCCTCACGGTGGCCAAACCGCGGGTGCACGTGTTGCAGCCTCGAGCACAGTAACCACAATATATGAGCAATAGTAATGCAGTAATCGCAATGTATATGAAATAGTAAAGCAGTAACCATGATGCATGAATCAGAATAAGGTAGAGGCGTGTAAACTCATGTTGCCCTACTATTAGCATAGTCGAAGGAAAAACGGTAGCTGAAACATCAAAACACGAGACCACGTAACTATCGATGTGTAGCAATAATCCGTAGCATCTAGAAAAATGATTACTGAAGTGAACGGTAACATATAATATTAAAAAAAAATCAATGTGGTTCGATGCCAAATATCACACTCAACCCACCTGTCGCTAGTAGGCGTCAACGCTCCGCTCCCTCGCGTCCTGGTACTCCCGCGCGGCTCCTTCGCACACCTGCCGCGAGGAGAAAAGCGACGCTCAGACGCGGGTGAAGACGAGAGGCGGGCGAACCGCTCGTCGGGTTCGCGGCTCCCCGTCCGCACGCGGGCCGTGCGCGTGCTCAGCTCCGTACGGGCAACCCCACGCGTGGGGTTGAGCGCGCGTCCGGCCCCGTGCGGGTCACCCCGCACGCGGGGCTGGGCGCCGCCCAGCCCTGCGGCCTACCCCGCACGCGGGGCTGGGCGCCGCCCAGCCCTGCGGCCTACCCCGCACGCGGGCTGGGCGTGCCGCCCGGCCCCGTGCGGGTCACCCCGCACGCGGGTCTGGGCGTCGCCCAGCCCCGTGCGGGTCACCCCGCACGCGGCTGGGCGTGCGCCCGGCCCCGTGCGGGCCATCCCGCACGCGGGGGCTGGGCGCCGGATGGGGGGGGGTTTCTTCGCACGTGCGGCGGATTCCGGGAAATCCGCCGCCTGTGCCTCACCCCTTCCGGTCAAGATGATCAAGAACTCAACACGAGGAAAAGAAACTAAATTCCCGTCTCACCTTGATGAGGACGACGAAGGTTTGGGAAGAGGGGATCGTCCGTTCTCGTAGGTCCGGTGTGGTGGTGGTGGGGATGCGGCGTTCTCCCCTCTCCTCGACCGTCTTCGCTCGGGTCGTGCGTGCCAAAGGGGTAGCAGACTGAGAAGGGGTTCCCAACCCTCATCTCTCAAACCCCCAATTAATTAGCTGTTTTGGTACGATCGAGCCCAACCCGCGTCCAACTCCAAATGCTAACCTAGCCCCAAATTAACCCGGATAGATAGAACGAAATAAATTAAATTAATTTATGTCGGATCCCGAAAATTTACAGAAAATTAGACTGAGCCGGTGCGAAAGAATTAACTAGCTTGAATCAAAAAATATCATTAAATCCGGGTCTGGTTTACCTCAAAAGGGACGTGCCGGACACCCGAACCGCAGCAACTTCGAAAATTTATTCCGGGAGCTTCTGGGGTCGGAAATCCGATCCGATCGCGCCGCCGGCCTCCGCTTCGCGAGCTTTATTCTCAAAAAAATGCCCGCGAGCCCCCGACGGCCTGCCCAGAATGACAAAAGAAAATCAAACCCCCGGACCCCTTTGCCTAAAGGCGGTTCGAAAACCCGCGGCTATTACACCACTCACCTCTAACAACGAGTTTCGTCCTCGAAACTCAAACCCGGATAGGAGTGAAAAGGTCGGGGTAGCACTCCCTCATCTTGGATTCCAGTTCCCAAGTGGCTTCTCGCTCTTCATGGTTGCTCCAATGTACTTTCACGTAGGGGATAGCCCGATTTCGTAGTGATTTTGTTTCCCTTGCCAGGATCTTCACTGGGGTTTCTTCGAAGCTCAGGTCCTCCTTAAGTTCGAGTGCAGAGGTGTCCAGGACATGTGATGGGTCGGGGAGATATTTCCGAAGCATTGATACGTGGAACACATCGTGGACTCGGTCGAGGTTTGGTGGTAGGGCGAGGCGGTAAGCTACTGGGCCGATACGCTCTAGAATCTCAAATGGCCCCACAAACCGTGGGCTTAGCTTGCCCCTTAGCCCGAAACGCCTGATTCCTCTGGATGGCGAGACCCGCAAAAACACATGTTCCCCCACTTGAAACTCCAAGTCCCGGCGCCTCTGGTCTGCGTAACTCTTCTGTCGACTCTGGGCGGTCAGCAAGCGCTGTCTGATAAGGCGCACTTTCTCTTCAGTTTCTTCCACTAAGTCGGGTCCCAAAAGTTTCCGCTCTCCCAAGTCGTCCCAGCAGATCGGGGATCGGCAGCGCCTTCCATACAGTGCTTCGTAGGGCGCCATCTGAATGCTGGCCTGGTAGCTGTTGTTGTAGGCAAATTCCACGAGAGGTAGGTAGCGTGACCAACCGATTCCCCAATCAAGCACACAGGCGCGAAGCAGGTCTTCTAGGGTTTGTATCGTGCGCTCTGACTGTCCGTCCGTCTGAGGGTGGAAGGCGGTGCTGAAATGTAATCTGGTCCCCATGGCCTGCTGGAGACTTTGCCAAAACTTCGAGACAAAGCGCGTGTCTCTGTCCGAGGTGATCGATGCCGGTACCCCATGTAGTCTCACGATCTCGCTGATGTAGACTTGAGCTAGCCGTTCGCGGGTCCAAGTGGTGTGAATTGGTAGGAAGTGTGCTGACTTGGTTAACCGGTCAACTACAACCCAGATCGCGTCGTGGCCCTGTTGTGAACGTGGGAATCCAGTGACAAAATCCATGGTGATCTGGTCCCATTTCCACTCTGGTACCGGTAAGGGCTGTAGCTTCCCTGCTGGTCGCTGGTGTTCGGCCTTTATCTGTTGACATACTAGGCAGTGGGCTACGTATCGCGTCACGTCTTCTTTTAACTTAGGCCACCAGAACGTCTGTTTGAGGTCCCTGTACATCTTCGTGCCCCCCGGGTGTGCCGCATAAGGGGCTCGATGTGCCTCCGCTAAGATTTCATTCTTCAACTCTGGTGAATCCGGCACACAGACCCGCCCGCGGAAACATAGGGTGCCGTCGTCTTTCACCGCAAAGTCAATCTCTTGACCCTGGGGAATCTTGTCTCGTAAGCGCTGTAGGTGCAGGTCGGTCTGCTGTCCCTCCTGGATCTTCTCGAATAGCGTCGGCTTGACCACCAAGGCTAGGAGTTGCAGAACTGTGCCCGCAGGCACCACCTCCAACTGCATTCGCGCGAACTCCGCGATCAGGTGGTCCTGCTTTGTCAGCGCGCTCTCCGACGCCCCGTCCCGATGCCCTTTTCTGCTCAGTGCGTCTGCCACCACATTTGCCTTCCCGGGGTGATATTGGATCGTCAAGTCGTAATCCTTCAGCAACTCGAGCCACCGTCTCTGCCGCAAGTTTAACTCTTTTTGGGTAAAGATGTACTTAAGACTTTGATGATCTGAGAAAACGTTGCAGTGGACTCCGAAGAGGTAATGCCTCCACAGTTTCAAAACGAAGACCACGGCGGCCAATTCCAAGTCGTGTATCGGGTAGTTCCTTTCGTAGTCCTTCAGCTGCCTGGACGCGTAGGCGATCACCTTCCCCTGTTGCATCAGAACACCTCCAAGACCGATCCTTGACGCGTCGCAGTACACTTCATAATCCTCTCCGGGCGTCGGCAGCACCAGTATTGGTGCCTTAGTTAATCTCTTCTTGAGTTCCTCAAAACTCTCCTGGCACTTGGCCGTCCATATGAACTTCTCGCCTTTTCTGGTCAATCGGTTTAAAGGGGTAGCGATCTTTGCGAAACCCTCAACGAAACGCCGGTAGTATCCTGCCAGCCCTAGAAAACTTCGTACTTCTGTCACCGACGTCGGCGGCCGCCAGTCTACCACTGCTTCTACCTTTTTGGGGTCCACAGCGATCCCCTGTGCCGAGATCACATGCCCTAGGAAGCCAACTTCCCGCAGCCAGAATTCACACTTCTTGAGTTTAGCGAACAGCTTCTGCTCTCTGAGGGTTTGCAGGATCGTCCGTAGATGGTCCTCGTGCTCCTCGTCGGTAGTGGAGTAAATCAGGATGTCGTCGATGAAGACTACCACGAACCGATCCAAGAAGGGTCTGAAGATCCGGTTCATCATGTCCATGAAAACAGCGGGGGCGTTCGTAAGCCCGAAAGGCATCACCGTGAACTCGTAGTGGCCGTATCGAGTCCGGAAGGCGGTCTTGGGGATATCTTCATTTCGAACTCGGAGTTGATGATAGCCCGACTGTAGGTCAATTTTGGAGAAGACCGTCGCTCCCCGTAACTGATCGAAGAGGTCGTCGATTCTGGGTAGGGGGTACTTATTCTTCACCGTGACTTTGTTTATCCCTCTGTAGTCAATGCAGAGCCGCAGGCTTCCATCTTTCTTCCGTACAAAGAGTACCGGTGCGCCCCAGGGTGACACACTCGGTCGGATGAACCCTTTGTCCAAGAGATCTTCCAGTTGTGCCTTAAGCTCCTTCAGCTCCGCGAAGGCCATTCGGTAAGGGGCCTTCGTAATAGGCTGCGTGCCTGGCAGCAGCTCAATAGGGAACTCCACCTCCCTCTCCGGAGGCATCCCCGGCAACTCCGCGGGGAAAACGTCAGGATAGTCCCTCACCACTGGGATATCTGCAAGTGTCGTCGAGGGTCGAGTAGCCAAATCCACCGATGCTAGATAGGCCACGCACCCCCCCTCAACCAGTCTTCTGGCCCGTGCCGCTGAAATAACCGCCGGGAAGGAGATGCTCTTGCCCATTATGTACACATGTTCGGGGAAGCCCGGTTCTTGCAGCCGCAGTTGTCGCTTGTCGCAATCAATGAGTGCCTGGTACCTTGTGAGCCAGTCCATGCCCAACACCACGTCGTACTCCTTCAAAGGGATCACCGCCAAGTCCCAAGGGCAGACCAGCCGTCCCAACATAATCGGGCAGGCGGCCACCAAACTGGTCGCCTCCAGAGTCCCTCCCGCCGTTTGCACCGTCAAGGGGGCTTGGAGGGGTGTCTCCTCGAGGTTATGCATGAAAACGAACTCACGAGAAATGAACGAGTGCGTTGCTCCGGTATCGAAAAGAGTTCTAGCACGGGAATTCAAAACGGAAGTAGTACCTGCAAGAGCGTCCTCCGGTGGATCAGTCCCTTGGCGGGTCATTGAGAAAACCCTCCCGCCTGGTTGTGGTTGCCGGTCCTCCTCACGCCGTGGTGCGGGGGGTCTGGAAGCCGACGCCATAGGAGCTTTTCCCCGCCCTGAGTGCTGTGGCCTGGGCGTAGGTGCTCCCATGGGCGCCGATCCCCCGCCTAAGGGGCAGTTGCGGCGGAAGTGCCCCCGTTTGCCGCACCTGAAACAATGGTCGTCTCTTTGGGGGCACTCTCCCGTCAGGTGTCCTCCCCCGCATATGACACAAGGCCTATTCCACGGCCTCGGCCCTCCTGTTGGCGCGCCCTGGGGTCCTGTCGGCGGTCTCCATCTTTTGGGGGGTCGGCTCCCGCTGGAAGAACCCTCCCCCCAGCCTTGCTGGTGTCGCTTCTGATCCCTTAGCCGCGCCGCGTTCTCCCTTCTGGCACGGGTCACAGCGAAACCCCGCTCCACCGTGGTGGCCTTGTCGACCACTCCCTGAAAGGTATGCAGGCCAGCCGCGTTCACCACCTCGAAGATGTCGCTTCGCAGGCCATCGACGAAGAGTTGTGCCTTGTGAGCCTCGTCCCGTGCGACGAACGGGACGCAATTTACTAGTCGGACGAATTCCCGTTGATATTCCATGACCGTCCGGTCCCCTTGTTGTATGTGGTTTAGGTCATCCTCCAACTTTTTCTTGACGCTGCTGGTGAAGAAGGCCTCGAACAGCTCCTTCTTGAAAGTTGTCCAGGACGGAAGAGCGGTACCCTTAACAGGATCGGGGCGTATCGTCTTCCACCACAAGCGGGCATTCCCTTCCAAGCAATGGACGGCTAGGGGAACCCGCTCGTGATCCTCCATAAGTAAGTCTTCAAAGAGTTTCTCCATTGACCCCACCCAGTTCTCCACGACCCACGGATCTGTCGTGTCCCCTTCGAACGTGGGCGGGTCGTGCTTCTTAAAGTCCTTCAAGTTGGCCCGCACTCGATCCCGTTCGGTCATCACAACCCCCCCTCCACTCGTGGCGGCGGCAGCCGCGATAGGGGTAGGCGTGACCACCGTTTCCTCCAGAATAACCCGGCTAGTTGTCCCTGGCGCCGGCCCCGTAGTCGCCGCTGGTGGTGGTGCTGTCGGCGGTGCCGCGGCCGGTGCTGTCGGCCCCGGCGGAGGGACCGGGGCGGCCGTCCCAGGTGCGGCCTGCTGCTGCGTCATCTGGCGTACGTGATCGGTGAGGGTAGCCAATTGCCCCGCCATTTCCCGCAATTGTTGCCGCAGGAGTTGGTTCTCCGCGGCCGTCGACGTTGTCGCATCCGCCTCGGCGTCCCCCGCCGATGACCTTGTACGGGCCATATCTGTCACTCACAAGAAGGTCAAAATTAGACAGTAACTACAACCAGTGTACCCTTTTATGCGAGGAAAGATTCAAACTCCCGCCCCCCGTTCACTCACGTTCTAAAATCCTATGCCCCACCCATTTCATTTATTCGTAGGTATGTGAGGCATTCCCACGGATGTCGGCACTAGCTGTTGTGATTGAATGAAGTCTCTGATACCATCTTAATCTGTCACGCCCCGGGGGGTTTGTTTTAGCGGAAACGGCATTTTTTTTTTTTTTTTTTTTTTTGAAAGGTCTCTTTCTTCCCCGGTGCGTGCCCAGACCCGCCGCACATACAGGATCTCTCTGCAAACGGGCAGAGTCTCCCCTGTACGTGCACGGCGTGTGGTTGAATACATCTCCCAAGCAAACATAACCATTCAATCACAACATTCAATTCCATACAACCAGTATTCTAAATATTTAAGCGCATGGCCACTTCAACTTGAAAGGATAAATCCACGGTTTTTAAAGAGTGCCCACCCGGCACTTAAGTTTTGAAAACGAGTTTCGAAATCAGCATAAACCCCAGGGTTTTGAAAACGGTGCCCACACGACACCCAAGTTTTGAAAGCTCATTTCGCAATCCATAAATCCACAAGGTTTTGAAATCAGTGCCCACACGACACTTAGACTTTGAAAACGGTTTTCGCAATCTTTTCTTTGTTTTTGTTTCGCTTTTCAAATGGCCAGTAGGAAATAAAGGGAAAGGTAGTGCATAAACAGATAATCAAATACCGACATCTACGTCGACCCCACGAGGGTATCGGGAACCTCACACATGCCCACAATATAAATGAAAAGCTGAAAAGAAAAGGAAAGTATAAAATTCAGGGTCTCCAACGGTCCCGCAGTGTCCGCCCCGTCCTCACCGCCACCTACCTCTCCCCTCGCCTGGGCCCTGTCACGAAGTGGGAAGTCAGTGACTAATAAATGCCGTGCAGGGGGAATAATAAAAACAAACCGTGGCGACAACCGGAGCAACCACCCTTTTGGGGGGGGGGGGGAAAATGGTAACCTGTATATCTGCATCCTGTAATACTCTGCCGCGTCGGTCCACTACCGACGGCCCATACCGTACCTGCAGCACCGCGACCGCGCCGGACAACTAAACCGGCGGGTCGCTCCGCTCGCACCTCGGCGCCTCAACCCCACAGCTAATAAGGGGCCCCACTACGTCACCTCGTGGGTATACACGGGTCCTACGACCTCTTTTCCGGAAAAGTGCACCCCTCACGGTGGCCAAACCGCGGGTGCACGTGTTGCAGCCTCGAGCACAGTAACCACAATATATGAGCAATAGTAATGCAGTAATCGCAATGTATATGAAATAGTAAAGCAGTAACCATGATGCATGAATCAGAATAAGGTAGAGGCGTGTAAACTCATGTTGCCCTACTATTAGCATAGTCGAAGGAAAAACGGTAGCTGAAACATCAAAACACGAGACCACGTAACTATCGATGTGTAGCAATAATCCGTAGCATCTAGAAAAATGATTACTGAAGTGAACGGTAACATATAATATTAAAAAAAATCAATGTGGTTCGATGCCAAATATCACACTCAACCCACCTGTCGCTAGTAGGCGTCAACGCTCCGCTCCCTCGCGTCCTGGTACTCCCGCGCGGCTCCTTCGCACACCTGCCGCGAGGAGAAAAGCGACGCTCAGACGCGGGTGAAGACGAGAGGCGGGCGAACCGCTCGTCGGGTTCGCGGCTCCCCGTCCGCACGCGGGCCGTGCGCGTGCTCAGCTCCGTACGGGCAACCCCACGCGTGGGGTTGAGCGCGCGTCCGGCCCCGTGCGGGTCACCCCGCACGCGGGGCTGGGCGCCGCCCAGCCCTGCGGCCTACCCCGCACGCGGGGCTGGGCGCCGCCCAGCCCTGCGGCCTACCCCGCACGCGGGCTGGGCGTGCCGCCCGGCCCCGTGCGGGTCACCCCGCACGCGGGTCTGGGCGTCGCCCAGCCCCGTGCGGGTCACCCCGCACGCGGCTGGGCGTGCGCCCGGCCCCGTGCGGGCCATCCCGCACGCGGGGGCTGGGCGCCGGATGGGGGGGGGTTTCTTCGCACGTGCGGCGGATTCCGGGAAATCCGCCGCCTGTGCCTCACCCCTTCCGGTCAAGATGATCAAGAACTCAACACGAGGAAAAGAAACTAAATTCCCGTCTCACCTTGATGAGGACGACGAAGGTTTGGGAAGAGGGGATCGTCCGTTCTCGTAGGTCCGGTGTGGTGGTGGTGGGGATGCGGCGTTCTCCCCTCTCCTCGACCGTCTTCGCTCGGGTCGTGCGTGCCAAAGGGGTAGCAGACTGAGAAGGGGTTCCCAACCCTCATCTCTCAAACCCCCAATTAATTAGCTGTTTTGGTACGATCGAGCCCAACCCGCGTCCAACTCCAAATGCTAACCTAGCCCCAAATTAACCCGGATAGATAGAACGAAATAAATTAAATTAATTTATGTCGGATCCCGAAAATTTACAGAAAATTAGACTGAGCCGGTGCGAAAGAATTAACTAGCTTGAATCAAAAAATATCGTTAAATCCGGGTCTGGTTTACCTCAAAAGGGACGTGCCGGACACCCGAACCGCAGCAACTTCGAAAATTTATTCCGGGAGCTTCCGGGGTCGGAAATCCGATCCGATCGCGCCGCCGGCCTCCGCTTCGCGAGCTTTATTCTCAAAAAAATGCCCGCGAGCCCCCGACGGCCTGCCCAGAATGACAAAAGAAAATCAAACCCCCGGACCCCTTTGCCTAAAGGCGGTTCAAAAACCCGCGGCTATTACACAACCTACCAAAAAGGATAGAGCCCAACATCAGGAACATCATCAATCCCAACTCTCAGTTTAGAAAACAACCGAAAACAGTGAAAAGTCCGAAAATCTCGAAAGGCCAGTGTTTTCACCCCAATCAAAGAAAAACAGGCTCCGACGCCGTCTCCATTTCTAGACTAGCCTTTCGAAATTTTTTTCCTGTTCGCGAGCCTCGGCGTAAAGACGTGGAAAAGGGAAGAAGTATTGAAGTTGTTCCTGTTGTGGCTGCACAAACGAAGGCTACGATCTACTACAACCCCCTAGGGACACAACCTCAAGCGCTAACGTCTCATCTGCTCTAGTGGTGGCGTATGTCCTTTGCTGCTGAAGCCATCGCTGTAAGAAGGGTACTTCGGCAACCTGTGAAAATAAACTCCTCCTGTACAACTCACGGAAGGGTCACTGTTCTCATTCCACAATCAGTCGTCGCATGATACCACGCCAACCGGTCCATCTTGTGTCTCGGTCAAAGTCTTGGCGCTACCACCAAACCGTCACGTCTGCCGGTATAATCCCTGGTCTCAACTGCACTGATCGTGCTCCACAAACCTTCTCTACTCGCAGGATACGATCAAGAATCTAAACCACTAATATATGTAGCAATAATCCTATCTCTTATCCATGCAGAGATGCAAATGCTCTACTAACACATGCAGGAAATGCAGCGGTACCAAAATGCTCAAGCTCAACGAGCTGTAAGTAAAATCATACCTATGACGACACGATCCGCTGCCGGGGTGTCCTGCACCAGGGATGCATAAACCCGCCCACTGGGTGCTAAAGGTCATCGCTCCGTCTGTCTCAACATCGTAGCCTTATCTGTCTGGCGATGTATCGGAGGGGCTTCCGCTTCTTGAACAGGCAAGGGGGGAGCTGTAGCTATAGGTCGCACTGACAAAACTGCTCGGGGGCATGCTGCTCTGAAATGTCATAACTCCCCGCATAGGAAGCACCGTACTTGTCTCCGGTCACACTACGGCGGTGAATGAGACCCACCGCAAATAACACACCGATCCTGTCGCTGGTGCTGATACTGTTGCTGTCGCAGATACTATTGCTGTGGCTGGTACTGCTGGTATTGCTGGTACTGCTGGTACTGCTGTGGCTGTTGGGGTCCATTAGGTCTCTGGTGCCTCTGGAACCCACGACCCTCAGGGTGCAATCGTGGAGGTCTCGAAGGCTCCTGCCTACTCGCCTGTCCCCCGTCATTAGGCACTGGGCGCTTCACGCCTGAACTCCCACCTGGGGCTGTGTTACTCTCAGTCATAACTACATTCCCTCATTCCACATAAAGAGCTTGCTCTATCGAGGCGTCCAAAGTCTGTAGTCTGCGTGACCGAACAAACTAGTAGATATCTCGGCGCAATCCCCGCTCGAACATATAAATCCTATGCGCCTCATCCCTGGCCGCATGGGGTACGCTGTTCACTAGCTGATTGAAATCCTAGATATACTCCTGCACAAAGCGGCCTCCCTGCTGAAGGTTCCTTAGATCCTCTTCCAGCTTCTGTCTGGCACTCTCGGGGAAGAAAGCTTAAAGAAGAAGACTGCAGAACTCCGCCCAAGTAAGTAGCTGGGTCCTGGGGGACCAACAGATCGCACTCGACGCCACCAAATCTCGGCATCATGTTCCAGAAAGTTCGTCGCCAAGTGTACCTTAAACCTCTTGTTTATGAAGAGGCTCTCAAATAGTCGCTCCATAGCCGCGATCCAAGACTCCGCCTCCCACGACTCCAAACTCCAACCAGAAAAACGGGGTGGGTCGAACTATCTGAACCTCGTCAAACGGTCCACACGCTCCCTCTGCTCCTCTGGCGACAGCGGTCCATCAAGCCTAGATATCTGTCCACTAGTAGTTGGTACAGTAGGGGCTGCCGGTGCCACTGGTACAGCTGGGGGTGCCACTACAGGGGAAGAAGGTGCTAGAGAACGCTCAGGTGGTGCTGCAACTGGCTGTGCCCTCTGTTCCAACAGGCGCATCAAACGTTCCATGGCCTCCTCCTAGCGTCGGACAGCCTCTGACATCTGTGACATCTGGGCCCGTAACACCTGGACCTCTCTCTGCTGGTCCTGCCCTGATTCCTCCCGCTCCAGCTCATCGGAAGATGAAGGCTAAGAATGCGTCAGTACTCTACGTCGTGGAGGCATCGCTCTCACCTGCGACCAAATCCACACATCAGGACAAAACAAACACTCGACCCAATCCAGCGAAAGTCTAGGACATGTCACCCTTTCTTGAGCATTATGTTATCTGCAGCCAATATAATAGCTTAGAAGAATAAACATGCCAATCACTCATCCCATCCCTTGGAAGAGATATAAAACTCAATCATGACTCTTGCTACAAATCACGACTCTCACGCAAGTCATCCTAGGGTCCAACCACAAGCCTAGGGTTTCTAAGTCCTCAATGACCTACATCTTAGGCTCTGATACCACTCTAATCTGTCACGCCCCGGGGTCGAAACTGCGACCCGGGCTCGCCAACCGATCCGCCGTCCATACGGGAAGCTCCGCATAGGCGAAACGTCTAACCTGCAAAAGATAATACTATAGCTATACAAATATCGGAGCTGGAAAGTAAACTACTGAGATATATAAATGCAACTCCAAATAGTACAGATCTGAACCTCACAATACATAAGTCTTTCAAAATAAAACTCTCAAAAGTAATTATATACAATAATCCAGCAGACTGTACTACAAAGCTCCGAAAAGGGGTACAGCCACACTCCAAGGACGGGTAGGGAACTAGCTCGCGACTCCCTTACCTTGATCAGCAGGTACAACAACTGGAGTAGAAACAGGAGTAGCTGCCTCTGGAAAAAATTACCACAGCGGGTGTGAGAACTATATCCAACCGTAGTTCTTAGTGGGTACCGTCCCCAAGACCAACGGTCTGCCCACTAAGTCTACTAGAGACATAAGATAACAATGCAATAAGAAAAGGTAAATCAGCAGGAAATAAACTCTACTGCTGTCATGCCTCTATCTATAATGCTCAATGGGTGATACAGATAAAAATGATGCATCAACTCTAACCCAGTATACTCAATCAACCCAATCGCACTGACTACCACATAGGGTCCAGTCAAACCTGTGCCCACCTACTGCCATTACATCCACGGAGGATTGGACTTACGTAGGGCGTCCCACACGGACTGCGTCGACAAGTCGTGATAGCAAAGTAACAGGCCCAACTCCGGAACAGCACTCGAAAGGAGCGACCCCACCGAGGAAAGTATCCGCGCATCTCTGTCGAGCTCCAAACGGCTCATGCAGGCTATTGTCAGGCCCCGGGTAGACCAGAACCCGGGCTCGTCTACAGATCCGTCGTGCACACGAAATTTTCCGCGTACACAAAGCGCTAAAACCTGCTCAGATATAAGATAAACAATAAAAGAGCACAAGTATAGAGCTAAACTAAAAACTATACTATTTTAGACTGAAACTAAAACTGAAAGTTGAATATAGCTGTAAAACAATATAGTACATCTCCCAGCTCACCAAAATAATACAACCAGCTGGCAGAAGCCAGACGCAAAATAAAAAGAGTACAACAGTCTGAGTAAAGTGGTACACCAAAAGTCTAGCTAAAACTCTCAGCCTCACAGGAGATCTATCTACTCAGCGATCCCCTTATCTCGATCAGCCGCCGAAGGCCTAGCAGCTCCTGCAGAAGACTGCAAAACAAAGGGAAGAAAATGGGGAAACAACAATGGGTGTGAGAACCACTGGTAAAACCAATAGCCCCTAGTGGGTAAATCCTCAAAATCCGACATACCCACTAAGTCTACCAAAGGCTAGAAAGGTAAAGTAGTAAGCTGAAATAATCTGCTGATAAGAAAAGCTACCACTACTATGCCTCTAATGCAGTACTGAATGAAAACGACTGTATGCATACATCAGTGAATAGTATCTACCAAATAAACCCAATCAAATGGTCCTGTATAAACCCATACTTGCCTGCGTAAAGCTCAACCAAAGACCCGAGTCAAACCCGGTCTCTAAATCAATCTCATCGCCCGATACACCAACCCTGTCCATATATCAATCTCATCGCCCGGTACAACAACCCGGTCTCACCTACTCCGGAGTGGCACTTTAGGGGAGCGACCCCCACGAGTAAAGTAACCATGTCACAAGTATCTCAATACAGCAGGGCTTATTCACGACTATGCTCAAAGTAGGAAACTCCGTCCACTAATGAAACTCAACCCCAATCTGATGCAAAGATCGACATCCGGTCAACCGCCCAATATCCGCGGTTGCCGCAACACCCCACAAGTCCACAATCTGGTACAATAATCGATATCCGGTCAACCGCCTAATATCCGCGGTTGCTGCAATACCCCACAAGTCCACATTCTTGTACAATCTCTTCCAGACTCAATAATCTCGGCTACACTATTCCAAACCCCTGCTCGCAACCCGAGCAACATGAATCACATGTCTAAGCAAAAAGGAGAGAAAGGAATAATCATGATTTCTCCTAAGTCAAGTCCCAATATGGTAGTGTAGCGATAAAAGATGGCCTATCTAGATATTCATACAAACATGTATCTGTTCTCAAGAAAGATATAAGAAAGAGTATCATGTAACAATCTCACAAAGGAATAGATCATCGGGTCATAATCACTAACCAACTATACATGTCCATAAAAATCATCATAGTGTACCAGTCTCACATAGATAGGCTAAAAGCTAACCAGAATAATTTATTTAAGCATGATCTCCAATGGGGTGGCGAAACGATAAATAATAAGTCGAGGATCTCTCTAATAGCCCTAGTGAGTAAGCCATAGAAAGAGGTGCTCAACAACCACCCACCTGGAACGCGCAGATCCGGAATCCGATCGGGCTAAAATTAGAGTGCACGTTCCCCCAGCTCCTACGGTTTCAACAAATCCAAAAACTCTCAAAAACTCATCCCGGATTGGCGGCGGCAAGCAAAACACTGAAGTGCTATCCAACAAGTTCGGCAATAATTAGCGAGCGCGTCGCTCAAGTGTAGAAGCCAAATCGCACATAATTTCCAGTTGGGACCAAAAAGAAAAATGCTCACCTCGACCATGAAGAAAAGTTCCAACTTCCCCTTTCCCTGTGTAATGCTGAACTGCCCACAAAAACTGTAACAAAAGCCAAACGCCTCAACAATTAACATCACAAAATCTGTATTTTACTGTTTAGTGCAATAGTCCCCAAAAACAAAAATTCTCACCTGTGAGGAACCCTAAAAAAAATTCCAGAAAAATACGATTACGTTCCTCTCGAAATGTAGATGTCCAGAAAATGTAACATCAAAAAGGGGGTCTAAATATGCTGCTAGAAACCCCATAAAAACTCGAAATGGAGAGGAGCGATAAACAAAGAAATCGAAGGTCTACCTCTCGTGGAAACGTCGCCGCAAAAATCAGCAAAAAACTCTAAGAACTCAGCTCGGGGGAGCCCACGGACGAAGAGTCAACGAAAAAGATCGGTGTCGAAATAGCGTCGAAGCCGGCAAGGTCGGGAAAGAAAAAATATGAAACGGTATTTAAAAATCCTTCGGGATGCCAAGACGCAAAGAGGGCTCGATGAAGAAGCTCTTTGTCGAAAACGGCCTGAAAATCAGATCAGAAAAGCCCTCAAAAGAAGCCCAAAAGGGGCTATTTATAAGTGAAATCCAAAGAAGACCTTTATGCGGGTCAACACTGTTTTCGGGCGCCTGGATCTGGCCCGTTAATCGCCCGGACACGTGGCGCTCATCAGGAGCGTCCCGTATAGCGCCTGAATTATCAAGATCGCGCCACGTGTCCCGCTTCATCTGCTCCGTGCGCCCGGCGCACGCGCGGCGGCTGGCGCCCGGCGCATGCGTGACGGCTGGCGCCCGCCAATGACCGCATGCCACATGGCCGGTCGCGGTCCACGCGCCGGTCAATGCACCGGGTCTTCCGAAAGCTGTCAGCAAATCACACGCCGCCGCAGTGATTGCGGCGTGATGCACGCGGCCTGCCCAATCACAAGCTGCCATGTGGTGGTGCCCTGCGTTCGCCAAGGGCCGTGGACCGGCCTGCTCGCGCCCCGCGCCTCTACGCCTGCCCGCGTTGCTGCCCTTGCCTGCCCGCGGCCGCGCCACCGTGCTCCGGCGCCTGCCCTTGGCCGCCGGCGACTGCCCGGCCTACCTGGAACAGTAACAAGGTGCCCGAAGTGTCACGCCCCGGGTGTAAACCAGAACCCGGGCCCGTCCACAGATCCGCCTTGCACACGGAATTTTCCGTGTACACGAAGTGCTGGTAACCTGCTCAGATATACAAGATATAATAACGGAGCATAAAAACATAGCTGAACTAAAACTAATACATCTCAGACCACAGCTGGAAAGTAAAAGTACCATAAACTCTCAAATAAATACATATGTCTCTCCCAGCTCACCAAATAAATACATCCAGCTGGCTGAAGCCAGATCCAAAATAAAAGAAAATTACAACTATCTGAGTGTATAAGGTACAATCAAAATACTGCTATGCTCGCAGACGGGGTAGACGACTATCTAGTCCGTTATCCTCTTACCTCGATCTGCCGAAGATGGCCCAGTTTGTCACGCCCCGGAGGTCTCAAGATAAGCGGAAAACAGGTTTATTTTTTTTTTGAAATGTAGGTAAGAAATCGAGTAATCGACCTCGCCCACCGGTGCGTGTCAGACCCGCCACATATACAAATTCACCCTGCAAACGGACAGAGTCTCCTTTGTATATGCACGGCCTCACGATTACAACAACGACAATAACATCATTCTTCATAAAATCTTTAACCACACAGTCACAGTCAACCAGTACGAGAGTGTAAAAACATTCAATCACATTAAGAGGATTCTACAAGTTGCAAATGGTACCCATTCCTTTAAAACGTCTACATATTCACAGTAAGGCGGCTACATGGTTTTGAAAGGATAAAACCACAGGTTTTCAAAGTAGTGCCCACACGACACTTGATTTTTGAAAGACATTTTCGAAACCCCTTTTTATATCGTAAAACGACTGCAAAGATTGAGAATAATAATTTAAAATCTACTGTGATATCAAACAACTAACCAACCATCCAGCATGATCCACATCCACACAAATTAAACTAGAGAGAGAGAGAATAGAGATAACCAAACTAAAAGTTCTGACATAAGGCCTCATACGGCCAATAGTTATGACTGCGTTGCCTCACCACCGTCCCGATGAACATACCTATTTGAACCTGTCACGGAGTGGGTAAGGTCAGTGACAAATAAAGTAGATATTACAACATTAATGGACAATAACTTTAAATGAAATACTCTGCACCGGAACCTTTCGCTATCCTTCGTCATGAGTCCACTTTATTTAATTTAATGACACCGTCACGTCAGGGTAGTCGACGATCTCCCCACGCGACACTTACGATGCCTTTTACCCCTTCACGATGCGTGAGCGACATGTTTAGCTATCGTGAAGAGGTCCCTACCCTACACACGTGGGGCACACGGGTCATTCTGACCACTCCTCCGGAAAAGTACACCCATGCGGAGGCCAATCCGCCTGTGTACGTGCGGCATCCAAAACTGGTTTGGCGAAGTCGGTGTAAATTAAGCACCGCGACACTTGGTCGCCACAAATATCAACAAGGGAACGGTACATAATAATGCGAAAGGTCAATTCACTGGAAACACTTCATCTACTTTATTAAACAGATTAGTACAAGCTTTTAGATGATACACTGCACATGATGCACTTACAGCACTTGTTGCATAAGAACCCACCTGGTTGCGGGAAGATCGGGGTACTAGAGGTCTTTGATACTCTCCCGCTGCGCACCTGGACCTAAAGAAGTCCCCAAAAACAACAGTTAATAACGCATACAATTATCAGAAAACGGAAACCCAATTAACTCTGCGCCGAAACCCCAGAACGGCGCCTAGAACTACACTTGACGACTCCTCGCGCGCGCGCACATCCCCCCCCCGCAGGCGTCGTCGCCCGCGGGGGTTGCCCGCCGTCCGCGGACGTCCCGCGCGGTGTTCGCGCGACGGCCGCCGGCCCGCGGGTGCGCCGCGCGGCTCAAGGCCGCGCGACGTGCGCCTGCGGGTAGCGCCAGCGTGGTGACTGCCCGCGCGGCGCCCGTGGGTGCGGCCCGCGTGGCGCCCGTGCGGCGCCCGCGGGTGCTGCCCACGGGCGGCGCCCGTGCGGGTGCGGCCCCCGGGCGGCGCCCGCGTGGGTGCGGGCCCACGCGGGGGCGCCCGCCTTCGCGGTGTCCGCCCGCGCGGTGCCCTAGCGGCACCGCGCGTCTTCCCCGTCCACGCGGTGCCCTAGCGGCACCGCGCGTCGTCCGCCCGCCCGCGTCGTGCCCTAAGTTGCACGGTAATGGCGACGGGCCAGCGGAGACGATGGAGACGGAGACGGAGAAGACAACTAAAAATACGAAAGAACCCCGAAGGTACTACGAACGTAAAAACACTCACCGGATAATCCGACGGGGAATCGACCGATCGCGTTCTTGCTTCCGGTACGTGGTTCGGGGTGATCGGATCCCGCCGTCTTCTTCCTCTTTCTTTCCTTCGGTTAGGGTTTCGCCTTTTCTCTTCCTCTTTTTTTCCTTCCCGTTCTCTCGGTTAGGGTTTCGTTTTCCTCTTTTACGAAAAGTGAGATTTTCCTTTTCGTACGTCCAAATAAATCCCGCCTTTTAATTTCCGTCACTAATTAATTAATTCATTAATTAATTAATCCTACGGGATAACCCACCTTTTAATATCCGTAACCGAATAACTAATTCTCTAACTAATTAATCACACGAGATAAACCCACCTTTTCCTCGGAAAGCGTGCAGGATATTTTGCACGGGTTCCGATGCGCGTTTAGTCACCGCGACACTAAAAATTCCATTCCGGGAGATCACTACATCGGATTTCAGATCCGATCGCACCGTCGGTCATCATTTTTCGCGCTCTTTCATAGAAAAATACTCACGCCACACACCGACCGACTTACGGAAATACGATAGTTTCGATCCACTAAAGGAACACTTTAATAGAATGAGGGTAACATACTACAAAAAAACCCGTGTCATTACACCACTCACACTTTATAAGAAGTTTCGTCCCCGAAACTTAATCATAGCCTTCACTAAACAATTCAGGGAAACACTCCCTCATTTTCGATTCCAGCTCCCACGTCGCCTCGCGTTCCTCGTGGTTGCTCCACTGGACTTTTACGTAGGGGATGGTCCGATTACGCAACTTCTTGTCTTCTCGCGCCAGGATCCGCACCGGCGTCTCCTCGACGCTTAAGTCCTCTTGTAACTTGATAGTGGATATGTCTAGGGCGTGAGAGAGGTCGGGGAGGTACTTCCGGAGCATTGAGACGTGAAACGCGTTGCGTACTCGGTCAAGGTTCGGCGGCAACGCTAATCGATACGCCACCGGACCCACGCGTTCTAGGACCTCGAACGGTCCCACGTACCTCGGACTTAACTTCTCTCTCAGGCCAAAATGTCGGGTCCCCTTGGAAGGCGAAACTCGTAATAACACGTGCTCGCCTACCATGAACTCCAAGTCCCGTCGTCTATGGTCCGCGTAGCTTTTCTGTCTGCTCTGGGCGGTTAGCAGCCGTTGCCTGATCAGGCGCACCTTCGCCTCGGTCTCTTCCACTAAATCCGGTCCCAAAAACTTGCGCTCTCCCAAGTCATCCCAGCATATTGGAGAGCGACAGCGGCGCCCATACAGAGCCTCGTATGGCGCCATTTGAATGCTGGCTTGGTAACTATTATTGTAGGCGAATTCCACCAATGGTAGGTATTGGGACCACCCTTCGCCCAAATCAAGCACGCATGCCCGGAGCATGTCTTCAAGGATCTGGATCACCCACTCCGATTGTCCGTCAGTTTGCGGGTGAAAAGTCGTGCTGAAATATAGCTTGGTTCCCATTGCTCGTTGTAGGCTCTGCCAAAAGTTCGACACAAACCGCGTGTCTCTGTCCGACGTGATGGACGTCGGTACTCCATGCAACCTTACAATCTCATCAATGTATGTCTGCGCCAGCCATTCTCGAGCCCATGTTGTATGTATGGGCAGGAAGTGGGCCGATTTCGTCAACAGATCCACTATGACCCATATCGCATCGTGTCCTTGGGATGATCTCGGGAAGCCGGTCACAAAATCCATCGTAACCATCTCCCACTTCCATTCCGGCACCGGCAATGGTTGTAATTTTCCTGCTGGGCGCTGATGCTCGGCCTTTACTTGTTGGCACACCAGGCAATGTGCCACAAACCGGGCAACATCCCCTTTCAACTTAGGCCACCAGAAGGTTTGCTTTAAGTCCTTGTACATTTTTGTTCCCCCGGGGTGTACGGCGTAAGGAGCGGTATGCGGCTCCCTTAGGATTTCCTCCTTGAGTTCTGGTAGGTCCGGCACGCAGATTCGCCCTCGAAAACGTATTGTGCCATCAGTGCTCATTGCGAAATCGCCCCCTTGGTCGGAGGGTAGCCTGTCTCGCACAAGTTGCAACTGGGCATCCATTGCTTGTCCTTCCAGGATTTTGTCCAATAGGGTGGGTCTGACCACTAGGGTCAAGAGTCGTGCGACCGTACCCGCTGGTACTACCTCCAACCTCAATTGCCAAAACTCTGCAATCAGACGGTCCTGCTGGGTAAGGGCGTTCGTCATTGATTCCACCGTCTGTCCTTTGCGGCTCAAGGCATCAGCCACCACATTCGCCTTCCTGGGTGGTAGTGGAGGGTTAGATCATAGTCCTTTAGTAGTTCGAGCCACCGCCTTTGCCGCAAGTTTAACTCCTTCTGAGTGAAGATGTAGGGCCCCTAAACTCCTTACAGCTTTTTCCCATGAATCCACTGTGCAAACACCTGTTGATGGTGTATCTGGCCCATGGTGCATCAAAGGGATGCCACAGATGGACCCTGTGAGCTTTGGTTGGCTGTTTTGGCCTTCGGCTGCTTTTGCCGAATTTTAGAAGAGGAATTTGGCCAAACAGAGGGTGGATTTGGATTCAGCGCGGAAAAACGCTTGAGAATGGCTTTTTGTTTGCTTAATTCTGAGTCCGGATGCCCAAAAGCGGGCTCCCGGAAGTTTTGGCAGTTTTTGGTGTTTGCGGGAGCCTCCGGCATATTATAGGAGTGGATTTTGGCAAAATGGACGCCGTTTTTGGAATCAGCGCGCGAAAACAGTCAAGATGGGCTTTTTTCTTGATGTTTTTGGGCTGCGGTTACTGTTCACGCCGGAACAGTGTTTCCGGCGATCGCCGGCGGCGGTGGGCAGCGCCGGCGGGCGGCGGCGCAGCCTCGGGCAGGCGGCAGGCGGCGGCACAGGGCGCGGGCAGGGCGCGGGCAGGCGCCCGGGCGCGCGGGCAGGCGCGCGGTCCACGGCACCGGCGTGCGCCAGTGCGGGATGCCACGTGGCATGGTTCGGTTGGTTGGTCCACAGCGCGAGGTCCACGGACTGTGGGCATGTGTGCACGGTAGACCGGGTGGACACGTGGCATGCGGTTACTGGTTCGGTGTTGTGCACCCGGTCCACGCAGGCTGTGGAGTGGTTGACCGGGGGGCAGGTGGCCGTACGGCGGGCAGGTGGCCGTACGGGCGCGGTGCAGGCGGCGACGTGCGCGGTGCACGGGCTGCCGGGGCCACGTGGCGCGACGCCACTGGCGGGCGCGGGTGCGCCGGGCGCAGCGGGGCCGGGGGCGCACAGTGTTGGGCTACGTGGCCGGCCCACGACGTTTCGGGCTTGAACAGTAATGGGCCGGGCCCATTACTGTAGCCGCCCGAAAAATTGCGGCGCCCGGAAGTGGGGACACAGTGGGTATTTCTTCAATTGTTTTCTTCAGCCTATTTAAAGGCAACCCGAGCCCCCTTTCTTTGCCTTTTTCTCTCAACCCTCTCACTCTCTACCCGAGCCCCCTCAAGCAAAATTGTTCACCTCTTCACCCTCGATCTTCCTGCCAAGTTTCAAGGTTTTAGGAGGCTCGAATCCCGAGGTTCCCCATTTTACGGCGCGGCGCGACGTTGCATTCCTGGGTTCTTCTTCGGTGCAGCGACAGTGTTTTAGCTCCCCTGGGCTACCCCGAGATCATTTTATTGTGATTCTTGCGCCGGCAGACTCCTAAGAGGTAGGACTTCATCTTTCGTTTTGGTCGCGCTTTCTCGTTTCGAGGTTTTGGCACGGATCCCGAGGCAAACAGTGACCCCATTTTCTGTGTGGACTTCCTTGACAGCAGCGGGGTATTTTGGCCATATCTTCGCGCACGAGCATCAGACGGAAACGAGCTTATACAACTTTTTCATCTGCGGATCGCAAGCAACACGCTCGTATTTTTCTTGGATTTTTGTGAGATTTATTTCGAGGTGAAAATTACTGTTTTCTCCGTGAACAGTGCACAGTTTTAACACAGATTTTTGTCTGAGTGTATCCCCTTGCCGAATTTTTATCTTGACTTACCGAACTCGGATTTGGGCGTGCAAGGTACCGTTGCGAAGCTATCGACGCGAGGATCGCTGTGATATTTTTCTTGGAATTTTCTGGGCACTTTCTGCAGGTGATAATTTAACAGTTTTGAATCCGAGGTTGTAGGTGGTTATAAGAGCAATAATTGGGAGCCTAAGTGTAATTAGTGAGCTTTGTATTGTACCAGGAATATTTCGGGTGTGCTAAATTGTGGGAGCAAGGATTTGGAGTTTTGGTATTTTCTGCTGTACGGATCCGGTCAGTTAGCACTTCAGGTGGGTGGTTGTTGTACTCCTCTCCTTTGGTATGCCCACTAGGGATGTCAGAATTCCCCTGATGTGTTGATGCTAACTTATTGATTGGTAGTCTTGCATGCCTTAGGGAAATTATTTAATGGTTATTGGATCCATGTGGAATTTGGGGTAGCATGTTGATCGCTAAATTATTCTGGACTGCATGTTTAGGGGCAGAGTAGAAATTGAGGACTACAAATTGATGATTGCTCATATGTGACTGTCACTTTAGCCTTTATTCTCTAAACTGATTATTCTTGGAAAATGGATAAAATATTGAGACAATGCATAATTAAACGAGTCACTTAATTATGTCATCTTTTACTGCTATACTATCTTTTGGGACTTGACTTAGGAGAAACCATGCATTTATGCTTTTCTTCTCCTAGTATTGATAGACTTGCGGCATAGTCGCTCGGGTTCGAGCGGGTGTTGGACAGTGTAGTCAGGTATTGGGGATTTGGGACAGGTTGGGCTCTTGACAGGGTGTTGCGGCGACCACGGATTTTGGGTGGTTGACCGGGTTATTACTATTGCATCAGATTGGGCGTTTTGGGGATTGAGTTTTATTTAGTGGACGGAGTTTTCCACGTTGATCATAGCCATGATCCAGTCCTGCTATTATGAGACAGTGGTTACAGAGATACTTGATTCAGTGATGCTTGATACTGTGATACTTTACTCGTGTGGGTCGCTCCCCTCGAGTGCCACTCCGGAGTAGGCTTTCCACGGTGCAGAGCGCCGGGCACCAGGCTGGGTTCTTGAGCTCGACAGCAGAGCAGGCAGTGCCAGTGTTCACTGGCGGACAGATTGGGTCATTTTGACAGGCTTCTAGATTCTGATGCATCACTTTCTCCATCCTTATTGGTTGGTCATGTAGAGGCATATTAGGGATAGCATTTTATCAGATGCTTCATTATATGCACCCCCATTTCTTCTCCTCTCCCCCTTTTTGCCTCTGATTACCTGGTGGGCATATTTGAGCTGAGGCTTTACCCACTAGGGGAGGCTACTGTTTATAGTAGTACTTACCCCCCATTGTCTTTTCTTGTTTCTTTCTTCCCCTTTGTTTTGCAGAGTCCTCTGTGGGAGTTGCTGGGCCGTCAGCAACTGATCGAGGTAAGCGGATTGCAGACTAGATAGAGAGCCACCCGAGGGTTGTAGCACGTAGCTGGAGCTTTTGGGTACCTGGTCTTCTCAGACAGCTTTTGTTTATTTCTTTTTGGGTCTGGCTTTTGCCAGCTATTTGTATATTTAGTGGTGAGCTGGGAGAGACATCTGTATTTTATTCCACTGTTGTACTCTTTTACTTCCAGCTTCTGTCTGAGATACAGTAGTTTTAGTTTAGCTCTGATTTTTATGCTCTATTATTATTATTTCTTATCTGAGCAGGTTACCGACGCTTCGTGTATGTGGGAAATACCGCATGCACGGCGGATCTGTAGACGGGCCCGGGTTCTGGTTTACACCCGGGGCGTGACAGATTAAGTTGGTATCAGAGCTTAGGGATAGGTCAGTTGGGACTTAGGAAACCCTAGGCTTTTGGACAGACCCTAGGATGATAGGGCGTGAGTGGCGTAACATTTTGCGAAAGTCGGTGATTTTATAGTTGACTCTTCCTGTGAGTGAAGAGAGATCGACATAGCCTATTTCTGTTGGACCATTATGTTGGCTGCAGACAACATAAGGTGACAGAAATAGGAGGATGTCTTTTGACTTTCGCCAGATTGGGTCGTGTGGGGTTTGGTTGCTGATGATTGGTTTCTTGTGGCAGGATGCCTCCTCGACGTCGGATTCCCACTCGGGGTGTCCCTTCACCCCCTGTTGAGCCAGAGCAGCCGACACCCCCCGAGCTTACTGAGTTGAGGGCCTTGGTGGCCCAGTTGGAGGAGGGTCAGCGCCGCCAGGAGCAGAGGATTGAGCAGCTGCTTGCTCAGAGGGAGGCACCACCCCCAGCTGTTCCTGAGGCCCCTGTGCCTCTTGTTGCGCCTTTTGTGCTGTCGGCACCATCTTCGAGTAGCGGGGCTCCTGGAGCTATTCAGCCTTTGACTGCGGAGGAGGAGCGGGATTTTGCTGACAAACTCGCTGCGTTTGTTAAGCGGGGACCACCTAGATTCTCGGGGCGGGATGCTCAGCCCCGGGCTGTTGGTTGATGGCTTTCTGCGATGGAGAAGCTTTTTCGGGACTTCTTCATCGACCCGAGGTACCAGTGCACATGGCGGTGCACTGTTTGGACGGAGATGCTGATTTTTGGTGGCAGCGGGTAGAGCCACCGGAGTTCCGGATTACTCGGCAGTTGCCTTGGGAGGAGTTCAAACGGATGGTGTTGGACACCTATTTTTCTACCAGTGTGAAGAAGAAGTTGGAGGATGACTTGAAGAATCTGCAGCAGGGCGATCGATCGGCCCATCTCTATTTTCAGGAGTTCATGGAATTGCTGAACTGTGTGCCCTTCGTCGCTCGTGACGGTCCACACCAGGTTGAGTTGTTCGAGGGAGGCCTCCGTCCAGAGATTTACACACTGGTGCATGCTCAGAGATTTCAGACTCTGGAGGCAGCCGCAGAGCATGCACAGTGGGTGGAGAGAGGTGATCAGGTGGTGGCCAGACAGAGGGCCGCGGTCGCGCAGAGTTCCGACAGGAAGCGACCAGCCCCAGAGGACGGGGGACAGGCCAGCTCATGGAGACCGCCACGGCCGCCGCAGTCCCAGTCTTATGGCCGTGGGCGATCTGAGAGGAGAGGGCCTGGTGGACCCCAGAGACCGCAGCAGCATCAGCAGCAGCACCAGCAGCAGAGATCGCAGCAGAGGCCGCAGAGATCTCAGCAGCAGTCCTCGAGACAGCAGCAGCAGCAGCCGAGACAGCCCCGATCTTCTGACCGATGTATCTTCTGTGGAGGTCAGCATGCCGCCATCACTTGTGACCAGAGATGGGGTCGATGCTTCCGTTGTGGACAGCCGGGGCATGTGCGAGCTACCTGCCCCCTTACTACTTCCTCGGCACCTTCTTCTGCGTCGGCTCCATATCCCCCTCAGCAGCAGCGGCCATCAGCTCAGCGGCCTTATGCTCCAGCGAGCAGGCCGTCCACCTCCTATCCTACAGATTCCCGACCTCCTGCACCGAGCGGGCGGGTGTATGCCGCCCAGTTGGCGGATTCTCCAGCGGCAGACCTGGTGGTGGCAGGTATTATTCTACTCTTTGGTATTCGGACTCGTACTTTATTCGACACTGGAGCATCTCATTCTTTCATTAGTCGAGCATTTGCATCCCTGCATGGTTTAGAGTTAGAGTCCTTGTCAAATGCATTAGAGGTGCGGATTCCCGATCACATTTTGCATGTCGAGGAGCATTGTGTGGCATGCCCGTACAGTTGGGGCCTTGGGTATTGCCTGCAGACTTGCTTGTCTTGCAGCAGCTCCATGATTTTGACTTGGTGTTGGGGATGGATTGGCTATCCCGGTACTCCGCCACTATCGACTGCAGTGAGAGGACGGTGACTCTTCGTGAGCCAGGACAGGAGGAGTTCATCTTCAGAGGCTGCCAGAGCACGCTATTCGCAGCGACCATTTCCTCGGCGAGGGCTAGGAGGATGTTGAGCAGAGGTTGTACTGCCTTTTTGGCCACGGTTGTGGAGGTGCCTACGGCGGCACTGGGACTCGAGGATATCCCTATTGTCCGAGAGTTCCCAGATGTGTTTCCCCCAGAGCTGACGACGATGCCGCCGGAGAGGGAGATTGAGTTCATGATTGATGTGGTCCCTGGGACTGCACCAATCTCAAAGGCACCCTATAGGATGGCGCCAGCCGAGTTAAGGGAGTTGAAAGCCCAGCTTCAGGATCTTTTGGATAGGGGCTTCGTCCGACCCAGTGTTTCTCCGTGGGGAGCGCCTGTGTTGTTTGTTAAGAAGAAGGATGGGTCACTTCGATTGTGCGTGGATTATAGGGAATTGAACAAAGTGACCATCCGGAACAAGTATCCCCTCCCCAGGATAGATGATTTGTTTGATCAGTTACAGGGAGCATCTGTGTTCTCGAAGATTGATCTGCAGTCCGGTTACCACCAGCTTAGGGTGAGGGCCGAGGACATCTCCAAGACGGCTTTCAGATCGCGGTACGGGCATTATGAGTTCACGGTAATGCCTTTTGGGCTGACTATGCCCCTGCCGCATTCATGGACTTGATGAACAGGATTTTTCAGCCGTTTTTGGATCGGTTTGTGGTGGTGTTCATTGATGATATTTTGATCTACTCCCGGAGTGATCTGGAGCACGAGGAGCACTTGAGGACCGTGCTACAGCTTCTGCGAGAGAAGAAGCTGTATGCTAAGTTCAAAAAGTGTGAGTTTTGGCTCCGGGAGGTTGCCTTTCTGGGTCATGTTGTTTCAGCTGCTGGAGTGGCGGTGGATCCGGCCAAGGTGGATTCTATTAGAGGTTGGCCGAGGCCGACGACTATCACCGAGGTGCGGAGCTTTCTTGGATTGGCGGGCTACTACCGGCGCTTTGTGGAAGGCTTGCGAAGCTTTCCTCTCCCCTCACTCGTCTGACTAGGAAAGGGGTTAAGTTTGTTTGGAGCGAGACTTGCCAGAGCTGTTTTGAGGAGCTGAAGCAGAGGTTGATGACCGCTCCAATCCTTGCCCTCCCAGTTATGGGGGAAGGATTTGTGATCTACAGTGATGCCTCACATAGTGGTCTGGGGTGTGTGGTTGATGCAGCATGGTAGGGTAATTGCCTATGCTTCGCGGCAATTGAAGGACTATGAGAAAAATTACCCTACTCATGATCTGGAGTTGGCAGCGGTGGTGTTTGCTCTGAAGCTGTGGCGGCATTATTTGTATGGAGAGCATTGCGAGATATATACTGATCACAAGAGCTTGAAGTATCTGTTCACCCAAAAGGAGCTGAATTTGAGGCAACGCCGGTGGTTGGAGTTGTTAAAGGATTACGATCTGAGTATCCTTTACCATCCCGGCAAGGCCAATGTCGTGGCAGATGCTTGAGTAGGAGGACGAGTCTGAGCTTATTGATCTCGCAGCAGGCGCCGTTGGTCGAGCAGATGAGGCGGTTACAGTTGGAGGTAGTATCCCCTGGGGTCTCTGCTAGACTCATGTCTATGGTCTTGCAGCCCACTCTGTTGGAGAGGATCAGGGACACTCAGAGTGAGGACCCCCACTTGATGAGGATCAGGACGCAGTTTCAGGAGGATCAGACAGGGGATTTTTCTGTGGATAGCTCGGGAGTACTGCGGTACAGGAACCGAGTGTGTGTGCCTATGGATCAGGAGATTAGAGATCAGATTTGAGGGAGGCCCATTTTACACCTTATACCATCCATCCTGGAGGTACTAAGATGTATAAGGACCTTAAGGCACAGTGTTGGTGGCCCGGGATGAAGCGGGACATTGGGAGATTCGTAGCTCATTGGTTTAACTTGCCAGCAAGTGAAAGCAGAGCATCGCGTTCCTGCTGGTAAGTTGCAGAGTCTTCCAATTCCCGAGTGGAAATGGGACCACGTCACTATGGATTTCGTCGCTGGATTGCCGAGGGCGCAGAGCGGGGCTGATGCGGTCTGGGTTATTGTTGACAGACTCACCCAAGTCGGCGCACTTCTTACCGGTTCAGATGACCTGGTCACTGGAGCGTTTGGCACAGTTATATCTGGATGAGATAGTGAGGCTTCACGGCATACCTGCTTCGATTGTGTCAGATCGAGACCCGAGATTCGTATCACGCTTTTGGGGGAGTTTGCATTCTGCATTGGGGACTCAGCTCAGGTTTAGCACCGCTTATTCCACCCACCAGACCGATGGACAGTCAGAACGCACCATACAGACCCTTGGGATATGCTGAGAGCGTGCGTTATGGATTTGGAGGAGGGTGGTATCGGCACTTGTCTTTGGTTGAGTTCGCGTACAACAACAGCTATCAGGCGAGCATCCAGATGGCGCCGTTTGAAGCGTTGTATGGACGCAAGTGTCGGTCTCCCTTATATTGGAGTGACGTGGGTGAGAGGAGGACTTTGGGACCGGATTTACTTTTGGAGGCAGAGGAAAAAGTCAGGATATTCGCCGGCATCTTGAAACAGCCCAGAGGTCGTCAGAAGAGCTACGCCGATACTCGACGGCGAGACCTGGAGTTTCAGGTTGGTGATCATGTCTTCTTGAAGGTCTCGCCCTCGAAAGGGGTCCGGAGATTTGGAGTACGGGGGAAAGCTCAGTCCCCGCTTTATTGGACCCTTTGAGGTACTTGAACAGAGTTGGTCCTGTGGCATACAGAGTTGCTTTACACCCCCGCGCCTGGCCGGAGTTCATGATGTCTTCATGTCTCAGCTCTGAGGAGATATGTTTTTGACCCGTCGCACGTGATTGACCTTCCCTTTGTTGGAGATCGGCGAGGACTTGGTCTACGAGGAGCGCCCGTTGCGAATTCTGCTCGTGAGGTGAGGGAATTGCGCAATCGGGCCATTCCGTATGTGAAGATCCTGTGGAGCAATCACGAGGAGCGAGAGGCCACTTGGGAGCTGGAGACAGTGATGAGAGATGCCTACCCCTTTTTGTTCGAGGCTTCTATTTGAGGTACGTCTGTTCTGTTTTCTTTGTTTCGGGGACGAAACTTTTTTTAGTGGGGAGGATGTAGGGCCCCTAAACTCCTTACAGCTTTTTCCCATGAATCCACTGTGCAAACACCTGTTGATGGTGTATCTGGCCCATGGTGCATCAAAGGGATGCCACAGATGGACCCTGTGAGCTTTGGTTGGCTGTTTTGGCCTTCGGCTGCTTTTGCCGAATTTTAGAAGAGGAATTTGGCCAAACAGAGGGTGGATTTGGATTCAGCGCGGAAAAACGCTTGAGAATGGCTTTTTGTTTGCTTAATTCTGAGTCCGGATGCCCAAAAGCGGGCTCCCGGAAGTTTTGGCAGTTTTCGGTGTTTGCGGGAGCCTCCGGCATATTATAGGAGTGGATTTTGGCAAAATGGACGCCGTTTTTGGAATCAGCGCGCGAAAACGGTCAAGATGGGCTTTTTACTGGATGTTTTTGGGCTGCGGTTACTGTTCACGCCGGAACAGTGTTTCCGGCGATCGCCGGCGGCGGCGGGCAGCGCCGGCGGGCGGCGGCGCAGCCTCGGGCAGGCGGCAGGCGGCGGCACAGGGCGCGGGCAGGGCGCGGGCAGGCGCCGGGCGCGCGGGCAGGCGCGCGGTCCACGGCACCGGCGTGCGCCAGTGCGGGATGCCACGTGGCATGGTTCGGTTGGTTGGTCCACAGCGCGAGGTCCACGGACTGTGGGCATGGGTGCACGGTAGACCGGGGTGGACACGTGGCATGCGGTTACTGGTTCGGTGTTGTGCACCCGGTCCACGCAGGCTGTGGAGTGGTTGACCGGGGGCAGGTGGCCGTACGGCGGGCAGGTGGCCGTACGGGCGCGGTGCAGGCGGCGACGTGCGCGGTGCACGGGCTGCCGGGGCCACGTGGCGCGACGCCACTGGCGGGCGCGGGTGCGCCGGGCGCAGCGGGGCGGGGGCGCACAGTGTTGGGCTACGTGGCCGGCCCACGACGTTTCGGGCTTGAACAGTAATGGGCCGGGCCCATTACTGTAGCCGCCCGAAAAATTGCGGCGCCCGGAAGTGGGGACACAGTGGGTATTTCTTCAATTGTTTTCTTCAGCCTATTTAAAGGCAACCCGAGCCCCCTTTCTTTGCCTTTTTCTCTCAACCCTCTCACTCTCTGCCCGAGCCCCCTCAAGCAAAGTTGTTCACCTCTTCACCCTGATCTTCCTGCCAAGTTTCAAGGTTTTAGGAGGCTCGAATCCCGAGGTTCCCCATTTTACGGCGCGGCGCGACGTTGCATTCCTGGGTTCTTCTTCGGCGCAGCGACAGTGTTTTAGCTCCCCTGGGCTACCCCGAGATCATTTTGCTGTGATTCTTGCGCCGGCAGACTCCTAAGAGGTAGGACTTCATCTTTCGTTTTGGTCGCGCTTTCTCGTTTCGAGGTTTTGGCACGGATCCCGAGGCAAACAGTGACCCCATTTTCTGTGTGGACTTCCTTGACAGCAGCGGGGTATTTTGGCCATATCTTCGCGCACGAGCATCAGACGGAAACGAGCTTATACAACTTTTTCATCTACGGATCGCAAGGAACACGCTCGTATTTTTCTTGGATTTTTGTGAGATTTATTTCGAGGTGAAAATTACTGTTTTCTCCGTGAACAGTGCACAGTTTTAACACAGATTTTTGTATGAGTGTATCCCCTTGCCGAATTTTATCTTGACTTACCGAACTCGGATTTGGGCGTGCAAGGTACCGTTGCGAAGCTATCGACGCGAGGATCGCTGTGATATTTTTCTTGGAATTTTCTGG
Organism: Tillandsia leiboldiana; assembly: GCA_029204045.2. Lineage (NCBI taxonomy): Eukaryota > Viridiplantae > Streptophyta > Magnoliopsida > Poales > Bromeliaceae > Tillandsia > Tillandsia leiboldiana. The sequence continues at coordinate 7,413,959 of CM055072.1, forward strand.
GCACTTTCTGCAGGTGATAATTTAACAGTTTTGAATCCGAGGTTGTAGGTGGTTATAAGAGCAATAATTGGGAGCCTAAGTGTAATTAGTGAGCTTTGTATTGTACCAGGAATATTTCGGGTGTGCTAAATTGTGGGAGCAAGGATTTGGAGTTTTGGTATTTTTTGCTGTACGGATCCGGTCAGTTAGCACTTCAGGTGGGTGGTTGTTGTACTCCTCTCCTTTGGTATGCCCACTAGGGATGTCAGAATTCCCCTGATGTGTTGATGCTAACTTATTGATTGGTAGTCTTGCATGCCTTAGGGAAATTATTTAATGGTTATTGGATCCATGTGGAATTTGTGGTAGCATGTTGATCGCTAAATTATTCTGGACTGCATGTTTAGGGGCAGAGTAGAAATTTGAGGACTACAAATTGATGATTGTTCATATGTGACTGTCACTTTAGCCTTTATTCTCTAAACTGATTATTCTTGGAAAATGGATAAAATTTGACAATGCATAATTAAACGAGTCACTTAATTATGTCATCTTTTTACTGCTATACTATCTTTTGGGACTTGACTTAGGAGAAACCATGCATTTATGCTTTTCTTCTCCTAGTATTGATAGACTTGCGGCATAGTCGCTCGGGTTCGAGCGGGTGTTGGACAGTGTAGTCAGGTATTGGGGATTTGGGACAGGTTGGGCTCTTGACAGGGTGTTGCGGCGACCACGGATTTGGGTGGTTGACCGGGTTATTACTATTGCATCAGATTGGGCGTTTTGGGGATTGAGTTTTTTTAGTGGACGGAGTTTTCCACGTTGATCATAGCCATGATCCAGTCCTGCTATTATGAGACAGTGGTTACAGAGATACTTGATTCAGTGATGCTTGATACTGTGATACTTTACTCGTGTGGGTCGCTCCCCTCGAGTGCCACTCCGGAGTAGGCTTTCCACGGTGCAGAGCGCCGGGCACCAGGCTGGGTTCTTGAGCTCGACAGCAGAGCAGGCAGTGCCAGTGTTCACTGGCGGACAGATTGGGTCATTTTGACAGGCTTCTAGATTCTGATGCATCACTTTCTCCCATCCTTATTGGTTGGTCATGTAGAGGCATATTAGGGATAGCATTTTATCAGATGCTTCATTATCTGCACCCCCATTTCTTCTCCTCTCCCCTTTTGCCTCTGATTACCTGGTGGGCATATTTGAGCTGAGGCTTTACCCACTAGGGGAGGCTACTGTTTATAGTAGTACTTACCCCCCATTGTCTTTTCTTGTTTCTTTCTTCCCTTTGTTTTGCAGAGTCCTCTGTGGGAGTTGCTGGGCCGTCAGCAACTGATCGAGGTAAGCGGATTGCAGACTAGATAGAGAGCCACCCGAGGGTTGTAGCACGTAGCTGGAGCTTTTGGGTACCTGGTCTTCTCAGACAGCTTTTGTTTATTTCTTTTTGGGTCTGGCTTTTGCCAGCTGTTTGTATATTTAGTGGTGAGCTGGGAGAGACATCTGTATTTTATTCCACTGTTGTACTCTTTTACTTCCAGCTTCTGTCTGAGATACAGTAGTTTTAGTTTAGCTCTGATTTTTATGCTCTATTATTATTATTTCTTATCTGAGCAGGTTACCGACGCTTCGTGTATGTGGGAAATACCGCATGCACGGCGGATCTGTAGACGGGCCCGGTTTCTGGTTTACACCCGGGGCGTGACC
>CM055072.1:7415750-7461606 GCA_029204045.2 Tillandsia leiboldiana
TGTCACGCCCCGAGGTCTCAAGATAACGAAAACCAGGTTTTATATTTTTTTTTGAAATGTAGGTAAGAAATCGAGTAATCGACCTCGCCCACCGGTGCGTGTCAGACCCGCCACATATACAAATTCACCCTGCAAACGGACAGAGTCTCCTTTGTATATGCACGCCTCACGATTACAACAACGACAATAAAATCATCTTCATAAAATCTTAACCACACAGTCACAGTCAACCAGTACGAGAGGTAAAAACATTCAATCCTTAAGAGGATTCTACAAAGTTGCAAATGGTCCCATTCCTTTAAAACGTCTACATATTCACAGTAAGGCGGCTACTGGTTTTGAAGGATAAACCACAGGTTTTCAAAGTAGTGCCCACACGACACTTGATTTTTGAAAGACATTTTCGAAACCCCTTTTTATATCGTAAAACGACTGCAAAGATTGAGAATAATAATTTAAAATCTACTGTGATATCAAACACTAACCAACCATCCAGCATGATCCACATCCACACAAATTAAACTAGAGAGAGAGAGAATAGAGATAACCAAACTAAAAGTTCTGACATAAGGCCTCATACGGCCAATAGTTATGACTGCGTTGCCTCACCACCGTCCCGATGAAATACCTATTTGAACCTGTCACGAGTGGGTAAGGTCAGTGACAAATAAAGTAGATATTACAACATTAATGGACAATACTTTAAATGAAATACTCTGCACCGGAACCTTTCGCTATCCTTCGTCATGAGTCCACTTTATTTAATTTAATGACACCGTCACGTCAGGGTAGTCGACGATCTCCCCACGCGACACTTACGATGCCTTTTACCCCTTCACGATGCGTGAGCGACATGTTTAGCTATCGTGAGAGGTCCTACCTACACACGTGGGGCCACACGGGTCATTCTGACCACTCCTCCGGAAAAAGTACACCCATGCGGAGGCCAATCCGCCTGTGTACGTGCGGCATCCAAAACTGGTTTGGCGAAGTCGGTGTAAATTAAGCACCGCGACACTTGGTCGCCACAAATATCAACAGGGAACGGTACATAATAATGCGAAAGGTCAATCACTGGAAACACTCATCTACTTTATTAAACAGATTAGTACAAGCTTTAGATGATACACTGCACATGATGCACTTACAGCACTTGTTGCATAAGAACCCACCTGGTTGGGGAAGATCGGGGTACTAGAGGTCTTTGATACTCTCCCGCTGCGCACCTGGACCTAAAGAAGTCCCCAAAAACAACAGTTAATAACGCATACAATTATCAGAAAACGGAAACCAATTAACTCTGCGCCGAAACCCCAGAACGGCGCCTAGAACTACACTTGACGACTCCTCGCGCGCGCGCACATCCCCCCCCCGCAGGCGTCGTCGCCCGCGGGGGTTGCCCGCCGTCCGCGGACGTCCCGCGCGGTGTTCGCGCGACGGCCGCCGGCCCGCGGGTGCGCCGCGCGGCTCAAGGCCGCGCGACGTGCGCCTGCGGGTAGCGCCAGCGTGGTGACTGCCCGCGCGGCGCCCGTGGGTGCGCCCGCGTGGCGCCCGTGCGGCGCCCGCGGGTGCTGCCCACGGGCGGCGCCCGTGCGGGTGCGGCCCCCGGGCGGCGCCCGCGGGGGTGCGGGCCCACGCGGGGGCGCCCGCCTTCGCGGTGTCCGCCCGCGCGGTGCCCTAGCGGCACCGCGCGTCTTCCCCGTCCACGCGGTGCCCTAGCGGCACCGCGCGTCGTCCGCCCGCCCGCGTCGTGCCCTAAGTTGCACGGTAATGGCGACGGGCCAGCGGAGACGATGGAGACGGAGACGGAGAAGACAACTAAAAATACGAAAGAACCCCGAAGGTACTACGAACGTAAAAACACTCACCGGATAATCCGACGGGGAATCGACCGATCGCGTTCTTGCTTCCGGTACGTGGTTCGGGGTGATCGGATCCCGCCGTCTTCTTCCTCTTTCTTTCCTTCGGTTAGGGTTTCGCCTTTTCTCTTCCTCTTTTTTTCCTTCCCGTTCTCTCGGTTAGGGTTCGTTTTCCTCTTTTACGAAAAGTGAGATTTTCCTTTTCGTACGTCCAAATAAATCCCGCCCTTTTAATTTCCGTCACTAATTAATTAATTCATTAATTAATTAATCCTACGGGATAACCCACCTTTTAATATCCGTAACGAATAACTAATTCTCTAACTAATTAATCACACGAGATAAACCCACCTTTTCCTCGGAAAGCTGGCAGGATATTTTGCCGCGGTTCCGATGCGCGTTTTAGTCACCGCGACACTAAAATTCCATTCCGGAGATCACTACATCGGATTTCAGAATCCGATCGCACCGTCGGTCATCATTTTTCGCGCTCTTTCATAGAAAAATACTCACGCACCACACCGAACCCCAGACTTACCGGAAATACGATAGTTTCGATCCACTAAAGGAACACTTTAATAGAATGAGGGTAACATACTACAAAAAAACCCGTGTCATTACACCACTCACACTTTATAAGAAGTTTTCGTCCCCGAAACTTAATCCATAGCCTTCACTAACAATTCAGGGAAACACTCCCTCATTTTCGATTCCAGCTCCCACGTCGCCTCGCGTTCCTCGTGGTTGCTCCACTGGACTTTTACGTAGGGGATGGTACCGATACGCAAATCTTGTCTTCTCGCGCCAGGATCCGCCCCGGCGTCTCCTCGACGCTTAAGTCCTCTTTGTAACTTGATAGTGGATATGTCTAGGGCGTGAGAGAGGTCGGGGAGGTACTTCCGGAGCATTGAGACGTGAAACGGTTGCGTACTCGGTCAAGGTTCGGCGGCAACGCTAATCGATACGCCACCGGACCCCACGCGTTCTAGGACCTCGAACGGTCCACGTACCTCGGACTAACTTCTCTCTCAGGCCAAAATGTCGGGTCCCCTTGGAAGGCGAAACTCGTAATAACACGTGCTCGCCTACCATGAACTCCAAGTCCCGTCGTCTATGGTCCGCGTAGCTTTTCTGTCTGCTCTGGGCGGTTAGCAGCCGTTGCCTGATCAGGCGCACCTTCGCCTCGGTCTCTTCCACTAAATCCGGTCCCAAAAACTTGCGCTCTCCCAAGTCATCCCAGCATATTGGAGAGCGACAGCGGCGCCCATACAGAGCCCGTATTGGCGCCATTTGAATGCTGGCTTGGTAACTATTATTGTAGGCGAATTCCACCAATGGTAGGTATTGGGACCACCCTTCGCCCAAATCAAGCACGCATGCCCGGAGCATGTCTTCAAGGATCTGGATCACCCACTCCGATGTCCGTCAGTTTGCGGGTGAAAAGTCGTGCTGAAATATAGCTTGGTTCCCATTGCTCGTTGTAGGCTCTGCCAAAAGTTCGACACAAACCGCGTGTCTCTGTCCGACGTGATGGACGTCGGTACTCCATGCAACCTTACAATCTCATCAATGTATGTCTGCGCCAGCCATTCTCGAGCCCATGTTGTATGTATGGGCAGGAAGTGGGCCGATTTCGTCAACAGATCCACTATGACCCATATCGCATCGTGTCCTTGGGATGATCTCGGGAAGCCGGTCACAAAATCCATCGTAACCATCTCCCACTTCCATTCCGGCCACCGGCAATGGTTGTAATTTTCCTGCTGGGCGCTGATGCTCGGCCTTTACTTGTTGGCACACCAGGCAATGTGCCACAAACCGGGCAACATCCCTTTCAACTTAGGCCACCAGAAGGTTTGCTTTAAGTCCTTGTACATTTTTGTTCCCCCGGGGTGTACGGCGTAAGGAGCGGTATGCGGCTCCCTTAGGATTTCCTCCTTGAGTTCTGGTAGGGTCCGGCACGCAGATTCGCCCTCGAAAACGTATTGTGCCATCAGTGCTCATTGCGAAATCGCCCCCTTGGTCGGAGGGTAGCCTGTCTCGCACAAGTTGCAACTGGGCATCCATTGCTTGTCCTTCCAGGATTTTGTCCAATAGGGTGGGTCTGACCACTAGGGTCAAGAGTCGTGCGACCGTACCCGCTGGTACTACCTCCAACCTCAATTGCCAAAAACTCTGCAATCAGACGGTCCTGCTGGGTAGGGCGTTCGTCATTGATTCCACCGTCTGTCCTTTGCGGCTCAAGGCATCAGCCACCACATTCGCCTTCCTGGGTGGTAGTGGAGGGTTAGATCATAGTCCTTTAGTAGTTCGAGCCACCGCCTTTGCCGCAAGTTTAACTCCTTCTGAGTGAAGATGTAGGGCCCCTAAACTCCTTACAGCTTTTTCCCATGAATCCACTGTGCAAACACCTGTGATGGTGTATCTGGCCCATGGTGCATCAAAGGATGCCACAGATGGACCCTGTGAGCTTTGGTTGGCTGTTTTGGCCTTCGGCTGCTTTTGCCGAATTTTAGAAGAGGAATTTGGCCAAACAGAGGGTGGATTTGGATTCAGCGCGGAAAAACGCTTGAGAATGGCTTTTTGTTTGCTTAATTCTGAGTCCGGATGCCCAAAAGCGGGCTCCCGGAAGTTTTGGCAGTTTTTTGGTGTTTGCGGGAGCCTCCGGCATATTATAGGAGTGGATTTTGGCAAAATGGACGCCGTTTTTGGAATCAGCGCGCGGAAACAGTCAAAGATGGGCTTTTTTCTTGATGTTTTTTGGGCTGCGGTTACTGTTCACGCCGGAACAGTGTTTCCGGCGATCGCGGCGGCGGGGGCAGCGCCGGCGGGCGGCGGCGCAGCCTAGGGCAGGCGCAGGCGGCGGCACAGGGCGCGGGCAGGGCGCGGGCAGGCGCCGGGCGCGCGGGCAGGCGCGCGGTCCACCGGCACCGGCGTGCGCCAGTGCGGGATGCCACGTGGCATGGTTCGGTTGGTTGGTCCACAGCGCGAGGTCCACGGACTGTGGGCATGTGTGCCGGTAGACCGGTGGACACGTTGGCATGCGGTTACTGGTTCGGTGTTGTGCACCCGGTCCACGCAGGCTGTGGAGTGGTTGACCGGGGGGCAGGTGGCCGTACGGCGGGCAGGTGGCCGTACGGGCGCGGTGCAGGCGGCGACGTGCGCGGTGCACGGGCTGCCGGGCCACGTGGCGCGACGCCACTGGCGGGCGCGGGTGCGCCGGGCGCAGCGGGGCCGGGGGCGCACAGTGTTGGGCTACGTGGCCGGCCCACGACGTTTCGGGCTTGAACAGTAATGGGCCGGGCCCATTACTGTAGCCGCCCGAAAAATTGCGGCGCCCGGAAGTGGGGACACAGTGGGTATTTCTTCAATTGTTTTCTTCAGCCTATTTAAAGGCAACCCGAGCCCCCTTTCTTTGCCTTTTTCTCTCAACCCTCTCACTCTCTACCCCGAGCCCCTCAAGCAAAATTGTTCACCTCTTCACCCTCGATCTTCCTGCCAAGTTTCAAGGTTTTAGGAGGCTCGAATCCCGAGGTTCCCCATTTTACGGCGCGGCGCGACGTTGCATTCCTGGGTTCTTCTTCGGTGCAGCGACAGTGTTTTAGCTCCCCTGGGCTACCCCGAGATCATTTTATTGTGATTCTTGCGCCGGCAGACTCCTAAGAGGTAGGACTTCATCTTTCGTTTTGGTCGCGCTTTCTCGTTTCGAGGTTTTGGCACGGATCCCGAGGCAAACAGTGACCCCATTTTCTGTGTGGACTTCCTTGACAGCAGCGGGGTATTTTGGCCATATCTTCGCGCACGGAGCATCAGACGGAAACGAGCTTATACAACTTTTTCATCTGCGGATCGCAAGCAACACGCTCGTATTTTTCTTGGATTTTTGTGAGATTTATTTCGAGGTGAAAATTACTGTTTTCTCCGTGAACAGTGCACAGTTTTAACACAGATTTTTGTCTGAGTGTATCCCCTTGCCGAATTTTTATCTTGACTTACCGAACTCGGATTTGGGCGTGCAAGGTACCGTTGCGAAGCTATCGACGCGAGGATCGCTGTGATATTTTTCTTGGAATTTTCTGGGCACTTTCTGCAGGTGATAATTTAACAGTTTTGAATCCGAGGTTGTAGGTGGTTATAAGAGCAATAATTGGGAGCCTAAGTGTAATTAGTGAGCTTTGTATTGTACCAGGAATATTTCGGGTGTGCTAAATTGTGGGAGCAAGGATTTGGAGTTTTGGTATTTTCTGCTGTACGGATCCGGTCAGTTAGCACTTCAGGTGGGTGGTTGTTGTACTCCTCTCCTTTGGTATGCCCACTAGGGATGTCAGAATTCCCCTGATGTGTTGATGCTAACTTATTGATTGGTAGTCTTGCATGCCTTAGGGAAATTATTTAATGGTTATTGGATCCATGTGGAATTTGGGGTAGCATGTTGATCGCTAAATTATTCTGGACTGCATGTTTAGGGGCAGAGTAGAAATTGAGGACTACAAATTGATGATTGCTCATATGTGACTGTCACTTTAGCCTTTATTCTCTAAACTGATTATTCTTGGAAAATGGATAAAATATTGAGACAATGCATAATTAAACGAGTCACTTAATTATGTCATCTTTTACTGCTATACTATCTTTTGGGACTTGACTTAGGAGAAACCATGCATTTATGCTTTTCTTCTCCTAGTATTGATAGACTTGCGGCATAGTCGCTCGGGTTCGAGCGGGTGTTGGACAGTGTAGTCAGGTATTGGGGATTTGGGACAGGTTGGGCTCTTGACAGGGTGTTGCGGCGACCACGGATTTTGGGTGGTTGACCGGGTTATTACTATTGCATCAGATTGGGCGTTTTGGGGATTGAGTTTTATTTAGTGGACGGAGTTTTCCACGTTGATCATAGCCATGATCCAGTCCTGCTATTATGAGACAGTGGTTACAGAGATACTTGATTCAGTGATGCTTGATACTGTGATACTTTACTCGTGTGGGTCGCTCCCCTCGAGTGCCACTCCGGAGTAGGCTTTCCACGGTGCAGAGCGCCGGGCACCAGGCTGGGTTCTTGAGCTCGACAGCAGAGCAGGCAGTGCCAGTGTTCACTGGCGGACAGATTGGGTCATTTTGACAGGCTTCTAGATTCTGATGCATCACTTTCTCCATCCTTATTGGTTGGTCATGTAGAGGCATATTAGGGATAGCATTTTATCAGATGCTTCATTATATGCACCCCCATTTCTTCTCCTCTCCCCCTTTTTGCCTCTGATTACCTGGTGGGCATATTTGAGCTGAGGCTTTACCCACTAGGGGAGGCTACTGTTTATAGTAGTACTTACCCCCCATTGTCTTTTCTTGTTTCTTTCTTCCCCTTTGTTTTGCAGAGTCCTCTGTGGGAGTTGCTGGGCCGTCAGCAACTGATCGAGGTAAGCGGATTGCAGACTAGATAGAGAGCCACCCGAGGGTTGTAGCACGTAGCTGGAGCTTTTGGGTACCTGGTCTTCTCAGACAGCTTTTGTTTATTTCTTTTTGGGTCTGGCTTTTGCCAGCTATTTGTATATTTAGTGGTGAGCTGGGAGAGACATCTGTATTTTATTCCACTGTTGTACTCTTTTACTTCCAGCTTCTGTCTGAGATACAGTAGTTTTAGTTTAGCTCTGATTTTTATGCTCTATTATTATTATTTCTTATCTGAGCAGGTTACCGACGCTTCGTGTATGTGGGAAATACCGCATGCACGGCGGATCTGTAGACGGGCCCGGGTTCTGGTTTACACCCGGGGCGTGACAGATTAAGTTGGTATCAGAGCTTAGGGATAGGTCAGTTGGGACTTAGGAAACCCTAGGCTTTTGGACAGACCCTAGGATGATAGGGCGTGAGTGGCGTAACATTTTGCGAAAGTCGGTGATTTTATAGTTGACTCTTCCTGTGAGTGAAGAGAGATCGACATAGCCTATTTCTGTTGGACCATTATGTTGGCTGCAGACAACATAAGGTGACAGAAATAGGAGGATGTCTTTTGACTTTCGCCAGATTGGGTCGTGTGGGGTTTGGTTGCTGATGATTGGTTTCTTGTGGCAGGATGCCTCCTCGACGTCGGATTCCCACTCGGGGTGTCCCTTCACCCCCTGTTGAGCCAGAGCAGCCGACACCCCCCGAGCTTACTGAGTTGAGGGCCTTGGTGGCCCAGTTGGAGGAGGGTCAGCGCCGCCAGGAGCAGAGGATTGAGCAGCTGCTTGCTCAGAGGGAGGCACCACCCCCAGCTGTTCCTGAGGCCCCTGTGCCTCTTGTTGCGCCTTTTGTGCTGTCGGCACCATCTTCGAGTAGCGGGGCTCCTGGAGCTATTCAGCCTTTGACTGCGGAGGAGGAGCGGGATTTTGCTGACAAACTCGCTGCGTTTGTTAAGCGGGGACCACCTAGATTCTCGGGGCGGGATGCTCAGCCCCGGGCTGTTGGTTGATGGCTTTCTGCGATGGAGAAGCTTTTTCGGGACTTCTTCATCGACCCGAGGTACCAGTGCACATGGCGGTGCACTGTTTGGACGGAGATGCTGATTTTTGGTGGCAGCGGGTAGAGCCACCGGAGTTCCGGATTACTCGGCAGTTGCCTTGGGAGGAGTTCAAACGGATGGTGTTGGACACCTATTTTTCTACCAGTGTGAAGAAGAAGTTGGAGGATGACTTGAAGAATCTGCAGCAGGGCGATCGATCGGCCCATCTCTATTTTCAGGAGTTCATGGAATTGCTGAACTGTGTGCCCTTCGTCGCTCGTGACGGTCCACACCAGGTTGAGTTGTTCGAGGGAGGCCTCCGTCCAGAGATTTACACACTGGTGCATGCTCAGAGATTTCAGACTCTGGAGGCAGCCGCAGAGCATGCACAGTGGGTGGAGAGAGGTGATCAGGTGGTGGCCAGACAGAGGGCCGCGGTCGCGCAGAGTTCCGACAGGAAGCGACCAGCCCCAGAGGACGGGGGACAGGCCAGCTCATGGAGACCGCCACGGCCGCCGCAGTCCCAGTCTTATGGCCGTGGGCGATCTGAGAGGAGAGGGCCTGGTGGACCCCAGAGACCGCAGCAGCATCAGCAGCAGCACCAGCAGCAGAGATCGCAGCAGAGGCCGCAGAGATCTCAGCAGCAGTCCTCGAGACAGCAGCAGCAGCAGCCGAGACAGCCCCGATCTTCTGACCGATGTATCTTCTGTGGAGGTCAGCATGCCGCCATCACTTGTGACCAGAGATGGGGTCGATGCTTCCGTTGTGGACAGCCGGGGCATGTGCGAGCTACCTGCCCCCTTACTACTTCCTCGGCACCTTCTTCTGCGTCGGCTCCATATCCCCCTCAGCAGCAGCGGCCATCAGCTCAGCGGCCTTATGCTCCAGCGAGCAGGCCGTCCACCTCCTATCCTACAGATTCCCGACCTCCTGCACCGAGCGGGCGGGTGTATGCCGCCCAGTTGGCGGATTCTCCAGCGGCAGACCTGGTGGTGGCAGGTATTATTCTACTCTTTGGTATTCGGACTCGTACTTTATTCGACACTGGAGCATCTCATTCTTTCATTAGTCGAGCATTTGCATCCCTGCATGGTTTAGAGTTAGAGTCCTTGTCAAATGCATTAGAGGTGCGGATTCCCGATCACATTTTGCATGTCGAGGAGCATTGTGTGGCATGCCCGGTACAGTTGGGGCCTTGGGTATTGCCTGCAGACTTGCTTGTCTTGCAGCAGCTCCATGATTTTGACTTGGTGTTGGGGATGGATTGGCTATCCCGGTACTCCGCCACTATCGACTGCAGTGAGAGGACGGTGACTCTTCGTGAGCCAGGACAGGAGGAGTTCATCTTCAGAGGCTGCCAGAGCACGCTATTCGCAGCGACCATTTCCTCGGCGAGGGCTAGGAGGATGTTGAGCAGAGGTTGTACTGCCTTTTTGGCCACGGTTGTGGAGGTGCCTACGGCGGCACTGGGACTCGAGGATATCCCTATTGTCCGAGAGTTCCCAGATGTGTTTCCCCCAGAGCTGACGACGATGCCGCCGGAGAGGGAGATTGAGTTCATGATTGATGTGGTCCCTGGGACTGCACCAATCTCAAAGGCACCCTATAGGATGGCGCCAGCCGAGTTAAGGGAGTTGAAAGCCCAGCTTCAGGATCTTTTGGATAGGGGCTTCGTCCGACCCAGTGTTTCTCCGTGGGGAGCGCCTGTGTTGTTTGTTAAGAAGAAGGATGGGTCACTTCGATTGTGCGTGGATTATAGGGAATTGAACAAAGTGACCATCCGGAACAAGTATCCCCTCCCCAGGATAGATGATTTGTTTGATCAGTTACAGGGAGCATCTGTGTTCTCGAAGATTGATCTGCAGTCCGGTTACCACCAGCTTAGGGTGAGGGCCGAGGACATCTCCAAGACGGCTTTCAGATCGCGGTACGGGCATTATGAGTTCACGGTAATGCCTTTTGGGCTGACTAATGCCCCTGCCGCATTCATGGACTTGATGAACAGGATTTTTCAGCCGTTTTTGGATCGGTTTGTGGTGGTGTTCATTGATGATATTTTGATCTACTCCCGGAGTGATCTGGAGCACGAGGAGCACTTGAGGACCGTGCTACAGCTTCTGCGAGAGAAGAAGCTGTATGCTAAGTTCAAAAAGTGTGAGTTTTGGCTCCGGGAGGTTGCCTTTCTGGGTCATGTTGTTTCAGCTGCTGGAGTGGCGGTGGATCCGGCCAAGGTGGATTCTATTAGAGGTTGGCCGAGGCCGACGACTATCACCGAGGTGCGGAGCTTTCTTGGATTGGCGGGCTACTACCGGCGCTTTGTGGAAGGCTTTGCGAAGCTTTCCTCTCCCCTCACTCGTCTGACTAGGAAAGGGGTTAAGTTTGTTTGGAGCGAGACTTGCCAGAGCTGTTTTGAGGAGCTGAAGCAGAGGTTGATGACCGCTCCAATCCTTGCCCTCCCAGTTATGGGGGAAGGATTTGTGATCTACAGTGATGCCTCACATAGTGGTCTGGGGTGTGTGTTGATGCAGCATGGTAGGGTAATTGCCTATGCTTCGCGGCAATTGAAGGACTATGAGAAAAATTACCCTACTCATGATCTGGAGTTGGCAGCGGTGGTGTTTGCTCTGAAGCTGTGGCGGCATTATTTGTATGGAGAGCATTGCGAGATATATACTGATCACAAGAGCTTGAAGTATCTGTTCACCCAAAAGGAGCTGAATTTGAGGCAACGCCGGTGGTTGGAGTTGTTAAAGGATTACGATCTGAGTATCCTTTACCATCCCGGCAAGGCCAATGTCGTGGCAGATGCTTTGAGTAGGAGGACGAGTCTGAGCTTATTGATCTCGCAGCAGGCGCCGTTGGTCGAGCAGATGAGGCGGTTACAGTTGGAGGTAGTATCCCCTGGGGTCTCTGCTAGACTCATGTCTATGGTCTTGCAGCCCACTCTGTTGGAGAGGATCAGGGACACTCAGAGTGAGGACCCCCACTTGATGAGGATCAGGACGCAGTTTCAGGAGGATCAGACAGGGGATTTTTCTGTGGATAGCTCGGGAGTACTGCGGTACAGGAACCGAGTGTGTGTGCCTATGGATCAGGAGATTAGAGATCAGATTTTGAGGGAGGCCCATTTTACACCTTATACCATCCATCCTGGAGGTACTAAGATGTATAAGGACCTTAAGGCACAGTTTTGGTGGCCCGGGATGAAGCGGGACATTGGGAGATTCGTAGCTCATTGTTTAACTTGCCAGCAAGTGAAAGCAGAGCATCGCGTTCCTGCTGGTAAGTTGCAGAGTCTTCCAATTCCCGAGTGGAAATGGGACCACGTCACTATGGATTTCGTCGCTGGATTGCCGAGGGCGCAGAGCGGGGCTGATGCGGTCTGGGTTATTGTTGACAGACTCACCAAGTCGGCGCACTTCTTACCGGTTCAGATGACCTGGTCACTGGAGCGTTTGGCACAGTTATATCTGGATGAGATAGTGAGGCTTCACGGCATACCTGCTTCGATTGTGTCAGATCGAGACCCGAGATTCGTATCACGCTTTTGGGGGAGTTTGCATTCTGCATTGGGGACTCAGCTCAGGTTTAGCACCGCTTTCCACCCACAGACCGATGGACAGTCAGAACGCACCATACAGACCCTTGAGGATATGCTGAGAGCGTGCGTTATGGATTTTGGAGGAGGGTGGTATCGGCACTTGTCTTTGGTTGAGTTCGCGTACAACAACAGCTATCAGGCGAGCATCCAGATGGCTCCGTTTGAAGCGTTGTATGGACGCAAGTGTCGGTCTCCCTTATATTGGAGTGACGTGGGTGAGAGGAGGACTTTGGGACCGGATTTACTTTTGGAGGCAGAGGAAAAAGTCAGGATTATTCGCCGGCATCTTGAAACAGCCCAGAGTCGTCAGAAGAGCTACGCCGATACTCGACGGCGAGACCTGGAGTTTCAGGTTGGTGATCATGTCTTCTTGAAGGTCTCGCCCTCGAAAGGGGTCCGGAGATTTGGAGTACGGGGAAAGCTCAGTCCCCGCTTTATTGGACCCTTTGAGGTACTTGACAGAGTTGGTCCTGTGGCATACAGAGTTGCTTTACCCCCGCGCCTGGCCGGAGTTCATGATGTCTTCCATGTCTCAGCTCTGAGGAGATATGTTTTTGACCCGTCGCACGTGATTGACTTCCCTTTGTTGGAGATCGGCGAGGACTTGGTCTACGAGGAGCGCCCGTTGCGAAATCTTGCTCGTGAGGTGAGGGAATTGCGCAATCGGGCCATTCCGTATGTGAAGATCCTGTGGAGCAATCACGAGGAGCGAGAGGCCACTTGGGAGCTGGAGACAGTGATGAGAGATGCCTACCCCTTTTTGTTCGAGGCTTCTATTTGAGGTACGTCTGTTCTGTTTTCTTTGTTTCGGGGACGAAACTTTTTTTAGTGGGGGAGGATGTAGGGCCCCTAAACTCCTTACAGCTTTTTCCCATGAATCCACTGTGCAAACACCTGTTGATGGTGTATCTGGCCCATGGTGCATCAAAGGGATGCCACAGATGGACCCTGTGAGCTTTGGTTGGCTGTTTTGGCCTTCGGCTGCTTTTGCCGAATTTTAGAAGAGGAATTTGGCCAAACAGAGGGTGGATTTAGATTCAGCACGGAAAAACGCTTGAGAATGGCTTTTTGTTTGCTTAATTCTGAGTCCGGATGCCCAAAAGCGGGCTCCCAGAAGTTTTGGCAGTTTTCGGTGTTTGCGGGAGCCTCCGGCATATTATAGGAGTGGATTTTGGCAAAATGGACGCCGTTTTTGGAATCAGCGCGCGAAAACGGTCAAGATGGGCTTTTTTCTTGATGTTTTTGGGCTGCGGTTACTGTTCACGCCGGAACAGTGTTTCCGGCGATCGCCGGCGGCGGTGGGCAGCGCCGGCGGGCGGCGGCGCAGCCTCGGGCAGGCGACAGGCGGCGGCACAGGGCGCGGGCAGGGCGCGGGCAGGCGCCCGGGCGCGCGGGCAGGCGCGCGGTCCACGGCACCGGCGTGCGCCAGTGCGGGATGCCACGTGGCATGGTTCGGTTGGTTGGTCCACGGCGCGAGGTCCACGGACTGTGGGCATGGGTGCACGGTAGACCGGGTGGACACGTGGCATGCGGTTACTGGTTCGGTGTTGTGCACCCGGTCCACGCAGGCTGTGGAGTGGTTGACCGGGGGGCAGGTGGCCGTACGGCGGGCAGGTGGCCGTACGGGCGCGGTGCAGGCGGCGACGTGCGCGGTGCACGGGCTGCCGGGGCCACGTGGCGCGACGCCACTGGCGGGCGCGGGTGCGCCGGGCGCAGCGGGGCCGGGGGCGCACAGTGTTGGGCTACGTGGCCGGCCCACGACGTTTCGGGCTTGAACAGTAATGGGCCGGGCCCATTACTGTAGCCGCCCAAAAAATTGCGGCGCCCGGAAGTGGGGACACAGTGGGTATTTCTTCAATTGTTTTCTTCAGCCTATTTAAAGGCAACCCGAGCCCCCTTTCTTTGCCTTTTTCTCTCAACCCTCTCACTCTCTACCCGAGCCCCCTCAAGCAAAATTGTTCACCTCTTCACCCTCGATCTTCCTGCCAAGTTTCAAGGTTTTAGGAGGCTCGAATCCCGAGGTTCCCCATTTTACGGCGCGGCGCGACGTTGCATTCCTGGGTTCTTCTTCGGCGCAGCGACAGTGTTTTAGCTCCCCTGGGCTACCCCGAGATCATTTTGCTGTGATTCTTGCGCCGGCAGACTCCTAAGAGGTAGGACTTCATCTTTCGTTTTGGTCGCGCTTTCTCGTTTCGAGGTTTTGGCACGGATCCCTAGGCAAACAGTGACCCCATTTTTTGTGTGGACTTCCTTGACAGCAGCGGGGTATTTTGGCCATATCTTCGCGCACGAGCATCAGACGGAAACGAGCTTATACAACTTTTTCATCTACGGATCGCAAGGAACACGCTCGTATTTTTCTTGGATTTTTGTGAGATTTATTTCGAGGTGAAAATTACTGTTTTCTCCGTGAATAGTGCACAGTTTTAACACAGATTTTTGTATGAGTGTATCACCTTGCCGAATTTTTATCTTGACTTACCGAACTCGGATTTGGGCGTGCAAGGTACCGTTGCGAAGCTATCGACGCGAGGATCTCTGTGATATTTTTCTTGGAATTTTCTGGGCACTTTCTGCAGGTGATAATTTAACAGTTTTGAATCCGAGGTTGTAGGTGGTTATAAGAGCAATAATTGGGAGCCTAAGTGTAATTAGTGAGCTTTGTATTGTACCAGGAATATTTCGGGTGTGCTAAATTGTGGGAGCAAGGATTTGGAGTTTTGGTATTTTTTGCTATACGGATCCGGTCAGTTAGCACTTCAGGTGGGTGGTTGTTGTACTCCTCTCCTTTGGTATGCCCACTAGGGATGTCAGAATTCCCCTGATGTGTTGATGCTAACTTATTGATTGGTAGTCTTGCATGCCTTAGGGAAATTATTTAATGGTTATTGGATCCATGTGGAATTTGGGGTAGCATGTTGATCGCTAAATTATTCTGGACTGCATGTTTAGGGGCAGAGTAGAAATTGAGGACTACAAATTGATGATTGCT
Source organism: Tillandsia leiboldiana (assembly GCA_029204045.2). Classification (NCBI taxonomy): domain Eukaryota; kingdom Viridiplantae; phylum Streptophyta; class Magnoliopsida; order Poales; family Bromeliaceae; genus Tillandsia; species Tillandsia leiboldiana. The sequence goes on from CM055072.1 coordinate 7,430,681, forward strand.
CATATGTGACTGTCACTTTAGCCTTTATTCTCTAAACTGATTATTCTTGGAAAATGGATAAAATATTGAGACAATGCATAATTAAACGAGTCACTTAATTATGTCATCTTTTACTGCTATACTATCTTTTGGGACTTGACTTAGGAGAAACCATGCATTTATGCTTTTCTTCTCCTAGTATTGATAGACTTGCGGCATAGTCGCTCGGGTTCGAGCGGGTGTTGGACAGTGTAGTCAGGTATTGGGGATTTGGGACAGGTTGGGCTCTTGACAGGGTGTTGCGGCGACCACGGATTTTGGGTGGTTGACCGGGTTATTACTATTGCATCAGATTGGGCGTTTTGGGGATTGAGTTTTATTTAGTGGACGGAGTTTTCCACGTTGATCATAGCCATGATCCAGTCCTGCTATTATGAGACAGTGGTTACAGAGATACTTGATTCAGTGATGCTTGATACTGTGATACTTTACTCGTGTGGGTCGCTCCCCTCGAGTGCCACTCCGGAGTAGGCTTTCCACGGTGCAGAGCGCCGGGCACCAGGCTGGGTTCTTGAGCTCGACAGCAGAGCAGGCAGTGCCAGTGTTCACTGGCGGACAGATTGGGTCATTTTGACAGGCTTCTAGATTCTGATGCATCACTTTCTCCATCCTTATTGGTTGGTCATGTAGAGGCATATTAGGGATAGCATTTTATCAGATGCTTCATTATCTGCACCCCCATTTCTTCTCCTCTCCCCCTTTTTGCCTCTGATTACCTGGTGGGCATATTTGAGCTGAGGCTTTACCCACTAGGGGAGGCTACTGTTTATAGTAGTACTTACCCCCCATTGTCTTTTCTTGTTTCTTTCTTCCCCTTTGTTTTGCAGAGTCCTCTGTGGGAGTTGCTGGGCCGTCAGCAACTGATCGAGGTAAGCGGATTGCAGACTAGATAGAGAGCCACCCGAGGGTTGTAGCACGTAGCTGGAGCTTTTGGGTACCTGGTCTTCTCAGACAGCTTTTGTTTATTTCTTTTTGGGTCTGGCTTTTGCCAGCTGTTTGTATATTTAGTGGTGAGCTGGGAGAGACATCTGTATTTTATTCCACTGTTGTACTCTTTTACTTCCAGCTTCTGTCTGAGATACAGTAGTTTTAGTTTAGCTCTGATTTTTATGCTCTATTATTATTATTTCTTATCTGAGCAGGTTACCGACGCTTCGTGTATGTGGGAAATACCGCATGCACGGCGGATCTGTAGACGGGCCCGGGTTCTGGTTTACACCCGGGGCGTGACAGAAGAGGTACTTGAGGCTCTGATGATCGGAGTACACATTGTAGTGTGTACCGTACAAATAGTGTCTCCATAGATTAAGGACGAACACGACCGCTGCAAGCTCCAGGTCGTGCACGGGGTAGTTTCTCTCGTACTCCTTGAGTTGCCTTGACGAATAGGCTATAACCTTACCCCGTTGCATAAGCACGCCTCCGAGACCGTTTCGCGACGCATCACAGTAAACTTCATAGTCCTCGCCGGGCTCCGGTAAAGCGAGCACCAGGGCTCGCGTCAACTTATCCTTGAGTTCCTCAAAACTCTTCTGGCATTGGTCAGTCTAGATATACTTCTCCCCTTTTCGGGTCAGGCGAGTCAGGGGCATGGCTATCTTGGAGAAGCCTTCCACAAAGCGTCTGTAATACCCTGCCAAACCCAGGAAGCTTCGAATCTCAGTTACCGTTGTCGGCCGGGGCCAGTCGGTTACCGAATCTATCTTCTTCGGGTCTATCGCAATCCCCGCTGCCGACACGATATGCCCCAGAAAACCCACCTCGCCGAGCCAGAACTCACACTTTTTGAGTTTGGCGTAGAATTTCTGTTCCCGAAGGGTCTGAAGGACAACGCGTAAGTGCTCTTCATGTTCCTCATCCGTACGGGAGTAGATGAGGATGTCATCAATGAAGACCACTACGTAAAGATCTAAGAAGGGTTTGAACACCCTGTTCATAATATCCATGAACACTGCTGGGGCGTTCGTTAGCCCGAACGGCATCACCGTGAACTCGTAGTGACCGTAGCGAGTCCGGAACGCTGTCTTGGGTATGTCCTCGCCCCTAACACGGAGCTGATGATAGCCGGACTGCAGATCGATCTTCGAGAACACAGTTGCTCCTTTTAGCTGGTCGAACAAGTCGTCAATCCGCGGTAACGGATACTTGTTCTTGATGTTGACTTTGTTTAATTCTTGGTAGTCTATGCACAGGCGAAGGCTTCCGTCTTTCTTCCTTACGAACAGAACGGGCGCGCCCCATGGCGACACACTCGGTCTGATGAAGCCTTTATCCAATAGATCTTCCAGTTGTGCCTTGAGTTCCTTCAACTCGGCGAAAGCCATCCTATACGGTGCTTTGGTGATGGGTTTAGTGCCTGGGAGTAGTTCAATAGGGAAGTCGACCTCTCGTTCCGGCGGCATCCCAGGGAGTTCCGCCGGAAATACATCCGGGAATTCTCTTACAACTGAGATGTCGGATCTAATTTTGGAAAGCGGCCCCATGCTACCTATCGATCTTCTGGGTCCTTAACTGCAAGGTAAAGGGTGGGACCCATTTATTCCTTACATGACCCCTAACAGGTCTCACTAAGTACAATAGGGTCTCCTATACTCTGAAACCCGCCCGCGCGCATAGGCCGGGGAGGTTTCGCCTAGTACTTAAGGATTTCTCCCCCAATCCGCACTAGGCGCGTCCGGGAATAGGGGAGGGAAAAGACAGGGGGAGAGAGAGAGGGAGAGAGAGTTGTTACGGAATTTGTGTTGGCGTATTTCGTGAAATTGTTTAAGTCTTGAAGATTGAAGATGAAGAAGTTTGGATCATGTACCTCAATCTCAAGAAAGAAGAATTCAAAAGGATCAGGTACGTCTAACTAAATATTTTTGGTGATCCGAATACTTCTTATAGTGTAGAAACACTTGGTTGAATGTTTGATTGCATAAAAATCAAAAACTCCGGACCCCGAACGTAGATTAGTTCATGCGCAATTCCAGTCCGGACCTTGGAACTTCAGTCCGGCCCCCGAACGTGGAATTTGCAGGAATTGCATGAACAGTCCGGACCGTGGAATTACAGTCCGGACCCCGAATGTCCTCTTTTCTGGAAATTGTCTGTTTAAGCCACGACAGTCCGGACCGCCAATTCCAGTTCGGACCGTCGTCCTGTAAAATTCCAGAAACGGTTAGTTTTTTATCCTTATCTTCTTCCAAGGGTTTCTAACCTATAAATAGCCTCTATGATTCAATTTCTAGGGCATCCGCATATAATAAAAAGACGGCCGAAATTGAAAAATCCACATATAGAGAAGAAAGGAAATCAATAGATTTAATTCTATGTTTCTTCATCTATATTGATTAATTTGATTCTAGGTTTTCCAAACTCAGATTTTGAGTAGAATCAAATTAATGAATACTTAGATGGTATTTCCGATCTATTTCTAATCTAAGTATTCGGCGGATCATCACCACCCAAAAACAACAATTTTCCCAAAATCGGCGCGTAGACTCGCGTGGCCTTGTGGATTCAAGGTGCAACCGCTTTCGTGGATTCGAAGCGAGGTACGTTCGTGGATTCGAGAGGTGCTATTGGGTGAAGACCGTGGATTCGGTCGGACGTCGTGGACTCGACGTTGGACTCCGTGGATTCGGCGTTGGACGCAGATCGTGGATTCGAGAAGCGTTGCGGAGCGAGCGTAGAAGATCTACTAGGAGCGTATGAAAAAGGTTGAGTCGTCTGTGAGTACGGTATATCACCTTGTACGTGTGTTAATTCTAGTGGATTTCGCCGTGTTATCGGTCCCGTGGTTTTTTTACTCCGGTTTGGAGTTTTTCCACGTAAAAATCGTGCGTGTTATTTTTTCATTTCCGCATTGGGTTTTATTGCGCAACGATTTTTGAGTGTTTATGGTTTACACCTATTCACCCCCCCTCTAGGTGTTTTTTCCCCTATTTAGATCCAATTAATACATAACCCAACAAGTGGTATCAGAGAGGGAATAGGGTTGTAAACAATGGTTGAAGGTGGAAACATCAACAGACCCCCATTCTTCGATGGAACAAATTATGCCTACTGGAAAGTACGGATGAAAGCCTTTTTATTTTCCATCGACGAACTGGTGTGGCAATCAATTGAATTAGGATAGTCTAATCCAACTGAAATTATTGCTGATGTTCGCACCATCAAACCTAGGTCGAAATGGACCAAGGAAGAGATAGACTTATCTTCTTACAATGGCAAAGGTGTTAACGCTTTATTTAATGCTTTGTTACAAACTGAGTTCTCTCGCGTCTCGGCATGTGAGACTGCGAAAGAAATCTGGGATGTTCTTCAAGTTACACATGAGGGAACTAACCTTGTGAAGATTCAAAAACTGCAAATGCTTACGAGCAAGTTTGACTCCATTTTCATGGCAGAAAATGAATCATTCACAGACTACTATACACGATTGCAAGACATCGTGAATTCATGTGCTAACTTGGGAGAGAAAATTCCAGAATTTAAAATTGTAAGAAAGATTCTAAGAACTCTTCCTAAAAGATTTCGTTCCAAGGTTACGGCCATTGAAACTATTAAACACCCGGACGAAATCCGTGTAGAAGAATTAGTTGGTTCATTACAAACATATGAAATGACATTTCCTACTAACTATTCTTCGGGAAAGGCATCCTCTTCTAAGTCTTCAGGTTTTGCATTGAAAACAACAAAAGAAGAAGACGCAGATTCATCCTCCTCAGACGATGACGAGAACCTATCTATGGAGGACTTTGAGAAGCAGCTTGCTCTCTTGACAAGAAATTTTCGCCGAAACTTTCGAAGGGGTAATTCAAGTAAAACTCCATCCTTCGGAAAGTGGAAGAAAGGCAAAGGTTTTTCAAGCCAAAAGTCAAGAAAGCAAGAAAGTTTTTCAAAGGATAAGAAAAACTTAGAGGAACAAGTCCAATGCTTCAAGTGCCGAGGGTACGGCCATATCTCAACGGAGTGTCCAAATAAGAATCCGGCGAAGAAGAAGGCGATGCAAGCCGTCACTTGGGATGACAACTCAACGTCAAATGAGTCATCTTCCAGTGATGAAGAAAACAACGCAACGGCATTCCACGCGTCCACATCTTCACCCTTCATGTGCTTAATGGCAAATACATCCGATTCTTTGTCCAACTCCTCCCATGCTAAAAAGAATGCCATGGACGACGAATCGAGTAATTCTGAAGGTGAAGATTTTGCTCTTGCCTACCATAAGCTTTTGAGGGATTCAAAGAAACTGGCAAAGCAAAACAAGAGTTTGAGAGGGAGATTGCTGGATCTCGAAGAAGAAGCAAAAAGGGCAACTTCTCTCTCAAACGCTCTTGAAGCGAAAAGGGATAATCTGATTAAAGTAAATGTTTCCCTTCAAGAGTCCAATGAGCATTTCGAGAAGAATTATGTAGATATGGTGGATAAAGCGAATTACTTCTTGAAGATCTACGGCGAGGTTCGACAGGAAAAAATGGAAATGACGAAGACCATTCTCCAACTAAAGGATGATTTAAAGCAATTTTCTTCTGGAAGGAGTAAGTTGGATAAAATGCTTGGTCTTGGTCAAACAAATCGGTTCGGCCTCGGGTACACTCGAACTGGAGACAGTCCTAGTTCGAGTGGGACAGTGTTTGTGCCTCAGTCGGTATCTCCTCCTCCGACACCGGAATTCACGACAAGCAACGACAACAAGCCTACTTCACCCCCTTCGGGATCGTCAAACACTAAGGTATGTTTTCGTTGTGGTTTTGTAGGGCACATAAGGAGAAATTGCAAGGTAGGAGCGAAACGTTCATCTCAAGCGCCTCTTGCAACAACTACCATAAAGGTGATTCCCCGGAAATCAAAGAAAATCTTTTCAAAGGAAAAGAGCCTTGGTAGTTCACCTCGCAAGACGATGTCAAGCAATCAATCAATCAAGACACTTTCACCAAGGAGAATAACACCACATTCTTTACCGACGCAATCCAAAAAGGTTTGGCTGCGCAAAGGTGAAATCTTCCCTTGTCTTGTCATTCATACTTCTTTGCATGCTTATGACAATTCGTCTTGGTATCTGGATAGCGGGTGTTCCCGTCACATGACCGGTGACAAAAACTGTTTTCAAACACTTGAGAAAATCTCCGGAGAACTTGTAGTTTTCGGAGACGGTCGTTCTTCTAAAATTATTGGAAAAGGAACTATCGCTATTCCAGATGGCCCGGTTTTGAATAATGTGCTATTTGTTGAAGGCCTTAAGACTAACCTCATAAGTATTAGTCAACTTTGCGACAATGGTTTTTCAGTTAATTTTTCATCTGTCGAATGTATTGTAACTGATAAGGACCATGTTTTCTTTTTAAAAGGGGTTAGATCTGAAAATAATTGTTATGTTATTCCAAATAAAATTTCTGAAAACTGTAACTTAGCCTCTTTGAATAACGAAACACTTTGGCATGAAAGGCTGGGTCACATAAATTTTAAGGAACTTGCTAGAATTTCAAACAAAGACGTGGTCAAGGGGGTTCCAAAACTTTCACTTAAAGAAAACATTGTGTGTGGAGGTTGTCTAAAGGGAAAACAATCAAGGACTGCACACAAGAACTTGAACCACGTTGGCACCAACCGGCCTTTAGAATTATTGCACATGGATTTAATGGGGCCAACTCGTCAACCATCTTTGGGAGGTAAATGGTACATTTTTCTATTGGTTGATGATTTCTCTAGATACTCATGGGTAGCATTTTTAAAAAAGAAAGCTGATACTTTTGATTCTTTTTTCGAGATTTGCCATCGTATTATGATTGAAAAGAATGAAAAGACCATTCGTGTTAGAAGTGATAGAGGTGGAGAATTCATAAATTCTAAATTCATTGATTTTTGCACTTCCAACGGCATTAAGCATGAATTCTCAGCACCCTATACACCTCAACAGAATGGTGTAGTCGAGCGCAAAAACAGGCTTGTACAAGAGATGGCACGTGTTATGCTTTATAGCCGGAACTTACCGTTGTACTTTTGGGCTGAAGTAGTGAACACTGCAGTCTATGTAATTAATCGAGTGTATTTGCGCCCGGAAACCTTAAATACACCATATGAACTGTGGTTTTGTAGAAAATCGAATATAAAATATTTTCGTATCTTTGGGAGTCGTTGTTACATTTTGCGTGACCGCAAAAATCTGGGAAAATTTGACTCGCGAAGTGACGAAGGAATTTTCATGGGTTATTCTACAAACAGTAGAGCATATCGGGTATTTAACTTGGAATCTAAAACAATGGTAGAATCTATAAATGTTAAAGTAGATGAAGCTTTTCACTTTGCATCTGATAAATCTACCCCTGATATCTCTCTTGATGATGATACTCCTGCAAATGCATCTTCTCATAACAATTTTTCCGATAATAATGATGCATCTAATGGTTCTTCAAGCTTATCTGATGTGCAGGAATCATCTCATGTACCTCCGAGTACTCCATTATCTCAAACGTTACGCATCTCCAAGGATCATCCTGAATCTAACATTATTGGAGACCCACAAGAAGGAGTCAGGACTCGGAGACAGTTGGTTTGTTGATTCGCTTGTTACGTTTCCATGATAGAACCAAAGAACGTCGATGAAGCTCTTCAGGATGACTACTGGATTGAATCAATGCAGGAAGAGCTCCATCAGTTTGAACGAAACAAAGTCTGGGAATTAACGAAGCCTCCGAAGCAACACAATGTGATTGGTACTAAATGGATTTTCAAGAATAAGAAAAATAAGGATGGTACCATCATCAGGAACAAAGCACGTTTAGTTGCCCAAGGCTACTCTCAAATAGAAGGTATAGACTTTGATGAAACATTCGCCCCAGTTGCTCGACTCGAGTCAATTCGTATCTTATTCGCAATTGCTTGTCATTTTAAAATAAAACTCTTTCAAATGGACGTTAAGAGCGCGTTTTTAAATGGGTATTTAAACAAGGAAGTTTATGTGGCTCAACCGAAAGGTTTTGTAGACCTTAAACTACCTAACCATGTTTTTCGTTTGAAAAAGGCTCTTTACGGTCTAAAACAAGCACCGCGAGCGTGGTACGAAAGGTTGACAAAGCACCTTTTGGAAAAGGGCTGCACTCGAGGGGGAGTAGACCGGACTCTCTTTGTGAAGCATTATCAGGATAATTTCATTGTAGCACAAATCTATGTCGATGACATTGTATTTGGTGCAACTAGAGACAATGATGCTTCTAAATTCGCTGAAACCATGAAAAGCGAATTTGAGATGTCCATGATGGGCGAACTGACATACTTTCTTGGATTGCAAGTAAAACAAAATGAAGAAGGCATTCATCTATGTCAATCCAAGTATGCAATGGAGTTGGTCAAAAAGTTCGGTTTAGAAAATTCTAAAGATTTTCCGACTCCAATGGGAACTAGCAATAAGGGATTAGGAAGTGAATCTCTTAGTGAAAATGTAGACGAGAAACTTTATCGCAGCATGATTGGAAGTCTACTTTACCTCACGGCTAGTTGCCCGGACATATCCTTTAGTGTTGGGATCTGCGCGAGATATCAATCAGCACCAAAGGAGGTTCACCTGAAAGCGGTGAAACGGATCATCCGGTACATCAAAGGAACCGTAAATTTTGGAATTTGGTATCCTATGGGAACAAGTCTAGATATTGTAGGATATTCAGATGCCGATTGGGCAGGATCTGTGGATGATCGGAAAAGTACGAGTGGTGCATGTTTTTATCTTGGCCATTACCTTATTGCATGGCACAGTAAAAAGCAAAACTGCATTGCACTCTCGACTGCCAAAGCGGAATATATTTCAGCGGGTAGTTGTTCAACCCAACTCATTTGGATGAAAAGTGTGTTGAGCGACTTCCGAATTTCAGCAACTTCGGTAACAATTCTTTGTGACAACACCAGTGCTATAAACATTTCAAAAAACCCTGTGTTGCACTCAAGAACAAAACACATTGAACTTAGATATCGTTTTTTTAGAGAGCTAGTTGAATCAAGTATTCTTCAACTTTCCTATATTTCAACTGAAGATCAATTAGCCGATATTTTAATAAAACCTTTAGATCAAAAACGTTTTATTCATTTGCATAAGGCAATTGGAATGCTTTCCTTGAAATAATTTATTTTTAAAACCAATCCTTAGGTTAGGTTTTGTTTTTGTGTTTTTGTTCTTTACCTATGCTTGTACATAGAATATTAATTGAGCATTAGTTATATTGACTTTAACTGCATCCTTTTATATGTTTAGAAATTTATTATGCTTTAGATATCATAATATTTCAGTTGATGCAATGATCATTTATGTCAATTAAGTCATTTTTTAAAGTGATCAAAGTCAATTTCTCTCTCAATGATCTCTTGGTATAGTTTTTATCTTATTTGACTATTTAGTCGAGTATGAAATCGAGATCAATCTTTGGTTGAGTTCTTTATATCTTAAATAATTGATAGCAAATTGAGGGGGAGTCAAAGAAAAAGTGTTATGCTCAAAGGATGTGGAAAGAGTTACATCCCAATGAGGAGTGTGAAAACTACCACCATATGGAGGAAAGAGCTACCACCTCGGTCGTCCGAGTACTATGTGCAGCTACCACATGTATACCAAGCATGGTTTTTCAAATTTGTTTAAATAAAATGCATGGTGAAATACTTGACTATGTCAAATTTCAAGGTTGGTATAAGGTGGGAATTTGAATGAAAGATGCTCAAAGAGCCACTCTCTTCAACAAATTGACTAGATACATTATCTAACATATTTGGGATTTCAAACATCTATTGATCTTGGTATTTCATTTTCTTTACCAAATTGATGATTTGATAAAGGCATTACGCATAAGATCATGTTAGATGTGATTGAAGTTGTTCAACTTTAAGGGATTTAATTTGTATAAATTTTCGTTTCATTATTTGGATATTTTTGATAGATTTTGCATAATCTATTTCTTGTTGTATGAAATGATAATTTTTATTTAAAGTTGATACACAAAAGTGCTTACAATCTTTTTCTGGATTTTCTGGAATTTTTCTGAATTTTTCTGAAGAAAAAGTTTGGAGCCGGTCCGGACTGGACAAGCCGATCCGGACCCCGAACGCAGGTATTTCCTGCGGGCAGCCGATCCGGACTGGATTCTTCAGGCAGTCCGGACCGCGGCTAGGGTTTTATATAGAACAAAAGGGTTTTGAATTTCTTTACTCCAATCTTTTGTTTCTAAGCCTCCAGACCTTCTCTTTCTAGAAATCAAAGATTTTGGAGGCTTCCCAACTCATCTTCTTCAAATCCAAGTGAGTTCTTTTGATCAAAACTTCGTTTTTTCACAGATTTTCATATTTTTGCTCAAAACGTGGGAGAAAATTTGTATCTTTTTCGTTTGTGATTGGTTTTTGATCAAACTTCTTTTGAAATAAGAACTCTGGGTAGATTAGTTTTGATTATATGCTAGGTTTTCTCTTGAAAAACGAATTTTTGGGCTTTGATTTCAAAGATTTTGGTTTTAGGGCATATTTTGATAATTTTTGAAAATCATGGGATTGATCTATTTTTTAAAAAAAATTTGCAAAACTAATTTGATTCCTAGTCTCTCTACATGATAATGATTGTTTAGGTACAATTTTGGAAATTTTTGAAAATAAACAATTTTTCTCGTGTTCTTGAGTATTGCTCACAGGCTTTTCTATTATCTGAGCACGAGTAGCAAAATGGTTTTCGCTTGGATTATTGAGCTCATTGTAGCATTAGTGGGAACTCGAGCATCTGTCAAAAAGGAACAAGCTGAAGCAAGTCAGGAGAAGATAAACACTGTTCCTCAAGCTGAGCCAGAATCAGAGGATGAAGAAGATTGGGAAATATTTTGTAAAGAATCAAAACAAGCGGTGGATGACGAAGATAGGTTCTATCTAGAGGAAAAGAAGCTGACAACGTCTTCCTCAACAACCAAACATCCCACAAGGAGCAAGAATTCGAGAGGCAGAGGAATTCAGATCAATGAACCACTCGCCAGAGAACGCTCTCTGCCTAGAGAATCTCAAAATAAACCTTCAGCATCCGCACAATCTCCTTCTACCTCCAAGAGAATAACCACAAAAGCTGATATACTGTCTATGCAACGAGCACAAAGGAGAATGACTGAAGCACAAGAAAGAATGTCGGCTGACATTCACAAGATGAAAAAGAACTGCTCCAAATTATCAAAAATGCTTAAAGGGATTCTACACAAACTGGACTGCAGTAGCTCAGAAGGATCAGAGTCTGACAATTGAACTTCCTTCTAACATATCGTTTTGTTGTGCAGGCTTAGTTTTCAGTTTTTTCTTTTAGGTCTCTGATTTTTCTTGCTTTAGTACTTTTCACCTCTCCGTTTTGTAATTATTTGGCTTAGTTTAGTAACAAAAAGGGGGAGAGAGAGAAGAGAACTACTTGAACAATGCTTGTGTGAGAACAACACTTGAACAATGCTTGTGTGAGAACTATGAACTTTGAAGGTAAGTATAACTTCAACTTTTGGTTTTATATTTTGATTGATGCATGCCTTAGCTAACTATTCGACTAACTATTTGGGCATGTAATATTTCTAACAAGTTGTTTGTTAACTAACATACATATGACATTTGGTTTTTAATGCTTAGAAGATATGTTGCTTTTTTATTGTGATCTTGTTACATATCTAAATTCATAAATGTCATGATGAGTATAAACTCTATCTCTGTGTTTGGTTTTATATGCAAAAATTCTTGAGGTATCTAACGATCTCTTTTGTCAAGAATGTTTTCTTTTTGCAGAGAGTACAGATGTCTAAGTCTAGAGTCTGTTCTAGGAGTTTATCTCATGTATTTAATTTTCTTTTGGATCTCCAATGTAAATTTTTGTTGTATGGTGATATCAACAAAAATATCTTTTTGAATTTTCTTGAGTGGATTTTTGTTTTGTCACGAAACCGCCAAAGGGGGAGATTGTTACGGAATTTGTGTTGGCGTATTTCGTGAAATTGTTTAAGTCTTGAAGATTGAAGATGAAGAAGTTTGGATCATGTACCTCAATCTCAAGAAAGAAGAATTCAAAAGGATCAGGTACGTCTAACTAAATATTTTTGGTGATCTGAATACTTCTTATAGTGTAGAAACACTTGGTTGAATGTTTGATTGCATAAAAATCAAAAACTGGACATACTACATGTTCAGAGTCCGGATCGGGCATCACAGTCCGGACCCCGAACGCCCGCCCGTGTCGTGCCCTAAGTTGCACGGTGACGGCGACGGGCCAGCGGAGACGATGGAGACGGAGACGGAGAAGACAACTAAAAATACGAAAGAATCCCGAAGGTACTACGAACGTAAAAACACTCACCGGATAATCCGACGTGGAATTGACCGATCGCGTTCTTGCTTCCGGTACGTGGTTCGGGGTGATCGGATCCCGCCGTCTTCTTCCTCTTTCTTTCCTCCGGTTAGGGTTTCGCCTTTTCTCCTCCTCTTTTTTTCCTTTCCGTTCTCTCGGTTAGGGTTTCGTTTTCCTCTTTTACGAAAAGTGGAATTTTCCTTTTCGTACGTACAAATAAATCCCGCCTTTTAATTTCCGTCACCAATTAATTAATTCATTAATTAATTAATCCTACGGGATAACCCACCTTTTAATATTCGTAACCGAATAACTAATTCTCTAACTAATTAATCACACGAGGTAAACCCACCTTTTCCTCGGAATGCGTGCAGGATATTTTGCACGGGTTCTGATGCGCGTTTAGTCACCGCGACACTAAAAATTCCATTCCGGGAGATCACTACATCGGATTTCAGATCCGATCGCACCGCCGGTCATCATTTTTCGCGCTCTTTCACAGAAAAATACTCACGCCACACACCGACCGACTTACAGAAATACGATAGTTCCGATCCACTAAAGGAACACTTTAATAGAAGGAGGGTAAAATACTACAAAAAAACCCGTGTCATTACACAGCTACTCCAGCAGAAGACTCTGCAAAACAGGGGAGAACAAAAAGAAGAAGGACAATAGGGGTGAGAACTACCATAAAACAGTAGCCTCCCCTAGTGGGTTAAGCCTCAAACTCTTACATGCCCACTAGGTCTACCGGAGGCGAAAAGGAAAGAGAGGTGGTACGCTAAAAGTATAACTGCTGACGAAATGAAGCTACCACTACTATGCCTCTAAATGCAGAGCCGAAAAGAGTAACCACAGAATGCATCAGTAAATGAGTCTACTAATAAAACCCAATCAGATGAATCGGTATAACCCCGGTACTGCCTGTTGGGTTATGTATAATTGGATCTAAATAGGGAAAAAAACACCTAGAGGGGGGTGAATAGGTGTAAACAATAAACACTCAAAAATCTTTGCGATATAAAACCCAATGCGGAAAAATAAATAACACGCAGAGATTTTTACGTGGAAAACTCCAAACCGGAGTAAAAAACCACGGGATCGATAACACGGTGAAATCCACTAGAATTATAACACGTACAAAGGTGATATACCGTACTCACAGATGACTCAACCTTTTCCATATGCTCCTAGTTGATCTTCTCCGCTCGCTCCGCAACGCTTCTCGAATCCACGATTTGCGTCCAACGCCGAATCCACGGCGTCCAACGTCGAGTCCACGACGTCCGACCGAATCCACGGTCTTCACCCAGTAGCACGTCTCGAATCCACGAACGTACCTCGCTCCGAATCCACGAGAGCGGTAGCACCTTGAATCCACAAGGCCACGCGAGTCCACGCGCCGATTTTGGGGAAATCGTTGTTTTTGGGTGGTGATGATCCACCGAATACTTAGATTAGAAATAGATCGGAAATACCATCTAAGTATTCATTAATTTGATTCTACTCAAAATCTGAGTTTGGAAAACCTAGAATCAAATTAATAATATAGATGAAGAAACATAGAATTAAATCTAGTATTTCATTTCTTCTCTATATGTGGATTTTTCTATTTCGGTCGTGTTTTTCCATTTCCCTAAAAGATGAATCATAGGGTCTATTTATAGGTTAGAAACCGTTGGAAGAGGATAAGAATCAAAAACTAACCTTTTCTGGAATTTTTCAGGACGACGATCCGGATCAGATTTCGGCGATCCGGATTGCAGTAACGAGACAAACAGTTTCCTGAAAAACAAAGGTTCGGGATCCGGATCGAAGTGCCTGATCCGGATCGTTCATACAATTCACCAAACACCAATGTTCGGGATCCGGATTGAAATCCCTGATCCGGATCGTTCATATAATTCGGTAAAAACCAGTGTTCGGGATCCGGATCAAAAGAGGCTTGGATCCGGATTGAATTTGCGTATGAACTAACACCCTTCGGGATCCGGATTGAAATGTCTGATCCGGATCCTGAACATGTCCCATCTCCAGTTTTTGATTTTTATGCAATTAAAAATTCATCCAAGTGTTTCTACATTATAAGAAGTATTCGGATCACCAAAAATAATTAGTTAAACATACCTGATCCTTTTGGATTCTTCTTTCTTGAGATTGAGTTATATGATCCAACCTTCTTTATCTTCAATCTTCAAGACTTAACCGAATTCACGAAATACGCCAACTCAAATTCCGTAACAATCTCCCCCTTTGGCGGTTTCGTGACAAAACACAAATCCACTCAAGAAAATTCAAAAAGATATTTTTGTTGATATCACCATACAACAAAAATTTACAATGAGATCCAAATAAAGATAGATACATCAGTTAAACTCCTAAAACAGACTCTAGACTTAGACATCTGTACTCTCTGCAAAAGAAATCATTCTTGACAAAAAAAATCGTTAGATACCTCAAGAATTTTATGTCATTCAAAAACCACACAGAGAGATGAAGTTTATACTCATTTATTGTGACACCCCCGGAATTTGGATTAGTCCTCTATATAAATGATATAATAGGACTAAATCTCTAACCCGGCTATAGCATTTTGGATGGTAGCAAGATCCAAGAGGAACATGAGAGTTAAGCGTGCTAGAGCTAGAGTAGTTCTAGGATGGGTGACCCCCTGGGAAGTGGGGCGTCACAGTTGGTATCAGAGCCATTCACCAGCCGGAAATGTGAGATGAGTCTCGGCTGAGCCAGGGTTATATAGCGGGTAGAGCGAGGCTCCCCGGCTAATGACCGTTGTGAGTGGAGTGCAGCTCCTCACAAGGTCGGCTAAGGCTAGCGAGACGAGTCTCACATCGCCTGGTGCTTGTGAGTGTGCTTGAGCCTTACGTGGACGTCAGGGCTTAAAGGGGGGAAGAATGTGACACCCCCGGAATTTGGATTAGTCCTCTATATAAATGATATAATAGGACTAAATCTCTAACCCGGCTATAGCATTTTAGATGGTAGCAAGATCCAAGAGGAACATGAGAGTTAAGCGTGCTAGAGCTAGAGTAGTTCTAGGATGGGTGACCCCCTGGGAAGTGGGGCGTCACATTTATACTTACCATGACATTTATACATTCAGATATGTAATTGGATCATAGTTAAAAACCAACATATCTTCTATGCATTCAAAATCCAAATGTCACAAAATTGTTAGTCAACATCAACTTGTTAGTTATATTACATGCCCAAATAGTTAATCGAATAATTAGTCGAGGCATGCATGCAATCACAAAAGAAAACCCAAAAGTTGAAGTTATACTTACCTTCATGGTTCACAACTGGTCAATCGATTATACTTACCTTCATGGTTCACAACTGGTCAATCGATCATAGTTTCATTGTTTCTGTTTCTGTTCTAATATTCTCTCCCTCTTTTTGTCACAAAGTTAGCCAAAATTACAAAATAAGGAGAGTTAACAAGTTCGAAAACTAAAGAAAATTTAAGAACTAAAACTAACAACCTGCAAAAGAAAAGAAAAGTTAGAGTCTGAGGTTAGATCATCCCGAGTCAGAACTGGTGGGATTGCTACAATCCAACTTCTTCAAAATTGCTTTAAGCAATTTTAATATTGTGGAACACTTTCTTTTCATCTTTTGTTGCTCAGAGATAATCTGTTGGAGGTTTGTGGACAAACTGTCTTGTTCAGCAGACAATCTCCGCTGTTCTTGTCGAATGGAGGACCATACATTCGCTTTTGCAGTGTGTCTCCAGGACGTTGAGGGATGCAGTGTAGATGCAGATGGTGCACTTTGACCTTCATTCCATGGAGATTCTCTAGGGAGAGAGCGAGCTCTGGTGAAGGGGTCATCAATCTGAATTCCAGTGCCCCGTGAATTCTTTCACCTAGTGTAATGCTTGGTTGTTGAGGAAGATTTCGTCAGCTTTTTGCTCTTTAAGTACAACCTGTCTTCTTTATCAACAGCTTGTTGTGCTTGTTTACAGATTTCCTCCCAATCTTCTTCATCTGATTCTGAATTATTTTGACACACTTTCCTTGTCTCTTCTTGACTTGATTCATCTTGTTCGTATTTTATAGTCTTACGTGTGTGCACCATTGCAACCAGAAGGAAGATTATCCATGCAAACGCCATTGGTGCAAGTGCTTAATAGATTTAAAGTCCTGCGAACAACTACTCAAGAACACGAAAAATTGTCAATTTTCAAAAATTTGAAAGATTGTACCGAAACAATCATTATCGTGTAGAGAGACTAAGAATCAAATTAGTTTTGCAAAAATAATTTTAAAAATAGATCAATCACATGATTTTCGAAAATTCCCATTATATGCCCTAAAACCGAATTTTTTGAAATCGAAGGCCAAAAATCCGTTTATCATGAGAATATCTAGCATATAATCAAAACTAATCTACCCAGAGTTCTTATTTCAAAAGAAATTTGATCAAAAACTAATCCAAAACGAAAAATATATAGAAATTTCATCACGTTTTGAGGAAGAATATGAAAAACTGTGAAAAACCGAGATTTTGATCAATAAA
The DNA here is from genome assembly GCA_029204045.2 of Tillandsia leiboldiana. Lineage (NCBI taxonomy): Eukaryota > Viridiplantae > Streptophyta > Magnoliopsida > Poales > Bromeliaceae > Tillandsia > Tillandsia leiboldiana. The sequence goes on from CM055072.1 coordinate 7,447,575, forward strand.
ACTTACTTAGAATCGAAGAACTTGAGTTTGTAAGCTTCCAAGACGGATGAATTCTAGAGAGAGAAGCTCTGGAGACTTTGGAACAAAAGATTGAAGTAAAAAGAAATCAAACTCCTTTTGTTCTATATAAAACCCTAGCCATGATCCGGATCAGTTCGTGAATCCGATCCGGATCGGCTACCCGCAGAAAATACCTGCGTTCGGGATCCGGATCGGCTTGTCCAATCCGGATCGGCTCCAACTTTTTCATCAGAAAAATTCAGAAAAATTCCACAAAATCCAGAAAAAGAATGTAAGCACTTTTGTGTATCAACTTTAAATGAAAATCATCATTTCATACAACAAGAGATAGATTATGCTAAATCTATCAATAACATCCAACAAATGAAACGAAAATTTATAAAAATTAAATCCCTTAAAGTTGAACAACTTCAATCACATCTAACATGATCTTATGAGTAATGCCTTTATCAAATCATCAATTTGGTAAAGAAAATGAAATACCAAGATCAATAGATGTTTGAAATCCCAGATAAGTTAGATAATATATCTAGTCAATTTATTGTAAGGAGTGGCTCTTTGAGCATCTTTCAATAAAATCCCCTACCTTATACCAACCTTAAAATTTTGACAGAGTCAAGTATTTCAACATGCATTTTATTTAATCAAACTTGAAAAACCTTGCTTGGTATACATGTGGTAGCTGCACACAGTACTCGGACGACCGAGGTGGCAGCTCTTTTCTCCATGTGGTGGTAGTTTTCACACTCCTCCTTGGGATGTAACTCTTTCCACATCTTTTGAGCATATCACTTTTTCTTTGACTCCCCCTCAATTGGCTATCAATTATTTAAGATATAAAGTATTCAACCAAATATTGATCTCGATTTCATACTCGACTAAATAGTCAAATAAGATAAAAACTATACCAAGAGATCATTGAGAGAGAAATTGACTTTAATCAAAATAAAGATGATTTAATTGACATAAATGATCATTGCATCAAATGAATTATTTTGATATCCAAAGCATAATAAATTTCTAAATAGACGAAAAGATGCTATTAAAGTCAATAATACACATGCTCAATTAATGTTCTATGTCTAAGCATAGATAATGAACAAAAACACAAAAACAAAACCTAACCTAAACAAGAGTTTCAAAAAGGGTTATTTCAAGGAAAGCATTCCAATTGCTTTACGCAAATGAATAAAACGTTTTTGATCCAAAAGTTTTGTTAAAATGTCAGCTAATTGATCTTCAGTTGAAATGTAGGAAATTTGAAGAATATTTAATTCAACTAGCTCTCTAAGAAAATGATATCTAAGTTCAATGTGTTTTGTTCTTGAGTGCAACACAGGGTTTTTGAAATGTTTATAGCACTAGTATTGTCACATAAAACAGTTATCGAAGTTGCTGAAATCCGGAAGTCGCTCAACACGCTTTTCATCCAAATGAGTTGAGTTGAACAACTACCCGCTGAGATATATTCCGCTTCGGCAGTCGAGAGTGCAATGCAGTTTTGCTTTTTACTATGTCATGCAACAAGACAATGGCCAAGATAAAAACATGCACCACTCGTTGTAAAAACTCAAAATATTTTATTTTAATAAATAGTCTAAAAGTGAATTTTGACCTGGTTTTTGAATTCAAAAGACCTATGTTGATTTATCTAGTCAATTGCCAGTGTGCGAGTTGCACGTTTTACGAGACAAAAAGGCTACTTTCCAATCCGGACATGATCTTGGAAATCCGAGTTGACCGTTGGGATCGTCTCGTCGAACTGAGCGAGATTCATATTCAGCACTTTTCGATCTGACGGTCGGATCTTCCAGAATTCAACTAAGAAGTGGACGAATCTCGCGACCAATGTAACAGTGTCCTCTGTGCACAGTGCACTTACGTGAGTTACTGTAGATGAACAGTAACCCTGGTTTTCGAGACCCGACGAATACAACATTGACTAATTCACTGTTCGGAATCCGAATATAGTGATCCAGGTAGTCATTTCGAACGGTTTCGATGTTCTGAACGCAGTGGCGCAGTCGAAAATTCTGTTTGACGACCCTGGAATCTCGAAAAGCGCGAAAACTGTATTTTGACACAGTTATTATGGACCGAGATTTTATCCGGGCAGTTTCACGAAAATCAGAGATCGCTACCTGATAGGCCTCGTCGAGCCGGACGCCATGGCGCAGTCCATTTTTCGTTTCGACGACCGGATCGCCTCGAAAAGCGTGAAATGCGTCGAAAAAATGCAAAAATTGCATAGAACCCCCGATATTTGTTGCCTCGGAAAGCGTGCCACTCATGGGAGAGGGACCTAGATGTGAATAAAAGCCACGGTGAGGGGTCTGAACCCAAAATACCAAGTGTAGAGGGACTACCTTGTAATTGTAGCAAAACCCTATATAACCATGCCACTCGAGCTAGGGTTTTCCAAAAAAAAAAACCCTCGTAGCCCTCAGCCCTTAGCCGCACACTCCAACAGAACCCTCTCCTCTCTCTCTCTGCGCACTCCACGCAACCGAAGCTTCGCACCGGCCGCCACCACGTCGCCGGAGAAGAAGATCAAGAATCACCTTGATCGCGGGTGACTTGGAGTGAAGGGTGCTCGGGGGTGTCTTGGTCGATCAATAACTCATCTGAGGACTCCCCTGTGATGCCGCAACCAAGCTGCGTTGGACCCAGCCCTAGTCGCCGCCGAACGCCGCTGAGTGAGACGACCTCCTCCTTCCAAACTCCGGCGAAGAGAAAGGTTGGAAAAGACTTTAAACTTTTGGGTTTTCGATCCTTGAGAAGTCTTCCTGACGTCGAGGGGATCCTCCCTACGCAACCCGAGCCCTCGCCGCCGTCCCCGTTGCCGGCAAAGGCTAGGTTCACCGGAAATTATCGTTTTCCGACGAACTCGGTTTCCGATTTTTCCAACCATTGAACCTCGGATCAGAGCCGTTGATCCTCTTCTCCTTGGTGACTGCTCACTACGCGCGAAGTTTCAAGATGATCGGGTGAGTGGTTAAGCTGCGCGGAGAAGCCCTAGAACCCGGTTTTCTCCACCTTCGGCCGATCACGGCCGTCCGGCGCCGTCGCGGCCTTCCGACGCCGGCCACCTCTGCACCGAGACTCCTGGCACCGAATGGAACCTTTTGGTCCAAGTCCCACTGGCCAGAACCTAGCCGGCCGGAATCCGCCATTAAAGCTCCTCCGAGCTTGCCCGAGCTCCTCCGCCGCGCCACGCCGCCGCCTCCAGTCGCCCGGAAACCACTCAGGTAGGCTCCTATGATCCTCTAGAGTCTTTCCATCGTGTTGCATGAGGATCTTGACGTCGGGTTTCTTGCCACCACAGTTGCACCCGAATTGCCTTCAAGTTTAGCTCCGGCGATCCCCGGCGACTCGGGACTCCGGTAACCATCCAGGTAAGACCTAGATGACCTCCTCTCGCTCCCCATTGTTTTAGGTTGGGTCAAAAGGGCCCCGGTTCCATGGACTTAATTCTTGCACCCGAAATCACTACTACGGGCTTAGCTCCAGCCGCCGCCGCCTCCGGCCGCCGGGGCTCGACCCCGCATGCACTAAACCTCTTCTGGGACACCTCCTTAGCTGATGCTCACCTCTGGAGCAGGTCTGCACCTGTGTTGCTTCAAGAACACCCAACCCGAGCTGGGACCTTGTGGGTGGTGCTGCTCCGGCCACTGCTCCGGCCAACCTCCGGCAAGCCTCAGGTGAGCCCCGTTGTACCTGGTCCATGCTGATCACCATGCTCTGGCTAACTCTCCGTGTTGGTCACGTATTAATTAAGTTTTAGCATAGTGGCTTGTTGGGCTTAGTGATTGTTGGGCCAACTTTGCCCTCGGGATCCGTGGCAGTCCAAACTTGTAAGCACGGCCTGGGTCTCGCCGTAATGAACACGCTGAAACTTACGGCGTCAATTTTGGACCCCCGGATTTCAAGAACGAGTCGAAACGGATAATAAAATAGGATAATAATGCGAATTGAATTATACTTCGGACCTAATTGCAAATTAGACACACAGGCTGACTTTAGACAGTGTTTTTTTTTACACCACTAGACACTTTGTTAGAGTCCCGTGGACTCTCGCTAATCGGAAATCGGATTTGTATTCAATAAATCGACGACATTGCTCCTTATTAGCATCGCATTACTGTTGTGTCATCGGGATGGGTTTGTGTGAGTCTATTACTGATTCTAGCCCTTGTTCAGGGCCCAGTTGTTCAGCGCCAGCCTCTCGGCAGTCTAGCGGGAGTTCGGGATCGGCCTACATTCAGGTGGGTTGTTTTTACCTTATTCCTAGCCTCTAAATTCTATCATATTGGACGGGGTCTATTTTAAGTGTACTGGGGTTAAATAATGATGGGCGATAGCTTATGCATGTTAGTGGGTTCTCTATAGTGTTTAGCGTCGGTTACCGACGGTTGTTCTCTTTTTAACCATATATGTCAGCGGGCCACCTTCGAGTGCGCGTATTATTACCTTGCTTTCGATTATGCACTTTACCTCATTACTCTTGTTATTTATATTATGATGCTGACATGATGGTGGTTACGGTTACTTGGCTCGAGGTTGCCACACGCGCACCCGCGTTTTGGCCACCGCAAAGGGTGCGCTTTTCCGGAAAAGGTGGTCTATGACCCGTGTATACCCACGATGGTGACGTAGTGGGGCCCCTTATTAGTGGTGGGGTTGAGGCGCCGAGGTGCGAGCGGTGCGACCCGTCGGTTTAGTTGTCCGGCGTGGTCGGGTTTCTGCAGGTACGGTATGGGCCGTCGGTTTAGCTGTCCGACGTGTCCGGGTATTACAGGATGCAGGTGTACAGGTTGCTTTTCCTCCTTGGGAGGGCGGTTGCTCCGGTGGTCTTCACGGTTTGTTTTACTATATTCTCCTGCTCTACTATTTTTGCATCACTGACACCCCACTTCGTGACAGGGTTCGGACGGGGGGAGAGGTAGGCGGTGGTGAGGACGGGACAGGAGCAGCTGGGTCGCTGGGGACCCTGGACTGTATTTCTTCTTTTATTCTCGCTTTTCATTGCATTGTAGTTATGTGAGAGGTTCGCGATACCCTCGTGGGGTCGGCGTGGATGTCGGTACGGGTTGCATTTAGTGCCCCTTGTGCATTACTTTCCCTTTTATTTCTATCGGCCATTTAAAAATCAAAAAGGCAGAAGCCAAAGAAAAGATTGCGAAAACCGTTTTTAAAATCTAAGTGTCGTGTGGGCACTGGTTTCAAAACCCTGTGGATTTATGGATTGCGAAAGGGATTTCAAAACTTGGTGTCGGGTGGGCACCGCTTTCGAACCTTGTGGATTTATGCTGACTTCGAAACTAGCCTTCAAAAACGTAAGCGCCGGGTAGGCGCTCTTTCAAAAACTATGGATTTATCCTTTCCAAACTGATCGGCCATATGTTCTTCTTTTATTAGTTTAGAATGCTGGTTGGTTGTGAATGATTGTTGTGATTGATTGGTTGTGTATGTTGGAACATGTACTGAACGCTACGCCGTGCACATACAGGGAGACTCTGTCCGTTTGCAGAGTGATCCTGTGTGTGTGGCGGGTCTGGGCACGTGCCGGGGAGGAGGGGTTCTCTTTTAAAAAAAAAAAAAAAAAAAAAAAATTTACACGTCAAATATTCGACCTTTATGAATCGTTTCCGCTAAAACAAACCCCCGGGGCGTGACAGATTAAATGGTATCAGAGCGGTCTTTCAATCACAACAGTTAGTGCCGACATCCGTGGACAACCCTCACATGCCTACATACGAATGAAATGGGTAGGGCATAGGACTGTAGAACGTGAGTGACCGAGGGGGGGGAAAATGTTGAGGTCCTTTCTCTCACTTTATGGTTGGTTGTTAGTAGGGTAGTCTAAAGTTGACTCTTGTGATGTGTGACAGACATGGCCCGTACTAGATCATCGGCCGGGGACGCAGAGTCAGTGTCCGACATCCACGGAGATACCACACTTAGCTACGAATGAATGAATTGAATAAGGCATAGAAGCGTAGAACGCGAGTGATCGGGGGGAGCGGGGGAAAAGTATATGTCCCGTTTTCTAGATAGTTGGTTAAGTGCTATACTAGCGGAGTCTAGAACTGACTTGTGGGGTGTGTGAGTACGGGTTAAGTTTTGTTTCTCGTTTTAGCTCGGTTGTCGCGTTTATGTAGTCGTGTTGCTTGGGCTCGTGTAGTAGTGTGTTGTGGGGGTCTTGGGATTCCCCTGGGGTTGAGAAAGAGACCACCGGGACTAGCAATCTTGTTCGTTTGGGCTTGATTCTTCCTTTTGTTGAGCGGACCTAGAGCTTAAATACTCTAGTGGGGAATGTGATCGTTGGTCTGGGTGGTACGCAGCTCGGCTCAGTGTATGGTGCTTGGAAAGGGCAATAGATTTGGGACCGAGCGGTAGAGGTTAATCAGAGTGTCGCACCCCCTTGGGTGCCAAGACGGGAGTAGGATCGTGCTCCCTGGGTTTCGTCGCCAGCTCCCCATGGACCAAGGCATAGTCTGGATGGTTTTGGGTTGCGAGTTTGTGATTGTGAAGCAGTACAGATCCCGAGGGGGCGCAGGCCAGTGGGAAAGCGCAAGTCGGACATGTTTGGCCACTTTTCCCATGTATTGGATTCCTGGCGTATTAAGTTTCGGGGATGAAACTTCTTTTAAGGTGTGAGGTGATGTAGCGCTCGAGAAATTCTAGTGTGCGTTGCGGGCGAGGAAGCAGATCTAACCTTAGCGATTTGCATGCCGGCGCGTGATATGCACAGTTTCCGATGCACAATTTCCGCCTTCTCGATCCGATACCTGTGGTATTTGGTTAGGAACGACCCTAGTGGTGACTTGCGTTCACGAGAGAGCGCAGGGTATTGGCATAGGGGTTTGGAGGCCCAGGTGTGTTTCACACAGTTGAGTCTCGTTGTTTCGTTCATTATCGTACGCACTCTGATTTTTTGGATCGTTGTTAGTGCAGGGTTAGCCGCGGCCAGGGTTTCGGCTGTGGGACTTGATGTTTCAATGGGGCCAGAGTTGTCTCGGATCAGTTACGCAGTTAAGGGTGTAAATCACTGTTCTCTTCGTAATCGTCCAGCTGATGGCACAGCAGTAGATGACTGCGTATGTTGCACTAGCCTCACGTTTGCTTAGAGTTGAACAAGTTGCTGACCTTCAGTGTCCCGTGTCTTAATTCGTTGGCCTATGGGCCCGATGGTAACCCTGTTTTGGGACGGATGCAAATTGACCCCACCTTTTGCACAGGTTTTGTGGATCGACGTGGACTCGCCTAGTGTTAGTCATGGCGATGTTTGTGACCACGAGGCGGTAGTAATCCTCGATAAAGGTTATGTTTTGGCACTGAGATTGTGTTGGGAAGTATGTGATATACCTTCTGGTGGGAGTTGCGTCCCCAACTTGTTGTTGGCGACAAACCTTTAGTATTCCGCTGTTCTTTTGGTAAGCACGTTGGCTGCAGGCAACGGACCGGTCGAAAGAACTGAGGGAAATACTCTGCCCTATAATGAGGAGTACCAGATTGGGTCTAAATTAGTAGCCTTAGAGTTGTAGATACCTTGCGACTGACTTGTAGCCCTCGATTAAACTTTTTGAGCATTTTCATAGAGTATGACTTCAGGCTGTAAGCTCCGGGAATGAAACTTTTTAAGTTGTAAGTTTCGGGGACGAAACTTCTTTTAAGTTGTAAGTTTCGGGGACGAAACTTCTTTTAAGTTGTAAGTGATGTAAAAACTCAAAATATTTTATTTTAATAAATAGTCTAAAAGTGAATTTTGACCTGGTTTTTGAATTCAAAAGACCTATGTTGATTTATCTAGTCAATTGCCAGTGTGCGAGTTGCACGTTTTACGAGACAAAAAGGCTACTTTCCAATCCGGACATGATCTTGGAAATCCGAGTTGACCGTTGGGATCGTCTCGTCGAACTGAGCGAGATTCATATTCAGCACTTTTCGATCTGACGGTCGGATCTTCCAGAATTCAACTAAGAAGTGGACGAATCTCGCGACCAATGTAACAGTGTCCTCTGTGCACAGTGCACTTACGTGAGTTACTGTAGATGAACAGTAACCCTGGTTTTCGAGACCCGACGAATACAACATTGACTAATTCACTGTTCGGAATCCGAATATAGTGATCCAGGTAGTCATTTCGAACGGTTTCGATGTTCTGAACGCAGTGGCGCAGTCGAAAATTCTGTTTGACGACCCTGGAATCTCGAAAAGCGCGAAAACTGTATTTTGACACAGTTATTATGGACCGAGATTTTATCCGGGCAGTTTCGCGAAAATCAGAGATCGCTACCTGATAGGCCTCGTCGAGCCGGACGCCATGGCGCAGTCCATTTTTCGTTTCGACGACCGGATCGCCTCGAAAAGCGTGAAATGCGTCGAAAAAAATGCAAAAATTGCATAGAACCCCCGATATTTGTTGCCTCGGAAAGCGTGCCACTCATGGGAGAGGGACCTAGATGTGAATAAAAGCCACGGTGAGGGGTCTGAACCCAAAATACCAAGTGTAGAGGGACTACCTTGTAATTGTAGCAAAACCCTATATAACCATGCCACTCGAGCTAGGGTTTTCCAAAAACCCTCGTAGCCCTCAGCCCTTAGCCGCACACTCCAACAGAACCCTCTCCTCTCTCTCTCTGCGCACTCCACGCAACCGAAGCTTCGCACCGGCCGCCACCACGTCGCCGGAGAAGAAGATCAAGAATCACCTTGATCGCGGGTGACTTGGAGTGAAGGGTGCTCGGGGGTGTCTTGGTCGATCAATAACTCATCTGAGGACTCCCTGTGATGCCGCAACCAAGCTGCGTTGGACCCAGCCCTAGTCGCCGCCGAACGCCGCTGAGTGAGACGACCTCCTCCTTCCAAACTCCGGCGAAGAGAAAGGTTGGAAAAGACTTTAAACTTTTGGGTTTTTGATCCTTGAGAAGTCTTCCTGACGTCGAGGGGATCCTCCCTACGCAACCCGAGCCCTCGCCGCCGTCCCCGTTGCCGGCAAAGGCTAGGTTCACCGGAAATTATCGTTTTCCGACGAACTCGGTTTCCGATTTTTCCAACCATTGAACCTCGGATCAGAGCCGTTGATCCTCTTCTCCTTGGTGACTGCTCACTACGCGCGAAGTTTCAAGATGATCGGGTGAGTGGTTAAGCTGCGCGGAGAAGCCCTAGAACCCGGTTTTCTCCACCTTCGGCCGATCACGGCCGTCCGGCGCCGTCGCGGCCTTCCGACGCCGGCCACCTCTGCACCGAGACTCCTGGCACCGAGTGGAACCTTTTGGTCCAAGTCCCACTGGCCAGAACCTAGCCGGCCGGAATCCGCCATTAAAGCTCCTCCGAGCTTGCCCGAGCTCCTCCGCCGCGCCACGCCGCCGCCTCCAGTCGCCCGGAAACCACTCAGGTAGGCTCCTATGATCCTCTAGAGTCTTTCCATCGTGTTGCATGAGGATCTTGACGTCGGGTTTCTTGCCACCACAGTTGCACCCGAATTGCCTTCAAGTTTAGCTCCGGCGATCCCCGGCGACTCGGGACTCCGGTAACCATCCAGGTAAGACCTAGATGACCTCCTCTCGCTCCCCATTGTTTTAGGTTGGGTCAAAAGGGCCCCGGTTCCATGGACTTAATTCTTGCACCCGAAATCACTACTACGGGCTTAGCTCCAGCCGCCGCCGCCTCCGGCCGCCGGGGCTCGACCCCGCATGCACTAAACCTCTTCTGGGACACCTCCTTAGCTGATGCTCACCTCTGGAGCAGGTCTGCACCTGTGTTGCTTCAAGAACACCCAACCCGAGCTGGGACCTTGTGGGTGGTGCTGCTCCGGCCACTGCTCCGGCCAACCTCCGGCAAGCCTCAGGTGAGCCCCGTTGTACCTGGTCCATGCTGATCACCATGCTCTGGCTAACTCTCCGTGTTGGTCACGTATTAATTAAGTTTTAGCATAGTGGCTTGTTGGGCTTAGTGATTGTTGGGCCAACTTTGCCCTCGGGATCCGTGGCAGTCCAAACTTGTAAGCACGGCCTGGGTCTCGCCGTAATGAACACGCTGAAACTTACGGCGTCAATTTTGGACCCCCGGATTTCAAGAACGAGTCGAAACGGATAATAAAATAGGATAATAATGCGAATTGAATTATACTTCGGACCTAATTGCAAATTAGACACACAGGCTGACTTTAGACAGTGTTTTTTTTACACCACTAGACACTTTGTTAGAGTCCGTGGACTCTCGCTAATCGGAAATCGGATTTGTATTCAATAAATCGACGACATTGCTCCTTATTAGCATCGCATTACTGTTGTGTCATCGGGATGGGTTTGTGTGAGTCTATTACTGATTCTAGCCTTGTTCAGGGCCCAGTTGTTCAGCGCCAGCCTCCCGGCAGTCTAGCGGGAGTTCGGGATCGGCCTACATTCAGGTGGGTTGTTTTACTTTATTCCTAGCCTCTAAATTCTATCATATTGGACGGGGTCTATTTTAAGTGTACTGGGGTTAAATAATGATGGGCGATAGCTTATGCATGTTAGTGGGTTCTCTATAGGTTTAGCGTCGGTTACCGACGGTTGTTCTCTTTTTAACCATTATATGTCAGCGGGCCACCTTCGAGTGCGCGTATTATTACCTTGCTTTCGATTATGCACTTTACCTCATTACTCTTGTTATTTATATTATGATGCTGACATGATGGTGGTTACGGTTACTTGGCTCGAGGTTGCCACACGCGCACACGCCGGTTTGGCCACCGCAAAGGGTGCGCTTTTCCGGAAAAGTGGTCTATGACCCGTGTATACCCACGAGGTGACGTAGTGGGGCCCCTTATTAGTGGTGGGGTTGAGGCGCCGAGGTGCGAGCGGTGCGACCCGTCGGTTTAGTTGTCCGGCGTGGTCGGGTTTCTGCAGGTACGGTATGGGCCGTCGGTTTAGCTGTCCGACGTGTCCGGGTATTACAGGATGCAGGTGTACAGGTTGCTTTTCCTCCTTGGGAGGGCGGTTGCTCCGGTGGTCTTCACGGTTTGTTTTACTATATTCTCCTGCTCTACTATTTTTGCGTCACTGACACCCCACTTCGTGACAGGGTTCGGACGGGGGGAGAGGTAGGCGGTGGTGAGGACGGGACAGGAGCAGCTGGGTCGCTGGGGACCCTGGACTGTATTTCTTCTTTATTCTCGCTTTTCATTGCATTGTAGTTATGTGAGAGGTTCGCGATACCCTCGTGGGGTCGGCGTGGATGTCGGTACGGGTTGCATTTAGTGCCCCTTGTGCATTACTTTCCCTTTTATTTCTATCGGCCATTTAAAAATCAAAAAGGCAGAAGCCAAAGAAAAGATTGCGAAAACCGTTTTTAAAATCTAAGTGTCGTGTGGGCACTGGTTTTCAAAACCCTGTGGATTTATGGATTGCGAAAGGATTTCAAAACTTGGTGTCGGGTGGGCACCGCTTTCGAACCTTGTGGATTTATGCTGACTTCGAAACTAGCCTTCAAAAACGTAAGCGCCGGGTAGGCGCTCTTTCAAAAACTATGGATTTATCCTTTCCAAACTGATCGGCCATATGTTCTTCTTTTATTAGTTTAGAATGCTGGTTGTTGTGAATGATTGTTGTGATTGATTGGTTGTGTATGTTGGAACATGTACTGAACGCTACGCCGTGCACATACAGGGGAGACTCTGTCCGTTTGCAGAGTGATCCTGTGTGTGTGGCGGGTCTGGGCACGTGCCGGGAGGAGGGGTTCTCTTTTAAAAAAAAAAAAAAAAAAAAAATTTACACGTCAAATATTCGACCTTTATGAATCGTTTCCGCTAAAACAAACCCCCGGGGCGTGACATTAGTCGGAGCATGATCAAAGTTCAACTTAGAACTTATTACCAGCTCAAGGTCAAACAAAGCTTATACAACTTACCAGTTCAAGGTCAAAAGTCTCAGAATTCTCTCCCCCTTTTTGTCCACAAATCGCCAAAACAAAATAAGAAAGGAAAGAAAGAGGTAAAGTTTTAAATTTTGTCAGTGTCGCAAAAATAAAAATAAAACCTGCAAAAGAATATAATTAACAATGTATTAAACATCAATCTGAATCTGTGTCGTCGAGTCACTACACTCAAGTTTGGTAAGATCTTCTTGACCCACTTCGCAAAAGATTTAAACTTTCTTTTATGTCGACTTGGGTGGCAGTAACCGTAGCCATGTCGGAAGATATCTGCGATATTTCTTTTGACATGCGTTCTTGCTCCGATGAAAGTCTTGTTGCCTCGATAGATTCATGTAACAGAGGCGTCATCCTCTGAAGTAAAGCTGCTGTTGGTGCTGCTGGTGCTGCTGGTGCTGCTTGTCTCTTACCTCGTGGAGGGGTTGGGCTCTCATCTGGTTTACTTGAGAGTGACTTCACAATGGTGGTGTCATTGATCGTTCCCAGACTATGCATATATGCGTTCGAGCTGGTGTCGATCTTGAACTTTCTGAAGATGCGCATACTTTCATCGGGAACGAAAGTCGCTCTGTAGGATGGGCACTTTCTACATATCGCCCCATCCTTGACCAAATAAGGTAAGGATGTTGTAGTTTGATCCAAGGATGCTGTAGGGTGTCCAAGAAGAGACAGAAACGCATCCTATCCCGCGAAGAAACTTTTTGTTTTGCATGTAAGCATGATGTTGTAGCAACAATAAAGTTCAAGAAATCTGTACTCTGGTCATAATTCTTTAAAAAAGATTGAATTCTCCGCCGACTGAGTAGCTGGCAGACAAATCCCATCGACAACCACATCTCCATGGTGTGTTGGTGAAAACATGACCTTTTAGGTGAAAGTCCCATCTACCCGGGCATTTATTCCCAAACACCTCTCCAATCAACGATGTGAGCCTCTGCTTTACGTTTCGAACCGTTGTTTGAATTCTCTCGGTCCTCTTCAAGAATCTATCAATCTGATGCATATCGATAGAATATCCTCACCATTGAAGACAATAGCCAGTTGGATTCAGGGAAGTTGCAAATAGGTGCCAAGTCCCGCTTGTTCAAACAGAATGCCAACAGCTCAAACGCTCCTTAAGAGCTTTGACATTGACATCCTCTCCCCTTGCATTCTCTCTTCGCAAAGTCCTTGCTTCTTTCGGAGCTGATGTGCAGAAATTCCCGGTGGAGGGGTGTTCACTTGCGATGGCTCTTCGATCGTAATTCCTCGTGCCTACCCTTTTTCGAGCAACGCCCTTCCTTTTCATTGGAGCCGTAGTTGGTTCCATTGGAGCTTTCCCTTTCTCTCGGCGGTTGGCGTTGTTTTTGGCCGTATGAGTTGCATGAACTTTGCCCTTCAATGCAGTTGTTTCCTTGGCTACTGCACCTCTACTCCTTCCCGCAAACTTCTCGCCATCCTCCGATTCGTGTCAGACTCCGAATCGTCCAGGGACACACTACTCTTCCTGTCCTGACTCTTTTTTAGCTCGTTGAAGCTTGTTTTTTGTTGCTCGCGGCCAACCATTGCTACAATCAGTACTAGAACCCATCAAACACCATTGCTGCAAATGAGTTGAGAATAGAGCCTGCGAGCAAGAACTCAAGAACACGAAAATTGTCTAATTTTCAAAATTTGAAAAATCTATCCAAACAATCATTACGTGTATATAGACCTAGGAAGCAAGTTATTTTAGCAAAAAGAATTTTAAAAAATAGATCAATGCCATGATTTTTCAAAAATTCTCACAATATGCCCTAAAACCGAATTTTTGAATCGCAGCTCAAAATCCGTTACTCAAGAGAACAAGGCATACAACTCAAAACTAAGTCTATCCAGAAATCTTATTTCAACGAAATTTTGACACCAGAAACCGTTTCAAATTTGAATAGAGGCATGACCTTCCCTCACGTTTTTTAAGAACATAGCCAAAACATTGAATATTCATATTTGATTCAACGCAGAACTTACTTGAAACGAAAGAACTTGAGTTTGGAAGAGTCCAAAAATCTGGTGATTCCTAGAGAGAGGAAGTACTGGGATGCTATAAACAAAAGCTTGAGTAAAAAGAAAT
>CM055072.1:7461706-7519890 GCA_029204045.2 Tillandsia leiboldiana
TTTACGGCGCGGCGGCGCGACGCTCGTTCTCCGCGATCCTCTTCGCACCTTCTCAGTGTTTTGGACTCCTCCGACCCACCCCGACTCGGAATTCGCCGATTCTTGCGCCGTTGGACTCACGACAGGTAGGGCTTCAACTCCTGTGTTTATGGTTCCTCGATTTCCGTGCTGATCTTGGAGTTTTCTTAGCACCCATTTGACCCTTTTTCTTCGCGGACTTTTGGGACAGCACCGCAGTGTTCTTGCCATATCTTTTGCTCAGGCGTCGGAACGAGGCGATTCAAAAGGCAATTTCATCTACGCTTCGCAAGGAGTCTCCTGGATTTTTCTCAGAATTTCTGAATTTTACTCGAGGGTGAGAATCTCCTTTCTCTGTGGTTCCTTGTTACAGGAATTTAGTGCAGTTTGGATTTGGGGTGTACCCCTTGTCGGATTTTTATCTCAGCGTAGGAAACTCCAATTTGGGCGTGCAGGTACTCGTTTCGACGGGCTCGTCGCAAGGATCGCGATAGTATTTTTCTTGGATTTTTCTGGGCATTATTCGCAGGTAAAAATTAGTGAATGTGGACTGCTGATTTGGGGGACAGATTCTGGAAAGCGTGGATGTTTAGCTTATGTATTTTTCCTTTGGGGTATTTTGTACAGATTGGTGGTGTGTTGGACTGATCTTGGACTTCGCCTTTGGGAATTTTGGAATAGCGCTCGAGGTGGGTGATGTTGTGAACCTCCTACTTGTGAATGTCACTAGGCCTATTAGAATGCCACGATTATGTGTTATTAAATATGAATGTATCTAGCATGCTTGCACGGGATTAAGGTTCCTTTGCTAATACTGCATTGTTAGCAGGCTACAAGTTAGTAAGTGGTGTTTCCATGTTTAGATATGCAATTTAATTAGTTGGAATGAATGCTATAGCCATATCATATTGTGTGTTAAGGAAAGGTTTGGGCATGTGGTTAGAATGCATGTTGTAAAAGGGGTACTTGCTAGTTAATTGTGCATCTAAATTGTATCATGTATCGTATATCATGCCACGTGTACATCGGAGGGTCCAAACATTTAATGTTGCATATGTTAGAATAATGAAAAGGGTTTATCAAGTAAAGGACTTGCATGCTTCAATGGTCATCTAGCTAGGCCACCTTTTTCTGCTACACATACATGCTGGAATTGACTTAGGAGAAACCATGCTTTCTATTCATTCTCCTGTAGTCTAGTTGTAGAGGATTGTGTAGTTCAGATGTTCAGAGTTGGGACAGTCGGGGATGGATGGTGGGGTGTTGCGGCAACCGCGGACTGTGGGCGGTTGACCGGCTTACTAGTATTATTATTATTGCATCAGATTGGAGGTGAGGGATCGGGCTTCTTTAGTGGATGGTCTTACCCACTCGTTTAGAGTCTTGATCCAGTCCTGCTACATCAGAACTATGGTTACATATTTTACTCGGTGTGGGTCGCTCCCCTCGAGTGCCACTCGGAGTAGGCTTAGGGCCGAGCCGTGTGCCGGTCGATTGGGTACTTTGAGGATCGTGCCGTGTGCCGATCAGATACTGGGTTCTCGAGTTGACAGTACAGCAGGCAGTACCAGTGTTGACTGGTGTATTGATTGGGTTTGGTTGGCCAGTTTTGACATACTGATGCATACTTCTAGCGATCTTGACAGCTAGGCATTTTAGAGGCATACTAGGGGTAGCTTTATCATCAGTAGACTTACCTTTAGCATACTACCTTTATTTCATTTTCGCCTCTAGTAGTCCTAGTGGGTATTTCTGAGTTTGAGGTCTACCCACTAGGGGAGGCTACTGTTTTTATAGTAGTTCTCACCCCCACTGTTTTCTCTTTTCTTTTCCCCGTTTTGTAGAGTCTTCTGCGGGAGTCGCGGGACCCTCTTCCCTGGATCGAGGTAAGAGGATCGTTGATTAGATAGCTGCTGCCCCGAGATGGAGTTTTGTAGTTTTGATGTATCCCCAGTACACTCAGACGGTTGTATTTTCCTTTTTTTTTTGGGTCTGGCTGCGGCCAGCTGGTTGTATATTTTTCGTGAGCTGGGAGAGACACTTGTATATTTTTGAGAGCTTACTGTACTTCATTTCCAGCATTTGTCTGAGTTGTATTAGTTTTAGTTTAGCTCTGTTTTATGCTCTTTATTACTTGTTTATATCTGAGCAGGTTATCAGCGCTTCGTGTACACGGAAAATTCCGTGTGCACGGCGGATCTGTGGACGGGCCCGGGTTCTGGTTTACACCGGGGCGTGACATGTCCCCTGTATAAGTGTGGTTAGTGGCCTTGAGCATTGGATGCTGTTTCAGGAGAAGTTAAGTGGGTAGTGTATAGGTGGTTTGAGCACACCTATATTCAAAAGAGGACAGCTAGAGATGGGACAGCTATAGAGGGTTTCCATTGAGTCATTTATCATAATGGAACAGATATAGACGAATTTCGTACAGTCATAAAACCTCAGGTATGCTTCGGTCAACAACGATTGCTATGCACATGCAGTTCTCAAACCAGGCTTGCACCAGCATCTTTCATCACGCGTCATCGGCATTGCACAGACAGATGTCGTTCTTCCTCAAAAATTATGGACAGTCTTTTTCAGGTTCGTCGTATGGGTGGGAATCTGGTGTTGCCCTTCCTAAGGTAAGAATAGATGCATTTCTATCCTGCAATCTGTTGTATATGAGCATATATATAGAATCCAACTCATATATTGAGGTTGGTTTTCGTTCATGTATTTAGGAGAGTTAATTTTACTAACACACTATGAGGGAACCAATTTCTTTTGTGTAGGGAAAAGGAATAAAGCTACATAGATTTGAAAAACATTACAGCATGATGAGTACTGATTTTTTTATGTTTGGTCGTTTTTCTGCATCTTTTCCTTTTGATGGAAAATGGGGTGCCATCACAACTCTTGCATGAATTGTTAGCTATCTCTGTTAAATACCTTTTTGGGCATCTTGAATGCCAGTTTTAAATACCGTGGATTGAGTACCGGTACACATGGTTCAGCTTTGGGTATTGATGAACTTGAATGGGAAGCGGATGCCGCACTCAGTATCGGTCCTCGTTACTGAGTAAAGGTACATAACCTTCAGTTCCGGTACATAATCCTTAGTTCCGGTACACAAAGAAGTACAAACCAAGCGCCTCACAAACAGATAGCCTTACCCTTGGGTTGCTCATTCTGTACCGGTACTCAAGATTACATACGGTACGAAATCTTGAGTATCGGTACACTTCTAAGATCCTCAAAATCCGAATGCATCACACTTCGATTTCTCCCTCAGTACGGTACTCCATGATGAGTACCGGTACAAAGTGAGAAATCCATGTATAGTACTCTCGGGTTTTGAGGAACTTGGAGGTGTACCGGACGATTGAGTACCGGTACTAAATGGTAAGTACCGGTACTAATTGAGGATTGGAAGTGTGAGGCCTCAATAAACAGTACCGGTACTGAGCTAGCAACCCAAGTGTAAGGCCTCAATAAATTAAATTGTACTAATCACATTTACAAATGTTGTATAAATTGCACTGACTCCATTACTATTTAGTACAGCTATACATAAGTTCTAATGTTCATGTTGTATAATCATATTACTATATAAAAGGTTCAACTGTTCATCTTGTATCTATAGCGGTTCATCACAGTTGTGAACAGCTATATATAAGTTAATAACATTCATATATACAAGAAGGTACATTTATACATTATACATTTATACATTCATACATTCATACATTCATACATTTATAGAAGAGTCTGATAGTACTCCACACTTGAAACAGATGAACAGTTGCTCATTCTGTACCGGTTGCTGTTCAGAACCGGTACAGAACAGTTGCTCATACAGTTGCTCATTATGTACCGGTACAAAATGCTAATCCAATGGTATTTTGGGTTTTGATGAACTTGAATGGGATGCGGATGCGGCATTCAGTACCGGTCCTCATTAATTAGTACCGGTACATAATATTTCGTACCGGTACATAACATTCAGTACCGGTACATAATCCTTAGTTCCGGTACACAAAGAAGTACAAACCAAGCGCCTCACAAACAGATAGCCTTACCCTTGGTTTGCTCATTCTGTATCGGTACTGTACATTACGTACCGGTACAGATGGATCCGGTACACTTCAAAGTTCTTCAAAACCCTAATGCATCACAATTGGATTTCTCCCTCAGTACGGTACTTAACATTGAGTACCGGTACTGAGTGAGGAATCCAAGTGTGATGCTTTCGGGTTTTGACGAACTTGGATGTGTACCGGAACATTGGGCACTTAGTCTTGCTCGGTACGCAGTCTTTACCGGTACAGATGGTTTTTGTATAGGGAAATGATTTTGTACACCCCAAGTGGAGTGTACATCCTTCACCCAATGCTAATCCTCCCGACGAAAGAAGGGCTATCCCCTATAAAGCTGTCCAATTTTGAATATAGGTGTGCACACCTTTCAAAACAGCATCCAATGCTAATTGTCTCAAAAGACCCTCTATAGCTGTACGAAACCCATCTATACATGTTCTGGTATGCATATATGACTGTATGGAAACACTCTACACAAGTCCCCGCTATAGCATTAAATTTGAATATAGCTGTATATATGACTGTACGAAACACATATATAGCTATTCCGGTATTCATATATGGTTGTACGGAAAGCCTCTATAGCTGTCCCCTTTTGAATCTATGTGTGCCCAGAGGGAAAAGACACTATAAAGCTGTCCCCTCTATAGCAATACAACTTTTGAGTATAGGTGTGCTGAAAGGCCTGGTACACACTACTACCCACTTACCCACTTTGGAATACAACATCCAATGCTAATCTTCACCTTATCACACTATTACCCACTTACCCACTGTTGTAAACACCGTCCAATGATATAGAATATTCTATATTAGAATATGCTATATAATTTGGCCTAAAGGAAGAGTGCTCAAAGCCCCTGTATAGCCTCCCAACGAATTATGGCCTATAAGTCTACTCGCTTTGTATACCAATATCCGCAATATTGTAGTTAGGTACTCAATCTCACACTACAACCCGCTCACTCTCTATCTCACTCTATCTTCACCATCTCAATTTCACTCTCGTATACAATTATAGAAGTCATGGCAAGCTCTAGCTTTAGCCATACCTCTTATTCCTCCCGCCCTCGCAACAACTACTGCATCATTCCTTGGACGCCTGCGTATGAAGAGACGGATAGCCGATTGGAGCGGACGGCGCAAATAGTTGTCGATGCCTATGCAAACGATAATGATCGTTCGCGGCCTGCCGTGGCCGCGTTGCTCGCAAGTCGGATAGGAGGAAGGCCTCATGATTACCAATTTGCAGGAGGTACTGTCGGAACTTATATAGTAACTTTCCCTACTCTGAGAAGGATGCATAATGCTATTCGTCATTCTCCAATTCGAAACAACACATTCGCGATGACGGTATCTCCATGGGATGCCAATCGTGGGACAATTACGCCAACATTACAATACTATGTATGGATTCGCCTACATAATACCCGATTTATTGCCATCAGTATGAAGAGGCAGAAAGAATCGTTTCAAGTTTTGGCCGCTACATAAGTGCGGATGATCCTAGCCGACATTACGAAAATTTAGATACTATCGCGTGCTCATCAAATGCATTCATCCTAACATGATTCCGGAGCAAGTAACACTATATGTAGACAATAGAGAATGGATCATAAGAGTGGTGATTGAGTCCTGGGAGCGTTGCGAGCCAACAGATGGACCATGGAGGTAGATTGTAAATTATATCATGGATGTAAATGATTATTATTCACTCGTAATGAATATTCTTCACCAGAAATTTTGAACATGCATATATGACTGTGCATAATCCCTTAAGCAATGCTAGGTGTACACCCCCAAATGGGGTGTACATCCTACACCACCCATCATAGGGTTGGTATTCATCCACTCGTCACTCGATGTGACGAGTAAAATTCACCCACCCCTAGGATGGGGTGGGTGTAAGATGTACACCCCATTTGGGGTGTACATCTAGCATTTTCCATCCCTTAAATCATTTGGCTGACTTTAGTACATGGGTGATCATTAAAATTGTTAAAGCAACAGCTATAGATAAGTGTTGAACATTCATATATACAAGATGGAGGACTTGAAAATAGACTGGATAGAAGTGTGAGATATCGAATATATATATGACTGTGCAAAATCCCTCTAGGGGTGTTCCTTATAACATTTGGCAGAATTTAGTACATGAGTGTTCCAGAAAAGTGAGAAAGCTCGTTAAAGTTCGTCAACTCTTAGTTCCCCCTATACTCATGCATGGTACCATTAGTCAGCTCGTCAACTTCCATCTAAGATCCTCAAAACCCGAAAGCCTCACACTTGCAATCCTCAACTTAGTTCCGGTACTTATAATTGGGTACCGGTACATATCCAAGTTCCTCAAAACCCGGTCTCATCATTTCTCACTAAGTACCGGTACCCAATGAAAAACTTCAATAGATTTAAAAACTTGAAGAACTTTAAAAATTGGTAATTTAACATATAGAAATATCTGTTAAAAATAATAAATGGGAAATTGTGAAGAAAGTTGCCTCTCTAAAATGGGTAAAGACAAAAGGAAATTCCAGATCAACTTAATATAGCTGTTCCAGCACCAAAAAAAATATTCCAGAACAATTAATTTAAATGTTCGAGAAGCAAGTGAGGCAATTGCATAACATAATGTAACAAATCAGCTTCTCCGAATTACAACTCCAATTCAAAAATCGCATACACGGTTCAGTCCTCGTGGCACAGTTCATCTGAGCACATTACAGTCATCTTTTCAGATTTACAAGTCCAATCCTATACAACATCCAGATTAGCATTGGATGGTTTTTTTGCAAATGTGGTTAAGTGGGTAATAGTGGGAACCGGGGCTTTGACCACCAAAAGGTGACAGCTATAGAGGGGACATCTTGTTCCTTTATTTTCGCTCTGTGTGAGGGCATTGGATGTTGTTTTGAGAAGTGTGCACACAAATATCTAAAGGGGACAGCTTTATAGGGCTTTTTATAATGGCACGCCTATACTCACAAGGGGACAGCTATATAACCCATATTATAAGGGGAGCAAGGGCATTGGATGCTGTTTTGAAAGGTTGGCACACATATATTCAATAGGGGGGGATAGCTATAGAGCGTTCCCGTACAATCTTACATGAATACCGGACAGCTATAGATGGGTTTCGTACAGTCATATACACAGCTATATTCATAATTTAACTTTATATGGGGAACAGCTTTGGAGGTTCCCCGTACACTCATATATGCAAAGCGGAACAGCTATAAATCTTTTTCGTAGGCAATTATATAGGGTTCCCCGTACAGTCATATACACATAATGGAACAGCTATCTGTTGGATTCCGTACAGGCATATATATATAGAAGGTAGCATTTGATGCTGTTTTCAAATGTTGGTTAGTTGGTAATAGTGTGGCAAGGGGCTTTTAGCATACCTATATTCAAAAGTGCACAGCCATAATGGGGACACCTATATGGAAATTGCTAGATGTACAGGGTGTACAGGTAGCAGTTCTCCACCTATATAGGTAATCATGGTGTAAGGAACACCCATATAGTGGTTCTGTACATCCTCTGCATTGGGACACCCATGTGCCCACTTTTGCCAACAGCATCCAATGTAAGGTCTATATGTATAAAAGGCAATATATACATCTACCTGCTATCTCCACCTCACCCATAGTATATATAATAGCTGCTATCTCATTCATACATATATCTCCAACTCACACTATATCACAGCTCACTATATTACAGTTAATTGTCAAATTTCACATCCTTCCATGTCTAGCGCTACCTCCACCCCCCGAATAACACATATTGTTTTATGCCCTGGAGGGATAATTTTGGTGATGTTAATATGTTGATGGATCGTGCAGCAAAGGTGGTCATTCTTGCCTACGATACTGAAGATGATTGTTCAAAGATGGAGTGGCTTCTTTCCTAGCTGAACAGGTTAGGCGGTATTCCCTATGATTACGGATTTGCTAGAATGTGAAGGTGTCCAATTACCTTAATATTTTTCCTACTGCTATGATTCGGGATAGAGCTATAGAGCAGTCTATTCTGTAGACCAAGAAAATGACCATTTAATGTCAAAGCCATTTGAATACAACGTAGGTCGAATACGTGAAAGGTATGCGTACTCTGTATGGATTCGCTTGCATGATTTACCGCCCATTTGTTACGACTAGAGCCATTTGAGAACTATAGTATCTAGTTTGGACGTTTTGTTGTTGCTGATGACCACTGCCGTCTCCGCCACAATATCACCTTCTACCGTGTGTTGATCAAATGTATTGATCTACAAATAATCCCAGAGTGTGTACCGCTCATTGTGGGAAATCGTGAATGGATAATAAATAGTGGGAAATAGAGTAGTGGCAATCCTGCGCAGGGAACGGCACTCCGTAATGTGTTGGCAATGTGACGTCTCCTTTGCCAAATGGATATGTGTTTACTAATTATCGCTACATCTTTTTCCGCTAGTACGCAATCATTTATAGCTACTTGCAATATGATGATTATGATATGCATGAAGTACACATCTGTATCTATTGACAATCAACTGTACATATATATAGTTCTTCAATCCGATGGGATAAAATTGAAGGACGTAAGTGCTTACTTATGCATCAATTTTTATTCGTGGTATGTACCTTTTGTATTGTATAATATAACTCTACCGATTTACTTATTTTATTTATTCCCGGGATATAGACAAGTATATGTACAAGCAGGGACTAAAATATTTTTGTATTATGTTCAGTATAATACTTGTACTGGGGATAAAGAAAGTCTGGATTTCGACAGTTCAAGAGTATTAGTAAGAATAATATAGGGGATTATATTTAAAATATTCAAATAAATTTTCTACAGTTTTGATTTGAAATATGTAATTGAAGATATTTAGTAACAAAAGTTATTACACTTTATATATTGATATTATTTTGGTATAAATGAAGATAAAGTAAAAATACTTATTAAGTCATTTATAAATGGGCAATGCTATATGTACCCCCGAAAGGGCAATTCTGATGGTAAACATTACTTAAGAATTTTGAACTGCGTACCGTTAGATTTTGAAAATTCAAAAGTCTCCACTATCCTCTAGTTAAAAAATCAAAATATTATATTATTTATTTAATACTCGGGAATCCTCACGCCACCCCACCTTCTCTTCCCCTGGTTCTCACGCCGTCTCACACCTGCCTCCTCCCACCCCGCCCACCAGCCGCATGTGCTTGCCTCCATCGGATCTAAAGTTTGCTCAGCCCCGGTCCGCATCACCGGGTCCGATCGACAACGGAACCCCTCCCAGGACGGCCGCTCATCGCCAGGCTGCAAAGGCCAGAGGCATCCAACCCCTTCCAGGACGCCGGCCGACCTCCTGGTCATCTCTCCCTGCCGCGTTCTGCTCATCATTGTCGTCCAACTATACCAGTATGTAGGTTGCTTCTTTTTTAAATTCATGTATTAATTCAAAGTTTTGAGGAACACTGGGTGAAATTAATATTGCTCTACATTAATATAATTTAATTATTTGTACAAATTACATCTTTCCCGTACAGTATATTGTTTCTTCTTTAATATGCTCTATGTGGAATTATCCTCTCATCCCAATGCACAATTGTTTACCTTTCACTAAGTCTGCATGAATTTAGTACGTTGACATGCAAAGTAATGGTAAAATGTATCAAATTTTTCCTATCTATGTCTTCTTTCTTTGCAAATTTTGGCATGGATGTATAAGTATTATAATGATATTACACATTAGATGGATTCGAGCTTTACATCCTCGAGCAATGGGGCCAGCCAAAATACACCTTATTGCCATTGTTGATTGCAATGTGTCATGAGAACATCTTGGACGCAGAACAATCCGGGCCGGAGATTTTACGGCTGTTCGAGATATGGGGTAATCTATGTAATGTACATAATATTTTGTTATCCATGCTATATATCAAAAACTTAGCATATATACTTGCCTCCCATATTTTCAGGGGCATGGGGCATGCAATTATTTCAGTTGGTATGACGCGCCGTTTACGAGCAGAAGTATTTCTGTATTGAATGGATTAATAGTAAGTAACAATAAGTTGCGCAATGAAGCTGCAGCTGGTGCAAGGAAAAGAAGATGGGGGTTGTACCTCTTAGTTGCATATTTTCTTATTAGTGGGATTTTTGTTTCTTCATGGTATAACTGTATGTCGAAATCCAGACTATGACTATCCCGCCCTTGTAATGTATTTTAATTTTTTTCTATATATGAATGTATTTATATTCCTCTCTATATATGAATGTATTTATATTCCTCTCTATATATGAATGTATTTATATATGTCGTAATCCATACTATGACTATCCCGCCCCTTGTAATGTATTTTAATTTTTTTCTATATATGAATGTATTTATATTACTCTCTAAGTAATAATTGCTATGTGTTGTACACTGTTTGTCGGGAGAGATTAGATTTGAAATTAAACAACTACTGCATCATTCCTTGTACGCCTGCAGCATCAGGAGACTGATAAATTATTGGAACGTGCAGCGCAGATAGTTGTCGATGCCTACGGTATGCATATATGACTGTACGTGAACCCTCTATAGCTGTCCCCGCTATAACATTTATTTTAAATATAGCTCTATATATGACAGTACGAAACCCATATATAACTGTTCCGGGTATGCAAATATGACTGTACGGGAAGCCTCTATAGCTGTCCCCTTTTGAATATACGTGTACCAAGTTCTGAAAAGAGGATCCAATGCCCTTCCTCCCCTTAAAATATGGGCTATATACCTGTCCCCTTGTAAATATAGGGGTGCCCATGTAAAATATAAATTTAATTTTCAAACAAATTATTAATATTTTTGATTTAAAATAATTTTTATTAAAATTTTATAAAACCCGACCATGCGTACCGGTACGCAATTATCCGCACCGATACACATGAACAAATGGTTCCGGTACACATCCAAGTTCCTCAAAACCCGAAAGCATCACACTTGGATTCCGCCATCAGTACCGGTAGTCAACGTAGGGTACCGGTACAGAGTGAAGAATCGAAGTGTGATGCTTTTTGGTTTTGAGGTACTTGGATGTGTACCGGAACCATATGTACCGGTACTCAATACTGAGTACCGGTATTGTGTGAGGAATCCAAGTGTGAGGACTCAATAAAGTGTGAGGCCTAACAAATAGAACGCCATACCCTTGGTACATAATCCTTGGTTCCGGTACACAAAGAAGTACAAACCAAGTGCCTCACAAACAGATAGCCTTACCCTTGGGTTGCTCATTCTGGACCGGTACTCAAGATTACATACCGATACGAATTCTAGAGTACCGGTACACTTCTAAGATCCTCAAAATCCGAATGCAACACACTTCGATTTCTCCCTCAGTACCGGTACTCAATGATGAGTACCGGTACAGAGTGAGAAATCCATGTATAGTACTCTCGGGTTTTGAGGAACTTGGAGGTGTACCGGAAGAGTGTGTACCGGTACTAAATGGTAAGTACTGGTAGTAATTGGCAATAATGATGATTATTTGTAGTAATAACATACTTACATTTTGCCTATATTGAAGTATCAATTTTTATATTTCCTTTCTATGTTATAAGATCTATGTATATATTTGAGTTAAAATGGCAAATTTAACACTAGCATGTTCAAAACTTCTGGTGAAGAATAATCACTAAGAGGAATAATAATCATTTACATCCATGATATAATTTACAATCTACATCCATGGGTCATCAGTTGGCTCGCAACCCTCCTATGACTCAATCACAACTCTTATGATCCATTCTCTATTGTCTATATATAGTGTTACTTGCTCGGAAGCATGTTATGATGAATGCATTTGATAAGCACGCGATAGTATATGAAATTTTCACAATGTCGGCTTGGGTCATAAACACGATTTAAAGGTGTGACACTAGTATGCAGCTATTGTACTGCAAATGGATGCCATCCGATTGGCGATCATATATATATATATGACCACCTAGTTGTCCAAAAATACAGTTCTGTACTACATACATTGCACACACACCATATTGTCAATAGTGAAAACAAGTTAGGAAAATTATATCACTCAATACAGAGGACAAAACTGTAGGCGTCAATTGTAAACAAAATGCTAGTTGGGCAAAGATGCAGTGACATTGCCCAAAAATTAAGGACTGCAGTAACTTATGTAAGGTTCCCACGACTCTATTTCCACATTGATTGCCCATTCGCGATTTCCCACAATGAGCGTTACACACTCCGGAATGTTTTGAAGATTATTACATTTTATCAAAAGACGATAAAACTTGAGATTTTCGCGAAGACGGCAACGGTCATCACCACCAATAAAACGTCCGAAACTAGATACAATAGTTGTCAAATCAACAGACTCATAACACTGAAGCGGTAAATCATGCAACCGAATCCATACAAAGTACTTAAAACCTGCCCGGTGACCAAGGTTGAATTCACATGGCGATACCATAATGCTGAGTTGGTAGCTCTGCAGAAAAGATTCCCGAATAGCACTATTCCGACACTCTGCAGTAGGAAAGTATATAAGGTAATCGGCATCCGCACATTTTCCAAATCGATATTCATCGGGATCTCCACCTACGTGATGCGCTAAGAAAGCAGCCACTCCTTCCTTTGAATAATCTTCTTCAGTGTCGAATGCAAGAATTGCCACCTTTGCTGCACGATCCATCAACTTATTAGCATCAAGAAATTTACGCTGGAATGGAATAAAACATTTGGTGTTCTTCGGGCGTGTGGAGAATGGGTTAGACATGATGAATGGTAAATTTGATATAAACTGAAATATAGTGGACGGTGATAGATGTGTGAAATGTGATATAGCTATGAAGTAGATAACCGCTATATATATGATCAAATTTTCTTGTTATCAATTCTAACTACTAATAAGAGCTAAACCAATGATGCTATATATAGATGTTCGCTACACCAATGAGCTAAACCAAAAATAGTTAAAGATCCACACCATACCAAAAGGGCATGCATAAAGATAGTGAAAATAGGCCAGTAGCTGTTGCTACACATAACTTTTCAGGTACATGCATCTACTAGTAGGTGCCAATTGTTTTAAGGAACACGCATATAATTTCAACTGTTCCATCTTGTATATATATGAATGTTCAAAACTTATCTATAGCTGTTGCTTAAATAGTTTTAAGGAACACGCATCTACTAGTAGCTGCCAATTGTGTTAAAGAACACCCGTATAATGGTTCTGTACAGTTATATATATAAAAGGGATCACTTGTATGCAGCCTAATTTCCAGTGTTCCATCTTGTATATATGAATGTTCACAACTTATCTATAGCTGGTGCTTAAATACTTTTAAGGAAGACCTAAAATTAAGGTGACTAGTTAAGTAAGCATATTATTACCTAAAATTGTTATCTCTACCCATACAAGTTTATCTATACCAGTTGGGTATTAGGGCCTGTTTAGAAAATCTTTAAAATATTATTTTGGCCAACTTTATTTTATTTATTTTTTAAAATTTTAATTTTTTTAGATAACTTGTTTGAATAGCTCCAAAAGATAAAAATTTTACAGTGTATTCTGAGCTTTACGGAATAATTTTAAAAAAAAATAAAAATAGGAGGATAAAACAGTAAAAAAAATTTACATCTATCGCGTACGATTTCTCCACGACTTCTCCACTCGCCCTCTTTCCGTATTTCGCTTTTCGCCCCCTCCAGCTCCCCCTTGTGCCCATTGTCTCTTCACTTCTGTCAACTTTTTATTATTATTGTTAACTTTCTTCTTTCTCATATAATATTTTAAGTTATTTTTTTCCCTCCTCCTTCTCTTTCTCTTTCTTTATACATAAGTTCTAATTTGCTTAACAAAATTCTCTTTTATATTCTAATTTTACATCCATCTTTTCTATAAAATTATATATAATTTTTTTTCTTTCAAAATTATAAAATTTTTAATTAGATTTTTTAGAATCTTTATATTGCATTAAATTAAAAAAATTATATTGTTACAGATTAATAATATAAAAAATATTTTCTTTATTAAATTATTATGGTACAAAAAATATTTTCTCTATATTTTCTTGCTGAACAAAAGAGAAAATGCCAAGAATAAATACTCACTATTTCACTACAAGAAAAATTAATATATAAGGATTTTTTTTAATATTTAATAATTTTTAAAAATATTCTAATATAATTTAAATTTATATTTTAAAGCGACTGTTAAAACGTTTGCAAATAAAGAGTTGCCACGTATAAATATACCGACGTTTATGCAAGTATCGATAAAATATATTTTAATACTTTAAATAACGCTTTACAATATTAAAAAATTAAAAATAATAGTAAAATTTACTATTTAATAAATTAATTTTATACAAAATAAGATTGATATTTTTTGAAGTGTAAATATTTACTATATTACAAAAATATTTGGAAACATTTTCGCAAAACATCATTTAAAATGTATTTTTATATTAACATTTTCTAACCGTATTTTCTAACTTATTTAAAAATGTTCAAAATGAAACAAAGTTATAGATACCTACCACTAAATAAAATTACCAATATAATTAATTAAAATAATCACCATAATTTCTTTTTTTAAAAAGACTGAATTTGTGAGTTGCTGAAAGCCTATACATCGGAGGTCTCCATCTCCTATGCGCGTGGAATGCTGTAATCTTTGAAGACCCATCTTTTGGTGAAGAAAAATCATTAATAGCGAGGAATAATATTTTACATCCATGAGATAATTTACAATCTACATCCATGGGTCATCTGTTGGATCGCAACGCTCCCAGGAGTCAATCGCAACTCTTATGATACATTCTCTATTGTCTACATATAGTGTTATTTGGGAGGCTATAGAGGGGCTTTGAGCAGTACTGAGAATGGGCAAATTATCTAAAATATTCTATATTATAGAATATTCTATAGCATTGGATGCTGTTTTGCGAGGGGACAGCTATAGCCTGGTTTTGTACTGTCGTATATCCAAATGACACACCTATAGGGACCTGCCAAGTTGGTAATAGTGTGCCTCAGTTGCGAGGGGACAGCTATACAAAATAGCCTTGACTGGTGTTTTGAAAAGTGGACAGCTATAGAAGGGCACACCTATATATCCAAAAGGGCACGCATAAAGATAGTGAGAATAGTCCTGTGTTAAAGATCCGCACCCTACCCAAAGGGCACGCATGAAGATAGTAAAAAGACAACTTTTGACCATCTTTAGAGTATGGTACAGTCTAAGATGTTGCATGAGTATATATAGATGTTCCCTTATAAATGGTGCCTAGTACAGAACCAATCTATACCGGTACACATGGTTCAGCTTTTGGGTTTTGATGAACTTGAATGGGAATCGGATGCGGCACTCAGTACCGGTCGTCGTTAATGAGTACCGGTACAATTGGCAGAATTTAGTACATGGGTGTTCAACAAAAGTGTTAAAGCTCGTCAAAGTTCGTCAACTCGTTAACCCTATACTCATGCACGGTACCATTAGTCAGCTCGTCCACTTCCATCTAAGTTCCTCAAGACCAGAAAGCCTCACACTTGCAATCCTCAACTTAGTTCCGGTACATATGGTTCCGGTACTCATATACGTTCCTCAAGACCCGAAAGCATCACACTTGGGTTGCTCACTCAGTACCAGTACTGTTTATTGAGTACCGGTAGTCATGGTTCGGGTACACATGCAAGTTCTATAAGTACCGGTACTCTTCATTGACTACCGGTACACACGGTACCGGTACACCACTAGGTTCCTCAAAACCCGATTCATTAAACTTGGGTTGGTCTATAAGTACCGGTACTCTTCATTGAGTACCGGTACACACGGTACCGGTACACCACTAGGTTCCTCAAAACCCGAAAGCCTCAGACTTGCAATCCTCAATTAGTACCGGTACTTAAAATTGCGTACCGGTACACATGGTTCCGGTACACATGCAAGTTCTATAAGTACCGGTACTCTTCATTGACTACCGGTACACACGGTACCAGTACACCACTAGGTTCCTCAAAACCCGATTCATTAAACTTGGGTTGGTCTATAAGTACCGGTACTCTTCATTGAGTACCGGTACACACGGTACCGGTACACCACTAGGTTCCTCAAAACCCGAAAGCCTCAGACTTGCAATCCTCAATTAGTACCGGTACTTAAAATTTCGTACTGGTACACATGGTTCCGGTACACATGCAAGTTCTATAAGTACCGGTACTCTTCATTGACTACCGGTACACACGGTACCGGTACACCACTAGGTTCCTCAAAACCCGATTCATTAAACTTGGGTTGGTCTATAAGTACCGGTACTCTTCATTGAGTACCGGTACACACGGTACCGGTACAGCACTAGGTTCCTCAAAACCCGAAAACCTCAGACTTGCAATCCTCAATTAGTACCGGTACTTAAAATTGCGTACCGGTACACATGGTTCCGGTACATATCCATGTTCCTCAAAACGCGGACTCATCATTTCTCACTCAGTACCGGTACGTAGTGTTAAATTTCAATAGATTTAAAAACTTGAAGAACTTTCAAAATTAGTAATTTACTCTTTAACAAATAGAAATATCTGTTAAAAATATTAAATTGGAAAATTGTGAAGAAAGTTGCCTCTCTAAAACGGGTAAAGAAAAAAGGAAAGTACAGAACAAATAAATATAGCTGTTCCAGCACCAAATAAAAATATTTCAGAACAATTAATTTTAAAAGTTGGAGAACACAGTGAGGCAATTGCAGAACATAATGTAAGAAATCAGCATCTCCGAATTACAGCTAGTGTTAAATTTGCCATATAAACTCAAATATATACATAGATCTTATAACATAGAAAGGAAATATAAAAATTCATACTTCAATATAGGAAAAATGTAAGTACGTTATTACAAATAATCATCATGATATATATGCAATAGTACAAGAGCAGAATGAAAAAGGTTAATGTTAAATATAAACTCTCCCGATATAGAGTGTACAACGCATAACAATGCTTAATGGTTTAATAGCATAGTCCATTGTATGGATCTCACTTTCAATTGTCCGTCTCATATTTGCTGTGCTGCATTTATTGTTCTTGCAATATGTCATCTTCGTACACCTGATTAAATAATTAATAAAGTCAAATTAATGAGATAAATCAATTTTACATATAGAAATAGAAACAATAAATTGTCATTACCTGTCAGAACTGCATAGAGTGCGCCATTTGCATAAAGCCAGTACGAATCTCAATATTTTATTTCGGACTTGTATCCGATATAGGAGGGTTCCTGACAGGATCTGTCGACATGTCAATGTTTTGAGGGGGCCACGGTGTCTTGCATATATAACAAAATAAATAAATTAGAATATGTGTATTAAAGACAAATTTATAGTAAATAAACATCTAGGAGAAAGTTAAGGAACATTACCGTTAATATCATGGCTGGATTGCTCTGTACACTTGTATCCGATATAGGAGGGTTCCTGACAGGGTCTGTCGACATGTCAATGTTTTGAGGAGCCCACGGTGTCTTGCATATATAACAAAATAAATAAATTAGAATATGTGTATTAAAGACAAATTTATAGTAAATAAACATCTAGGAGAAAGTTAAGGAACATTACCGTTAATATAATGGCTGGATTGCTCTGTACATCAATCCCATAAGGTAAGTGCATTATGGGCGAGTTCTTAATCGTAGGACTTTGCAGGTGAACCTATTTTAATAAATCGGGAGGGAGGGGGCCAATATGGAAGACACATAATTATGTAAACAAATGAGGAAAATCGAACTATGAATCATATATTAAGACAATCAAATGAACATATAAAAAAGTCTCAAACATTTACACTCTGTTGGGACGAGGCCGAGGGCGACGATGAGAAACGATTAAAGATTGAGCATTCACCATTATAAAACCTGTCCGTAGAATCTTAAGGCATCTAATTAAATAGAAAAGAATATTTCAATTTATGTCGTGTACCGTAAATTATAAGCCAACAATAATCGAGTTACGTACGTAAAGATATACCTGTTGCTTGTTGACTTTCATCTTAAGCCGACGTACCATTTTATCAGTCATCGACTCCTTTCGTTTGCTTGGTGGGCGCCCTTTACTTCGAACTGACAGCGGGCTCTTTACTCTCTGGTCGTTACATCTATCATCTGAATCGTGTCTCATAGTAGAATGTATATTTTCGGTAAATTGGACATCATTGCTTCCCTTGGATGACGATGTGTTCTCTAATTTCGTCTTCAAATTATCAAGTGTGACTAGCGCTACATGATATTTGTCATCACTCTCAGCAGCTATGTCTGCAATGTCGTACATACGACTACATACTACCTCATATCGGCTCATTTCTGGACTCCTCCCTAAGCTTTCATCCCATGCTGTCACCCGAGTATACCTCCGTCTTACATCCTTCCTCCATCGTGTTAGTATGTAACAAGTTGGGAGAATCATCATCTTTCTATTAACTAGGACGGCAATAGAATGTCGGCATAAAATACCCTTACAATCAAAAAGACGACAAATACAACTAACTCGGGAGCTAGACTCATCAAAATATGCAGTGAATACTATGTCTTTGCCTGCATCGCCATATTCTACATACTCGTTAACTCTATACTCATAGACGGTACCAATAGATGATATTAAAGATGTCTCACAATGCATTAAATCCTTTAACTCAGCTTGAAATTTTCGAAATTTAGCAATTGTGTACATATCTTGAAATTGCTTCTCAAATGCATATCGACTTATAGATGGGATGACGGAGGTGAATGATTTGTAGTCTAATTGTGCCTCCTTTTCTGCTTTATTCTTTATAGCGCTTTCATACTGCTCCACAAATACTTTTAACGTCGTTTTCGAGTTCACGTACCCATCAAAAAACGAATTCATGCTTTCACTTCGCTGTGTCGTGGACATTCCAGCCCAGAATGTATCCTTCACATAAACTGCCACCCACTTTCGTCTGTTCTCGTACAGTCCTGACAACCAATCATTCTTTTCAAGTCCATAACAAACTATCATTCTCTTCCATTTATCGTCAAATTGAAGTTCTGTTAGTGATTCATATATAGCATCCATCATAATGCTCTTAATAGAATGATATTCACCATAACTTTTTAGCTTCTCCGGTATCTTTTTTGTTATGTGCCACAAGCACCATCGATGTTTGGCATCGGGGAATACCAGTTCAATAGCATTTTGCATTGCTTTGTCTTGATCGGTGATTATTGCTTTGGGGGCATGGCCGGACATACATGACAGCCAATTCCGAAAAAGCCATACAAACGAAGCTGTATCTTCACCAGAGAGTAAGCCGCATCCAAACAAGATTGACTGACCATAATGATTAACACCCACAAATGGAGCAAACGGCATATCATACTTATTCGTTAGATATGTCGAGTCGAAAGTAATTACATCTCCAAAACATTCATAGGCTGCTCTGCTTCTAGGATCTGCCCAGAATATATTGCGAATACGAGAATCATCGTCCAGATCGATGGAATAAAAGAAGTTTGCATTTCTCTCTTGCATGGTTCGAAAATAATTACAAATGGCTTCGCCATCACCTTCGCCAAGTCGTAAACGGCGCATTTTATCAATATAATTACGGGCATCCTTCTCTCCAAATGGCAAATTTTCATACCCACCAGCCTCAACAACAAAAGAATTAAAACTTTTATTCAATCTGATTCCGGCACGATCATTAACATCAAGCCGCCTCTTAACACTACCATCTATAACTCGATTGCATGGAAAATATCGAGACTTGCTAGGACTTAATCCATGATTATGGTCAAGTTTGACCATACTTATTACACAAGATAAATCCAAATTAATTTTCACATTTATCCTAGCAGGACAGTCCGTCTTCGCTGCCGAAGGACGAGGCCGGAGATTAGTCACGGTGCGATTTACTTTTCCATGACGAGAGCATGCGATGATTACATACGAAGGAATGCCGTTACTGATTTTAGTAGACCTCTTTACAATCCCAAATCCTAATTGTTGTGCATAATTCTTATAGAAGCCCATAACCATTTCCATATTATTAAAATGCATTCCAACTTCTGGTACTAAATTGGATATGTCTGTGACCTCATTGTTTCTTTCTTCATCCATCTCAAACTCAACAACTGATAATGATCAATGCGTCTAGATATTTCAAAATAATTATGACCTGTAACACATCATATTTACTCCTAATACAAACTTGAAATTGTGGTTAAAGAAGAAATTATATATAATGTATATATAGGATTTGTACGTTTACAGATTATGTGTAAAGGCATTATTCTACTATACCCTCAAAATGTATCCTTACAGCTAATACATGTTCCACATTAATACTAACCAAATTACAAAGCAGCATTATATGATCAACATGTTCTACTCAACCCTAAACCGTAAACTATTAACATAATATTATATATAATGTAATTGTCAAAACATCCTATTACATATTATTTAGTACATTGTAATAAACAACAAATGGACGCTCTCCTATATCGGTCAAAAGTCAACATGTTAGCACCTAGTTTACCTTGTACCTGCTATTTCATATCAACGCCATTCTATTTATAGACCAAAGAAATAATGTTTTCATTCTTTGTACCGGTATTTTTGGAACGCACATAGCTTATTAGGGGGAATATGGAGACGATTATCGCAGCGGAGACGTTGGATGAGCAGGCAGTGACGACTCTTCACGAGCTGTGCTTTGGTTTTACAAAGAATGCCTTGTTGAAGGACCGGCGATTGGGATAATACAAATGTACGAAGCGTAATGCGCCTAGGAACACCCTAGCGCCATTAAACTTTGCAATCATTTTCTGCTCCGAGGACCAAATCCCAACGAGATGCCCGTCCAATAAGACATTACCGACATTTGTATTATCCCATTCGCCGGTGCTTCAACACGGTAAAATCAAAGCACAGCTACTCAAGAGTCGTCAATGCTTGCTCATGCAACATCTCCACTGCGATATTCGGCTCCATAAACCACCCAATTAACTATGTGCGTTCCAAACACCCCGATACAAGGGAAAAAAACCTTCTTTCATCATTAATTCTAGCTCAAGCAGGGCTGTATGATAACAAAGATAACTTATGTCCATCCGAGTCCCCTATGTTAAGGGTGTAACCTATACATCGCAAGCAGAGGTGTACAAATAACAGTACTCAGGACAGAAAAAAGCTACCATTCTTACATCTTAACCCCTATCTTGAAATCCCTACACAGCTATGATAAGAGCTATATATAGACTGTACCACAAAACCAATGATGCCTACAAGTGTTCCCTATTGTTTGATATATGACTGTACAGAACACATTTAAGGCTGTTTCCTAAACCAATTGGCAGCTCCTACTTGCATTTGGACTAGAGATATTTACAAAGCTATATATGGATATGATCTCTCTGTTAACAAAGCTACACCAATTAACAACGCCAACTTTTGACTATATTTACATATCTCCTTGAATTTGGACTGCCTACAAGGGTAGCCTTTTGTATATATGAGTGTACAGAATCCAACTTTACATTATTTTTAATTTTTCAAATATTTTTTTAATTAATAATTTTTCGTAGACTGAATAGAGTGAAAAATTAAAGTAATTTTACAAAGGAGAATGATAAATCAATCCCAGCCATCCCTGTTAGGGGTGTATGATATACACCCCTAACAGGGGTGTACCCATAGCACTTCCCAGAAAGGAAAAGGCTACCTGAACAGTACATAAAAGCATTAACCTACATTTAATAACCTACATTTAATACTACTAGTGAGAGAGAGATAGAGAGATAATTTATATACCTGTAAAGTTAATAAAAGCATTAACCTACATTTAATAACCTACATTTAATACTACTAGTGAGAGAGAGATAGAGAGATATTTTTTTATATGTACCGGTACCGGGGAATATGTACCGGTACTAGAATTGTGTACCGGTATGATAGAGTTGTACCGGTACCGATGATTGTGTACCGGTATGATAGAGTTGTACCGGTACCGAGGATTGTGTACCGGAACATTGAATGGAAAAAAGACATCCTAACAGGGATTTAGCCATAGCATTACATCAAGTACCGGTACATATTGTAATACTAGGATTGTGTACCGGAACATTGAATGAAAAAAAGACACCCTAACAGGGATTTAGCCATAGAATTACTGTGAAAAAAAATAGAGAATAAAATGAGGGGATTAAAATGTACATATGGCGTCGCCCTCGCGAAGGCGTCGTAGATCGTCGAAACAACAGAGAGAGACAGGGGGCGAGGGGCCGAGGGGCCGAGGGGCCTCCGGGATGGAAGCATACACAGAGCTTCTTGTCGACGTAAGGGATCGTGGCCTGATAGGGGGCGTCGCCCTCGCGAAGGCCTGGTAGATTGTCGAAGCGAGAGAGAGAGAGAAAGAGAGAGAGAGAGAGAGAGAGAAAGAGAGAGAGAGACTTGTCGTCAAGAGAGAGAGAGAGAGGGAGCGGGAGGAGAGGATTGAAATGCTCTGAATAGAAAGGGAAAGAAAAGGAGGAAAAGAGTATGCCCTAAAAAAATTAAGGAGTGAGAATATCACCTCCTATTTTTAATGCTATACAGTGTTTAATCCTACACCCTCCATTAAGGGGTGTAGGATGTACACCCCTTAATGGGGTGTACAGGTAGCCTTTTCCAATGGAAAATGCTACTTGTACACCCGTAAGGGGTGTACATCTCACACCCCCACCCATCTAAGGGTGGAGGTGTGATGAGTGGTCACTTGATGTGACCCGTAAAAAACATCGACACCATTAAAGGGATGGAGGTGTAGGATGTACACCCCTTCGGGGTGTACATATAGCATTACTCTTTTCCAATTGCATTATATATGATAAAAAAAATATAATAAAAAATATCACGTTTATTTTTTATATAATATTTTCCGTATATTGCAATAAATTTATTACGATATATTTTTTGTGATTTTACGGAAGAATATATAAGTATATCATTATATATTTTTGCTCCAAATTTATTTTATTTCAATACCAAATGAATCCTTACACTATTTTTAATTCAGAACTAATTTTTTTTTCAATATTTACTCAAATATTTTATTAAACTAAAATTTATTATTTAAATTCAAATTTATTTTTTGAAAGCTAAGCCAAACCCAATATAAAGCTTTAGAAAATATTAATATGGAAACACCAAATTTTAAGCCAAACCCAAGGCTCAAGAAAATGTTAATATGCAAACACCTATTTTAAACAAATTTTCGCGCCCTTTTCCTTTCCCTCCTAATGGTAAACCGCCTCTCTCTTTCCTTCTCGCTCATCTTCTTCTTCTTCTCACTCTTTTTCTTCCTTCTCCAACCAGGAAGATCTCTCCCAAGAAACCCACCTTCTCCTCCCATGTCTCCACCACCACCACCACCACCCCTCTCCCTCCTCCTCCTCCTCCTCCTCCTCCTCCTCCTACCTTTCCCCTCCTCCTCCTCCTCCTCCTCCTCCTCCTCCATTTTCGCCTTCGACTTCCCCTCCTTCTCCCTCCGCAACCTCACCCTTCTCGGCTCCTCGTCCCTCCTCCTCGGCTCCATCTCCCTCACCCATCCCCCCTCCTCCTCCTCC
The DNA here is from genome assembly GCA_029204045.2 of Tillandsia leiboldiana. NCBI lineage: Eukaryota > Viridiplantae > Streptophyta > Magnoliopsida > Poales > Bromeliaceae > Tillandsia > Tillandsia leiboldiana. Next base: position 7,485,432 of record CM055072.1, read on the forward strand.
CCCTCCTCCTCCGCCGCCGCCGTCCTCAGCCTCCCCGTCCCCTTCGCCGACCCCGCCACCAACGCCTCCGCCTCCTTCTCCACCGCCTTCGCCTTCTCCATCACCAACCCTAGCCCTAATCCTACCCATGGCGACGGCCTCGTCTTCTTCCTCTCCCGCGATCCCCTGCCCTTCGGCGCCCCCGGCCTCCACCTCGGCCTCTTCAACGCGTCGGTGCCGCCCCCCGATCCCCCCGCCATTGTCGCCGTGGAGTTCGATACCCTTCTCGACGAGCGCTTCAACGACCCGAGCCCTAACCACGTCGGATTCGACGTCGCAACCCCCGAATCCCTGGTTACCGCCGATCTCGGATCCCACGGCCTCAATCTCACCAGCGGCAACTCGATCAATGCGTGGATCGACTACTCCCAGGGCGATCAAACCCTAAACGTCTCCATCTCCTACGCGAGCGAAAAGCCGCAGATCCCAATTCTATCCTCAAGATTCGACCTCGCGGCGAAGGCTGCGCCGTACATGTTCATGGGGTTCTCGGCGTCGGCGGCGGAGGGTAGCGGTGATGTCCACACCGTCGAAAGCTGGAGCTTCCGCGCTTGGGGCCTCCTCGGCCCGAACCTCAAGGCGGGGCCGACGCACAGCGTGACGAGGCCGATGTCGCGGCCCCAAAGAAACCCTCACAGCAACAAGAAGCTCAGCATAGGCCTTGGTGTCGTCGGCCCTGCGGCCGCCGGTGTCGCCCTTATGGTGTTTGTGTGTTTGTCTCTGAGAAAAAAGAACATTAAAATTAACGGAAAAGATAAGATCTCGGCAACAGAGATTGCTAATTGGCCGAGGCTGTTCCGGTACACTGAGATATACAATGCGACGAGAGGGTTTCATAGCAATAGGATTATCGGGGAAGGAGGGTTCGGGACGGTGTACAAGTTTGTGAGTCCTGAGACAGGCGCGACATATGCGGTGAAGCGTTCGATGCAGTCGGAAAAGAACCGGGACGAGTTCGCGGCCGAACTTTCGATCATTATCGAGCTAAAGCACGAGAATCTTGTGCAACTCCAAGGTGAGCGCAAAAATGTCTACGCATATTCAGTTTGTTTATTTGTTTGGGACTACTATTGACGTGTGAATTGCCAACGCAAGGTTGGTGCACGGAGCATGAAGAGCTTCTGATTGTCTACGAGTTCATGCCCAACGGGAGCCTTGATAAAGTTCTTTACTCTCTGCCTGATTCCAGGGCAGCCTCGCCGGTCCTCAATTGGGCTCGAAGGTACATTTAGAATAAATCATAGGGATATTTACAAATTAGCCAAATGCAATTGGATTCATGTTTCAATTTTTATCCCCATAGTTTCTATTGCAGCAAATTAATCTTTAAGTTCCATTTTTTTGTTCTTATTATCATAGTTTTCTTTGCTAGAAAATTTAAAGCTAAGATCAAGTTTTAATGACAAAATTGAGATTGAGATCCAGCTTAAGGGTTAAACTTGGAATTCTCAGGATAAAACTCATTTTGGATTGTTATAATCTTAATTTCAATGGTTTACATGCTGTGCTTGTACTTCCTATCTCTTATCTGCAGTTTGCATACTGTCATGGTACTTCTTATATCGTATTTATAGCTAGAATCTCAGCTGTTTTTTTTCAGGTACAATGTAGCGGTTGGAATTGCGTCGGTGCTTACCTACTTGCACCAAGAATGCAATCCGCAGGTGATACACAGAGACATAAAGAGCAGCAACATCATGCTCGACGCGGAGTTCAACCCTCGATTGGGTGATTTCGGGCTCGCAAGATTGAAACAGCCGAACGAAAGCCCAGAATCGACCCTCACCGCCGGCACTATGGGCTACCTCGCACCCGAGTACCTACAATACGGAAAAGCAACTGAAAAAACCGATGTGTATAGCTACGGTGTCGTAGTGTTGGAACTTTGCAGCGGGAGGCGGCCGATTGTTGGAAGAGATCAAGGAGGAGGGAATGATTTGAGCCATTTGAATTTGGTCGATTGGGTGTGGGGGTTGTACGAGGAAGATAGGATCGTCGAAGCGGCGGATCGGAGGATGAACGGGGAGTTTGATAGGGAGGAGATGGAGAGGATGTTGCTTGTCGGGCTGAGCTGCGTGAATCCGGTGTCAGTGGAGAGGCCGAATATGAGGAGGGTTTTGCAGGTTCTGAATTGCGAGGCGGGGCCCCTGGCTGTCCCCAGAACAAAGCCGAAGCTCGCATTAACGTCCAGTGCTAACATCTCCATTGAAGAGATTGTCTCGGATTGATCCGCGATCAGAAAATGCTGAAATTTTTTGAGGTATGAGCTTTTCCTTTTTCTTGTAAAGTAAAATTGAAAGCAAATGTGCATAGATCATGAGGGTCCAATTGTATGTGACCCAACTGTAGTATAAATTCTTTAAACTGTAAATAGTGTATACAAATTTTGTTCCTTGAGAGCTTATTCAGTTGACAAATTAAAACAACTGAAACAAAAAGCTGCAAGAATTTGTGGATACTTGATATAGAGAGATTCACTTTGATGACTTCTGTTGTTGATGTTTTGTGCTTTGCTTCGTACTTTGAGAAGGCGAAGATTTAAAGGTGATAAACCGTCGATATTTTTAGAGGAGATTGTCACAGACTGATTGATGAACTCAATATAACCTTGTGTTAAAACATTAATGCCAAAATAGATCTAACTCAATGTTCATATTTTTGGATTACGACTGCTTTGTTCTTTTCCCCCTATTTAGCCTACTAATGTTGTTAATTTGTAAGCATATTTAGTGGATTCGATTTGAATCGAACCGATCGATGCGGAGAAACTCAGAATTTTTGAGGTAAATGGTTTGTATGCTAAGATAAATCAAATATCAAATTTGTACATTCTGGGATTATTATTATTATTATTATTATTATTATTATTATTTTCCTTTTGCCTTTTCAAAATAATGTTGAAAGTCAGTTCAAATTCATTGGTTTTTATATAATAAACTGATTATTTCGCTGAAACTTAGGTCTCGTTTGGTTGTGCTTCTATTTTTTTTATACGGCTGTAAATATTTTTCCTGTTTTCTAATTATATGCCATTTTATACTGGGGGCGCACATTGCAAGCTAACAGAAAAAGAAATAGAAGCTGTACGAAACAGGCTTTTACTTTACTGGGTTTACAAATGAAAACAACTGAAACAGAGAATTGAAACAGTGGCTCCACTGTCAAAGGGTGCGTTTGGAAGCGGGTTAGCTGGAATTGGCTAAACCGGGGATAAGTATAAAGTACGGAACTAGAGCTAAAACGCGTTTGGGATGGCTCAAGGGATAAGAGAATTTGTGTTTGGTTTAATAATGAGGAATAGGAGGGATAAAGAGGATAAGATGGGTAAATTACTTTTTTGCCCCCAAGAGTTAATATATGATAAAAGATGATAAAAATTAATTAGTTCGTTTTAATTAATGAATTAATGGTTTAAAAAATTAAAAGTGAAATTATAATCGTAATTAAAATGTATTATTTATAAATAATACATTTAATTTAATATTTAATTTTTTCAACTTAAAATTTAAATTTAAAATATAAAATTTCAACATTTTAATTTTAAGATTTACAATTTTATAATATTAATTTTAAATAATTAATTTTTAACATAAAATTTTTTTAAATTTCGCAAAATTTGTATATTTGCTAAATATTTGTAAATTTTTGCCCACGACCTTTATTATGTCATTAAAATGTTGTAAACTCGTTTTTCTCGTTTTAATTAATAGATTAATAGTTTAAAAAAATAAAAGTAAAATTATAATCGTAATTAAAATATATTATTTAAAAATAATACATTTAATTTAATATTTAATTTTTTCAACTTAAAATTTAAATTTAAAATATAAAATTTTAACATTTTAATTTTAAGATTTACAATTTTATAATATTATTTTTAAATAATTAATTTTTAACATAAAATTTTGTAAAATTTCGCAAAATTTGTATATTTGCTAAATATTTGTAAATTTTTGCCCACGACCTTTATTATGTCATTAAAATGTTGTAAACTCGTTTTTCTCGTTTTAATTAATGGATTAATGGTTTAAAAAAATAAAAGTAAAATTATAATCATAATTAAAATGTATTATTTAAAAATTTAATATTTAATTTTTGGATTGCCTGGATCGGGGAGGGGGGACGAGTGAGAGAGGAGAGAGAGAGGCGGGGGGCCGGGATCGGGGGGGGGGGGACGAGTGAGAGAGAGGAGAGAGAGGCGGGGGGTCGGGATCGGGGAGGGAGGGGGGAGTGAGAGAGAGGAGAGAGAGGCGGGGGGCCGGGATCGGGGAGGGGGGAGGAGTGAGAGAGAGGAGAGAGAGGCGGGAGGCCGGGATCGGGGAGGGGGGAGGAGTGAGAGAGAGGAGAGAGAGGGGCTTGCCTGGATCGGGGAGGGGGGAGGAGTGAGAGAGAGGAGAGAGAGGCGGGCGGCCGAGATCGGGGAGGGGGGAGGAGTGAGAGGGAGGAGAGAGAGAGGGGCTTGCCTGTATGAAGAAGAGATGATGGGGAGGAGAAGAAGGAAAAGACGAGAGAGAGAGAACAGTGCGGTCTCGGGAAGTGGGAAAGGAGTGGGGGGAGAGGAGAGAGAGAAGAGTATTTTTATTAATAAAGAGAAGATAAAGTAGGTAAAGAGGGTAATATGGTAAAAATTTTAATATTAAAATAATAGGTTGGGATTTGTTATACCAGCTATTCTACTTGTTCTGGGTTAAGCAATACCAGATGATTCCAGAGCGTTTGGCAGAATAAGGGGGATAAACCCGCTATTCTCGGTTCTAGTCCCGAACCAAACGACCCCAAAGGGTTTAAAAATTCGAATCAAATTTATATCTAAATTCGAATTCAACCAAAAATTTGAAACCCGAAATTGAACCCGAACTCAAACTAATTACTTTTTTACAATATTTCAGATTGTACTGGGCCTGGACTCTAAATATTTAAAATACTAATTTAAATATAATATCATATATATATATATATATATATATATATATATATATATATATATATATATATATATATATATATATATATATATATATATATATATATATATATAATAAATTTAGGTTCGGATTGAATTTTGATTTGGATATTAATAAAATCTATATTCGAATTCAAATCCGTCGGATATTCATTTTTTATATTCGTATTCAAAACTACATCTAGTATCGGATAAATTTGTTTTGTTCGAATTTACATTTGGATAAAATTTTAAGTATCCATATCCAATGGCAACCCTGCTTTAGGAAGAATAGGTATGCTCTATTGCCAAAATGGAACAATCTTAAAAAAACAAAAAAAAACAAAACAAAATACAGTACAATAAAGCCAATTGATTGGGACTACTATTATTTTTATTTTTTATTTTTTATATGAGTCCTTATCTAAGGGTGTAAAATGGGTTGGACGGCCTACGTCCCGATCCGGAACGGGATTTGGGTCGAGCACGGCACGAATTATGTAGCACTCACATCAGTCTGGCCCGGCTCGAAACATCAGATCGTGATAGGCTTGGACTTTTTAGTCCGTTGGCCTGGACCGGCCCGAAATGAGCCTAGGCCTTGCCGAGTCTAAGGGCAGGCTCCGGCCGGGCATGGCATGGCCGTATGAGCCGTGCCTACCGGGCGGCACGGCTCGGGGCCTTGGGAGTTGGGGGAAGTGCTTCGGGGGTTGGGAGGGATACTTTCAAGGGTCTGTCATGGCAGACACCTGGGAGTGAGTATTTTGATCCTATTTGGACCAAAATATTTTCTTCCAATAGTCAAATTTTTGATTGTTGGGAGAGTATTTTGTTCAAAAAAATATTTAATTTTTTAAAATTTTAAATATTTTAAAATTTTATTATTTTATAAATATTTTGTAAATTTTTTACTAATATATTATTTATAAAATTAGTTTGTTAATTTTTATTTTGAAATTTGTTTTTGTTGGAAATAGCAATCCAAACTTAATTTAAAAGTTAATTAGAGATAGAGTTTATCCAAATTATATTTTAAAGTTTATTTATGATTTGTTATAATTTGATAGCTATATATATCTAGGTGTAGTAATTAGATAAAAGATGGTCACAATAAACATGACCGCATAAGGTCAAGAATATCGTTGAGTGTGTAATTAAATATTTTTTATTAATAAAGTATTAGTTATTCTCCAATGTCTCTTCTTCATTATTGAGACCAGAATTTTTACCATTTGAGGAAGCAACACGTGGCATCTATCGTCGGCCGAAGACATCATCCGACGAAGTAAAGAGTCAACCAACAGAAGAAGACTCGCGTCTCGATTGAGACCGATCTTAGTTGCGTAAGAATACAGCATGCGACGCATGCTATCGGCTGAAGGCTTCAGCCGATAGGAGAAGCAGCCGACAAGAGGAGTAACACCTCACCCAAGGTCGACTTCGGTCTTTACCAGATCGCACCAGTCAAGAGACGAGGAAGGCGAGAGTCCAAGATAGCTTTTCGGCTGCTCGAGCCGAGAAGAGAAAGATCTTGGAAGGAAGGAGTGCGAGATTCTGGCGTGAATCTCACAACTGACCCGAAACGGCAAGCCGCGCCCAGTACTGAAAAGTGCCGAGGATCACACCCTGGTACAATGACAAGGGGACGAACCTGGACGGAGAAGCGACTACTATTCCGATTCAGGACTTTCGGTTCAAAAGAAAGTGGTTGCTGAATATTTGATAACTTTGCCCAATTTGTGTTGATAATTCAAATCGGCGCCTAATAATATAGTTTGGGGAGTGTATAAATACCCGAGCCATCGAAGGAAAAGGGGTCCGACAATCTCGTAAGCCCGGTACCACCCCAGCTTCTTCATTTATCTAGGAGTCGGTTAATTTAATTTTTCATACCTGCATTTACTGCTTTTCTAGGAGTTAACTTACTTGTAATCCTTCTATCCTTACTTTCTTTTTTGTATTCCCTTCTTCAAAATTAATATAAAGTATAAACCAGCTCATTCAGTCGTGTCTTTATTTGTGCATTTAGAGTGTAAACCGGCTCATCGGTCGTGTCTTTATTTGCTTTATTTGTGCTTAAACGTTGCAATGGGCTTCTTAGCCGTCCATTTATCTCTCATCTCGGTTCGGCTGTTCTAAGTCGAAACTGGCGATCCCTCTCGACCTCCGTAAATCCGATTCGACTGTCATCGGCCGAGCGATCGTGAGAGTTACTAGAGGAGAACCCGGCCGAGCGGATCCCTCCTCGGCCCGATCGTTTAATTGTTGGCACGCGGCACACTTCGACACCTCTGGAAGGTCACTCAGGGGCCGATCGCACACAAGCCACATTTTGGCCCCAACGTTCATATTATTGTATTCTAGAATTTTAGATCTTGAGATATATAATCGGTATCAGCGTTATCAGCGCGAATACCGCTTCCAATAATTAATATCAGAACTTTTCACGCTTCCAATAATTTTATATAATTTAAATAAAATTAATAAATAAAAAAATAATGAGCCAGCCCAAAGTTTGGGCCAGCTTGGCACGACTGGTGCCGGACAGGCCGGGGGGGGGGGGGGGGGGGGGGTGGTCGTGCTCGGTCGGGGGTCCAAGAACTTTGGCCCAGCAAACTGGGCTGACCCTGGCTAGTTTCGGCCTGGATTTATGCAGGCCGGCACGACCAAGGGTCGTGCTCGGTCGGGGGTCCAAGAACTTTGGCCCAGCAAACTGGGCTGACCCTGGCTAGTTTCGGCCTGGGTTTATGCAGGCCGGCACGACCAACATTACACCGCTAAGCCTATCTGACCTATAAGTACCAACTAATATTAACTTAAGGCTGGAAATATGTGTTCAAATTTAAACTCACATTACAACTTGAATTTTCAACTGCAAGACTTGCAACTAGGTACCTACCCACTAGAAAGCTATAGGGTTTTTGTATAGAGAGTATAGACGTGAATAATTATAAGATAATTTATCTGAATTATAATTTATTTGAATTATGAGTTATTTTAAATTATTTATCTAAATTTTTAAAATTTTAACTTTACTATCTAATCTTTCAATTTATTTGATTGAGTCAGTCAACTTTAAAATTTAAATGCATCGTTTATCTTTATAGATTTAGTTAGTATATTTCATATAATTTTTGCAATTATAAATTTATTAAAATAATTAATTCGTTTAAATTTTAAAGTTAAAATATCATTGATTGACTCAAATCAAACAAATAAAAAAGATTGAGTTATAGCAAATAGTTAGTTTAAAATTTAAAGTTAAACTACCGTGGACTGACTCAAATTAAATAAATTAAAAAATTATATAATAAAATCAAAATTTTGAAACACTAGATAGCTAATTTAAAATATTTTATAATTCAGATAGGTTTTGTACGTATTAATCAAAGTGATTTTTTCTTTATCATCATGGAATAGAATTTGACTTTCCCATTTTGTCTATTATATGGAACAAAAAATTGTAGGAAGATTCTAAACTTTAAAAAATTTAAAAAATTTAAATTCACCACCTTAATAATTATTTAATTTTAATTAATATTTGTTTATGAAATTTCGTCAAATTTTGTAAACTACGTCAAATAAGTTATTGTGAAGTGATATGGAAAGAACACTAATTCTTCAACTTTTACCAGATTAATTGCAGATAATTATCTAAACTTCATCTAGTTTGTAAATTAACAATTAAATTTAGTCAAATTATTACTTTGAACCGTTTGTTTTAGCAAATCAAAAACCTACACGGCATATAGGGCTTGTTTGGTTTATTTTTTGAAAAAATAATTCTGCTGAAGTAATTTTGGTTTGAAAAATTACTTATAGTTAAAAACTGTAAAGCATCTGGCTGAATAATACAAGAAAATATTTTTTCTGAAATAATTTTGTAAAATTATTTCACAAATTTTCTAAAATAATTTCATAAATTTAAAATTTAAATTCTAAAATTTAACAAATTAAAAATTAAAATTTTGATATTTTAAGTTTCAAAATTTTATCTCTGTCATTCAAAATTTTCTAATTGATAGAGTTATTTACTTCATAAAAAAAGTCAACAAGGTTCTAAGTTCATTTTAAAAAAATAATATCCTTTTGAACATATTTATAATTATTTTTTATTTTTTTTTATCGAAATATATCTATTTTTTTAATAAATAAGAAGAAGAAATATCATAAATTAAAAAATTTTGAAAAAAAAAATGTTAATCCAGTTATACAATAGACAGATGAAAGTTTGGAGATATTAAAACAAAATATTTCAGGTGGTGATAAACCACTTAAATATTTTTATCACGTACGTATGATACATATATATTATATAAAAGAAAAAAAAAAGTAGATATTAATAAAATTATTTAAATGCGCTTTTAAATATTAGAGTTAAGACCAAGAATGGTTATAAATTATTGATTTTTGTACAAAAATAAAATTTAAGTAGTCAATATCATTAAAAAATATCATTTTTGTTGATTTTGTTAAAATTTTTTAATGACCATAGTATATAAACTCCTTACTATAATTCTAATTTTTAAGGATCAAATTTAATCATACAGATTGACTATATAGAATTAACACGGTATATTTTATTTTGTATCAATAAGTTATAAATATATAACATATTAATATTTTATAATTTTGCTTCTATTATCTACCCGATGCATCGCGCGGGTCACTACACTAGTTTAAATTTATTTATTATATTTTATTATGGATAAAAATTGTCAGCCTTATGTTTGTTGTCTTATTCTTTATTTAGTTAATATTTCTACTTCTTCAATATTTGTAAATATCAATTTAATTACAGTGTTGAATGGCACAAATTTCAAGAATTGAAAAGAGAACGTTATGATTGTTCTCAGTTGCATGACTCTGAACCTTGCGCTACGGATGGAACAACCACATTCTCTTACAAATAAAACTTTCACTGAGGATAAAAGGGAATTCGAGAAGTGTGAATGTTCACATGAGTCTCATTGTCACGCTCCGGGATCGAAACTGCGACCCGGGCCTGCCAACAGATCCGCCGCCCATATGGGAAGCCTCGTATAGACGAAGCGTCTAACATGCAAAAGATAATACTACAGCTATACAGATATCAGAGCTGGAAAAAATAAACTACTGAATAAGAAAATACAACTGTCAAATAGTACAAGTTTGAACCTCACTACAAAAGTCTCTCAAAAATAAAACTCTCAAAAGTAACTAACAACAATAATCCAGCAGACTGTACTACTAGCTCCAATAAGGGTACCACTATACTCCAAGGATGGGTAGGAAACTAGCTCGCGACTCTCTCACCTCGATCAGCAACAAAAGAATCAGCAACACCCGCAGAAGACTCTGCAAAACAAAGAAGAGGAAAGAGGAAAAAAGGGAGGAAACCCCCAGCGGGTGTGAGAACTACAACCAACAGTAGATCTCAGTGGGTACCGCTACCAAGCCCGACGGTCTGCCCACTAAGTCTACTAGAGGCATAAAATAACAGAAAAACTGTAATAATGTAAAGATAAGCTGGAAAGAAACCTACAGCTATCATGCCTCTATCTACAATGCTCAAGGGGTGATACCGATGAAAATGATGCATCGACTCTAACTCACAATTCTCAATCAACCCAATCACAGTGACTGCCACATAGGGTCCAGTCAAACCTGCGCCCACCTACTGCCATTACATCCACAGAGGACTGGACTTACGTAGGGCGTCCGTGACTGCCAAAACTGGCCTAGCCAGAGGGACTGGGTCGATAAGTCGCGATAGCAAAGTAACAGGCCCAGCTCCGGAGCGGCACTCGAGGGGCGCGACCCCACCGAGGAAAGTATCCGCGCATCTATGTCGAGCTCAATATGGCTCATGCAGGCTATAGTCCAATCCACGATCAATAAGATCGACAGTGCCCAAATCACCTCTCTAACTCACTAACAGAAAACACTCGAACAGTCGGGACCGCTGTCAACCCAACGGCTCCCTAAATAGGACATCAACTCAACATGCAAACTCACTAGCTGTGTATACTCCACAGCCGACAACCATGAAGGGTCCGGGAACTTCGAAAGACTAGAACCTACAACCCAAATCAAACAAGAACAGGCTCTAGGCATAGCCTCTCGTTGTTCTCGACCTAAAGAAAAGGCAGCCCGAAGTTTATAGGAAAAATATGACATTTATTACTGAAAACCATTTTTCACTCAAACCCACGCGGGGTGAAGACTAAAAGTAGTTCCTTTTTTGTAAAACCATCTTGATTTGAGGAAAACCCATTTTTAATGATTTTTAGTTCTTTTAAGAAAAACAGTTAGAAAACAAGTTTTATTCCCAAACTCCGAAGGGCTAATGCCTATTTGATACAACATGCTTTCGAATACTGCTCACATAATGCATGCACACTAACAAATATAGAGTTAGAGAATCGTCCACCGGTTTTGGAGACGAAGCAACCCACCTGAAGCACGCGTCAAACTAAGATCCAAATAGGCTGAAACTGAACGGGGATAATCCTCGAATTCCCACGATTCCAACGAGTTCAAAAACTCCAGAAAACTCCTCCTGGGTACAAAGATATGGTCCAACATTGCAATAAGTCAAAAATTCCCATAACATACACACTGCTGAAAAATCTGTTCCAAAGAAGCTTAATTACCACCTGAGAGATAATCTCTAAAAATTCCAATAAAAATACGACAGCGATCCCTGCGAAGAGTAGATGTCGATCGAGTCCTTACATGTCGAAATCCGATACCCGAGCGAAGAGATAAAAATCTAACAAGGCTCCGCTGTCCAGAAAAACCACCACCAGGAAAGGGGTTTAAAGATGTTCCAGAAACCCCAATAAAAACCCAAAACTGAGAGGAGCGGAAAACATGAAAAACGGATATCTACCTCTCGTGAAACCGATGTTACAAAAATCGTCCAAAAATTCCTTCGGAGTAGCTCTGTAGACCTCATGAACCGAAACGCGACGAAAATGGGCCACCGAAGAAGAAACGTCGCACTGCGCCAAATCGCAGAAGCCGTCGATGCCGCGCCCTCCAAAAATTCCGAAACTCCCTCTAGAGATGCAACACAAGAAGAGAATCAACTTTGCTTAGGGGCTCATTCCCAGGAGAGCTCGGGAAAAGCCCAAAACCAAGGTGAAAGTCCTATATATAGCCAAGGAAAAGGGCGCGGGGGGGGGGGGGGGGGGAATACCCCTTTGGGGTACAATTTCGGGCGCCCGAAATGTTCGGGCGCCAAACAGGGAACGGCCACGGCAGCGCCTGGATTCACCCGGGCGCGCCACGTGGCTTGTCCCATGCAACAGCGAGGCGCGGAATACTCATCGGCCTAACATCGAACCCAACCGACTAACAACACCGGCCGAAACACCCCTTGGCCCAACATCGAACCCAACCGACTAACAACACCGGGACCGAGAATTCGGAAAACTGACACCTACGACCCTAATCAAACAAGAACAGGTCCTAGGCACAGCCTCCCGTAGCTCTCAACCCCAATAAGGAGGCAGCCCTTACAACCCAGATCACTCGAATCCTCGTCGGGATGAGAAGGTTTATATAAAAAGATGATATTTATTTCTAAAAATCATTTCACTCGACCGTTTTCTGGGTGAGGACAAAAAGTAACTTCTTTTTAAAAAACAATCTTGATTTAAGGAAACTCAATTTTAATAAAGTTTAGTTCATAAGAAAATCAATTAAAGACTGTTTTATTTTTTCAAGTCCCAAAGGACTAGTGCCTTCGCTCTAATCAAATAAGAACGAGTTTTGGCGCCCCTCGAAGCTTGGAAAGAAACATTAGCTTACTAAAATCATATGTATCCAAAAGTATTTCTCGGTTCAAGGTCTTGCTATCATAAGATCAGCACCGCCACAACTCAGTGGCAATGAACCAATTAGAGAAAAATCCAACAACCCGGGATCACCGTCATCCTAAATGGCTCCCGACACTAGCACCAAACTAACCTCAACCACCAGACTCAACTCGGCCCCCCGGCACGAATGCAACATGCGTCCTACACTATCCCGACCACTCGGCCCACTACCCAGGCGAGGAGAAACTCTAAGTCGAGGAAAAAATAAATATGCAATGTGTAGGAAGACTAAAGCATAAAAGAACATAGCCCAAGTGAGAGTTTTCTAGTACTCTGATTAATACATGCAAACATATGATGGGGTGCTAATCAAGGTTCCACAATTTAACATCCAACATAACCAATACTCAAACCACTTACTCTAGCATGCATTCATCTTAATCGACAAACAAACCACTAACTATATCATGCATATATCTCATTCAACAAGTAGATCACCAACTTAATTATACATGCATCCCAACCAATATAAATCACTAACTTAAACATATATGCTCTCAATCAATATACGGTATGCCATTCTTATCATGCTTGCTTCCAATAAACAAGGAGTCCAACCAAGACATACATGTTCTCATTCAACGAGTAAACCACCAACTATATCATGCATGCTTACTACACAATAGAATTAGGAAGCCGCACGCTAATTTTGGAGGAAAATTCAATCCACCTGAAACTTATCGATCCGCTGCCCGATCTGGCTGAAATTCAGTGTGCACAATCTCCCGCCCGTTACAAATCCAACGCATTAAAAATTGCCCCGAGATCACTGTCGGATTGAGGGCAATCATTAAAACAAAATCGTTGCGCAGATTTCTCAGAAAATTCTAGCAAACAAACTCTTTTTAGATAGATTTAATTTCATAATGTAATACCTCAAATTTAAGCTCCAATATGAATTTATAGGTCCTTCACTGTCCAAGGATTAACACCAAGTCTTTAAAAACCCATTTAAAGGTTCCCTTAATTATCTAATTAGCAAAAGGGTCCAATGCTGTCTAAGAAATCACATTCAAATTTCAGCATGAAACAACTTGAGGTTTGGAGCTCAATCCAAGAGAAATTTTAAACTGAAATCAAAAGAAGAAATGCTCACCTTGCTCCTAAGAAGATGCCCAAACTTTAAAATCCCAAAAATAACCAAAAATTACATAAAAAATTGCATCCCCAAAGTCCAAATATCAAAACAACACTCAAGCAGAATTCTGCTGTAAACCTCATAACATGGGTTGAAAGATCGTTAAAGTTATATGGGCAAACGAACTCCAAATCAAGCAAGCAAGGTATCAATGGATTCCACTTCGAGAATAAATGCAAATCAAGTCAAAGAACTCTAAAATCCATGCACAAATCAAAGAGAAATGCCATAAATACTACGAACTATCAAAAGTCCAATCTATGCACAAATGCTCCAAAGATGGTAAATAAACTCCAAGAAAACTCTAGATATGGGTGAAGTGGTACATACCAAAGTTGTAGAGCTTCAAGTCATGATGATTTTTCCACAAAAATCAGCTCTAAACTCCCATTCTATTGTCCAGAAGATAGAAAATACAGAGGGTTGTCTAAAATCTCCATGCTGTGCATAAGGGTCCCAAAGATGGCATAAAAACTCCATGAAAACTCATGATCCAGGGGAAGTGGTAAATATCAAAGTTGTAGGCCTACCTCTAGTGAAGATGCCAAACCAAAAATCAGCTGGAATTCTAAGAAATGAGTTCTGTAGAATTTTTGCACTGAAACGCAACGGAGTGGGCTGAGAGTGCATGTCACGCCCCGGGGTCGAACTGCGACCCGGGCTCGCCAACATATCCGCCGTCTGTATGAAAACTGCCGCACAGACGAAGCGTCTACCCTGCAAAAAATCTATAGCTAAACATGTATCAGAGCTGAAAAAGAACTAATAGCTACAGAAATCAACTAAACATCTGGATAAATAAAAATCCTCAATACATAATCTGCCTAGCTATGAAAAATAAATGCAATCCTCACAAGTCTCTCAGAATGTCCAGTACAAAAGTGGAATCATAAAAATACCGGGTACATCTACCTCTGACTCTCAATGCTGGTAAGGAACTATTCGGCCCCGTCCTCACCTCGATCAGCTGTCTCTGCGCGAGTTAAGCCGGAACAGCAACCTCAGTAACCTGTCACCGCAGCGGGTGTGAGATCTACTGCAAAAGGTAGATCTCAGTGGGTACCGTCACCAATATCCACGGTATGCCCACTAAGTCTACTGGAGGCAAACAGATAGGTATGCAGATAGATAGATAGATAAAAGGTAAGCTGAATGGAAACTACAGCTAAAATGTCTCAATCATCATACTCAAAAGAAACTCTACTAAGAACATGCTATGCATACACTCACTACTGCTAAAAGTGCCTCAGTATCAATGCTCAAAGGAAAGATCCATCTAAGAACATAATATGTAACCACCCGCTCAAATCACCCAATCTCAATGACTGCCTCATAGGGTCTAGTCAAGCCTGCGCCCCCTAGTGTATCAACTAGGGCCCCTAGTGTATCAACCAGGGTGTCCAATCGGACTATCAATATCACGCAAAGCGACCTCTAGTGTATCAACTAGGCGCATCATCATCGCATCCGGAGCGTAACTCGAGGTGAGCGACCCCACCGAGCTCAAGCGTGTCAATCTGTCTCAACTGTCTCAACAAGCGGCACATGCAGGCTATGATCCACGATCAAACAGATCGGAAACTCAATGCTCAAATAACACAACTCAGTCGGAAAAAGACTCCACAACTCAATCAGGTACTGCCCAAATCCTCACATAATCTGTCGGAGAACCCTCTACGACTCAATCTGATAATGCACAACCCATGGCTAAGTCGGGAAACCTCCACGACTCGATCTGCCAGAACCCCGAACTCTCATAGCTAAGTCAGAGAACCACCTCCACGACTCAAATCGAAAAAACCTGATCCAATATCTAAAATAAACTCATCAATCCACAAGGAAGGTCAAACTCACATGACACTAGAAACTCATCCCACAGAACTCTAAAAATCCACTTGGCCCCCAGGCGCGAGGTCAAATGTACCATGAATCTAAACCATACCTCTGGCGAACTCATATTTTAAAAACCACATTTAAAAAGCTGATTTTTCCTTAAAACGGGTTTTTCTCGATTTTTAAAACGATTCAGGTGCAATTATAATGCAAACCAAACATGAAACCTAGTGTCATACAATGTTAGGAGTATACTAAAAATAATCTGGGGTTCCGATAAATTTTTCAAAAAATTCCAGGCAACTATCAGATTTTAAAACAGTAAAAATAACATGGTATGTTAAGGAATTTGTTTTGGCGTATTTCGTGAAAGTGTTTAAGTCTTGAAGATTGAAGATGAAGATGGTTGGATCATATACCTCAATCTCAAGAAAGAAGAATTCAAACGGATTAGGTACGTTTAACTAAATAAGTTAAGTGATCCGAATACTTCTTATAATGTAGAAACACTTGGATGGATTTTTAATTGCTTAAAAATCAAGAAACTGGACTGTTATATGTTCAGGATCCGGATCAGGGTTCTACAGTCCGGACCCCGAACGTAGGTAGGTTCAAGCGCAAATCCAGTCCGGAACACCCCTGTTTCAGTCCGGACCCTGAACGTGGATTTTGCTGAAATCGCATGAACAGTCCGAACCGTAGGTATTTCGTTCCGGATCCCGAACCTTATTTTCTCAGGAATTCTCTAAAAAACGACGACAGTCCGGATCGAGCCTAATCCAGTCCGGACCGTCGTGTGGGTAAAAATCTGTTACAGTCAGTTTTTTATTCTTATCCACTTCCAATGGTTTCTAACCTATAAGTAAACCCTAATTCTATCTTTTAGGGTAATCCACGATAAGTTTTTATTTCCGTAAATGAACGAGAAATCAACGGAGAAAAACTTATAAATCCACATATAGAGAAGAAAGGAAATAACTAGATTTAATTCTATATTTCTTCATCTATATTAATTAATTTGATTCTAGGTTTTCATACTCAGATTTTGAGTAGAATCAAATTAATGAATACTTAGATGGTATTTCTGATCTATCTTTGATCTAAGTATTCGGCGGATCATCACCACCAACAAAACAACGATTTTCCCCAAAATCGGCGCGTGGATTCGCGTGGCCTTGTGGATTCAAGGTGCTACCGCTCTCGTGGATTCGGAGCGAGGTACGTTCGTGTGATCGAGACGTACTACTTGGTGGAGACCGTGGATTCGGTCAGACGTCGTGGACTCGACGTTGGACGCCGTTGATTCGGCGTTGGATGCAAATCGTGGATTCGAGGCGCGTTGCGGAGCGAGCGGAGAAGATCAACTCGGAGCGTATGGAAAAAGGATGAGTCGTGTGTGAGTACGGTATATCACCTTTGTACGTGTTTAATCTTAGTTGATTTCACCGTGTTATCGGTCCCGTGGTTTTTTACTCCTAGTTTTGGAGTTTTCCACGTAAAATCTCTGCGTGTTATTTATTTTTCCGCATTGGGTTTATTACGCAAAGATTTTTGAGTATTTATTGTTTACACCTATTCACCCCCCTCTATGTGTTTTTCCCATATTTAGATCCATATTAGACATAACCCAACATGGTAAACATGATCAAATTGCGTTCGGAAACATTAAAGGGCATTCTATACATTTTGGAGAAATTCCAACCCACCTGGAACGCTTTCCGTAGGCAAAGTCGAAGTCGGGGAAGCGCCGAACCGCTCAGGTCCAAAATTTGTCGAAACACCAAACCGCGCCGCGCGCGCACACTGTCGCGATCCCCGGAAAAATCCCCGGAGCTCAAACAAAGCTCTCAAGTCCTCACAAAAATCCTGCGCGCATTCAACTCCTCTGCCAACATGCACCAAAGCTCCAGCACAAATTACATGCAAGCTCCCAATCAACAAATTAGGTAGATCCAATCATACACACCACCAGCTCCAAATGCACACACCCAAAAGCCCACAGCAGCTATACAAACCACATTAGGCTCCCAGCACAGTACAAAATCCAACACACTCCCCACAAGCTTCAACAGCACACACAACACATCCTCTAATTCATTCACAAAAAAAACCACAGCTCACTCTAACACTTCTCAAACTGCACAGGTGAAAAAAATCACGTGCCGCGCACTCGATCCGGCTCCGCACGGCACCTCGCCGAAAACCGCACACTTGACGTTGTCCTGAGAGAGAAAAAAGGAAAAAAACTCATCAAATTCGGTCCACAAAAGTCCACGCGACACCCGGGCAACCACCAGCCCTCGCCAAGCGCGCCCATTGCTCGCGGACACCAGTCCGAGCTCGCTCGCCGACCGCACGCAGCAGCCGCGCGCGCCGCCCCAGCCGGCCGCGCGCGCTGTCTGCGTCAGCCGCGCACAGCGCGCGGCCTTGCGGTCCAGCACAGTGCCTGCACGGCGCTCCTGCGCGCTTGCCGCGCCCCCGCGTGGCACCCCAGCGCGCAGGCCGCGCGCCCCTGCGCGCTTGCTGCACGCCCGCGCGCACCTGCGCAGCGCCCGGGCTGCACCCGCGTGGCGCCCGCGCGGTGCCTTGGCCCGCCGCGCGGTGCCCAGGCCCGTTGCGCGCGCCCGCACTGAGCAGCGCCCAGCTGCGCGGCGCCCGTTGCGTAGCGCCCCTGCCGCGCGCTCGCGTGCTGCGCGCCCGCCGGCAGCGCGCCCACCTGCTGCGCGCCCACCTGCTGCGCGCCCGCATGCTGCGCTGCGCGGCTCCCCTGATGCGGCACCACCAACAAGCACACCAAGCCAAAAGTTAAAGCCTCCCACACATGGACAGCAAGTCCAAAACCCTCACCAACCTCAAACCAAACTAAAACCAACAATAAAAAAAAATCAATCCAAGCTTTCTTACTCTCTCTCTAGGAAAACGGCACAAACCTTGTCGGAGCTCGGCGCGCGCGCTCCGCTCGCTCCACATGGCCTCTAGCAAGGGACAACACCACAAGAACACTCCCTCACTTCTCTCTTATATTTCCTCTCTTTTCCTTCCTTCTCTTCTTCCACTTCTTCCTTCTTTCTCCCTTTTCTTTCCTTCCTCTGTTTCACCCTTCATTCCTCTGTTTTGCTAATTGAATGGGACGATGACGTGGCGCCCCATTTAATTAGTGGCAGAGGCTAATTAAATGGGTTGGGTGGGTGTGAGACAGCTGTAGCACACTTAATTAGTAAAACTCCCTCTCTCACTCTTCCTTTCTATCTCTTTCATTCTCTAATTCTCTTCACAGGCAAAAGCCGATTAATTAAATTAATTAATTATTTAATTCTTTTTGGTCAACTCCAACTTACTTTTTGCCTTTGGAGTCTCCGCATCAGTCCGAAATCTCCCGAACTCCGATGTAATATGAAAATACACATGTCCAAAGCTTTCCCCACTCAAAAAGCTCAACTGTAAAGTCGATGTGCTCAATCCAAAAACCGGCTCCCGTAATTGCCAACTCCAACTCACTTTTTGCCTTCGGGGCCTCAGCACCAATCCGAAACCTCCCGAACTCTGCTGTAATCTGAAAATACAAATGCCCAAGCTTTCCCCACTCAAAAAGCTCAACTGTGGAGTCGGGCCTCTACAAAACCGGTCCCCTAACGGCGCACAATGCCCGGAAAAATTCCGATTCAAGCTGGGGCTTCCGCGTTGATCCGAATCAACCCGAACTCATCTGTAAACATATATGGAACACGCCCGAGGCGATTTCTCTGCACCCCACCATCTTGCGAGGTCGGTGCACTATCCGAAGTCCCGGTACTCTATAGTGCATCAATGGTGGAGTCTTCCAAAGTTGATAAAGAAGATGATCAATGGGTCTTCAAAATCCTCTAGGAAACTCAAGTATTGCAGAGGAGATGTAGGTGGAGCTCTGGTAAAAATCCCCCAGAAAAACTAACTCCCAAAAGAGCTAAAATATGGAGAAAAAACCCCATAAATAACCATGGAGAAGAAGTAGGAGAAGAGAAAACCCTCTAAAGCTACAGTAACGGGCCCTAAATCCCCCGGCCCGTAAACGCGGCCGCCATGCGTCGCACATCCGGCACGCGTCCAACCTATGCCCGCCGCCCGATCCGCTACCACGTGTCGCGCCCCGACAGGGCGATCGGCGCCCGCCAATGGGCGCATGACGCGTAGCCCCTCCTTATCCACGGCGCCCCCAAGGCTGCCCGCGCGCCTGCCCGGCCTGCCCAGCCTGCTTGCGACGGCAGCGTGGACCGTGTCCACTACGCCCCTTGCGCCATCCTCTCCCGCGCCGCCACGTGGTCGTACGACGCCAGTGGGAAGCCACCACGTGTCCAACCCGGTCCACAACTCCTCCGTGCACCCAAATTACAGTAAAAACTTTCAGCTGTCCGTTTTCGGGCGTCCGGATTCAGAAAAATACATCCATATAGCCAATTTTGATCTTTTTTCGCGCTGAATCCAAATCCAATATCCATTTTGCGCGAAACCTTTTTTATTTTTCAATGAAGGCATCCGAATAGGTAATCTTGTTTTATTTTTCACGCTAGGTCAAATTCTTGGGTTCGATTTGCGCGTAACCAACTCTATCAAGCAAAAAGAAGTCTCCACAAGCTACTGATCATACTGTAATCCTCCGCGGGGATTTTAGTCATCACATCGGGAGTCCGGAACACCAAGAAACTCAAACCAACCCCCAACTGGGTGTCCGCAAGGAAGGGTCCGAAACCTCGAAACTGCATCAGAAATTTTTGGGCATCCGAAACTTGCATCAGAAACCTCAACTACCACTTGCCACATGTCACAACAGTGTGTTACACACGAGGGAACCCATTCCGGGCTGCTACAATAACTTCTGGACATTTAGAAGGAGCTTCCAAAATCTGCCCCAAGCAAAGCTGAACATCTGGGCGCTCGAAACCTCTAAAAACTTTAGTTTCAACATGTTTCACGATCTTGAATTTATTTTCGCGTCCATTTTGCACTAAAACGGCTCTCACTCGGTGTGGTGTCCCGAATTTCCGCGCGGCTTGACTATGTGGTTGGCAATGAGAAAATACCAATTTTTGGTATATCGAGTGTGTTGTGCGTCAAACGGATGCCAAAAATGGACTCAGTGCGTGAAAACAGTGAAAATAGCTATTTTCGGGTGAAATTGGGCTAACGGGCTCTTTTCGGTCGCGGGCCGGCTCACGGCCCACAGGCGTGCACCGGGTGCAGCGAACCCGCGCAGCTGACACGTGGTCGCGCCTCATTAGGCACGGCGACCGAGGCTGTCACGCCCCGGGGTCGAAACTGCGACCCGGGCTCGCCAACAGATCCGCCGTCGACACGGGAAGCCCCGCACCGACGAAGCGTCTAACCTGCAAAAGATAGAACTACAACCACACAAATATCAGAGCGGAAAAAAAATAAAAGCTGTAATATAAAATCAAACTACTAATAAGCTGAAAATAAATACAAGGTCAGATACAAATAAAAATCCGCCTATACAACATCTAGGAAACCTAAAAGGGAGATAACTAAAACTGGAAATATAACAATAAACAGTGAATCCCACAGTCCGGGATGGTACATCTACCTCACTCTAAAAGAACTATGCTGGTAGGGAACTATCTCGTGACTCCCTGTCCTCGGTCCGTCGCGCCAGCTCGGGCAGGAACGGAAGGAAAAGCCTCAGCAACCTGTCACCGACAGAGGGTGTGAGAACTACATCCTACAGTAGTTCTCAGTGGGTACCGTCTCCAAGACCCACAGTCTGCCCACTAAGTCTACTAGAGGCAAAGATAACAGAAAAAGACTGTGATAATGAAAACTAAGCTGGAAAAGTAACTACAGCTATCATGCCTCTATCTACTATGCTCAATGGGAAAAACACAGATGATGGTATGCATCCACTCGATACTACTAATACACATGCTATACAACCACTCACTAACAGTAACCCAAATCTCGGTGACTGCCACATAGGTTCCAGTCAAGCCTGCGCCCTCTAGTGTATCAACCAAGGCGTCCCATCGGACTATCTCAGTATCACGCAAAGCGACCTCTAGTGTATCAACTAGGCGCATCATCATCATCGCATCCGGAGCGTAACTCGTGGGGAGCGACCCCACCGAGCTCAAGCGTGTCTCATCTGGCAAAAGCGGCACATACAGGCTATAATCCACGATCAAACAGATCGGAAACTCGAACACCCAAATAACCATCACTAAAAGAAAGTACACAACCACTGGGACCGTCGTCAGCCCAAACGGCTCCCAAAATGACACCCCACTCATAGACGAGAAGAACCGTCTGACGCAGCAAGGGTCCGAGAATCTCGTTAGGCCGATGCCTAGAACCCCAATCAAACAAGAACAGACTCTAGGCTTAGCCTATCGAAGTTCTCGATCCCTTACCGTTTAGGGATTCGGCTCCCTCGGTTAAAGTGGGAAACCAACACAACATGCTAAACTCACGGGCTAGAAATGCTCTACAACCAAATAGCGGAGGGTCCGAAAACTCCGGGAGACTAATACCTACGACCCCAATCAAACAAGAACAGGCTATAGGCGTAGCCTCCCGTTGCTTTCGATCCCAGAAAGAAATCAGCCCTTAGAACCCAGATCACTCACCCCTGTCGGGTGAGGAACAATTTAGGAGAAAAGGTGACCTTTATTATAAAATACCGTCTTGAATTGAGAAAACCAACTTTTATAGATTTTAGTTCTTGAGAAAATCAGTTAAAAACAAGTTTATTTTCCGGACTCCAAAGGGTTAATGCCTCCGCCCAATCAAACAAGAACAGGCTTCGGCGACCCCTAGAAATTCGGAAGGAAAAACACTGGTTTACTAAAATCATGAGTGTCCAAAAACATTCTGGGTTCAAGGTCCTGATAACACACGCTCACCACGATCAAAACTTGGTGGTGACAACCAAACAGAGAAATACCCAAAGATCCGGGACCACCGTTTACCCAAAACGGTTCCCCAAAACACTAACCCTGGCCTAACACAGCTACCAGACCCCACTCAGCCCCCAGGCCCGAGTGCAACATACGTCCCACAATGTCCTGACCACTCGGCCCACTACCCGGGCGAGGAACACTATGTCCAGAAAGAACTGCAATGTGTGAGATGACTAAAGCATAAAAGAACCTAGCCCAGATTAAGGTTCTCTATTGGTCTGGTTAAACACATGCAACATATGACGGGGGTGCTAGTCAAGGTTCCAATAATACACTTATTCTAGCATGCTGAATCCTATAATAATAGAATTAGAAAGAAGTCCGCGGATGTAGTGATCCGGCCTTTCGGGGGTATTTTTGACTTAGGTATAGTCATTTAAGCCTTTAAGTGAAATAAAATTATTCAATTCTTGAAGTTGGCCATTGTGAGATGCTAGTATTTTTCTGCGATAGAGCGCGGAAAAAGAAAGCCGACGGCGCGATCGGATCTGAAATCCGATATCGGGAACCCCCTGAATGGGACCCAAAGTGATATGGTAATTAGTCGTGCATCGGAATCCGTGCTAAATATCTTGCACCCGTTAGAGATAAGGTGGTTTATCTCATGGGGGATAATTAATTAGTTAATTAATTATCCCAGACGGAAAATTAATTAATTCTCTTACGTACGAATTAAAGAGGAATTAATTAAAGGTAAAGTACGACTATATAAGGGATCCTGAGTATCGGAAAGGAAAAGAAAAGAAAAAAAAACCCTAATCGGAGAGAAGGGAAAAAAAAAAGAAAAGACAGAACCCTAGCCGGAAGAAAGGGAAAGGAGAAAGAGAAGGAGCCCGATCTTCCCGGACACCGAACCGAAGGCAAGAACGCGACCGGACAACCTTCCCGTCGATCTTCGGTTAGTAAAATAATTTATTTAAATTATTTGGGAGTTTTCCGTCATCTCTTTCGTTGAGTTCTTGGTGGTCTTTAATCGAGTTCTTGTTATCGGACCTCCGACCGACGTTTTGGTTGTTCGTCGATCGTTGGTTTAGTCGTTAGAATTATCGTGTTTTTATTCGGAGATTTTTGGGATGTTTCGTTGGAACATAGTGGGTTAACGGGAGGCCGCCGCCGCCGTTTTTAAACGGGAGGCCGCCGCCGCCGTTACCATGGTCGCGGGGTCTTCGCCGGAGTCGCACGGGAGCGAAAACGGAGAAGAAACCGCGAAACGGGAGCGCAAACGGAGAAGAAATCGCGAAACGGGAAGTTACTGTGCTTTTCCGTACAGCGCGGTCCACGGGTCCAGGCGTGCACCCGGTGCACGCCTGCAACATCGAAGGCCAAGAACCGGCGCACAAATCCGTGCGCCGGCCCGGCCCGTCCAGCACGGTGCACGCGCTGGGCGTGCACCCGGTGCGCGACGCCGCGGCCGAATGCGTGAACCCGGCGCGCGCCAGCACCGTGCGCGGCCCGGCCCGTCCCGCCTGGTGCACGCTCCTGTGTGCACTCGGCGCATGCCGCCGCCGCCTGATGCCGTAAACCCGGTCCACGGTTGCTCCTGTGCACCACCCGACAGCCAAAGATCGGTAGCTCCGTTTTTGTCCGTTTTTCCACCGTTTTGAACGCCGTTTTCGCCGTTGGGATCGTTATTTCCGTGGCTTTCTTGGCATGGCCACCTGGGACCTTCTTGGTCATTATTTTATTAGGTCGGGTGCTAATTTCGCCGACGCTCCGCGCCTCGACGAAATCGTCGGGGGCGTGCCGTCGGGTCTCTTTTCTCATCATTTCCGCCGTCGGGGCCTTCTTGGTCTAACCAGGGACGTCCCGAGTGGGCTACCGATTGAGGATTGAGTTTTGTTGGACTTTCCCGTCGAAAAGAGTAAAGTGGGTCTTGTGTTTTCAGATGTTAGTACACGCTTTTGACTATAGTTATCCGTGCGGACTTTCTTTAGGTCCAGACGCGCAGCGGGGGTGCGCGAAAGATTCGGGTGTTCCGATCTCTCTCCAAATAGGTGGGTACGGTTGCTGTAAATACAGCCAGTGCAGTAAATGCATCTATCGTCATTAAAGTGCTCTCAATTTATCTAACAAAGTAGATGGACAGTTTAACCTTTCGCATAATCGTGTTTTTATCTAACAATTGAAGCGGCTGCGGTTCGCCATTGTTCATGACACGCCGATCTCGGCAAATCTGTTTTGGGATGCTGCACGTACACAGGCGGATTGGCCTCCGCATGGGTGTACTTTTCCGGAAGAGTGGTCTTGTATGACCCGTGTTCCTCACAAAAGTGTGGGTGCCGTGAGGACCCCTTCGCGCCCGCTGGGAATAGCACACCAGCACCGTGGAAGGGGTAAATGCATCAAAGTAGGTACTTGTGCACGAGGGGAGACTTTAGTCTCTCCGACAGATAATCTGGGGTTGGTGCCCAATTTAATTGATAATTCTGGGGTTGGTGCCCAACTTAACATGTGCAGGGTTGTAGCGAAATGGTTTTGGTGTTTCCGGTTTGCTCCTTATTCCTTATTGTTATTAGACATCTACTTTGTTTGTCACTGACATTACCCACTCCGTGACAGGCGCTACGAGAGGCGTTAGCCGGGAGTTTGTCGAGACTGCGTCGCGAGGGCCGTAGTCAGGACACTTGGTTATTATCATTATCTCATTTCTTTTACGCATTTAGTTAATTTGCTTGTGGGTAGTAATAATCGTGGACATGTATTATTTAGCACTGTGGATGAGTTGTACGTTTATAGTTTGGTTCTTTTGGTGATGTTTTTGTATGCGGCATGTTTTCATGATAAACCAAATGACTTCGAAAAGGTTTTCTCAAACGAAAGTGTCGTGTGGGCACGGGTTTTGCAACTGCTGGTTTTATCCTTTCTAAAACATTGATGCCGCTTTATTATTCCGCTTGATGTTGAATGTCTATTGTATGGTTGATGGTTGGTGTTTGATGTATGTTGTTGTAAGTGAGACGCCGTGCATATACAAAGGAGACTCTGTCCGCGGACAGGGAGAATTTGTGTATGTGGCGGTCTGGCACGCACCGGGGATGAGGTTTAAATTACCTAGTTAAAAGAAAAAAAAAATACACACGATTTTTCGCTTAAATAGACTCAAAAACCCCCGGGGGCGTGACAGATTAAATGGTATCAGAGAAAACAACCATAACCATAGTAGACGTGATCCACATCCACAGTGCAGGGTACCACAAGCAAATTAGACTTGAGATAACCAAGGTATAAGTGCGTAGTACGTGAGAGTACGGGAAAAAGGGGACGTAATGTAGGCGTAATCATAAGACAGGGTATTAGGGTTATAACCTTAGGGTTAACGTGGTTTCTTTGTATTACAGCGGACAACGGCCAGGATCCGGCCACCGAGTGCTAACCATTCTCAAATGGACAGGATGGATTCCATAGCTGCAGTCAACCGCATACTCCGCAACCAGCTACGCGACATAGCGGGGCAAATGCTAACTCTCACAGAGCGCCTAGGCATACTGACTCAGGATTTTGAGGGTGTCGACCGCTTCCGGCAAGACGCCAGGAACGGCACCTATCGGGGAATGCCGCCGACAGGATTCCCTACTTTTAATGAAGCAGTTATATTGGCCCAGCGGGCAGAGCAAGAACTGGCCGAGGCACGCGCTCGGCAGTGTTATCCCTATCCCAGACCAGCAGAGAACCCCTTCCAGCAGGGCCCGGCACTCAAACGTCCGAGGACGGAGGGAACCTTTGGAAAGGTAAGGAGAGGAGGATCCACACCGCAGGGGAAACCGTGTCCCATATGCAGCGGGGCGCATCAGGTGACTGACTGTCCATGGAGTCACGACCACTGCTACCGGCTGTGGCAAGCCAGGACACGCACGCTTCGAGTGCCCACGGAAACCGGGCACCACCAGGCCTCCGGCACCGCGACCGGAGAGGACGGGGAAGACTGCTGCACCCGTTCCACGAGGGGGCCCCGCCCCGGAGGGCCAAGGAGGAAGACGACCGGAGGAAAGCCGCGGGAGGACGAACCGGACACCAGCGAGGGACGCGGAAACCACCGCAGGGACCGTGCGTAATCTGCGAGGGTGCTCACCCCGGTGGCAGAATGTACGTGGAGGTACCATACTGCAATCAGTGCGGCTTACGGACCACTCCCCGTGCATTCTGCCCTCAGAGGCCCCACTTCCGCCGCGCCGCGCCACCACAGCAGAAAGGACAGAGGGTGCTGCGGCCCCCGTTCAGCCAAGGGATTCGCCTGACGACCAGCAATCTGCAGACACCTCAGACGACAAGTCCCTTCCCCAGCACGCCGTACGACGCTGGCCCAAGGGCTGTGGACGGACTCCCCGGGATACTGCAGTGGAGGGACGCTACGTCCCAGACCTAGTAACGGCAGGTAAACCTTTGGTTCCACTTCTCCCTCTTAGATTAGGAGCACCCGGTCACACCTTAACCTGCTACCCCTGTTAGACTCTCTCTCTCGCTCCCTCTCTCTAGAATCCTTAAGTATTAGGCGAAGCCTCCCCCGGCCGAATGCGCGCGGGCGAGCTTCGAAGCATAGGAGAACCTTGTGTACTCGGGGCCCGTTAAGGGCCATGCAAGGAATAAATAGGCTCCACCCTATGCCTTGCAGCCGAGAACCCAATGAGGCCGATAGGTAGTTCAGGGCCGCTCCCCAGATAGGGATCAGCGGTCCCGTGGTAAGGGAATCTCCGGACGTGTTCCCGGCAGAGCTCCCCGGAGCGCCGCCGGAACGAGAAGTCGACTTCCCTATTGAACTACTTCCCCGGCACCAAACCCATCACCAAGGCACCGTACAGGATGGCCTTCGCGGAGTTGAAGGAACTCAAGGCACAGTTGGAGGACTTTTTGGATAAGGGCTTCATCAGACCTAGCGCGTCGCCCTGGGGCGCGCCCGTCCTGTTTGTGAGAAAGAAGGACGGAAGTCTCCGGTTGGGTATCTACTACCGGGAGATAAATAAGGTCACCGTTAAGAACAAGTACCCCCTGCCAAGGATCGACGACCTTGTCGACCAATTACAGGGGGCGACGGTGTTTTCAAAGATTGACCTGCGGTCGGGCTATCATCAGGTCCAAGTAAAGGGGGAGGACATCCCCAAACGGCTTTCTCGACTCGCTACGGTCATTACGAATTTACTGTAATGCCGTTCGGGCTCACGAATGCCCCGGCAGTGTTCATGGACATGATGAACAGGGTGTTCAAACCCTTTCTGGATTTATTCATGGTGGTCTTCATCGACGATATCCTCATCTATTCCCGTACAGATGAGGAACATGAAGAACATCTGCGCACCGTCCTCCAGACCCTACGGGAACAGAAACTCTATGCCAAACTCAAAAGTGTGAGTTTTGGCTCCGAGAGGTTGGCTTCTTGGGACATGTAATCTCGGCGGCTGGGGTCGCAGTCGACCCGAAGAAGATAGATTCGTGTGACGGACTGGACCCAACCGACGACGGTAACGAAGAAGATTCGAAGCTTCCTGGGGTTAGCCGGGTACTACCGGCGCTCGTGAAGTATTTCTCCAGAATAGCCGCCCCCTTAAACCGCTTGACTAAAAAGGGGGAAAAGTTCATCTGGACGGACAAATGTCAGAGGAGCTTCGAGGAGCTCAAGGATAGATTGACGCGAGCTCCGATCCTTGCCCGTCGGAACCAGGGGAGGATTATGAAGTGTATTGCGATGCGTCGCGAACGGACTGGGTGGAGTGCTCATGCAACGGGGGAAGGTTATAGCCTATGCGTCAAGGCAGCCTCAAAGAATACGAGCGAAACTACCCCCCGTGCACGATTTGGAACTCGCAGCGGTTGTGTTCGTCCTCAAGCTTTGGAGACCACTACCTGTACGGGGCACACTGCAATGTGTACTCGGATCATAAAAGTCTTAAGGTATCTTTTCACCCAAAGGAGTTAAATTTGCGACAAAGACGGTGGCTCGAAGCTATTGAAGGATTACGATTTAACGATCCACTACCACCCGGGAAAGGCAAATGTGGTGGCCGACGCCCTGAGCCGTAAGGGGCAGGCCGAGAAAGCAGGGGTAGGTGCCATCACCCAACAAGATAGTCTGATTGCGGAATTTTTCGCAACTAAGACTAGAGGTAGTGCCGGCGGGTACAGTCGAACGACTTCTGACACTGGTGGTCAGACCTACCCTGCTTGACAAGAATTCTCGAGGGGCAGTCAACTGATGACCAACTCCAGCTGGTGCGAAGTAGAGTGACTGCCGACCAAGGAGGAGACTTCGCAGTAAACTCCGACGGCACGATACGATTTCGGGGACGAATCTGCGTGCCGGATCTACCGGAACTCAAAGAGGAAATCCTGCGGGAGGCGCATACCGCTCCATATACAGCGCATCCGGGGGAACGAAGATGTACAAGGACGTCAATCAGACCTTCTGGTGGCCCAAAATGAAGGGAGACGTGACTCGGTTTGTGGCACACTGCCTGGTGTGCCAACGAGTGAAGGCCGAGCACCAGCGTCCAGCAGGAAAATTGCAACCCTTACCGGTACCGTGTGGAAGTGGGACATGATTACCATGGATTTTGTGACCGGGGTCCCGAGATCGCACAGGGACACGATGCAATATGGGTAATCGTGGACCGTCTGACGAAATCGGCCCACTTTCTGCCCATACACACGACGTGGGGCGGGGGAACGACTGGCGCAAACCTACATCAACGAGATAGTAAGGTTGCATGGGGTGCCGACGTCCATCACGTCGGACAGGGACACACGATTTGTGTCAAACTTTTGGCAGAGCCTGCAGCGAGCAATGGGAACCAAGTTGCACTTCAGTACGGCTTTTCACCCGCAGACCGACGGACAATCAGAGCGGGTGATACAAATTGTGGAGGACATGCTTCGGGCATGCGTTTTAGACCTGGGCGAAGGATGGGCACGGTGTTTGCCCTAGTGGATTTGCCTATAATAACAGTTACCAGGCCAGCATTCAGATGGCACCATACGAGGCCCTGTACGGGCGCCGCTGTCGGTCTCCAATATGCTGGGACGACCTGGGTGAGCGTAAGATTCTGGGGCCAGATTTGGTGGAGGAGACCGAAGCAAAGGTGCGGTTGATTAGACAAAGACTTACACCGCCCAGAGCAGACAGAAAAGCTACGCGGACAACAGACGCAGAGACTTAGAGTTCATGGTGGGTGAACATGTGATGCTCCGAGTTTCGCCCTCCAAGGGGAACCGACGCTTCGGCATAAAAGGAAAGTTAAGCCCGAGGTACGTAGGACCGTTCGAGATCCTAGAACGCATAGGACCGGTGGCGTACCGATTAGCTCTGCCGCCGAATCTCGAAAGAAGTCCATAACGTATTCCATGTCTCAATGCTCCGGAGATACCTAGCTGATCCCTCTCATGCCTTGGATGCCTCAACCATCGAGTTGCGAGAGGATTTAAGCGTCGAGGAGACGCCGGTGCGGATTTTGGCGAGAGAGGACAAGAAGTTGCGCAATCGAACTATCCCCTATGTGAAGGTCCAGTGGAGAAACCACGAAGAGCGCGAGGCGACGGGGAACTGGAATCGAAGATGAGGGAATGTTTCCCGAATTGATTAGTGGGGTTTGTACTTAAGTTTCGGGACGAAACTTTTTATAAAGTGTGAGTGGTGTAGTGATCCGGCCTTTCGGGGGTATTTTTGACTTAGGTATAGTCATTTAAGCCTTTAAGTGAAATAAAATTATTCAATTCTTGAAGTTGGCCATTGTGAGATGCTAGTATTTTTCTGCGATAGAGCGGGAAAAGAAAGCCGACGGCGCGATCGGATCTGAAATCCGATATCGGGAACCCCCTGAACGGGACCCAAAGTGATATGGTAATTAGTCGTGCATCGGAATCCGTGCTAAATATCTTGCACCCGTTAGAGATAAGGTGGTTTATCTCGTGGGGGATAATTAATTAGTTAATTAATTATCCCAGACGGAAAATAATTAATTCTCTTACGTACGAATTAAAGAGGAATTAATTAAAGGTAAAGTACGACTATATAAGGGATCCTGAGTATCGGAAGGAAAGAAAAGAAAAAAAAAAAACCTAATCGGAGAGAAGGGAAAAAAAAAAAGAAAAAGACGGAACCCTAGCCGGAAGAAAGGGAAAGGAGAAAGAGAAGGAGCCCGATCTTCCCGGACAACGAACCGAAGGCAAGAACGCGACGGACAACCTTCCCGTCGATCTTCGGTTAGTAAAATAATTTATTTAAATTATTTGGGAGTTTCCGTCATCTCTTTCGTTGAGTTCTTGGTGGTCTTTAATCGAGTTCTTGTTATCGGACCCCGACGACGTTTGGTTGTTCGTCGATCGTTGGTTTAGTCGTTAGAATTATCGTGTTTTTATTCGGAGATTTTTGGGATGTTTCGTTGGAACATAGTGGGTTAACGGGAGGCCGCCGCCTCCGTTTTTAAACGGGAGGCTGCCGCCGCCCGTTACCATGGTCGCGGGGTCTTCGCCGGAGTCGCACGGGAGCGAAAACGGAGAAGAAAACCGCGAAACGGGAGCGCAAACGGAGAAGAAATCGCGAAACGGGAAGTTACTGTGTTTTCCGTACAGCGCAGTCCACGGGTCCAGGCGTGCACCCGGTGCACGCCTGCAACATCGAAGGCCAAGAACCGGCGCACAAAATCCGTGCGCGGCCCGGCCCGTCCAGCACGGTGCACGCGCTGGGCGTGCACCCGGTGCGCGACGCCGCGGCCGAATGCGTGAACCCGGCGCGGGCCAGCACCGTGCGCGGCCCGGCCGTCCCGCCTGGTGCACGCTCCTGTGTGCACTCGGCGCATGCCGCCGCCGCCTGATGCCGTAAACCCGGTCCACGGTTGCTCCTGTGCACCACCCGACAGCCCAAAGATCGGTAGCTCCGTTTTGTCCGTTTTTCCACCGTTTGAACGCCGTTTTCGCCGTTGGGATTTTATTTCCGTGGCTTCTTGCATGGCCACCTGGGACCTTCTTGGTCATTATTTTATTAGGTCGGGTGCTAATTTCGCCGACGCTCCGCGCCTCGACGAAATCGTCGGGGGCGTGCGTCGGGTCTCTTTTCTCATCATTTCCGCCGTCGGGGCCTTCTTGGTCTAACCAGGGACGTCCCGAGTGGGCTACCGATTGAGGATTGAGTTTTGTTGGACTTTCCGTCGAAAAGAGTAAAGTGGGTCTTGTGTTTTCAGATGTTAGTACACGCTTTTGACTATAGTTATCCGTGCGGACTTCTTTAGGTCCAGACGCGCAGCGGGGGTGCGCGAAAGATTCGGGTGTTCCGATTCTCTCCAAATAGGTGGGTACGGTTGCTGTAAATACAGCCAGTGCAGTAAAGCATCTATCGTCCTAAAGTGCTCTCAATTTATCTAACAAAGTAGATGGACAGTTTAACCTTTCGCATAATCGTGTTTATCTAACAATTGAAGCGGCTCGGTGCGGTCGCATTGTTCATGACACGCGATCTCGGCAAATCTGTTTGGGATGCTGCACGTACACAGGCGGATTGGCCTCCGCATGGGTGTACCTTTTCCGGAAGAGTGGTCTTGTATGACCCGGTTCCTCACAAAAGTGTGGGTGCCGTGAGGAGCCCCCTTCGCGCCCGCTGGGAATAGCACACCAGCACCGTGGAAGGGGTAAATGCATCAAAGTAGGTACTTGTGCACGAGGGGAGACTTAGTCTCTCGACAGATAATCTGGGGTTGGTGCCCAATTTAATTGATAATTCTGGGGTTGGTGCCCAGCTTAACATGTGCAGGGTTGTAGCGAAATGGTTTTGGTGTTTCCGGTTTGCTCCTTATTCCTTATTGTTATTAGACATCTACTTTGTTTGTCACTGACATACCCACTCGTGACAGGCGCTACGAGAGGCGTTAGCCGGAGTTTGTCGAGACTGCGTCGGCGGGCCGTAGTCAGGACACTTGGTTATTATCATTATCTCATTTCTTTTACGCATTTAGTTAATTTGCTTGTGGGTAGTAATAATCGTGGACATGTTTATTTAGCACTGTGGATGAGTTGTACGTTATAGTTTGGTTCTTTGGTGATGTTTTTGTATGCGGCATGTTTTCATGATAAACCAAATGATTCGAAAGGTTTTCTCAAAACGAAGTGTCGTGGGGCACGGGTTTGCAACTGCTGGTTTTATCCTTCTAAAAATTGATGCCGCTATTATTCCGCTTGATGTTGAATGTCTATTGTATGGTTGATGGTTGGTGTTTGATGTATGTGTTGTAAGTGAGACGCCGTGCATATACAAAGGAGACTCTGTCCGCGGACAGGGAGAATTTGTGTATGTGGGTCTGGCACGCACAGGGGATGAGGTGAAATCTAGTTAAAGAAAAAAAAAATACACACGATTTTTCCGCTTTAAATAGATCAAAAACCCCGGGGGCGTGACAGCGGACTTGGAGAAAAATCCAACCCACTCGGTATGCCACCATTGTCGTAGACACTCTGCATTGGCTTCCAAGCGGTTTCTTACTCAACAAAGTCCGAACGGCAAACGGAGCCGACGTCGGAGTCGCACGCAAAACGCGGCACCCGCGGAGTCCGCACGCAAACGGAGCACGCCGACGCGAGTCCGCACGCAAAAACGAGAGCACGGTGGCGGAGTCCGCACGCAAAACATGGAATGTCCGCACGCAAAATGGTGCACGCCAACCAGAGTTGCCACAACGCAAAACGGATGTGACGGCCACTTCCCAGGGGGCACCCATCCTAGAACTACTCTAAACTCTAGCCGCTTTTATCTCATGTTCCTCTTGGATTCGTGCGACCATCCAAAAATGATATGCAGGGTTAGAGATTTCGTCCTATCTAATCATTTATCTAGAGGACTAATCCAAATTCCGGGGGTGTCACCTTCTTCCCCCATTAAAGCACTGACGTCCACGTCAGGCTCAAGCACACTCACAAACACCAGGCGATGGCGACTCGTCTCGCTAGCCTTAGCTAGACCTTGTGAGGAGCTGCACTCCACTCACACGGTCATTAGAGGGGAGCCTCGCTCTA
The DNA here is from genome assembly GCA_029204045.2 of Tillandsia leiboldiana. Lineage (NCBI taxonomy): Eukaryota > Viridiplantae > Streptophyta > Magnoliopsida > Poales > Bromeliaceae > Tillandsia > Tillandsia leiboldiana. Next base: position 7,519,182 of record CM055072.1, read on the forward strand.
CACGTAATAACCCGGCTAGCCGATACTCATTACATTTCGGCTGGTGAAGCTCTGATACCAACCACTGTGACGCCCCACTTCCAGGGGGTCACCCATCCTCGAACTACATCTAACTCTAGCACGCTAACTCTATGTGCCTCTTGGATTTGATACCACCTCCAAAATGCTATTAGCCGGGTTAGAGATGTAGTTATTATATCATTATATAGAGGACTAATCCAAATTCCGGGGGTGGTCACAACGGAGCATGCCGTTGGAGTTCGCACGCAAACGGGAGCACGGTGCCGGATTTTCGATGCAAAACGAAGTCACCACGCAAAAGGTGCATGCCACCAGAGTCCGCACGGCAAAACGGAGCACGGTGCGGGTCCATACACAAAAAGGAGCACGGTGCCGGGTCCGCACGCAAAACGGAGTCCGCACGCAAAACGATGCAACGCCACCAGAGTCCGCACGCAAAACGGAAGGGTTACCAACAGTCCCTACAAAACCCAAAGGACAACGGGTAAAAACCCAAATCAAAAGGGTGAACCCCAAAACTGTGCTGGAAAAAACATCCGAAAGACGAGCGGAACCAACCTTATAGTCGGCGCGGTCGTCAAAAAGGCACCCACGCGTTTTCTCCGGCTCCAAGGGAAACCTTGCGCGCGCTCACGGCACAACGTGTGCTCACGCACCCGAAAACCCCCCAATGCTCTTCCTCTCTCCC
>CM055072.1:7519990-7550770 GCA_029204045.2 Tillandsia leiboldiana
CTTTTGCTCCTGTGCACCACCCTAGTCCCCCAAGTCGGTAGCTCCCGTTTTTGTCTCGTTTTTTTCTTTTCCCAACCGTTTTTGAACGCCGTTTCGGCCGTTGGTATCGTTATTTCCCGTGCTTTCTGGCATGGCCACCTGGGACCTTCTTGGTCATTATTTTTATTAGGTCGGGTGCTATTTCGCCGACGCTCCGCGCCTCGACGAAATCGTCGGGGCGTGCCGTCGGGCTCTTTTCTCATCATTTCCGCCGTCGGGGCCTTCTTGGTCTAACAGGGACGTCCGAGTGGGCTACCGATTGAGGATTGAGTTTTGTTGGACTTTCCCGTCGAAAAGAGTAAAGTGGGTCTTGTGTTTTCAGATGTTAGTACACGCTTTTGACTATATTTATCCGGCGGACTTTCTTTAGGTCCAGACGCGCGCGGGGTGCGCGAAAGATTCGGGTGTTCCGATCTCTCTCCAAATAGGTGGGTACGGTTGCTGTAAATACAGCCAGTGCAGTAATGCATCTATCGTCATTAAGTGCTCTCAATTTATCTAACAAAGTAGATGGACAGTTTAACCTTTCGCATAATCGTGGTTTTATCTAACAATTGAAGCGGCTGCGGTCGCATTGTTCATGACACGCCGATCTCGGCAAATCTGTTTTGGGATGCTGCACGTACACAGGCGGATTGGCCTCCGCATGGGTGTACTTTTCCGAAGAGTGGTCTTGTATGACCCGTGTTCCTCACAAAAGTGTGGGTGCCGTGAGGACCCCTTCGCGCCCGCTGGGAATAGCACACCAGCACCGTGGAAGGGGTAAATGCATCAAAGTAGGTACTTGTGCACGAGGGGAGACTTTAGTCTCTCCGACAGATAATCTGGGGTTGGTGCCCAATTTAATTGATAATTCTGGGGTTGGTGCCCAACTTAACATGTGCAGGGTTGTAGCGAAATGGTTTTGGTGTTTCCGGTTTGCTCCTTATTCCTTATTGTTATTAGACATCTACTTTGTTTGTCACTGACATTACCCACTCCGTGACAGGCGCTACGAGAGGCGTTAGCCGGGAGTTTGTCGAGACTGCGTCGCGAGGGCCGTAGTCAGGACACTTGGTTATTATCATTATCTCATTTCTTTTACGCATTTAGTTAATTTGCTTGTGGTAGTAATAATCGTGGACATGTATTATTTAGCACTGTGGATGAGTTGTACGTTTATAGTTTGGTTCTTTTGGTGATGTTTTTGTATGCGCATGTTTTCATGATAAACCAAATGACTTCGAAAAGGTTTTCTCAAAACGAAGTGTCGTGTGGGCACGGGTTTTGCAACTGCTGGTTTTATCCTTTCTAAAACATTGATGCCGCTTTATTATTCCGCTTGATGTTGAATGTCTATTGTATGTTGATGGTGGTGTTTGTGTATGTTGTTGTAAGTGAGACGCCGTGCATATACAAAGAGACTCTGTCCGCGGACAGGGAGAATTTGTGTATGTGGCGGTCTGGCACGCACCGGGGATGAGGTTTAAATTACCTATTAAAGAAAAAAAAAATACACACGATTTTACCGCTTAAATAGACTCAAAAACCCCCGGGGCGTGACAGCGGACTTGGAGAAAAATCCAACCCACCTCGGTATGCCACCAATTGCTCGTAGACACTTGCAATTGGCCTCCACGCGGTTTTCTACCTCCAACAAAGTCCGCACGCAAAACGGAGCACGCCGTCGGAGTCCGCACGCAAAACGGAGCACGCCGCCGGAGTCCGCACGCAAAAACGGAGCACGCCGCCGGAGTCCGCACGCAAAACGGAGCACGGTGGCGAGTCCGCACGCAAAACGGAGTCCGCACGCAAAATGGTGCACGCCACCAGAGTTTGCACGCAAAACGGATGTGACGCCCCACTTCCCAGGGGGTCACCCATCCTAGAACTACTCTAACTCTAGCACGCTTAACTCTCATGTTCCTCTTGGATCTTGCTACCATCCAAAATGCTATAGCCGGGTTAGAGATTTAGTCCTATTATATCATTTATATAGAGGACTAATCCAAATTCCGGGGGTGTCACATTCTTCCCCCCTTTAAGCCCTGACGTCCACGTCAGGCTCAAGCACACTCACAAACACCAGGCGATGTGAGACTCGTCTCGCTAGCCTTAGCTGACCTTGTGAGGAGCTGCACTCCACTCACACGGTCCATTAGCCGGGGAGCCTCGCTCTACCCGCTATATAACCCTGGCTCAGCCGAGACTCATCTCACATTTCCGGCTGGTGAATGGCTCTGATACCAACTGTGACGCCCCACTTCCCAGGGGGTCCACCCATCCTAGAACTACTCTAACTCTAGCACGCTTAAACTCTTATGTTCCTCTTGGATTTTGCTACATCCAAATGCTATAGCCGGGTTAGAGATTTAGTCCTATTATATCATTTATATAGAGGACTAATCCAAATTCCGGGGGTGTCACAACGGAGCATGCCGTTGGAGTTCGCACGCAAAACCGGAGCACGGTGCCGGAGTTCGCATGCAAAACGAAGTCCACACGCAAAATGGTGCATGCCACCAGAGTCCGCACGCAAAACGAGCACGGTGCCGGAGTCCGTACACAAAACGGAGCACCGGTGCCGGAGTCCGCACGCAAAACGGAGTCCGCACGCAAAAACGATGCACGCCACCAGAGTCCCGCACGCAAAACGGAAGGGTTAACAACAGTCCCTAACAAACACAAGGACAAGGGGTAAAAACCCAAAATCCAAAAGGGTGACCCCAAAACTGTGCTGAAAAACACCACGAAAAGACGAGCGGAACCAACCTTATAGTCGGCGCGCGTCAAACAACGACCCACCGGTCTCCCGGCTCCAAGGGACACCTCTGCGCGCGCTCCACGCACAAACGGTGTTGCTCACGGCACCCCGAAAACCTCCCCAATGCTCTTCCTCTCTCCCCCTCGCGTGCACGGACGGAACAGAAGAGAAAAAAAGGAGAAAAATGAGGCATTTTGGGCTTAAATAGCCAAGGTGCACACATTCGGGCGCCCGAATTGCACATTCGGGTGCCCGAAACCATTCAACGTGCGCGCTACAGTAACCCGCAACGCTCCCCCGCGCCGGCATGCCACAGCAGCCGCCACGTGGCAGCACCACACCCTCCGCGCCTCCGTGCGCGACCACACGGGGGCCGACGCGTGGCAGCACTCGCGAGCCACCGCGACCAACGCGCTAGGGTCGCGTCCCCTCGCGCGCCGCGGGCGAACGGGCGCCCGCCAGTGTCGCCACCCGCGTGACTCCCGCGCTGGCCGCACCACTGCCACTTCCCCGCGCGCGGGGTCAACGCGCGGGTTGACGCGCCCAACGCGGGGCAGTCGCGTGTCGCCTCTCACGTGCGCCCCGCTCCCGCAACAGCGCCCGGGTCGCCGCGCTCGCCGCCTGCGCCTGCGACCGGCTCGACGAACTCAACGCCTGCCACGTGGCAGCGGCGAAGGTTTCATTGCACCCGTGGCGCGCGGGTGGGCCGTGGACCGGCCCGCGATCAAAATGGGCACGTTAGCTCCATTTATGCCCGAAAATAGACAATTTTGACTGTTTCCCCCGCGCTGAGTCCGTTTTTGGGCATCCATTCGACGCACAACGCACTTGATACACCAAAAATAGGTATTCCCTCACCACCAACCACACGGTCGAGTCGCACGGGGAATTCGGGACACCACAGAGGCGACGAGGCGCATGTATGGGCGCGTGTGGGCGGGCGCCACGTGGCAGCGCCACGTTGGCGCGACGACCGAGGGCGCCCTGCGCATTTACGCGGGCGGCCCAGGGGGCAGGGACGCGTGGGCACCGCCCGTGGCGGGGCCTCGTGGCCGCACGCCGTGCGGCGCGGGGCGCGACGCGGGCGCCGTTGACGCGGGGGCGCCCGTGCTGCCACATGGCGGCACCCGGATGGTCGTGCAGAAGCAGAGGGGCGCCAGCTGGCGGCCCCCGGTTGGTCGCGCAGGAGTGTGCCTGTAGTGAACCGGAATCTAGAATATAAATAAATGGAATTAAAAATAGTATGAAATACTATTGTTTATTGAGGTGATGAATGACCGAGAAATGAATTGGGCCCAAATCGGGATTGAAATAAGATATCTAGAATCTTATGTGAGAAAGTGGGCCCAGATTATAAGTGGAAAATTCACAGTCTCGGAAAATTCCTAGAAAATTACGGAGCTCCGTAAATATGTTTTGAGGCCACGGTAAAAGTTTCGCGTTGATCGGACGCCCGGATGGCGGGTCTGTTGGCGTGCCCGAACCGTACAAATGTCGGTCCCGGGTCGTGACAGATAAGAGTGGTATCAGAGCCTAGGAATAGTCCTAGGTGGTTAGTGAGCCTTAGGGAGACCCTAGGGATTAGCACGAGAGAGTGCGTGAATTTTTGGGCGAAAGTAATTGATTGGTTGTTATTTGTTCCCACAAAGGATGTTGGGACTGATAGAGGGCGACGAGCTTTCATTTTTCGGATATTACGTTGGGCGGCCGACAACGTAATGTTGGAGATGAAAAGGAGTACCCTCCTATACTTTCGCATGATTGAGTCGACGAGCTTCGTTGTCGGTATATAAATTACGCGTTGCTCAAATGGCTAAAATTTGAGCAAATCATTTCGTTGTGGTGTGCATATTAGCGATGACACCACGCAGGGATACGCGCTTGTTTGGACTCGTGCCGGGAGGGCGCTCTGAGTCAAACAAAGTACACGAGCTGCGATGTCAGGAGACCGCTCTATTTGATGTGGTCCAGCAGCAGACCGATGCTTCTTACCAATAAGCGAAGGTTTTCCCGCCGGCAGGGAAGCGGATTACGTCGCCTAGATGGGCGAGTGTCATTATCTCAAGAAAAGGGGAAGTAGATCAAGCTAAGAGGCAACAGCAGAGGGTGTTGCAGGTGGCCGTTGAACCTTTGTCGGCGCACCCTGCACTTTCTGTGAAAGATGCCGTAAGCTTGCGTCAGCTGGTTTGCCGGCAAAGTGTAGTTGATGAGGTCCAGTGAGAGACCGACTCGTGAAACGCTGGTGATCGCTTTGTTGCGAGAGCCAAGTTGCGGTGTCCTAAAGGTTAGGGCAAGAAAGAATTACGAGCCCAGTGGCGAAAGTTCGCCCTGATGACGGTAGTAACTGTGTGGCATGTCTTCATGGCTGAGTGCCGCATGGTGGGGCTGGTAAGACCCAGGATAGGTTTCGAGATTCGAAAACCTCGCAAGTAAGCGGGAGTTTTATGGCGCCGGTCTGAGGGATCGGCATAATGGCAAGGGTTGCCACCACCGGGTTTGCGAGTTAATCACCAGAGTTGGTGAAACAGTTAGCGTGGTGCCTCAACCTAGTTGGGAGAGTTGCACGAGAGCCGTGGTGTGTTTAAGCAAATCGCTTAGCATTGGACTTTCGCGAGTTAGCGTTGGGGGCGTAGGACGCCCAACTGTTTGGGTGCTCATGGAGCACAGGTACCATTTAGCCAGAGAGAGCTGATCTGGTGGCATATTAGCCTTTGCCTAGTGTGGCCAGAGTCGATTGAAAGTACGGGTCACGGATTGACGACTTGCTGGTTGGATGTGCTCAGTGAGCATAGGGGTCGCGTGGCGACGATTAGCGGGTTCGCTTGGGGACGACCCGTGCCTGGACCATGTTTGTGGACTGTGGGCCTGTAGCCTAGTGGCAGGCGCAGTCGGCTGTGAGAGACTGCAGCCCGAGGCCTGATGGCGGGGCATGAGAGAGATTGGTCGGGACGGTAGTCCGAGCGATGACCCGGGAACGTGGAATGCCACGCGTAAGCATTGAGGCTATTAGTACACTGAGAGTGCGTCATGACCAGGCCATAGAACTAGTGGTGATTGAGGTACTGTAGCTCCTAGTGGGAGTATTGGGGTAGTAATCCTAAGTGTGGATCTACCCGTATGACGTTTGGATCTGCGTCCTACCGAGAGCTATTGCACAGTGTGGGACTAGCGTTGGGCTATGGGCCCTATTGGACCGTGGTCTGTGAACCTGTTAGTAGTCCGAGATATCGGGTTAGCTGAAAACCCGTGGACTTAGAACGCTAGTAGCGTGCGTGATGGCTGAGAACTTGAGGATTGGCCTCTGCACTCCACATCAGGCAGAGGAGTAACCGGAAAATGCGGTAAATGCAGTTAGTTGCAGATGCAACCGCCTTGTGAAAGGTAAAGTGATAGCGGAATTAAAGTGAAGATTTCGCAAGATGAGACTTCGCCCGCTGTGGCAATTGAGAGAGCAAGTGCTCAAATGTGTCTCACGCCTACTTGGTGAAAGTGGCCAGACACTAGGCCTGAGTTTGTCCCTAAGTTGCGATAGGGATTCATGGATGAGTTGCTCGTGTGGTTCGGCGAGCGGGCAATTTGAGGCCCAATAGCGACATACCGTGAACCCAGTAGTGGGACAAGATTCCTCCCTCTCGATTAAGTAGTAGTCGAGATGTGATTCAAGTTTCGAGGACGAAACTTATTTTAAGGGGGGCAGAATGTAGTGAACCGGAATCTGGAATATAAATAAATGGAATTAAAAATAGTATGAAATACTATTGTTTATTGAGGTGATGAATGACCGAGAAATGAATTGGGCCCAAATCGGGATTGAAATAAGATATCTAGAATCTTATGTGAGAAAGTGGGCCCAGATTATAAGTGGAAAATTCACAGTCTCGGAAAATTCCTAGAAAATTACGGGAGCTCCGTAAATATGTTTTGAGGCCACGGTAAAAGTTTCGCGTTGATCGGACACCCGGATAGCGAGAACGGGCTCCGCCAGCGAATTCGAATACAGTGGGACTTTTGGTGACCCAGAGGTGGTCCAGACTGAAAAGTTTAAGTACCATGAGGTAAATTAAGTTAAACCATGGCTGCCTGTCAAATTTGAGCGTAAACGGGCGAGAAACGGGCAAGAACGGACGAAAACGGGCGAAACTGGGCTTTGGCCCAAGTTTCGGGCGCCCGAAAGTGGGAACCGGGCGCCCGGAAAGTACTGTAGCAAACCCGGTTTTCGGGCTGCAGTGAACCGGGTTCGGGCACTGTAGCGAACCGGTTACTGTAGCAGCCCGGTCCGAAAGGGTGCGCCCGAATGTTACTGTAGCAGCCCGGATCCCGAGGCATCGGGCACGGATCCCGAGGCAGTGGCACGGATCCCGAGGCATCGGGCACGGATCCCGAGGCAGTGGCACGGATCCCGAGGCATCGGGCACGGATCCCGAGGCAGTGGCACGGATCCCGAGGCATCGGGCACGGATCCCAAGGCATCGGGCACGGATCCCGGGGCAGCGGCACGAATCCCGATGCAAGCATTTCCCGCGCGAGGCGCGGGGGCGCGCGGCCCGAGGCGCGCGTGGTGGGTGGAGAGCGCCACGCGTCGCTCCGCCATTGGTCGGTCTGACCGAGGGAGCGTGGGCGTGCGCGGGGAATACGCGCGGGCACTGTAGCGGGTCAGCGGGACAGGCCACGTGTCGGCCTTCCATTCGTCGGTCAGCGCGATGTGACGCGCTGACGCGACGGGACGCTGCGGCGGGCGTCAGAGCAGGCGCGAGTGCGGTCCACGTGGCGGCCTCCCATTGGCCGCCGTTGTTCCGTGGTCGCGGTGCACGGGTCCACGGCCACGTGTCGGCCCCTGGTTGGCCGAGCGTGGTGACGTGGCGCTGAGCTGGCGCGTGCGTGGACGCGTGGACCGCGGCAGGCCGGTTACTGTAGCCGCCCGGAAACTTTCGGGCGCCCGAAATGTTGCGCCCGAAAATCCGGAAAAGGCCTATAAAGGCCCGAAATGACTTCCTTTTCCTCCTTTTTCCCTTTTCGGCTTCACCCGAGCGCGCGGGGAGGGGAGAAGGGCGATTTCGCCGGGGTTCTCGAGGGCACACGATCGCGCCGTGGACTCCGTGGAGCGCGCAAGTTGCTCCAAAGAGACTAAAAGACGCGATGGACGGCACGGCATTGTCGAGGTAGGCCCCGTGTGTCGTTTTTGCGGTATTCTTGGTACAGTTTTAAGGTTTCCTTTTGGACTTTGGATTTGACTCCCATGCTTACATGCGTGTTAGGGACCAAGTTTTACTGTGCCGTTTTACTGCTCGAGTTTTGCGGGCGTCTTGGGTGCGCCTCATTTTGCGTGTCGCCCGTGGGAGATATACACCGTTTTGCGTGCGGACTCGACAAACGCGCACTGTTTTGAGTGCAAACTCGAAAGGCGCGCACCGTTTTACGTGCACCGTTTTGCGTGCCGATACAAGGTATGTGCTCCGTTTTACGCGCAGGTTGGACTAACGGGCACGGTTTTTCGAGCAGACTCAATAGTACGTCTCGTTTTACGTGCAGGGTCGGGATAATATGCACCGTTTTGCGTGCGACCCTACAGCTAAATGTGCACCGTTTTGCGTGCAGTTTCGAGGTACGTGCTCCGTTTCGCGTGTAGTTCGTGTTGTCGCGCATCGTTTTGCGTGCGGGTCCTAACAATGTATTCTGTATTGCGTTCAGGACCGGATGAAAATGCACCGTTTTGCGTGCAGCCCCACAGTCAGATGTGCACCGTTTTGCGTGCAGTTTCGAGATACGTGCACCGTTTCGCGTGCGGTTTGTGTCATCGTGCACCGTTTCGCGTGCCGGTTCTAACGATATATCTCGTTTTGCGTACAGGACTGGATGAAGGTGCATCGTTCCGCGTGCACCCTTACAGTGGAGCGTGCACCGTTTTGTATGCCATTTTGAGGTATGTGCTCCGTTTCGCGTGCAGGTCGCGTTGTCGCGCACCGTTTAGCGTGCCGTCACTAATGGTGTGCACCATTTTACGTGCAGTGCAAGAGAGATCGCGCATCATTTTGCGTGCAGCCTTAAGAGAAGCATGCTCCGTTTTGCGTGCAAGCTCGAGGTACAAAGTGGAGCCGCATGGAGGCCAATTGCAAGTGTCTACAAGCAATTGGCAGAATAGTGATCAAGTGTGGAGATATGAAAGGAATTCCGGGTACTCCACAAGGTGGGGAATTCTGCCGAAATTGGGTGACCTCTCCCCTTGCTCCTTTGCTTTTCGATTCGAAGCATGATAGTAGCCTGTTAGAGGCGTTAGGTAATTATGATTATGATTGCCTGTGTAATTGGAATCAGATGATAAGAGTGCAACTGTTGGTTGCCAGAGATAGATGACAAATGTGCACGTGCGAAAGGACACAGATAAAAGTGCAACTGTTGGTTGCCAAAGATAAAGGATAGATTTGCATGCCTAGAGGATAAATGTTATTTATAATGAATGTGATTAGCCTTTATGATTGTGATCATGTTAGGGTATGACCCTAGGAATCATGTGACATAAGGAAAGGGAACATGTTGGTAGTAAGACTAGGAGAAAACCTAGTTTCAGGGTTCACTGAGTGACATCAAAACTTAGGAGATTATCCTAGGATTGGACGAGTGGCATGGTCTTAGGTGATGACCTAAGGACACTGGATAGAGTGATCAACATAGAGACAAGGGACTCTAGGATGAGCATGACATGAAACTTAGGTAAAAGAGAACCTAAGGTGAACTAGTGATCAACATAGAGTCAAGGGACTCTAGGGAGAGTATAATCTGGAACTTAGGAAAAAGGAACCTAAGGTGATCTAGAGGAGTTTAAACTCACAGACAAGGAATTGGAGTCAGAGTAACTCTAAGTTAAAAGTGAAATCAAAAATAGAGTCAAGTGAACTCTAGGATTCAGTAAGGAATCAGGAAAGTGGGATAAGATCCCAAGGTTAAAGGATTAAATAAATATAACCCTAAAGAGTCATAGGGTGTCCTGGCAATTGAATAATAACTTCAACCTCAATTGGAAGTTAAGTAAAATGAAAGAGAAATGCTTAAAAAGTCTAAGAGACTCTCTAGTTACCCGTGAGGCAAGACCTAGGGTAAGGAATGAAAAACATGGTTAATAAGCAAGACAAGCAAATCGCTCAAGACAGAGCTAAAACTTGGTTAATAAGCAAGACAAGCAAATTGCTTAAGATAAAAAGGGCTTAAGGTTAAAAGCAAGCTAAAAATGGCTAAAGTGCATAAAGAGAATGCAAATGGCACCTTCGAATTTGAGACTCGTCAAGTGGAGCAGGACTCCCTGGGCAGTGACCCGTCGAGCGAGGTACTTTCGGAAGGCTTAAAGTGAAAGCAAAGAGCTAGATGCTCAAAGGAAAGAATGATAGTAATTGCCAGTGGCAACGTGAGCTTAAGGCTCGAGTGAACAAGAAAAGAGAAGCAAGTGTTCAAAAGCAAAGAGGCTAAGAACTAAAGTAAAAAGAACAGAAAAGAAAGAGAACATAAAGACCCTCGGTGGAGCCAACCCAGGCTGGAGGTACGGGCAGTTAATCCCTCTCCCGGGCAGTGGCCCGTTCGGGACGCTTCAGCCGTGGGACGGATTATCTAAAATATAAAGATAATAAAACGGGCGTGCCTTCGAAGGTTGAAATGTGGTTCTGCGGGACGTAAAGGGTTACCGGCTTGCCCTCTCCCCGGGTGCATCAGGATCGGACGCAGGGAAGCCCCCTCCCTCCGATAGCGTGGCCCGAAGAACACATTTACTTCGTAGGACGGGGTAACACTTACGGGTGTTATCGGCAACCTCAGAAACCTTATCTTGTGGTAGCAGGACTACCGGGCTCGGGCCCGTTGGATAAGAATTTCTGAGGGTTAACTTGAACTAAAGCACCAGAATCTAAAGAATAAAGAAAAATAGAGTGGCCAGGGTGGCCGGGTTAGTTTACCCTGTGTACAGCGGCATAGTGGCCGAGTCGGTGCTTAGCAGCCTAGTGTGGCTAGTCAGAGTAGTGCTGGGGCGATGAGTACACACAGATAGTGTAGTGATCATGTATATTGCATAGCCGCATTTTGATATTGAGGTTTTTAGTTTCCTAGCACTATTATTGTTGCTTCCATTGGACCAAGTGGTGTAGGACACTTTTTCTCGGTGGTTGAACCCACTGGGAACTCGCTCGTAAGTTCTCACACCCCTTGGGTTCACCCCCCCCCTCAGGTTCAGGTATGGATGCAGCGATCGCGACGGTTCAGAGGCAGACGGCGAGGTATACGACAGGGGCAAGGGCCCAGCAGCATAGAGACCTAGAGGATCTAGCAGAGGTATCCCTTTTATATGTTTCTTGAGTGAACCTTGTATGGTGAGGAATTTATGTAAAGGCATTGTAATATTGTGTAATTGTAAGTTGAGAGATGTAACATGTAATAAAGTTTATTATGGTTCATTCTTATCCTGCTTTCATATCGGCTTAAACTATTTGTTTATTGAATGAAAGTTTTAAATTAGTAGTGATCTTACTCTGATATTATATCTCATCACAAGCATTGTTTTGATTCGAGATGGATGTTACCGTTCCTTTCGGGTAGCGTGAGGTCGTGCCCGGATGGCGGGTCTGTTGGCGTGCCCGAACCGTACAAATTGTCGGTCCCGGGTCGTGACAGTGCCATTGTAGCAAGCCCATTTTGGGCTTTTTAAGGGCCCGAAACACTTTTTTTTTCCTTTTTTTTTCTTTTTTGTTCCATCCTTGAATTTTTGGGAGTGTGGGAGAGAATCGTAGGAGAGTTGTGGAGTGCCACAAGTGTGCCGATTGTGCCGTGGAGTGCACGCGAAGTGTTCCGAGGAGTCGGGCGTGCGTGCGTGCGCAAGTTAGACGGCGCACCGGCGTTAAGGTAGGTTTTGCCTCGTGTTTTGCTGTGTTTTTCAGCACAGTTCTCGGGTTTTGCTTTCAAAATTTTTGTCTTTAAACTCTGGGCCCTTGTCCCTGTTAGGGATCGTTGTTGGAGGTGCCGTTTTGCTGCATAATTTACCGCCGGACTTTTTCGGGGTGTACCGTTCGTGCGTGGTGGGCGCCGTTGCGCTTTCTGTTTCGAAAGAAAGCGTGTTGCCGCAGAAGCCCAATTGCAAGTGTCTACAAGCAATTGGCAACAACAAGGTGGGTTGGATTTCTTCCAAAATTAGCGGGCGGCGTACTAATTCTATGTTATAGTATGCATGCATGATAAATAAGTACTTATTTTGTGGACTGAGATGCAAGCATGATTAAATTAGTAAATCGATTATTTCTTGTGATAACGAAATATTGGAACCTTGACTAGCACCCTGTCATATGTTTGCATGTATTTAACCAGACCAGTAGATTACCCTCATTTGGGCTAGTTTCCTTTATGTTCTAGATTTTCCACACTCTATTCTTTTTTCCTAGACTTAGAGTTTCTCCTCGCCCAGATAGTAGGGCGAATGGTTGGATTATTGTGGGATGCATTAACACTCGTGCCTGGAGGCCTAGTGGAGTCTGGTAGCTGAGGCTAGATCAGGGCTAGTGTTTGGAGTCATTAGGGTCGACGGTGGTCCCGGGTTGTCTGGTATTCTCCGATCAGTGTCTGTAGCACTGTGTTCGTAGTAGTGTTGAGTTGGTGATTGCAGGACCTGGAACCCGAACTGTTTTTGGACACACAGAATTTCAGTAAACAAATATTTTCCTTCCGAATTTCGAAGGATCACTAGAGCATGTTCTTGTTTGATAGGGTGAATGCACTAGCCCTTCGGGGTTTGGAAAATAAAACTTGTTTTAACTGATTTTCTTAAAGAACTAAAATTCATTAAATTGGGGCTTCTCAAATCAAAATGGTTTTCGGTAATAACTGCCATCATTTTCTTGCAAACTTTCTCACCCGAAAGAGTTCGAGTGATTTGGGTTCCAGGGGTTGTTTCCATATTTTGGGACGAAAGTTACGGGGGTTGTGCCTAGAACCTGTTCTTGTTTAATAGGGTTCTGGGTGCTAGTCTCCCGAAACTTTCAAACCCTGATTGGTTCCCTTCGGATGTTTTGCCGGAGGGAGCTGGTTTCCCGAACTGTAAGGGGTCGAGAACTTCAAAAGGCTGAGTTTGGAGTCTGTTCTTATTTGATTGGGGTTCTAGGCACCGGCCTATCGGGATTCTCGGACCCTTATGGTGTCGGTCAGTTATTTTTCATTTGTGAGTTGGGTGTTTTGTGTTGGGAGCCGTTTGGGTTGACGGTGGTCCCGAACTGTTGAGTGTCTCCGACAGATGTTGTTAGGGTTAAGTTATTATTTCCGATCTGATTGATCGTGGTTTTGGATTATAGCCTATGATGATCCAAATCTCCGCAGAGGTTTTGCAGTGTGATTAGCAACTTCTGGAGGTCTATGTTGTGTGATGGAGGTGATTACGCGCAAATCGGACCTCAAGAATGGACCCGGCGCGAAAATTTGATCAAGTTTGCCTATCCGAATGCCTTCGTTGAAATTTAAAAGTGGATTCTTGCAAAACGGGCATCGGATTTGGATTCAGCGCGCGAAAACGGTCAAAATCGGCTATTTGGATGTATTTTTCGGTATCCGAACGCCCTAAAACATACTTCGTGTAGTGGTCCAGGTCCCCATGCAGTTTTTCTCGTGAATCCACTGTGTGAAACACCTATTGTTGGTGTGTCTAGCCCATAGTGCATCAAGGGATGCCACATATGGACCCAGTGAGGTATCTAGTGCTGGATTGGCCTTCGGCTGCTTTTGGCAAATTTTAGAAAGGGTTTTGGGCCAAACAGAGGTTGGATTTGCATTGAGCGCGGAAAAACGTTTGAAAACAGCTATTTGCTTGTTTGTTTCTGAGTCCGGATGCCCAAAACCGGGCTCCTGAAAGTTTTCAGTGGATTATGGTGCATGGGGGGAACCGTAGACCGCCGGCATGCCACGTGGCGGCCTATTATTGACCGGCTTGCAGCGCTCGGTCCACAGAGCGGCGCGGCATGGTGCATAGACCCGGCGCGGGACACGTGGCGCCACCGGATAGGCTGGTTCTTGGTGCGCGGTCTACAGAGAGGGGCGCAGCGGTGCATGGACCAGGGCGGGGGACACGTGTCAGTCCCCGGTTGGTCGGCGCACGCGGCGCGGTCCACGGAACCCAAAAGTGGGTGCGTGGGCCGGGCACAGGGGATAGGTGGCGGCTTCTGGTTGGCGGGCTTACCGGCTGCGGTGCACGGAGGCGCGGGGGACCGCCTCGGGGCGCGTGCATGGCAGGGCGGTCAGACGGCGCCTGCCCGCACGTGCGGCCCATGACGCAGGGGGGGGGCACGTGGCGTCTCGCTATTCGCGGGCGCCACCTACCCCCGTTGACCGCCGCGACGCGTGGCAGCACCCGACTGGGCCTGCACGGCTGTCCTGTGTTAGGGACACGTGTCAAGCCCAGGACGATCTGGGCGCTCACTGCGGGGGGTATGTTCCCGCAGATTCGGACGCCCGAATCTGGTCTAAGCGCCCGAATCCGGGGACACATTCGGCATTTTTTGAATTGTTTTTCTTTGGCCTATAAATAGGCCCGAGCCACCTTCCTTTCTCTTTTTCTTCCTCTTCGAGCCCATTTCTCACAGAGGTTCCTTCTGCAAAGTTGCTCCCCCACCTGTGCTGCATCACCTGGAGGATTCCTAGGATTTTAGGAGGCACGCACTTTGAGATTTTCAGTTCTTCGGTGCATCGCGACGTTCCTTCACCGGTGTTCTTCTCCGTCGCGTTTCGGCGCGCGGGCTCCACCGGCCTACTCTGACCTTCTTTTTGGACGATTCTTGCGCCGTTGGCTTCATGACTGGTAGGGCTATGATTTTTGTATTTTTGGCTCCCCCTCATTTCGAGTTTTTATTGGTGTTTCCGAGCCTTCTTTTGACCTCTTTTCTGTGGTAGAGTTTTTGGACAGCACCGGAGTGTTTCGAGGATTTCTCCGCGCTTGAGCATCGGATTGAGGCATGCCAATACTCTTTTCGCATCTACGTATCGCAAGGAACATCATCATATTTTTCTTGGAATTTTCTGAGTTTTTCCTGAAGGTATAAATTCCATCTTTTCTGGGCGGAGTGCTACAGTTTTTGTGCTTGTGGAGTTTCGCGCTCACCGCGTTGCGTATTTTGTAACTTGGCCTACATGACTCGGTTTGGGACGTGCAGGTACTCGTTTCGAACGGCTCGACGCGATGATCACACCGGTATTTTTGTCGGAATTTTTGGAGTCCATCCTACAGGTGAAAATCGAGCATCTTAGGACTATATTTTTGGACAACGGTTAAATGTGGAATTGTATGTTTAATTTGGGCCGTTTGGACACTTTTGCAGTTATCGCGGCGGGCGACGTTTTTCTTGGGCGAGAGTGCTTCCTGGATTTGGAGTTAGCGATCGAGGTGGGTGTTGTTGTGAGCCTCTTATTTTTGACTATCCACTAGGCATATTGGAGTAACTCCTTTGTGTTAAAATATTGATTGCACCCTTTTGATAAATATTGCATGCTTACCTGAGTTAAAAGGGCATCCTATTAGTAATGAGCCTTCATGAGAGGTTGTTTATTAGGGGTTGTAATATCATGTTATATTAAACGCTAGAAAATTGTTAACTGTATTCCTTATCACTTTGGGACATTTGCATGCTTGTATGGACATGTAGGTAGGCCACCTTTTTCTGCTACACTATCATGCTGGAATTCGACTTAGGAGAAACCATGATTGTTATTTCTTTCTCCTTTTATTGTTAGACTCAGGGTATTAGCAGCTCGGGTTCGAGCAGGGTTGTAGGATAGTGTAGTCGGGATTGTTGATTTAGATTGGTTATACCAGATTGTGGGTATGTGGGGTGTGGCAGCGACCGCGGACATTGGGTGGTTGGCTGGATGTTGTACTTGTACATCAGATTGGATATCAGATTTTCTTTAGTGGATGGAGTTTTCCACTTATTGTTACTGTTGTATCAGATTGGGGATCGGGCTTTCCTTTTGTGGATAGGTTTTCCCACTTTGATTAGAGTCGTGATCCAGTCCTGCTATATTGTGATACCTGTGACAGTGATACTTTACTCGTGTAGGTCGCTCCCCTCGAGTGCCACTCCGGAGTAGGCTTTAGACCGTGACGGGTGCCGGTCAGTTGGATAGTTGGAGATACTGAGTTCGTGAGATTGATGACAGAGCAGGCAGTGTTACGGAATTTGAGTTGGCGTATTTCGTGAATTCGGTTAAGTCTTGAAGATTGAAGATAAAGAAGGTTGGATCATATAACTCAATCTCAAGAAAGAAGAATTCAAAAGGATCAGGTATGTTTAACTAATTATTTTTGGTGATCCGAATACTTCTTATAGTGTAGAAACACTTGGATGAATTTTTAATTGCATAAAAATCAAAAATTGGACATGGGACATGTTCAGGATCCGGATCAGACATTTCAATTCGGATCCCGAAGGGTGTTAGTTCATACGCAAATTCAATCCGGATCCAAGCCTCTTTTGATCCGGATCCCGAACACTGGTTTTTACCGAATTATATGAACGATCCGGATCAGGCATTTCAATCCGGATCCCGAACGTTGGTGTTTAGTGAATTGTATGAACGATCTGGATCAGGCACTTCGATCCGGATCCCGAACCTTTGTTTTTCAGGAAACTGTCTGTCTCGTTACTGCAATCCAGATCGCCGAAATCCGATCCGGATCGTCGTCCTGAAAAATTCCAGAAAAGGTTAGTTTTTGATTCTTATCCTCTTCAAATGGTTTCTAACCAATAAATAGACCCTATGATTCATCTTTTAGGGAAATGAAAAAACACGACCGAAATAGAAAAATCCACATATAGAGAAGAAATGAAATACTAGATTTAATTCTATGTTTCTTCATCTATATTATTAATTTGATTCTAGGTTTTCCAAACTCAGATTTTGAGTAGAATCAAATTAATGAATACTTAGATGGTATTTCCGATCTATTTCTAATCTAAGTATTCGGCGGATCATCACCACCCAAAAATAATGATTTCCCCAAAATCGGCGCGTGGACTCGCGTGGCCTTGTGGATTCAAGGTGCTACCGCTCTCGTGGATTCGGAGCGAGGTACGTTCGTGGATTCGAGACGTGCTACTGGGTGAAGACCGTGGATTCGGTCGGACGTCGTGGACTCGACGTTGGACGTCGTGGATTCGGCGTTGGACGCAAATCGTGGATTCGAGAAGCGTTGCGGAGCGAGCGGAGAAGATCAACTAGGAGCGTATGGAAAAAGGTTGAGTCGTCTGTGAGTACGGTATATCACCTTTGTACGTGTTATAATTCTAGTGGATTTCACCGTGTTATCGGTCCCGTGGTTTTTTACTCCGGTTTGGAGTTTTCCACGTAAAAATCTCTGCGTGTTATTTATTTTTCCGCATTGGGTTTTATATCGCAAAGATTTTTGAGTGTTTATTGTTTACACCTATTCACCCCCCTCTAGGTGTTTTTTCCCCTATTTAGATCCAATCATACATAACCCAACAAGTGGTATCAGAGCGGGAATAGGGTTGTAAACAATGGTTGAAGGTGAAAACATCAACAGACCTCCGTTCTTCGATGGAACAAATTATGCGTACTGGAAAGTACGGATGAAAGCCTTTTTAATTTCTATCGACGAACGGGTGTGGCAATCAATTGAATTAGGATGGTCTAATCCAACTGAAATTATTGCTGATGTTCGCACCATCAAACCTAGGTCGAAATGGACCAAGGAAGAGATAGATTTTTCTTCTTACAATGGCAAAGGGATTAATGCTCTATTTAATGCTTTGTCTCAAACTGAGTTCTCTCGCGTCTCGGCATGTGAGACTGCGAAAGAAATCTGGGATGTTCTTCAAGGCACACATGAGGGAACTAACCTTGTGAAGATTCAGAAATTGCAAATGCTTACGAGCAAGTTTGACTCTATTTTCATGGCAGAAAATGAATCGTTCACAGACTGTTACACACGATTGCAAGACATCGTAAACTCATGTGCTAACTTGGGAGAGAAGATTCCAGAATTTAAAGTTGTAAGAAAAATATTAAGAACTCTTCCTGAAAGATTTCGATCCAAGGTTACGGCCATTGAAACTATTAAACACCCGGACGAAATCCGTGTAGAAGAATTAGTTGGTTCATTACAAACATATGAAATGACATTTCCTACTAACTATTCTTCTGGAAAAGCATCTACTTCTAAGTCTTCAGGTTTTGCGTTGAAAACTACAAAAGAAGAAGACGCGGATTCATCCTCCTCAGGCGATGACGAGAACCTATCTATGGAGGACTTTGAGAAGCAGCTTGCTCTCTTGACAAGAAGATTTCGCCGAAACTTTCGAAGGGGTAACTCAAGCAAAACTCCATCCTTCGTAAAGTCGAAGAAAGGCAAAGGTTCTTCAAGTTTCAAACCAAGAAAGCAAGAGGGTTTTTCTAAGGATAAGAAAAGCTCAGAAGGACAAGTCCAATGCTTCAAGTGCCGAGGGTACGGCCATATCTCAACGGAGTGTTCCAATAAGAATGCAAGCCGTCACTTGGGATAACACCTTATCGTCAAATGAGTCATCGTCAAGTGATGAAGAAGATAACGCAACGGCGTTCCACGCGTCCACATCTTCACCCTTCATGTGCTTAATGGCTAGTACATCCGAGTCATTGTCCAACTCCACTGTTGAAAAAATTGCAACGGACGATAAATCGGATAATTCAGAAGGTGAAGACTTTACTCTTGCCTACCATAAGCTTTTGAGGGATTCAAAGAAACTGGCAAAGCAAAATAAGAGGTTGAGAGGGAGATTGCAGGATCTCGAAGAAGAAGCAAAAAGGACATCTTCTCTCTCAAACGCTCTTGAAGTGGAAAGGGATAATCTGATTAAAATAAATGTTTCCCTTCAAGAGTCCAATGAGCAATTCGAGAAGAATTATGTAGATATGGTGAACAAAGCGAATTATTTCTTGAAGCTCAACGGCGAGGCTCGACAGGAAAAATTGGAAATGACAGAGACCATTCTCCAACTCAAGGATGACTTACAGCGATTTTCATCAGGAAGGAGTAAGTTGGATAAGCTTCTTGGTCTTGGTCAATCAAACAAATTCGGCCTCGGATACAATCGAACTGAAGACATTTTTAGTTCGGTTGGGACAGTCTTTGTGCCCCAGTCGGTATCTCCTCCTCCGACACTGGAATTGATGACAAACAACGACAACAAACCTACTTCCCCCTCTTCGGAATCGTCAAGCACCAAGGTATGTTTTCGTTGTGGTATGGCAGGGCACATAAGGAGAAATTGCAAGATGGGAGCCAAATGCTCAACTCAAGCACTTCTTGCAACGACTACCAAAAGGGTGATTCCTCGGAAATCAAATGCAAATTATTCGAAGGAAAAGAGCCTCGGTAGTTCATCAAACAAGACGACGACGTCAAGGAAAAGCGATAGATCAAACAAGACGCTTTCACCAAAGGTATCAACTTCACAATCATTTCCGACGTACACCAAAACTCGAAAGGTTTGGGTACGCAAAGGTGAAATCTTCCCTTGTCTTGTTACAAATATTTCCTTGCATGCATATGATAATTCGTCTTGGTATCTGGATAGCGGTTGTTCCCGTCACATGATCGGTGACAAAAACTGCTTTCAAAATTTAGAGAAAATCTCCGGAGGACTTGTAGTTTTCGGAGACGGTCAGTCTTCCAAAATTGTTGGAAAAGGAACAGTAGCTATTCCAGATGGCCCGATTCTGAATAATGTGTTATTTGTCGATGGCCTTAAGACTAACCTCATAAGTATCAGTCAACTTTGTGACAATGGTTTTTCAGTTAATTTTTCATCTGTTGAATGCATTGTAACTGATAAGGACCATGTTTTCTTTTTAAAGGGGGTTAGATCTGAAAACAATTGTTATGTTGTTCCCAATAAAATTTTTGAAAATTGTAACTTAGCCTCTTTGAATAATGAAACACTTTGGCATGAAAGGCTAGGTCACATAAACTTTAAGGAACTTGCTACAATTTTAAACAAAGACGTGGTCAAGGGGGTTCCAAAACTTTCACTTAAACAAAACATTGTGTGTGGTGGTTGTCAAAAGGGAAAACAATCCAGGACTGCACACAAGAACTTGAACCACGTTGGTACTAATCGGCCCTTAGAATTATTGCATATGGATCTTATGGGGCCGACACGTCAACCATCCTTGGGAGGTAAATGGTATATTTTCTTATTGGTTGATGATTTCTCTAGATACTTATGGGTAGCATTTTTAAAAGAGAAAGCTAATACTTTTGATTCTTTTCACGAGATTTGCCTTCGTATTATGATTGAAAAGAATGAAAAGATCATTCGTGTTAGAAGTGATAGAGGTGGAGAATTCATAAATTCTAAATTCATTGATTTTTGCACTTCCAATGGCATTAAACATGAATTCTCAGCACCCTATACACCTCAACAGAATGGTGTAGTCGAGCGCAAAAACAGGGTTGTACAAGAGATGGCACGTGTTATGCTTCATAGCCGGAATTTACCGTTATATTTTTGGGCTGAAGCGGTGAACACTGCAATCTATGTTATTAATCGAGTTTATTTGCGCCCGAGAACTCTAAATACACCATATGAACTATGGTTTTGTAGAAAACCAAGCATCAAATATTTTCGTATCTTTGGGAGTCGGTGTTACATTTTACGTGACCGCGAAAATCTTGAAAAATTTGACTCTCGAAGTGACGAAGGGATTTTCATGGGTTATTCTATAAATAGTAGAGCATATCGGGTATTTAACTTAGAATCTAAAACGATTGTAGAATCCATAAATGTTAAAGTAGACGAAGCTTTCCACTTTGCATTTGATAAATCTACCCTTGATATCTCTCTTGATGATGATACTCCTGTAAATGCATCTTCTCATGATAATACTTCCAATATTAATGATGCATCTAATGGTTCTTCAAGTTTATCTGATGTGCAGGAATCATCTCATGTACCTCCGAGTACTCCATTACCTCAAACGTTAGGTATCTCCAAGGATCATCCTGAATCAAACATTATTGGAGACCCACAAGAAGGAGTCAGAACTCGGAGGCAGTTGGTTTGTGGATTCGCTTGTTACGTTTCCATGATCGAACCAAAGAACGTCGATGAAGCTCTTCAGGATGACTACTGGATTGAAGCAATGCAGGAAGAGCTCCATCAGTTTGAACGAAACAAAGTCTGGGAATTAACGACGCCTCCGAAGCAACACAATGTGATCGGTACTAAA
This sequence comes from Tillandsia leiboldiana, assembly GCA_029204045.2. Classification (NCBI taxonomy): domain Eukaryota; kingdom Viridiplantae; phylum Streptophyta; class Magnoliopsida; order Poales; family Bromeliaceae; genus Tillandsia; species Tillandsia leiboldiana. The sequence goes on from CM055072.1 coordinate 7,541,010, forward strand.
TGGATTTTCAAGAACAAGAAAAATGAGGATGGTACCATCATCAGGAACAAAGCACGTTTAGTTGCTCAAGGCTACTCTCAAATAGAAGGTATAGACTTTGATGAAACGTTCGCCCCTGTAGCTAGACTCGAGTCCATTCGTATCTTATTCGCTATTGCTTGTCACTTTAAAATAAAACTCTTTCAAATGGACGTTAAGAGCGCATTTTTAAATGGGTTTTTAAATGAGGAAGTTTATGTGGCTCAACCGAAAGGTTTTGTAGACTGTAAACTACCTAACCATATTTTTCATTTGAAAAAGGCTCTTTACGGTTTAAAACAAGCACCGCGAGCGTGGTACGAAAGGTTGACAAAGCACCTTTTGGAGAAGGGCTATACTCGAGGGGGAGCAGATCGGACTCTCTTTGTGAAGCATTATCAGGATAACTTCATTGTTGCACAAATCTATGTCGATGACATTGTATTTGGAGCAACAAAGGATAATGATGCTTCTAAATTCGCAGAAACCATGGAAAGCGAATTTGAGATGTCTATGATGGGCGAACTGACATACTTTCTTGGATTGCAAGTGAAACAAAATGGTGAAGGGATCCATCTGTGTCAATCCAAGTATGCAAAGGAGTTGGTAAAGAAATTCGGATTAGAAGATTCTAAAGATTTTCCTACTCCTATGGGAACTAGCAATAAGGGATTAGGAAGTGAATCTCTTAGTGATAGTGTAGACGAGAAACTCTATCGAAGTATGACTGGAAGTCTACTCTACCTCACAGCTAGTCGCCCGGACATATCCTTTAGTGTTGGGATCTGCGCGAGATATCAGTCAGCACCAAAGGAGGATCACCTGAAAGCGGTGAAACGGATCATCCGGTAAGTCAAAGGAACTGTAAACTTCGGAATTTGGTATCCTATGGGAACAAGTCTTGACATTATAGGATATTCAGATGCCAATTGGGCAGGATAAGTGGATGATCGGAAAAGTACGAGTGTCACGCCCCGGGGGTTTGTTTTAGCGGAAACGATTCATAAAGGTCGAATATTTGACGTGTAAATTTTTTTTTTTTTTTTTTTTTTTTAAAAGAGAACCCCTCCTCCCCGGCACGTGCCCAGACCCGCCACACACACAGGATCACTCTGCAAACGGACAGAGTCTCCCCTGTATGTGCACGGCGTAGCGTTCAGTACATGTTCCAACATACACAACCAATCAATCACAACAATCATTCACAACCAACCAGCATTCTAAACTAATAAAAGAAGAACATATGGCCGATCAGTTTGGAAAGGATAAATCCATAGTTTTTGAAAGAGCGCCTACCCGGCGCTTACGTTTTTGAAGGCTAGTTTCGAAGTCAGCATAAATCCACAAGGTTCGAAAGCGGTGCCCACCCGACACCAAGTTTTGAAATCCCTTTCGCAATCCATAAATCCACAGGGTTTTGAAACCAGTGCCCACACGACACTTAGATTTTAAAAACGGTTTTCGCAATCTTTTCTTTGGCTTCTGCCTTTTTGATTTTTAAATGGCCGATAGAAATAAAAGGGAAAGTAATGCACAAGGGGCACTAAATGCAACCCGTACCGACATCCACGCCGACCCCACGAGGGTATCGCGAACCTCTCACATAACTACAATGCAATGAAAAGCGAGAATAAAAGAAGAAATACAGTCCAGGGTCCCCAGCGACCCAGCTGCTCCTGTCCCGTCCTCACCACCGCCTACCTCTCCCCCCGTCCGAACCCTGTCACGAAGTGGGGTGTCAGTGACGCAAAAATAGTAGAGCAGGAGAATATAGTAAAACAAACCGTGAAGACCACCGGAGCAACCGCCCTCCCAAGGAGGAAAAGCAACCTGTACACCTGCATCCTGTAATACCCGGACACGTCGGACAGCTAAACCGACGGCCCATACCGTACCTGCAGAAACCCGACCACGCCGGACAACTAAACCGACGGGTCGCACCGCTCGCACCTCGGCGCCTCAACCCCACCACTAATAAGGGGCCCCACTACGTCACCTCGTGGGTATACACGGGTCATAGACCACTTTTCCGGAAAAGCGCACCCTTTGCGGTGGCCAAACCGCGGGTGCGCGTGTGGCAACCTCGAGCCAAGTAACCGTAACCACCATCATGTCAGCATCATAATATAAATAACAAGAGTAATGAGGTAAAGTGCATAATCGAAAGCAAGGTAATAATACGCGCACTCGAAGGTGGCCCGCTGACATATAATGGTTAAAAAGAGAACAACCGTCGGTAACCGACGCTAAACACTATAGAGAACCCACTAACATGCATAAGCTATCGCCCATCATTATTTAACCCCAGTACACTTAAAATAGACCCCGTCCAATATGATAGAATTTAGAGGCTAGGAATAAGGTAAAAACAACCCACCTGAATGTAGGCCGATCCCGAACTCCCGCTAGACTGCCGAGAGGCTGGCGCTGAACAACTGGGCCCTGAACAAGGGCTAGAATCAGTAATAGACTCACACAAACCCATCCCGATGACACAACAGTAATGCGATGCTAATAAGGAGCAATGTCGTCGATTTATTGAATACAAATCCGATTTCCGATTAGCGAGAGTCCACGGGACTCTAACAAAGTGTCTAGTGGTGTAAAAAAAAATACTGTCTAAAGTCAGCCTGTGTGTCTAATTTGCAATTAGGTCCGAAGTATAATTCAATTCGCATTATTATCCTATTTTATTATCCGTTTCGACTCGTTCTTGAAATCCGGGGGTCCAAAATTGACGCCGTAAGTTTCAGCGTGTTCATTACGGCGAGACCCAGGCCGTGCTTACAAGTTTGGACTGCCACGGATCCCGAGGGCAAAGTTGGCCCAACAATCACTAAGCCCAACAAGCCACTATGCTAAAACTTAATTAATACGTGACCAACACGGAGAGTTAGCCAGAGCATGGTGATCAGCATGGACCAGGTACAACGGGGCTCACCTGAGGCTTGCCGGAGGTTGGCCGGAGCAGTGGCCGGAGCAGCACCACCCACAAGGTCCCAGCTCGGGTTGGGTGTTCTTGAAGCAACACAGGTGCAGACCTGCTCCAGAGGTGAGCATCAGCTAAGGAGGTGTCCCAGAAGAGGTTTAGTGCATGCGGGGTCGAGCCCCGGCGGCCGGAGGCGGCGGCGGCTGGAGCTAAGCCCGTAGTAGTGATTTCGGGTGCAAGAATTAAGTCCATGGAACCGGGGCCCTTTTGACCCAACCTAAAACAATGGGGAGCGAGAGGAGGTCATCTAGGTCTTACCTGGATGGTTACCGGAGTCCCGAGTCGCCGGGGATCGCCGGAGCTAAACTTGAAGGCAATTCGGGTGCAACTGTGGTGGCAAGAAACCCGACGTCAAGATCCTCATGCAACACGATGGAAAGACTCTAGAGGATCATAGGAGCCTACCTGAGTGGTTTCCGGGCGACTGGAGGCGGCGGCGTGGCGCGGCGGAGGAGCTCGGGCAAGCTCGGAGGAGCTTTAATGGCGGATTCCGGCCGGCTAGGTTCTGGCCAGTGGGACTTGGACCAAAAGGTTCCATTCGGTGCCAGGAGTCTCGGTGCAGAGGTGGCCGGCGTCGGAAGGCCGCGACGGCGCCGGACGGCCGTGATCGGCCGAAGGTGGAGAAAACCGGGTTCTAGGGCTTCTCCGCGCAGCTTAACCACTCACCCGATCATCTTGAAACTTCGCGCGTAGTGAGCAGTCACCAAGGAGAAGAGGATCAACGGCTCTGATCCGAGGTTCAATGGTTGGAAAAATCGGAAACCGAGTTCGTCGGAAAACGATAATTTCCGGTGAACCTAGCCTTTGCCGGCAACGGGGACGGCGGCGAGGGCTCGGGTTGCGTAGGGAGGATCCCCTCGACGTCAGGAAGACTTCTCAAGGATCAAAAACCCAAAAGTTTAAAGTCTTTTCCAACCTTTCTCTTCGCCGGAGTTTGGAAGGAGGAGGTCGTCTCACTCAGCGGCGTTCGGCGGCGACTAGGGCTGGGTCCAACGCAGCTTGGTTGCGGCATCACAGGGGAGTCCTCAGATGAGTTATTGATCGACCAAGACACCCCCGAGCACCCTTCACTCCAAGTCACCCGCGATCAAGGTGATTCTTGATCTTCTTCTCCGGCGACGTGGTGGCGGCCGGTGCGAAGCTTCGGTTGCGTGGAGTGCGCAGAGAGAGAGAGGAGAGGGTTCTGTTGGAGTGTGCGGCTAAGGGCTGAGGGCTACGAGGGTTTTTTTTTTTGGAAAACCCTAGCTCGAGTGGCATGGTTATATAGGGTTTTGCTACAATTACAAGGTAGTCCCTCTACACTTGGTATTTTGGGTTCAGACCCCTCACCGTGGCTTTTATTCACATCTAGGTCCCTCTCCCATGAGTGGCACGCTTTCCGAGGCAACAAATATCGGGGTTCTATGCAATTTTTTGCATTTTTTCGACGCATTTCACGCTTTTCGAGGCGATCCGGTCGTCGAAACGAAAAATGGACTGCGCCATGGCGTCCGGCTCGACGAGGCCTATCAGGTAGCGATCTCTGATTTTCGCGAAACTGCCCGGATAAAATCTCGGTCCATAATAACTGTGTCAAAATACAGTTTTTCGCGCTTTTCGAGATTCCAGGGTCGTCAAACAGAATTTTCGACTGCGCCACTGCGTTCAGAACATCGAAAACCGTTCGAAATGACTACCTGGACCACTATATTCGGATTCCGAAAGTGAATTAGTCAATGTTGTATTCGTCGGGTCTCGAAAACCAGGGTTACTGTTCATCTACAGTAACTCACGTAAGTGCACTGTGCACAGAGGACACTGTTACATTGGTCGCGAGATTCGTCCACTTCTTAGTTGAATTCTGGAAGATCCGACCGTCAGATCGAAAAGTGCTGAATATGAATCTCGCTCAGTTCGACGAGACGATCCCAACGGTCAACTCGGATTTCCAAGATCATGTCCGGATTGGAAAGTAGCCTTTTTGTCTCGTAAAACGTGCAACTCGCACACTGGCAATTGACTAGATAAATCAACATAGGTCTTTTGAATTCAAAAACCAGGTCAAAATTCACTTTTAGACTATTTATTAAAATAAAATATTTTGAGTTTTTACATCACTTACAACTTAAAAGAAGTTTCGTCCCCGAAACTTACAACTTAAAAGAAGTTTCGTCCCCGAAACTTACAACTTAAAAAGTTTCATTCCCGGAGCTTACAGCCTGAAGTCATACTCTATGAAAATGCTCAAAAAGTTTAATCGAGGGCTACAAGTCAGTCGCAAGGTATCTACAACTCTAAGGCTACTAATTTAGACCCAATCTGGTACTCCTCATTATAGGGCAGAGTATTTCCTCAGTTCTTTCGACCGTCCGTTGCCTGCAGCCAACGTGCTTACCAAAAGAACAGCGGAATACTAAAGTTTTGTCGCCAACAACAAGTTGGGGACGCAACTCCCACCAGAAGGTATATCACATACTTCCCACACCAATCTCAGTGCCAAACATAACCTTTATCGAGGATTACTACCGCCTCGTGGTCACAAACATCGCCATGACTAACACTTAGGCGAGTCCACGTCGATCCACAAAACCTGTGCAAAAGGTGGGGTCAATTTGCATCCGTCCCAAAACAGGGTTACCATCGGGCCCATAGGCCAACGAATTAAGACACGGGACACTGAAGGGTCAGCAACTTGTTCAACCTCTAAGCAAACTGTGAGGCTAGTGCAACAATAGCAGTCATCTACTGCTGTGCCATCAGCTGGACGATTACGAAGAGAACAGTGATTTAACCCTTAACCGCCGTAACTGATCCGAGCACTCTGGCCCCATTGAAACATCAAGCCCACAGCCGAAACCCTGGCCGCGGCTAACCCTGCACTAACAACGATCCCAAAAATCAGAGTGCGTACGACTAATGACCGAAACAACGAGACTCAACTGTGTGAAAACACCTGGGCTCCAAACCCCTATGCCAATACCCTGCGCTCTCTCGTGAACGCAAGTCACCCTAGGGCTCGTTCCTAACCAAATACCCAGGTATCGGATCGGAAAGGCGGAAATTGTGCATCGGAAACTGTGCAATTCACGCGCCGGCATGCAAATCGCTAAGGTTAGATCTGCTTCCTCGCCCGCAAGCACACTAGAATTTCTCGAGCGCTACATCACTCACACCTTAAAAGAAGTTTCATCCCCGAAACTTAAATACGCCAGGAATCCAATACATGGGAAAAGTGGCCAAACATGTCCGACTTGCGCTTCCCACTGGCCTTGCGCCCCTCGTGATCTGTACTGCTTCACAATCACAAACTCGCAACCCAAAACCTCCAGACTATGCCTTGGTCATGGGAGCTGGCGACGAAACCCAGGGAGCACGGTCCTACTCCCGTCTTGGCACCCAAGGGGGTGCGACACTCTGATTAACCTCTACCGCTCGGTCCCAATCTATTGCCCTTCCAAGCACCATACACTGAGCCGAGCTGCGTACCCCAGACCACGATCACATTCCCCACTAGGAGTATTTAAGCTCTAGGTCCGCTCAACAAAAGGAAGAATCAAGCCCAACGAACAAGATTTGCTAGTCCCGGTGGTCTCTTTTCTCAACCCCAGGGGGAATCCCAAGACCCCCACAACAACACTACTACACGAGCCCAAGCAACACGACTACATAAACGCGACAACCGAGCTAAAACGAGAAACAAAACTTAACCCGTACTCACACACCCCACAAGTCAGTTCTAGACTCCGCTAGTATAGCACTTAACCAACTATCTAGAAAACGGGACATATACTTTTCCCCCGCTCCCCCGATCACTCGCGTTCTACGCTTCTATGCCTTATTCAATCATTCATTCGTAGCTAAGTGTGGTATCTCCGTGGATGTCGGACACTGACTCTGCGTCCCCCGCCGATGATCTAGTACGGGCCATGTCTGTCACACATCACAAGAGTCAACTTTAGACTACCCTACTAACAACAACCATAATGAGAGAAAGGACTCAACATTTTCCCCCCCCTCGGTCACTCACGTTCTACAGTCCTATGCCCTACCCATTTCATTCGTATGTAGGCATGTGAGGGTTGTCCACGGATGTCGGCACTAACTGTTGTGATTGAAAGAACGCTCTGATACCATTTAATCTGTCACGCCCCGGGGGTTTGTTTTAGCGGAAACGATTCATAAAGGTCGAATATTTGACGTGTAAATTTTTTTTTTTTTTTTTTTTTTTTAAAAGAGAACCCCTCCCCCCGGCACGTGCCCAGACCCGCCACACACACAGGATCACTCTGCAAACGGACAGAGTCTCCCCTGTATGTGCACGGCGTAGCGTTCAGTACATGTTCCAACATACACAACCAATCAATCACACACAATCATTCACAACCAACCAGCATTCTAAACTAATAAAAGAAGAACATATGGCCGATCAGTTTGGAAAGGATAAATCCATAGTTTTTGAAAGAGCGCCTACCCGGCGCTTACGTTTTTGAAGGCTAGTTTCGAAGTCAGCATAAATCCACAAGGTTCGAAAGCGGTGCCCACCCGACACCAAGTTTTGAAATCCCTTTCGCAATCCATAAATCCACAGGGTTTTGAAACCAGTGCCCACACGACACTTAGATTTTAAAAACGGTTTTCGCAATCTTTTCTTTGGCTTCTGCCTTTTTGATTTTTAAATGGCCGATAGAAATAAAAGGGAAAGTAATGCACAAGGGGCACTAAATGCAACCCGTACCGACATCCACGCCGACCCCACGAGGGTATCGCGAACCTCTCACATAACTACAATGCAATGAAAAGCGAGAATAAAAGAAGAAATACAGTCCAGGGTCCCCAGCGACCCAGCTGCTCCTGTCCCGTCCTCACCACCGCCTACCTCTCCCCCCGTCCGAACCCTGTCACGAAGTGGGGTGTCAGTGACGCAAAAAATAGTAGAGCAGGAGAATATAGTAAAACAAACCGTGAAGACCACCGGAGCAACCGCCCTCCCAAGGAGGAAAGCAACCTGTACACCTGCATCCTGTAATACCCGGACACGTCGGACAGCTAAACCGACGGCCCATACCGTACCTGCAGAAACCCGACCACGCCGGACAACTAAACCGACGGGTCGCACCGCTCGCACCTCGGCGCCTCAACCCCACCACTAATAAGGGCCCCACTACGTCACCTCGTGGGTATACACGGGTCATAGACCACTTTTCCGGAAAAGCGCACCCTTTGCGGTGGCCAAACGCGGGTGCGCGTGTGGCAACCTCGAGCCAAGTAACCGTAACCACCATCATGTCAGCATCATAATATAAATAACAAGAGTAATGAGGTAAAGTGCATAATCGAAAGCAAGGTAATATACGCGCACTCGAAGGTGGCCCGCTGACATATAATGGTTAAAAGAGAACAACCGTCGTAACCGACGCTAAACACTATAGAGAACCCTAACATGCATAAGCTATCGCCCATCATTATTTAACCCCAGTACACTTAAAATAGACCCGTCCAATATGATAGAATTTAGAGGCTAGGAATAAGGTAAAAACACCCACCTGAATGTAGGCCGATCCCGAACTCCCGCTAGACTGCCGGGAGGCTGGCGCTGAACAACTGGGCCCTGAACAAGGGCTAGAATCAGTAATAGACTCACACAAACCCATCCCGATGACACAACAGTAATGCGATGCTAATAAGGAGCAATGTCGTCGATTTATTGAATACAAATCCGATTTCCGATTAGCGAGAGTCCACGGGACTCTAACAAAGTGTCTAGTGGTGTAAAAAAAACACTGTCTAAAGTCAGCCTGTGTGTCTAATTTGCAATTAGGTCCGAAGTATAATTCAATTCGCATTATTATCCTATTTTATTATCCGTTTCGACTCGTTCTTGAAATCCGGGGGTCCAAATTTGACGCCGTAAGTTTCAGCGTGTTCATTACGGCGAGACCCAGGCCGTGCTTACAAGTTTGGACTGCCACGGATCCCGAGGGCAAAGTTGGCCCAACAATCACTAAGCCCAACAAGCCACTATGCTAAAACTTAATTAATACGTGACCAACACGGAGAGTTAGCCAGAGCATGGTGATCAGCATGGACCAGTACAACGGGGCTCACCTGAGGCTTGCCGGAGGTTGGCCGGAGCAGTGGCCGGAGCAGCACCACCCACAAGGTCCCAGCTCGGGTTGGGTGTTCTTGAAGCAACACAGGTGCAGACCTGCTCCAGAGGTGAGCATCAGCTAGGAGGTGTCCCAGAAGAGGTTTAGTGCATGCGGGGTCGAGCCCGGCGGCCGGAGGCGGCGGCGGCTGGAGCTAAGCCCGTAGGTAGTGTTTCGGGTGCAAGAATTAAGTCCATGGAACCGGGGCCCTTTTGACCCAACCTAAAAACAATGGGGAGCGAGAGGAGGTCATCTAGGTCTTACCTGGATGGTTACCGGAGTCCCGAGTCGCCGGGGATCGCCGGCTAAACTTGAAGGCAATTCGGTTGCAACTGTGGTGGCAAGAAACCCGACGTCAAGATCCTCATGCAACACGATGGAAAGACTCTAGAGGATCATAGGAGCCTACCTGAGTGGTTTCCGGGCGACTGGAGGCGGCGGCGTGGCGCGGCGGAGGAGCTCGGGCAAGCTCGGAGGAGCTTTAATGGCGGATTCCGCCGGCTAGGTTCTGGCCAGTGGGACTTGGACCAAAAGGTTCCACTCGGTGCCAGGAGTCCTCGGTGCAGAGGTGGCCGGCGTGAAGGCCGCGACGGGCGCCGGACGGCCGTGATCGGCCGAAGGTGGAGAAA
>CM055072.1:7550870-7648597 GCA_029204045.2 Tillandsia leiboldiana
GGATCACTCGTACCGTTACGCAATCTTGAGTACCGGTACAGAATGAGCAACCGAAGGGTAAGTCTATCTGGTTTGTGATGGCACTTGGTTTGTACATTTGTTAGTACCGGAACTAAGGAATATGTACCGGTACGGAATGTTATGTACCGGAACGAAAGATTATGTACCGGTACTAATTAATGAGGACCGGTACTGAATGCCGCATCCGCATCCCATTCAAGTTCATCAAAACCCAAAATACCGGTACTCATTTCTGGTCCTCAAACCCAGAAACACCACACACTTGGATTCCTCACTAACGGTACTCAGTATTGAGTACCTGAGTAAATTTATCTTCACAATTATATAAAAGAATTGTATATAGATTAAAATTTCAAAATTAATACTTTTGAAACAATTATAATTTAATAAAATATTTATATTTAATATAAATAAAGTTATAAATGTAAAATATATGAAAAATAATTTAGTGAGGTAACTCAGCATAAAATAATCACATTTGCGGCGAATGACTACAACTCACCATAAAACACAAACCGATCATAACTAAGTACAATGAATCAATAAAATGAATCAATACAATATTCATAAAAATTACAACAGATTGATACAATACAATATCAAACTGAAACTGATCAAAACAGGGATACACTGAATTCATACAATATTCATCTGCTCTACAACGAATCAATACAACTCAACATTAAACTAAAATCAAACTGATCAAAAATGGAATACAATGAATCGTATATATGACTCAATACAATATTCATCAGATATACAACATATTACTACAACTCAACATATAAATTAAACCAAAGTATTTATTGTACATAATTATCTTTACGGAACACTTTTATGCATCGAACTAGAAGTCACGCAACAGGGATCTCGTAAGATTTGGCTCACCATGTGCGCCCGGAAATACGGGGGAATCTTTTCATAAACCAAAAGATCGGGGGAGGCGCCTCTTACAATTCTTTCAGCAAATAGGCATGTGTACATGCCACAATCAACCTCAGTCGAACCTTGTTGCTGACAATCAAGCTGCCAGATGACATTTGGGTGGCGGATGCGTTGTTCAAGGATAAACTCAAAATAGGCTGCAAACCACCTCGCCTGCATAAAAGAAATAGTGAAGTCAATCTTCTATGCATATATCAATGTAATAAATATAAAAGTAATATACATACCAATACGTTTGCAGCATTCTTTGCCAAACGATGACTCCACAAGGAATTCCAACTCTCAAAATGGGATTCCTTCAAATCTATGACAAGCAAATGCCAATGCCAATTACTATTGATAGGAATAATTATAAATCTATTACAGCTGATACTTTCCGGAGTTATTATTTCCAAAAAGTGTCGTACGGATGCAGAATCGTAGGCGACATTCCGGATGAAGTCAGCTGTGATGGCCTCGTCCGGCCTTATTCCTGCCATCTTGTTAAGTATGTGCATCTGGACATAAAAGGGAATATAGTTACAACATCAATCTAATAATCAATTTCTTACAATCTTGGTTTTGCTAAATGCTTATCACGACAAGAGGTTTGAATGAATGAAATTATGGTGAATAATGCAACATAAGTAAATAAACAAAAGGAAATAAATATTGAATGACTACTGTTTTTAACAGTTCACAGTCTTTTATGTTTCAGCATTTTAATTGTGCAATATAAAAGGGATCAGATTTTAATGTCACAATATAACAGAACTAAATGGTGAGATTGAGTACAATCTAAATTCTCAAATGTGTTGTCATATATATACAAAATAGCTAAATTTGATCTTAAAAAGACACGTATAATTCGTTGTTTCATTAAGGTGATATATACATAAATGTAACTTTATAAAAATAATATAGAACTGAAACAAATATGAAAACTCACCGAAACTTCAGTTCGACAAAAAAGAGCAGGATGGCTAAATTTCTGTACACCCTTCATATCCATCGTATTAAGAATATGAAAATATACATTATCACCTATATTAGAAAACAACAAGAAATTATGTTAAAACACACACACACACACACACACACACACACACACACACACACACACACATATATATATATATATATATATATATATATATATATATATATATATCTATATATATATATATATATATATATATATATATATATATATATATATATATAATATTACAAGATTTAACTAGTTTTTTATCGTTTTCAGTGCACGAACCTCATCGCGGGTCGGGCCTCCAAATAAAAAATTTCGGAGGATTTCGCCACTAATACATGGCGAATCCGATCCTATGGTGCTATCTTCCCATATAGCTCCCCTATCAAAAAGAATTAGAAATATTATGCTAAGTAATGAGAAAATAAAAATAGACATATATAACAATTAAAAGAATATATGATATGGTGGACTAACTTAGTTATTGGTTGTGCGATAAAAAAGTTGATTGCAAAATCTTCCTCTTTAGGAATCTTATCTCGACCCGGATATTCGCGACGAGACTCAATAATGAATACGGGTGAGCTATCCAGAGCGGGTTCATCCGGAACATTGATGGATGAAACTCCACCTTCTGGCTCATCATACTCTTTTTTTAATGCCTGTTATCATTCCAAAAATTATGCAATTGTCATACTTTATAAAATTGTTAAGATTAAATACAATAAACTTAATACAATAATACCGTAAGGACGTCGGCAATGGCCCCGGAAGCAGAATCTGATGCTTCAGTTTCTTTCGACCCCTGCTCTTTAGAATCAAGGCGGCGCTTTCTAATATAAGATGCTTTTTTTTCCTCTTTTCCCGGCCGTGAAATCATCTGATAATTCCTTTCGCTTCCTTTCACGGCCTTTAATCCTTTCAATTCTCGACGGGACGTCGATTTTAATATCGGCAGTGGGCACCACTATATTAATCTCACCAGCATCAACAGGATGTTCGCTGGTTTCTTTCCCTAATGTGTGCTGCCCACCTTCAGCCTGATCTTCAACATTTTCTGTTTCGACATCGCCTGTCGCGCCGCCTTCTCCTGCTGCAACAGCAGAGCCGCTCACAATTTGGTCCTGAAGCTTCTTATTTATATCCTTTAACTTGATATTCTCTGCTTCCAAGATTTTAATCCGCTCTTCGAGGCCATAAACAGCTTGTTCCAAATTAGTAAGTAAATTATGAATACTGCTACTATCCCCAGCGCTAGAGGTAGTAGTCACGGTAGTTTTCGCTTGAATCTTAAATAATAAAGAAGCAAAAACAAGACGGTCAGTAGAAAAATACGTAAAGTAACCCAGATCAATAACATTTATAATTCTTAACTTATACAATACCTGAGGTGGCTGCCAAACTCGTGCGGTACGATTTAATATATACATCTCCTCTGGACGATATGTAAAGGTTGGTATAACCTGCAATATATATATATATATATATATATATATATATATATATATATATATATATATATATATATAACATGGAATTATATAGATACATTTATCTAAAATTAAGGAACTGTTATAAATTAACAATCATTATATAATTTATTACATCTGAAGGCGAATAAGACAATAATTTTTTCATCAGCTTATCATAGCTCCTAAAAGCTGCTGAAGCTTTCCATTTTCTTATCCGTGGAACAGCCTTGTCCCCATCAGAAGTACCCAAACCCTTGATGTGCTCAAAAGCCCAGCTCTACATTTATGATCAACACCAGTTATCAGCAATGGAATGAACAAATGAATATTTACAAAATAAAAAATATACTAACACACTATTTTTCAATTGTGCTCACCATGAAGGCTACTGTACACCCATCAGTATAGCCAGCGTTTCTTTCGTGCCCACTATTCCGACGCTTTACACGTCGAGATGCTTTCGATATAGAACTTACAAGAAAATTATATACTGCATGCCCCAAAGCATAGTCACCAATTCTATGTACATCATCTATATATCTATATAAGGCCTTGGGAACATTGTAGTGGCTCGTTGGAAAGAGGACAGTGGCAAAAACATATAATATAAATACCGAGACAAAATCGCTGACTGCATCCTCTCCCTGTTGACCAGCAAGACTGCACAAAATATGGCGGAGTTTTCTTCTATCGGCGTGCTTATAATCGCCGTTGAAGTATTTATCAAAAATCTTCGATTTCACACTCTTTTGACCCCAATGAATCGGCTCCCCCTGCGTCGGTAACCCAACCAAAACGGCTATTTCATCCGCAAGTAAGGGAAAGAAAGTTTCTCCTATTGTAACTCCTCTTTTCTCATCATCCCAAAAACTGAGGAGACTATCAACTAATACTAAGTCTTGGGTTAGTGGTGGGAGGTCGAGGTATGAAGCAAATGGCGTTGTTCTCAACAATGTCATTTGTTCCATAAACATAACTTCCCGTAGTGCTGGGCCAGCGATCGTATAGCTGCCCGATGTCTTCGGAGACTCTTCTACAATCATTGTATTATGTAAATGGGCTGGATAACATCTTCCAGAAACTAATTCAATCTTCGTCGTCCTCTTTGCTATATCTTGAACTGCTCTCTCTATTCTCTCTTCATGAATCTTGGAAGTAGTGCTTTGCCTACTAGTGGTTGGCTCCTCGACCAATCTACTGGACGCCATACGTCTGGTAGAAACCATTTCTTCAGCTGCATTATAAAAATCACGTGTAGCAATTCATTAATTATTCTAAAACACTTAAATTACAAGAGAATAATGCTTAATATTTTCAATTCAACATGTCATTATATTTGTTGGAACACAAAAATAGATATTAAAAAAAACTAAATTCTTCTTTGAGAATAAAAAGGGATCTTTCATTAGCTAATTAAAAAAATTGAGAACGATTTTTTTATAAAGAGAACTACCATTATCCTAGTGTAGAAAACAGAATGTACCTGTAGTGAATACCATTATCCTAGTGCACAAATAAGTGTACCGGTACACAAAAAAGTGTACTGGTACATATGTGTTCCAAAGGTTGGTACCGGTACACAATTACACAATGTACCGGTACACTTATTTCTGTACAATGGAAATGGTCTAATTGGGTGGCAACTTCATTTGTACAAAACCCATCCATAGCTGTAAATGGAACATCTATAACTGTGCTTAACCCATCTATAACTGTGCTTAACCCATCTATATGAATTTGTACACTTATTTCAGGATTAACAAGATTAACATAAATTGAAGCAAAAACAAAAAAAGAGAAAAAAAAAAAAAAAAGAAAACCCTACCGATCGGCGCGGTGAGGCGAGGTAACTAAACCCTAAACCCTACACAATGGAGGTGACGGAGGCGACAGAGCTCTTCGTTGAGCGGTCCTCGGGTGCTTCGCAAGGCGATTCCAAGGCAACCCTAAACGACGGAGACGATGGAGCCCTGGTTTTACCGGCCCTCGCCTGCTGGTCGACAGTCGAAGCGAGCGAGCGAGAGAAAGAGAAAGAGCCCTAGAGAGAGAGCGGGAGCGCGAGAGAGAGAGAGGGAATGGAGAGAGAGCGAGCGCGAGAGAGAGAAAGAGAGAAAAGGTTAGGCGGGGTGAGAATAGAGTATATGGAAATCCCACTTAATTGTAACTAAATCCCAGCCGCACATGGTCGGGGTGTATGATGTACACCCCGAACCATGATGTACCGGTAGCACTACTCAATGCAATTTCCTAACAATTTCAAGCATAATTTAAAATTACTTTTAAAATTTGATTTCCACATAATCAATTTCATCATTTTAAAACTTTCATAAAAACATTCAAACCATTCCTAAACAAATCACATAGGCATCGTTTGGTTAGGGGTATAAGGGGGGATAACCCCTTATCCCCCCCTTTATACCCAAACATGATTTAAAGGGATGGGAACAGCTAAACCCACCCCTTATCGGGTTATCCAAACACGATTTAAAGGGATGGGAACAGTTTGGATAACCCACTAAGGGGTGGGTTTAGCTGTTCCCAACCCCGGGCAGAATAAGTCTTGAACCCAAATTAGCACGGTTTCCGAGGAAGCATCGTTCCCCTCGTTCCCCCGAGAGAGAGAGAGAGAGAGAGAGAGAGAGATGAGAGGGAAAGGGATGGGGCGATCGCGGCGCAAGTACAAGAAATCGCGTCCGAAGGTGCGGGTGGGCCTGCCGAAGAAGAAGCCCGGCGTCTTCAAGCCCGCCGTCGCCATCCCCCCCTCACTCGCCTCCGCCGGAGGAGGAGACGACGCGGCGGCGGGAGTGGAGTGGGATGCGAAGGGCAGCGTCATCAACAACTACCGCTCCTTCGGCGTCGTCGCCAACCCCAACCTCCTCGGCGTCCGCGCCCGCACCGCCCACAACATCCAGAGTTCCCCTCTCCAGGTCCCCCAGCGCCGCGCCGACGGTCCCTCCGCCCCCGCCTCCGATTTTAATATTTAATTTATTGTAATTAAATTATTATTGTAATTAAATTTAATTGTAATTAAATTTAATTTATTGTAATTAAATTAAATTACAATAAATTTAATTGTAAATATTATTTGAATTTTTTAATATTTATCTAAATTAAATATAAGGTTGATTAATACCATAAATTTATTTAATTTTAAATTATATCATAATTTAAAATTATAATTTTAAATTATATCATAATTTATTTAATATATGATATAAATTATTTATCATAATTATGATTATAATTATATCATAATTTAATATCATAATTTTAAATTATATCATAATTTATATCATAATTTTAAAGGGCAAAATAGTAAATAAAAATATTTATCCCCTCAATTCTTCTTATTCCTCTATACCCAACCAAACATAATTTTCTCTTATTCATCTTATTCTTCTTATTCCTATATAATTTACCAAACACAATTTTCTTTAAACCCGGTATAACTCTTAAACCCAACCAAGCAGAAATTTATACTAGTTCCTGCTAATACCATAACTTATATCTATCCTCGGTATAACTAAATTTTTCTTATCCCCGAACCAAACGCAGCAAGGGGTACATCAAGGATACATCATACACCCATAACAGGGGCGGCTGGAATTAATGCCTCATTTACACTGTTCTTATTCTGGCACCCCTCTCTCTCCCTCCTTTTACCCCCTCTCTATCTAAAACGCATTTAACAAGTCCCGCTTTTCCCTCTACGCTCAAAAGGAAAAAGATACCTGTACACCCCAGCAAGGAGTGTACATCCTACACCTTTATAACCAATGGTCTGAATCAATCAGAATATTTGAATTAAAAAAATAGATGATAGACCACACTCTATGGGTACACCCTGTTAGGGGTGCACATTATACACCCCCAACAGGGGTGGCTGGGATTAATGCCTCATTTACACTGTTTTATTCTCACACCTCTCTCCCTCCCTCATTCTCTCATTCTCTCTCTCTCTCTCTCTAAAATGCATTTAACAAGTCTCGCTTTTCTCTCTACTCTCAAAAGCATAATATATTCACCTATGCTTTCTCTCTCCTTTTCCACCTCACCAACCGACCTCTCCCCCCCCCCCCCCCCCCCCCCCCCAACTCCATCTCTTTTCCCTTACTCATTTTCTCTATATGTTTTACAAAAAAAGAAAAAAAAAAAAGAAAAAAAATCATATTAGCACTCAAGGGGAAAAAAAGTTACAATAGTTAATTTTTTTTTTCTCGTAATAGACTTTGTCGTGAGCAAAATAAAATACCGCTTAAGAGAAATTAAGTTATAACTTAATTTAATTTATAGACAATGAAATAAAAAAAAAAATTACAATCTACGAAGATCTATTAAGGGTGTACATCATACACCTCTAACAGGGGCGGCTGGAATTAATGCATCATTTACACTGTTCTTATTCTCACACCCCTCTCCATCCCTCCTTTTCCCTCTCTCTCTCTCTCTCTCTAAAACGCATTTAACAAGTCCTGCTTTTCCCTCTACTCTCAAAAGAAAAAAGGTACCTGTACACCCAAGCAAAGGGGTGTACATCCTACACCTTTATAACCAATGGTCTGAATTAATCAGAATATTTGAATTAAAAAAATAGGTGATATATGTCACTCAATTTTTAGGCCACACTCTATGGGTACACCCTGTTAGGGGTGTACATCATGCACCCCCAACAGGGGCGGCTGGGATTAATGTGTAATACCAAATAAAACTTTAGATCGTACCTTCTGCCATGATTTTCAATTTTTTATACTTGATTGTAGACGACGGTTCTTGTCACGCCCCGGGGTCGAAGCTGCGACCCGGGCTCGCCAACAGATCCGCCGCCCATACGATGAACCCCGTATAGACGAAGCGACTAACCTGCAAAAGAAAGATACTATACTAAACAGATATCAGAGCTGAAAAGTATAAGCAGAAATAAAAAAAATTAATACAAGTCCAAATGATACAATCCAAGTCCTCACCAAAAAAATACAAAAGTCTTTCTCAGCAATAAAAGAAAAGTACAACTCTATACCTCACTACAAAAGTCTCTCAATAAGAAACTCTCAAAATAATAAGGGTACATCTACTCTCTGGACGACGACTGGTAGGGATCTAGCTCGCGACTCCCTTACCTCGATCTGAAGAAGCAATGGCTGGAGCAGCAGGAACAAGAGCAAAAGTCCCTGGGGAAAAAAACACCACGACGGGTGTGAGAACTACATCCCACAGTAGTTCTCAGTGGGTGCCGCCAACAAGCCCAACGGTCTGCCCACTAAGTCTACTAGAGGCATGCTGTAATAAATGAAATACTGAAGGAAAGAGCCGGAAAAGAATAACTCTACAGCTACTATGCCCCTATCTAGATGCTCAAAAAGTGGAACAGATGATAACATGGTGCATCTACTATCCCTCAACTCAGATCACCCAATCTACCTGACTGCCTCCTCGGGTCCAGTCAAACCTGCGCCTACCTACTGCCGTTACATCCACGGAGGACCGGACTGACGTAGGGCGTCCGTGACTGCCAAAACTGGCCCAGCCAGAGGGACTGTGTCCGTAACTGCCAAAACTGGCCCAGTTAGAGGGACAGCGTCGACAAGTCACGATACCAAAGTGCAGACCCACCCCGGACGTGGCACTCGAGGGGAGCGACCCCAACGAGGACAAAGGTATACGCGCACTCTGTCGAGCTCAAGTGGCACTGCAGGCTATAGTCCAAAATCCACGCTCACTCTCAGAACGGAAAGACTCAGAATCCTCAAACATCTCGCACAACGGTCGGAGCACTCTCGACGACTCAGCTGATCAGCTCTCACGAAACACGAGACATTAGCCTCTCCAACAGCTCACAGCACAAAACACACTGGCTGGAGATACTCCACAGCCAGGATCGACCCACAACTCAGGGCTAACAAAACTGGTCGGACAACACTCAACGACCCGGGACCACCGTCAACTCCAACGGTTCCCAACACAGAATATCAACCCAACCTGCAGACTCACTGACAGGATAAACTTCACAACTGACACAATAAAGGGTCCGGAAACTCCGAAAGACTAGAACCTACAACCCAATCAAACAAGAACAGGCTCTAGGCATAGCCTCTCGTTGTTCTCGTCCCAAAGAAAATGACAGCCCTTAGAACCCAGACCACTCGAATCATCTCGAGTGGTTAAATTTATAGGAAAAAGGTGACATTTCTTATTGAAAGCCATTTGATCTGGAAGAAATCTATATTTAATGATTTTTAGTTCTTTTTAGGAAAACAATTGAAAACAAGTTTTATATCCAAACCTCGAAGAGTTAATGCCTTCGTCCAATCAAACAAGAACAGACTCAGGCGACCCTACGATGCTTGGAAGAAAACATTGGTTGACTAAAATCATGTGTGTGTCCAAAAAGGTTCTGGGTTCAAGGTCCTGCTAACACTGGTATACAGCTGCCACTATCACAGCGGCGACAATAAAACAAGAAAACAAAACATCCCGGGGCCGCCGTCTACCCAAACGGCTCTCGCCACGGATGAACGATCAACTACATCTACCAGACTCCACTCTGCTCCCAAGCACGAGTGTAATATGCATCCCACACTATAAAGAATCCCAACCACTCGGCCCACTACCCGGGCGAGTATAACACTATGTCCAGGAAAGAATAAGAAGTGTGGATGTCTAAAGTAGAATAAACCTAGCCCAAGTTGGAGTTTTCTACTGGTCTGGTTACACATACAGCATATGACGGGGGTGCTAGGTCAAGTTCCAAGATAACTATAATTTTACAGATGATAGAAAGCAAAGAGATCACAAGATCATCAAATAATACAAGGAATAGCAATTCCTACATTCTAGCATGCTACACAGGAATTCACTATCATGCATAGTCCTACTATAGCAGATTTAATGTACAGTCCATCAATCTTGGAGGCAAGGCCACCCATCTGAGAACGTTAACAGTCCAACGTCCAACAGCTGAAAATACCAGGAGCAACAACCTTCACTAATCCACAGCCCCGTCCAAAGACACTGAACAACTCCTCCTGGTACAAACACAAGGCTAACAGTTACACTTTTATTCCAAAATTTGCCCAAATAAACCCAACAACAAATCAGCCCAAAAGATGCCAATTATTTACCTGCAGAAAGGGCTCTGAAAAAATCCTATAAAAATACTACTGCGATTGTCGCATCGCGACCTTCGAAATGGGTACCTGCACGTCCAATTCCGAGCCCCGTAGGCCGAGTTACAAATTCCACAGCACAGGGTGCGCAAAACCTCACAATCACACAACTGTAATACTCTGCACAGCAAAGGAGAAAAATATATACCTTCGGGCAAGCCTCAGAAAAATCTCGAAAAAATATGACGATAATCCTCGCGACGAGTAGATGCAAAAAGTGTATAGGCTCATCTCGATCCGACGCTCGAGCGTGGAGATAAAATTCCGGCAAGGGGTTGCTGTCCATAAACTCCACCAGCTGAGAATGGGGTTAAAAACATACCAGAAACCCCAATAAAAGCTCAAATCCGAGAGAAGTGGGCAATACAAAAATCGTAGATCTATCTCTCGGAAATCCAACTTCATGAAAATCGTCGAAAAATACTGTCGGAGTAGCTCTGTGGACCTCTCAGACCAAACTGCGACGATAACGGGCCTTCGATGAAAGATCATCGCTCTGTGCTACGATGCCGAAGTCGTCGACGCTGCGGCTTCCAAAAATTCCGGGCCATCGTCAAAAGATGCGCGACAGGAAGATCTCCAACTTTGCTGAAGGGTCCAAGGGCAGGGGAGCTCGGGAAAAGCCTCTCACAAGGGGGTGGAAGAGGGTATAAATAGGCTCAACCCAGAAAAATCCCGAATTTGGACTTTTGGGCCCAATTCCGGGCGCCCGAAACTATCGGGCCGCTACAGTGTTGGGCCCAGCCCAACACTGTGCGCGCCCGAAAGCTCCAGAGCCCGCCACGCGTCCCGCCGACACTGCCCGCGCCCGGCGCACGCGCGCCCGCCAACCACGCAGCGCCGCGTGTCCCGACACGCGGGCGTGGGGTGGCTGCGCCCGGCCAATCGCGGGGCGCCACGTGGCGCCCCCACGTCGCCCCCGACCGCCTTCTCTGTATGGCCACCTGCCCCTGCCGCTGCGTGGACCGCGTGTACAAGGACCCGCCAACCACGAGCTGCCACGAGTCCACCCCTCGGTCCACCGTACACCCGCGCCATTTCCGTGGACCGCGCCTGCTGCGCCGGCCAACAGGAAGCCGCCACGTGGCCAGCGCCCGGGTGCACGCCTCCGCGGTGGACCGAGCGGCTGCGCCTCCGCCCGCCGCCGCGCTCCGCCGCCAGCCGCCGCCTCTCCGGCCGCCGGAACTGTAATAACTCAAAATATTTTATTTTAATAAATAGTCTAAAAGTGAATTTTGACCTGGTTTTTGAATTCAGAAGACCTATGTTGATTTATTTAGTCAATTGCCAGTGTGCGAGTTGCACGTTTTACGAGACAAAAAGGCTACTTTCCAACCCGGACATGATCTTGGAAATCCGAGTTGACCGTTGCGATCGTCTCGTCGAACTGAGCGAGATTCATATTCAGCACTTTTCGATCTGACGGTCGGATCTTCCAGAAACCGATGAAGAAGCAAGTAAATAAACGCAATCATTGTAACACAGTGCCTGTGCACAGTGTCGCTTAAGTGGCCACTGTGGATGAACAGTAAACCTCAATTTCGGGACTACGGCGGTTGCAACGCTGACTAATTCACTGTTCGGAATCCGAATATAGTGATCCAGGTAGTCATCTCGAACGGCTTCGATGTTCTGAACGCAATGGCGCAGTCGAAAATTCTGTTTGACGACTCTGGGATCTCGAAAAGCGCGAAAACTGTATTTTGACACAGTTATTATGGACCGAGATTTTATCCGGGCAGTTTCGCGAAAATCAGAGATCGCTACCTGATAGGTCTCGTCGAGCCGGACGTCATGGCGCAGTCCATTTTCCGTTTCGGCGACCGGTTTGCCTCGAAAAGCGTGAAATACGGGAAAAATGTGAATTTTGCGTATGAATCCCTATAAAACCTGCCTCGTAAAGCGTGCCACGGCATGAGGAGGGACCTGAGTGTGAGACTAAACTACTGGGAAGGACTCAGCTGTGAATACCAAGTATAGAAGGACTACATTGCAATTGTATCAAACCCTATATATATATATATTGCATGCGGGCTAGGGTTTTCCAAGAAACCCTAAAGCCCTCAGCCCCAGCCGCACCCTGCAACCACCTCCTCGCTGCCTTGCTTCCTGGAGCCCTCCCCGCACCGGCCGCCGCCTCCCCTTGCCGGAAAAAGGGAGACCAAGAAGCTCTTGTTCTCGGTTCTTGGAGAGGAAGGCAACCAACAAGGTCTTTGGCGATCAAAACCACGTCCAGTGGAGTCCTCCCGGAAGCCGCAGCCGACCTGTGTTGGACCTGCCCCCGACCGCCGCCGTGCGCCGCCGCGGGACCTCTCCTCCTTTTTCCTAGTCTCCGGCGAAGGCAAGTATGGAAGTTTTGTTCTTGTTTCGTTTCGGGGACCCTAGCACTGTGTTATTGACATCCCAAGGATCACCCTGGTGCAGCCCCGCGGTCCCCGGTGCCCTGGTTGACCGGCCGGAGAGCTAGCTGCCGGAATTATCGTTTTCCGTCCGACCTCGCGCGCCGGCGTGATCCGGCCATCAAGCGCTCGATCAGAACCGTTGGATCGGCTCCTCTCGGTGACTGCAACATCCCCACGAAGCAGGAAGCGGATCGATTGAGGATCGAGCCCAAACGAAGTTGCCCTAGGAACCGGGTTGTTGGCACCTTCGCCGATCGTCGCCGCCCGGCGCCGCCGCTGCCTTCCGGCGTCGGCCACCACTGCACCAAGACTCCTGTAACCGATAGGGGTCTTCTGGTCCATGTCCCACCGGCCCGGAGCTACCTCGCCGGAATCTGCCATTAGAGGCCTTAGAGCTTCACCGGAGCTCCGCCGCCGCGCGCCGCCGGCGACTCCAGACCTCCGGAAACGGTGCAGGTAGGCCCCTCTCATCATTTCGTGACCAATGGTGGTGTTGCATGGGAATCCTAACGTCGGGTTCTTGATTCCCGCAGTTGCACCCGAAACCATCTTCTCGGGCTCATCTCCGGCCGCCGTCGCCTCCGGCCGCCGGGGCTCGACCCCACATGGACTAAACTTCTTCTGGGAACCTCCTCTAACCTATGCTCACCCTTGAAACAGGTCGGAACCTGGTTGCACCAAGATCACCCAAAACCGAGCTTGAGCCATTCTTGGGTGTTGCTCCGGCCACTGTTCCGGCCGACCTCCGGCCCCCCCTCAGGTGAGCCCCACTGTCCACAGTACGTGCTTAACATGATGCTCCATCTAACTTTAGATTTGATCAAGTCTAGGTTGTGTACTAGCATAGTTGCGAATTGGACACAAAAAGGTTTATGGGCCAACTTTATTCTCGGGAACCGTGGCAGTCCAATTCTGTGAGCACGGCGTTCGTCTCGTCATAACAAACGCGCTGAAAGTTACGGCGCAGCTTTTGGACTCCCGGATTTTGAGAACGAGTCGAAACATCGGATTAATGCAAGAACTCTAGGCAAATTAAATTACATTTTGGACTAAAATGCGATTCGGACTTGCTGGCTGTCCTTAGACAGCGTTTACACGCCTACTAGGCATCTTGTTAGAGTTCAGTAGGTCCTCATTGATCGAGAGTTAGATTCTGTGCGGTAAATCGGCAATATTGCCCCGTATAAACACTCCGTTACTGTCGTGTCGTCGGGACGGGTATATGTGAGTCTAGTTCTGACTACAGTCTCTGTTCAGGGCCCCGCAGTTCAGCACCAGCCTCCCGGTAGTCTAGCGGGAGTTCGGGATCGGCCGTCATTCAGGTGGGTTGTTTTTACTTTATTCCTAGCCTCTAAATTCTATCTTATTGGACGGGGTCTATTCTAAGTGTACTGGGGTTACATAATGACGGGTGATAGCTTATGCATGTTAGTGGGTTCGCTATAATGACTAGCGTCGATTGCCGACGGTGTTCTTCTTTTTCATCCCATATATGTCAGCGGGCCACCTTCGAGTGCGCGCAGTATTACCTTGTTTTCGATTATGCACTTTACCTCATTTACCTCATTACTCTTACTATTCTTATTGTGATACTGACATGATGGTGGTTACGGTTACTTGGCTCGAGGTTGCCACACGCGCACCCGCGGTTTGGCCACCGCAGAGGGTGCGCTTTTCCGGAAAAGAGGTCGTAGAACCCGTGTATACCCACGAGGTGACGTAGTGGGGGCCCCTTATTAGCTGTGGGGTTGAGGCGCCTAGGTGCGAGCGGAGCGACCCGCCGGTTTAGTTGTCCGGCGCGGTCGCGGTGTTGCAGGTACGGTATGGGGCCGTCGGTAGTGGACCGACGCGGCCGGGTATTACAGGATGCAGGTGTACAGGTTGCCTTTCCTCCTTGGGAGGATGGTTGCTCCAGTTGTCTTCACGGTTTGTTTTACTATATTCTCCTGCTTACTGTTACTGCGTCACTGACATCCCACTTCGTGACAGGGTCCAGACGGGGAGGGAGGTAGGCGGCGGTGAGGACGGGACAGGAGCAGCTGGGTCGCTGGGGACCCTGGACTGTATCTATTCTTTTATTCTCGCTTTTCATTACTCTGTAGTCATGTGAGTGGTTCGCGATACCCTCGTGGGGTCGGCATGGATGTCGGTACGGGCTACATTTAGTGCCCCTAGTGGAATATCTTTCCCTTTTATTTCTATCGGCCATTTGAAAATCAAGAAGGCAGAAGCCAAGGAAAAGATTGCGAAAACCGTTTTTAAAAATCTAAGTGTCGTGTGGGCACTGGTTTCAAAACCCTGTGGATTTATCCTTTCCAAATTGATCGGCCATACGTTCTTCTTTTATTAGTTTAGAATACTGGTTGCTTGTGAACAACTGTGGTGATTGATTGGTTGTGTATGTTGGAACATGTACTGAACGCTACGCCGTGCACGTACAGGGGAGACTCTGTCCGGTTGCAGAGTGACCCTGTACGTGTGGCGGGTCTGGGCACGCGCCGGGGAAGAGGGGTTCTCTTTTAAACAAAAAAAAAAAAATTTACGCGTCAAATATTCGGCTTTTATGAATCGTTTCCGCTAAAACAAACCCCCGGGGCGTGACAGATTAAATGGTATCAGAGAGTTCTTTCAATCACAACAGTTAGTGCCGACATCCGTGGACAACCCTCACATGCCTACATACGAATGAAATGGGTAGGGCATAGGACTGTAGAACGTGAGTGACCGAGGGGGGGGGGGGGGGAAATGTTGAGTCCTTTCTCTCACTTTATGGTTGTTGTTAGTAGGGTAGTCTAAAGTTGACTCTTGTGATGTGTGACAGACATGGCCCGTACTAGATCATCGGCCGGGGACGCAGAGTCAGTGTCCGACATCCACGGGGATACCGCACTTAGCTACGAATGAATGAATTGAATAAGGCATAGAAGCGTAGAACGCGAGTGATCGGGGGAGCGGGGGAAAAGTATATGTCCCGTTTTCTAGATAGTTGGTTAAGTGCTATACTAGCGGAGTCTAGAACTGACTTGTGGGGTGTGTGAGTACGGGTTAAGTTTTGTTTCTCGGTTTAGCTCGGTTGTCGCGTTTGTGTAGTCGTGTTGTTTGGGCTCGTGTAGTAGTGTTGTTGTGGGGGTCTTGGGATTTCCCCCTGGGGTCGAGAAAAGAGACCACTGGGACTAGCAAATCTTGTTCGTTTGGGCTTGATTTCTTCCTTTTGTTGAGCGGACCTAGAGCTTAAATACTCCTAGTTGGGAATGTGATCGTTGGCCTGGGGGTATGCAGCTCGGCTCAGTGTATGGTGCTTGGAAGGGCAATGGTTTGGGACCGAGCGGCAGAGGTTAATCAGAGTGTCGCACCCCCTTGGGTGCCAAGACGGAAGTAGGACCGTGCTTCTCGGGTTTTGTCGCCAGCTCCCCATGACCAAGGCATAGTCTTGAGGTTTTGGGTTGCGAGTTTGTGATTGTGAAGCAGTACAGATCACGAGGGGCGCAAGGCCAATGGGAAGCGCAAGTCGGATATGTTTGGCCACTTTTCCCATGTATTGGATCCCTGGCGTATTTAAGTTTCGGGGATGAAACTTCTTTTAAGGTGTGAGTGATGTAGCACTCGAGAAATTCTAGTGTGCTCGCGGGCGAGAAAGCAGATCTAACCTTAGCGATTTGCATACCGGTGCGTGAATTGCACAGTTTCCGATGCACAAACCTCCGCCTTTCCGATCCGATACCTGGGTATTTGGTTAGGAACGAACCCTAGGATGACTTGTGTTCACAAGAGAGCGTAGGGTATTGGCATAGTGGTTTGGAGCTCAGGTGTGTTTCACACAGTTGAGTCTCGTTGTTTCGGTTATTAGTCGTACGCACTCTGGTTTTTGGGATCGTTGTTAGGGCAGGGTTAGCCGCGGTCATGGTTTCGGCTGTGGGCTGATGTTTTCAATGGAGCCAGAGTGCTCGGATCAGTTACGGTGGTTAAGGGTTAAATCACTGTTCTCTTCGTAATCGTCCAGCTGATGGCACAGCAGTAGATGACTGCTATTGTTGCACTAGCCTCACAGTTTGCTTAGAGGTTGAACAAGTTGCTGACCCTTCAGTGTCCCCGTGTCTTAATTCGTTGGCCTATGGGCCCGATGGTAACCCTGTTTTGGGACGGATGCAAATTGACCCCACCTTTTGCACAGGTTTTGTGGATCGACGTGGACTCGCCTAAGGGTTAGTCAGGGCGATGTTTGTGACCACGAGGCGGTAGTAATCCTCGATAAAGGTTATGTTTGGCACTGAGATTGTGTTGGGAAGTATGTGATATACCTTCTGGTAGGAGTTGCGTCCCCAACTTGTTGTTGGCGACAAACCTTTAGTGTTCCGCTGTTCTTTTGGTAAGCACGTTGGCTACAGGCAACGGACGGTCGAAAGAACTGAGGAAATACTCTGCCCTATAATGAGGAGTACCAGATTGGGTCTAAATTAGTAGCCTTAGAGTTGTAGACACCTTGCGACTGACTTGTAGCCCTCGATTAAACTTTTTGAGCATTTTCATAGAGTATGACTTCAGGCTGTAAGCTCCGGGAATGAAACTTTTTTTTTTAAGTTGTAAGTTTCGGGGACGAAACTTCTTTTAAGTTGTAAGTGATGTAATAACTCAAAATATTTTATTTTAATAAATAGTCTAAAAGTGAATTTTGACCTGGTTTTTGAATTCAGAAGACCTATGTTGATTTATTTAGTCAATTGCCAGTGTGCGAGTTGCACGTTTTACGAGACAAAAAGGCTACTTTCCAACCCGGACATGATCTTGGAAATCCGAGTTGACCGTTGCGATCGTCTCGTCGAACTGAGCGAGATTCATATTCAGCACTTTTCGATCTGACGGTCGGATCTTCCAGAAACCGATGAAGAAGCAAGTAAATAAACGCAATCATTGTAACACAGTGCCTGTGCACAGTGTCGCTTAAGTGGCCACTGTGGATGAACAGTAAACCTCAATTTCGGGACTACGGCGGTTGCAACGCTGACTAATTCACTGTTCGGAATCCGAATATAGTGATCCAGGTAGTCATCTCGAACGGCTTCGATGTTCTGAACGCAATGGCGCAGTCGAAAATTCTGTTTGACGACTCTGGGATCTCGAAAAGCGCAAAAACTGTATTTTGACACAGTTATTATGGACCGAGATTTTATCCGGGCAGTTTCGCGAAAATCAGAGATCGCTACCTGATAGGTCTCGTCGAGCCGGACGTCATGGCGCAGTCCATTTTCCGTTTCGGCGACCGGTTTGCCTCGAAAAGCGTGAAATACGGGAAAAATGTGAATTTTGCGTATGAATCCCTATAAAACCTGCCTCGTAAAGCGTGCCACGGCATGAGGAGGGACCTGAGTGTGAGACTAAACTACTGGGAAGGACTCAGCTGTGAATACCAAGTATAGAAGGACTACATTGCAATTGTATCAAACCCTATATATATATATTGCATGCGGGCTAGGGTTTTCCAAGAAACCCTAAAGCCCTCAGCCCCAGCCGCACCCTGCAACCACCTCCTCGCTGCCTTGCTTCCTGGAGCCCTCCCCGCACCGGCCGCCGCCTCCCCTTGCCGGAAAAAGGGAGACCAAGAAGCTCTTGTTCTCGGTTCTTGGAGAGGAAGGCAACCAACAAGGTCTTTGGCGATCAAAACCACGTCCAGTGGAGTCCTCCCGGAAGCCGCAGCCGACCTGTGTTGGACCTGCCCCCGACCGCCGCCGTGCGCCGCCGCGGGACCTCTCCTCCTTTTTCCTAGTCTCCGGCGAAGGCAAGTATGGAAGTTTTGTTCTTGTTTCGTTTCGGGGACCCTAGCACTGTGTTATTGACATCCCAAGGATCACCCTGGTGCAGCCCCGCGGTCCCCGGTGCCCTGGTTGACCGGCCGGAGAGCTAGCTGCCGGAATTATCGTTTTCCGTCCGACCTCGCGCGCCGGCGTGATCCGGCCATCAAGCGCTCGATCAGAACCGTTGGATCGGCTCCTCTCGGTGACTGCAACATCCCCACGAAGCAGGAAGCGGATCGATTGAGGATCGAGCCCAAACGAAGTTGCCCTAGGAACCGGGTTGTTGGCACCTTCGCCGATCGTCGCCGCCCGGCGCCGCCGCTGCCTTCCGGCGTCGGCCACCACTGCACCAAGACTCCTGTAACCGATAGGGGTCTTCTGGTCCATGTCCCACCGGCCCGGAGCTACCTCGCCGGAATCTGCCATTAGAGGCCTTAGAGCTTCACCGGAGCTCCGCCGCCGCGCGCCGCCGGCGACTCCAGACCTCCGGAAACGGTGCAGGTAGGCCCCTCTCATCATTTCGTGACCAATGGTGGTGTTGCATGGGAATCCTAACGTCGGGTTCTTGATTCCCGCAGTTGCACCCGAAACCATCTTCTCGGGCTCATCTCCGGCCGCCGTCGCCTCCGGCCGCCGGGGCTCGACCCCACATGGACTAAACTTCTTCTGGGAACCTCCTCTAACCTATGCTCACCCTTGAAACAGGTCGGAACCTGGTTGCACCAAGATCACCCAAAACCGAGCTTGAGCCATTCTTGGGTGTTGCTCCGGCCACTGTTCCGGCCGACCTCCGGCCCCCCCTCAGGTGAGCCCCACTGTCCACAGTACGTGCTTAACATGATGCTCCATCTAACTTTAGATTTGATCAAGTCTAGGTTGTGTACTAGCATAGTTGCGAATTGGACACAAAAAGGTTTATGGGCCAACTTTATTCTCGGGAACCGTGGCAGTCCAATTCTATGAGCACGGCGTTCGTCTCGTCATAACAAACGCGCTGAAAGTTACGGCGCAGCTTTTGGACTCCCGGATTTTGAGAACGAGTCGAAACATCGGATTAATGCAAGAACTCTAGGCAAATTAAATTACATTTTGGACTAAAATGCGATTCGGACTTGCTGGCTGTCCTTAGACAGCGTTTACACGCCTACTAGGCATCTTGTTAGAGTTCAGTAGGTCCTCATTGATCGAGAGTTAGATTCTGTGCGGTAAATCGGCAATATTGCCCCGTATAAACACTCCGTTACTGTCGTGTCGTCGGGACGGGTATATGTGAGTCTAGTTCTGACTACAGTCTCTGTTCAGGGCCCCGCAGTTCAGCACCAGCCTCCCGGTAGTCTAGCGGGAGTTCGGGATCGGCCGTCATTCAGGTGGGTTGTTTTTACTTTATTCCTAGCCTCTAAATTCTATCTTATTGGACGGGGTCTATTCTAAGTGTACTGGGGTTACATAATGACGGGTGATAGCTTATGCATGTTAGTGGGTTCGCTATAATGACTAGCGTCGATTGCCGACGGTGTTCTTCTTTTTCATCCCATATATGTCAGCGGGCCACCTTCGAGTGCGCGCAGTATTACCTTGTTTTCGATTATGCACTTTACCTCATTTACCTCATTACTCTTACTATTCTTATTGTGATACTGACATGATGGTGGTTACGGTTACTTGGCTCGAGGTTGCCACACGCGCACCCGCGGTTTGGCCACCGCAGAGGGTGCGCTTTTCCGGAAAAGAGGTCGTAGAACCCGTGTATACCCACGAGGTGACGTAGTGGGGGCCCCTTATTAGCTGTGGGGTTGAGGCGCCTAGGTGCGAGCGGAGCGACCCGCCGGTTTAGTTGTCCGGCGCGGTCGCGGTGTTGCAGGTACGGTATGGGGCCGTCGGTAGTGGACCGACGCGGCCGGGTATTACAGGATGCAGGTGTACAGGTTGCCTTTCCTCCTTGGGAGGATGGTTGCTCCAGTTGTCTTCACGGTTTGTTTTACTATATTCTCCTGCTTACTGTTACTGCGTCACTGACATCCCACTTCGTGACAGGGTCCAGACGGGGAGGGAGGTAGGCGGCGGTGAGGACGGGACAGGAGCAGCTGGGTCGCTGGGGACCCTGGACTGTATCTATTCTTTTATTCTCGCTTTTCATTACTCTGTAGTCATGTGAGTGGTTCGCGATACCCTCGTGGGGTCGGCATGGATGTCGGTACGGGCTACATTTAGTGCCCCTAGTGGAATATCTTTCCCTTTTATTTCTATCGGCCATTTGAAAATCAAGAAGGCAGAAGCCAAGGAAAAGATTGCGAAAACCGTTTTTAAAAATCTAAGTGTCGTGTGGGCACTGGTTTCAAAACCCTGTGGATTTATCCTTTCCAAATTGATCGGCCATACGTTCTTCTTTTATTAGTTTAGAATACTGGTTGCTTGTGAACAACTGTGGTGATTGATTGGTTGTGTATGTTGGAACATGTACTGAACGCTACGCCGTGCACGTACAGGGGAGACTCTGTCCGGTTGCAGAGTGACCCTGTACGTGTGGCGGGTCTGGGCACGCGCCGGGGAAGAGGGGTTCTCTTTTAAACAAAAAAAAAAAAATTTACGCGTCAAATATTCGGCTTTTATGAATCGTTTCCGCTAAAACAAACCCCCGGGGCGTGACAGATTAAATGGTATCAGAGAGTTCTTTCAATCACAACAGTTAGTGCCGACATCCGTGGACAACCCTCACATGCCTACATACGAATGAAATGGGTAGGGCATAGGACTGTAGAACGTGAGTGACCGAGGGGGGGGGGGGGGGAAATGTTGAGTCCTTTCTCTCACTTTATGGTTGTTGTTAGTAGGGTAGTCTAAAGTTGACTCTTGTGATGTGTGACAGACATGGCCCGTACTAGATCATCGGCCGGGGACGCAGAGTCAGTGTCCGACATCCACGGGGATACCGCACTTAGCTACGAATGAATGAATTGAATAAGGCATAGAAGCGTAGAACGCGAGTGATCGGGGGAGCGGGGGAAAAGTATATGTCCCGTTTTCTAGATAGTTGGTTAAGTGCTATACTAGCGGAGTCTAGAACTGACTTGTGGGGTGTGTGAGTACGGGTTAAGTTTTGTTTCTCGGTTTAGCTCGGTTGTCGCGTTTGTGTAGTCGTGTTGTTTGGGCTCGTGTAGTAGTGTTGTTGTGGGGGTCTTGGGATTTCCCCCTGGGGTCGAGAAAAGAGACCACTGGGACTAGCAAATCTTGTTCGTTTGGGCTTGATTTCTTCCTTTTGTTGAGCGGACCTAGAGCTTAAATACTCCTAGTTGGGAATGTGATCGTTTGCTGTAAGGATGTTTTAATCACGTCCGTCCATCAAGGATATCCTAACCGATTGGATTGACTGTATCTTTAAAGATCGACTTGAATCAATTACGTAGGCCACATCCAACATTCTCCCACTTGGCCTAGTGATATATTCAATACTGTATAGGCGATATAAAACTTTATTAGGTACCCATCACAGCTTTTCAATGATCAAGGCCAGGGTTGCTCTGGTATCTGCCCAGCATCCCTACTGCATGCGCTATATCAGGTCTGGTACAGACCTGCGCATACATCAAGTTCCCTACTGCAGAGGCATAGGGTATGCTCTTCATATGCTCTTGCTCTAAATCATTCTGTGGACACTGTTTCTGATTGAATTTATCACCTTTCACAATAGGTGCAGCTGTAGGTGCACAATTTGCCATATTAAATATTTTTAAAACTATTTCGATGTAGGCTTTTTGAGATAGACCCAAAATTCTTCGAGATCTATTTCTGTGAATCTTTAAGCCAATGACATAAGAAGCTTCACCCATATCCTTCATCTCAAAATTCTTAGAAAATTTTTTTTTGGTCTCTTTAAACAAATTTAAATCACTACTCGCAAACAGAATATCATCCACATACAGGACTAAGAAAATATATTTACTCCCACTGACCTTAAGGTATATACACTGATCCATGATATTTTCTACGAAACTAAATATAGTAATTATGTCACGCCCCGGGGTCGAAACTGCGACCCGGGCTCGCCAACAGATCCGCCACCTATGCCAAACTCCGCATAGGCGAAGCGTCCTACCTGCAAGAAAAGTACTACAGCTAATAGATATCAGAGCTAAAAATAAAATAATCTGCTGTAAAAGAAAAATCAACCACTGTACAACTGGAAATAAAGATACAATGTCCATCTCCCAAATACGATCATATACAAAGTCCTCTCATACAAAACTCAGAACTCAACAGGGAGATATCTCCAATAAATACATCAGTGTACAGGCTCTCAATACATAAAATGTCCTCACTACATCAGTCTCTCAAAAGAGGAAAAAAATAACTAATCTACTGAAGATCTCCTCTGAAGGGGTACATCTACTCTCTCTCTGGCAGACGCCTGGTAGGGAACTAGCTCGCGACTCCCTCGCCACGGTCAGAAGGATCAGCAACTGGAGCAACAGGAACAGGAGTAGAAGTCACTGGGGAAAAGACACCACGACGGGTGTGAGAACTACATCCCACAGTAGTTCTCAGTGGGTGCCGCCAACAAGCCCAACGGTCTGCCCACTAAGTCTACTAGAGGCATAAAGTAACAAAGTAACACTGAAAGAAAAGAGCTGGAAGAGAATGACTCTACAGCTACTATGCCTCTATCTAGATGCTCAAAAAGTGAAACAAATGGAAACATGATGCATCTACTAACTCTCAAGTATAGTCACCCAATCTACACTGACTGCCTCCTCGGGTCCTGTTAAACCTGCGCCTACCTACTGCCGTTACATCCACGTAGGACCGGACTGACGTAGGGCGTCCGTGACTGCCAAAACTGGCCCAGCCAGAGGGACTGCGTCGACAAGTCGCGATACAAGAGTAACAAATCCACCCCGGGCATGGCTCTCGAGGGGCGCGACCCCACCGAGGAAAAGGTATCCGCGCACTCTGTCGCTCAGGTGGCACTGCAGGCTATAGTCCAAAATCCACGCTCACGCTCTGCACGGAAAGACTCAGAATCCTCAATCATCTCGCACAACGGTCGGAGCACTCTCGACGACTCAGCTGATCAGCTCTCACGAACACGAGACACTAGCCTCTCCAATAACTCATAGCACAAAACACACTGGCTGGAGATACTCCACAGCCAGGATCAACCCACCACTCAGGGCTAACAAAACTGGTCGGACAACACTCAACGACCCGGGACCACCGTCAACCCCAACGGTTCCCAACAACACAGGCCGGAAGATACTCGACGGCCCGGGACCACCGTCAACCCCAACGGTTCCCAACAACACAGGCCGGAAGATACTCGACGGTCCGGGACCACCGTCTACACAACGGCTCCCCACGACAGAACATCAAACTCACAAAAGCCACCAACCAGGGCCCGAAAGTTCCGGGAGACCAACACCTACAACTCTATCAACAAGAACAGGTTCCAGGCTTGGCCCCCGTGGCTTTCGTCCCGACAAAGGAACGACCCCTAGAACCCAGACCACTCGAATCCTTTCGAGTAGGGAGAATTACAGGAAAAAGGTGACATTTGTTACTGAAACCCATTTTCACTCAACCCACGCAGGGCGAGGACTAAAAGTAGTTCCCTTTTTGAAAAACTATCTTGATGTAAGGAGAAACCCTGTCACGCCCCGAGTTCGCCTATTTGTATGGTTCGGGCACGCCAACAGACCCGCCAGTCGGGTAAGACCTTTTCCTACCCGAAAGGAACGGTAACATCCATAATAACACAACAAGTGTATGCGGAAGCTCAATATCAGAGTACTAAAAATCACTACAAATTTAAAATTTTCATTCAATAACAACAGTTAAAGCGGAAAAGAAAGCATACAAGAGTGAACCATGCATTACTTTATTACACCTTACAATCTCTGAACTTGCAAATTAAAATTATTACAATTCCTTTACATAAATTCCTCACCATACAAGGTTCACTAAAGAAATATAAAAATGGGATACCTCTGCTAGACCCTCTAGGTCTCTATGCTGCTGGGCCCTTGCCCCTGTCGCATGCCTCGCCGTCTGCATCTGAACCGTCGCAACCGCTGCATCCATACCTGAACCTGTGGGGGGAGTCACCCAAGGGGTGTGAGAACTACATCTGAGTTCCCAGTGGGTTCAACCACCGAGAAAAAGTGTCCTACACCACTTGGTCCAATGGAAGCAATAATAATAGTGCTAGGAACTAAAATCCTCGATATCAAAATGCAGCTATGCAAAATAATATATCACTATCTCTATATACTCATCAACCCAGCACTACTCTGTCTAGTCATATCAGGCTACTAAGCACCAAACTCGGCCACTATGCCGCTATATATAAGGTCAAACTAACCCGGCCATCTTGGCCACTCAAATTTCTCTTATTCTTTAAATTCTGGTACTTTAGTTCAAGTTAACCCTCAGAAGTTTCTTATCCAACGGGCCCCAGCCCGGTAGTCCTGCTACCATAAGATAAGATTTCTAAGGTTGCCGATAACACCCGCAAGTGTTACCCCGTCCTACGGAAGAAACGTCCCGAACGGGTCTCTACCCGGGAGAGGGGCACTGCCTGCTGCTCCAACATGGGCCGCGTTTCTCACCGTAGGTCCGCCCGTTTTATCTTTAATTTTCTTTCTTTTCTTTTCTTTTTCTTTCTCTTTTACTTTAGTTCTTAGCCTCTTTGCTTTTGAACACTTGCTTTTCTTTCTTATTCGAGCTTATAGCTCCTTTTTTGCCACTGGCAAATCACTTTCTCTTTACTTTGAGCATTTAGCTCTTTGCTTTCACTTTAAGCCTTTCGAAATTACCTCGTCCGACGGGTCACTGCCCAGGGAGTCCTGCTCCACTTGACGAGTCTCAAATTCGAAGGCGTCATTTATATCCTCTTTTCATTCTCTTTATCTTAAGCAATTTGCTTGTCTTGCTTATTAACCAAATTTTAGCTCTATCTTGAGCAATTTGCTTGTCTTGCTTATTAACCACTTTTTCATCCCTTACCCTAGGTCTTGCCACACGGGTAACCAGAGAGTCTCCTGGACTCTTACACATTTCACTTTCTTTTGTTTAACTCAAATTGAAGTTAAAGTTATTGTCCATTTGCCCAGACACCCTATGACTCTCTAGGGTTATATTTGTTTAATTCTTTAACCTTGGGATCTTATCCCGCTTTCCTGATTCCTTACTGAATCCTAGAGTTAACTTAACTCTATTTTTCGATTTCACTTTTAACTTAGAGTTACTTTGACTCCAATTTCCTGTTTTCCCTTTCATGTCTCCACACTTGATCCACTTTTCTCATTTTCCTGATTCCTTATTGAATCCTAGAGTTAACTTAACTCTATTTTCCTGTTCCACTTTATCTTAGAGTTACGCTGACTCTAATATCCTGTCTGTGAGTTCAAACTCCACTAGCTCACCTTAGGTTCCCTTTACCTAAGTTCCATGTCATACTTGTCCTAGAGTTCCTTGACTCTATGCTGATCCCTAGTTCACCTTAGGTTCTCTTTACCTAAGTTCCATGTCATGCTTGTCCTAGAGTTCCTTGACTCTATATTGATCACTCTATCCAGTGTCCTTAGGTTATTACCTAAGACCATGCCACTCATCCACCCTAGGATAACTCCTAAGTTGATGTCACTCGTCAAACCCCTATACTAGGTTTTCTCCTAGTCTTACTACCAACAAATGTTGTTCCCTTATGTCACGTGATTCCTAGGGTTATACCCTAAAATGATCACAATCATAATAGCTAATCCTTTTTCATGCATGCAGTTATTTTCATTTCATTCATCAAATAGTAATTACTTCTACGCATGCAAATTCATCATATATCTTTGGCAACCAACAGTTGCACTTTTCCTCTGTGTTCATTTACACATGCACATCTATTCCTCTAACTCTGGCAACCAACAGTTGCACTTTTCCATCTGAATCCATCTACACAGGCAATCATAATCATAATTACCTAACGCCTCTAACAGGCTACTATCATGCTTCGAATCGAAAAGCAAAGGAGCAAGGGGAGAGGTCACCCAATTTCGGCAGAATTCCCCACCTTGTGATGCCCCCAATTGCTTGTAGACACTTGCAATTGGTCTCCGCGCGATTCCACTTGTTTCCTCGAGCTTGCACGTAAAACGGTGCACAACCCTCGAGTTTGCACGCAAAACGGAGCATGCTTCTCCTAAGGTTGCACGCAAAACGGTGCATGTCTTTTCTGACCCTGCACGAGAAATGATGCATAATATTAGGGTCGGCACACAAAACTGTGCGCGTCAACACGAACTGCACGCGAAACGGTGCACGTACCTCGAAACTACACGCAAATGGTGCACGTCTGACAATAGGGTTGCACGCAAAACGGTGCATATTTTTCCTAGCTCTGCACGAAAAACGATGCATAATATTAGAATCTACACGTAAAATGGTGCGCATTGGTCCAACCCGCACGCAAAACGGAGCACATACCCCGTATTGGCACGCAAAACGGTGCACAATCTACTGTAGGGTTGCACGCAAAAAGATACACATTTTTTCAGCCTTGCACGAAAAACAAGACGCAACGTTAGATTCTGTGCGCAAAACGGTGCCCGTTAGTCCAACCTGCACGCAAAACGGAGCACATACCTTGTACTGGCACGCAAAACGGTGCATGTTCTTTTCTTAACGTTCCACGCAAAATGGTGCACGTTTTACGAGTTCGCGTCCAAAACTGCGCGCATTTGCCGAATCTGCACGCGAAACGGTGCATACCTCCACGAGCTTGCACGCAAAACGAGGCGCGCCCGAAACGCCCGCGAAGCTCGCGCAGTAAAACGGCACAGAAAGTTGGGTCCCTAACATGCACGTGGGCAAAGAGGTCAAATCCAAAATCCAAAAGGAAACTTCAAAACTGTGCCAAAAATACCGCAAAAATGACACACGGGGCCTACCTCGACAACGCCGTGACGTCCATCGTGCCCACTAGCCTCTTTGGAGCACCTTGCGCGCTCCACGGAGTCCACGACGCGTTCGTGCGCCCACGAAAACCCTGGGCGGAATCGCCCGGCACCCCTCCTGGTATGCTCGGGCGAAGCCAAAAAGGGAAAAAGGAGGAAAAAGGAGCCGTTTCGGGCCCATATAGGCCGAAATCCGGATTTCGGGCGCACTTTTCGGGCGCCCGGAAATTTCCGGGCGGCTACAGTAACCGCCCCCAATGCGGTCCACGGTCCACGGCGCGCCAACTGGGCACCACGTCACCATCGCTCGGCCAACCCGAGCGCGACACGTGTCCCTGGACCCGTGCACCGCGACCACGGAACTGCGGCGGCCAATCGGAGGCCGCCACGTGGACCGCACCCAAGCCTGCGGTGGTTGCGTCTTGTCCCGTCAGCGCGTCACATCGCGCTGACCGTCCAATGGGAGGCCGACACGTGGCCTCCCCGCCGACACGGCGCCAGAGTCCGCCGCGCCTTCCCCGTGCGCCCCTGTTCCCTCGGTCAGAGCGACCAATGAGGAAGCACCACGTGGCGCTCCCCCATCTACCACGCGCGCATCGGGCCGCGCGCCACAGCGCGCCGCGCATGCAGCCATGCCTCGGGATTCGCGCCCGTGCCTTGTCAAAAAGGTTCTGGATTCTAGGTCCTGCTAACACTGGTACACAACTGCCACTAACACAGTGGCGACAACACAAACAGGGAAACAAGATATCCCGGGATCACCGTTTACCCAAACGGCTCCCGCCACAGATAACGACCAACAACATCTACCAGACTCCACTCTGCTCCCAAGCATGAGTGTAACATGCATCCCACACTAAAAAGAAGTCCCGACCCCTCGGCCCACTACCCGGGCGAGGATAACACTATGTCCAGGAATGAAATATAAGGTGTGGATGTATAAACATAAATAACCCTAGCCCAAGTGAGGGTTTTCTACTGGTCTGGTTACATATGCAACATATGACGGGGGTGCTAGGTCAAGTTCCAAGATAACACTAATTAAACAGATGGTATGAAGCAAAAGATCACAAGATCGACAGATAAATACCAGGAATATCAATTCCTACACTCTAGCATGCTACACAATAAACTTACAAACATGCAAGATCCTACATCAGTAGAATTACTGTACAGCCCATAGGTATTGAAGACGAGGCCACCCACCTGTAGGTGCTACACTGTCCAAAGTCCAACAGCTAAAAATGCCAGTAGCAACAATCCCCACTAATCTGCAGTCCCTACGGTCCAAAAACACTGAACAACTCCTCCTGGTACAAACATACAGTCCATAGTTACACTTTATTCCAAAAAAATATCCAAGTACACGCAATCTGAAAATCAGTCTTGAAGATGAGCAATTTTCACCTACAGAACGGACTCTGAAAAATCTGATAAAAATACCACAGCGATCTCGCGTCGAGATCTTCGAAACGGGTACCTGTACGTCCAATTCCGAGCCCCGTAGGCCGAGTTACAAATTCTACAGTACAGGCGCGCAAAATCTCACAACCACACAACTGTAAACCCATGCACAGATAAAGGGGAAAAAGTATACCTTCGAGCAAGTCTCAGAAAAATCCCCAAAAAATACGACAATAATCCTTGCGACGCGTAGATGCAAAAAGTGTACAGGCACGTCCAGATCCGATGCCCGAGTGCGGAGATATCGCCGAAGAAGCGAGCCACTGTCCAAGTCTCACCACAGGAAAAAGAGTCACAGAAAGCTGGGAAAAACTCCTCGGAAAACATAAAATGAGGGGAAGCTGAAAATACCAAGATCGTAACTCTGTCCGTCGCCGATCCAACGGCGTAAGAATCGCCTGAAAAGGTGGTTGGAGTAGGCCGGGGGAGCTTGCGCACCAAAACGGGACGGAGAAGATCACAAATGAACGAGCGTCGCGCTGCGCCGTAAAAATGGAAACCTCGAAGTGTGTGCCACCAAAAATCCTAGAAATCCTCCAGAAGATGCAGAACACGAACGGGAGAAACTTTGCTTAGGGGCTCGGGGTGAGGGGAAGCTCGGAAATGCGGGAAAAGGGAAGAGGAAGGCGGTTCAGATCGCTTAAATAGGCCAAAAAAACAATTAAAGAAATGACGGTTGTGTCCCTCAAATCGGGCGCCCGAAACTTTTCGGGCGCCAACAATGGCGCGGTCTGGTGCCTCGCGGAGCGCCCGGAATTACCCGGTTCCGCCACGTCAGCTGCTAAATAGGCGACAGCAAAAAGGCCCACTACGCGAGCGACACGTGGCTCCTGCGGATTGCCGACGCGTGGCGTGCACCTCGCGCGGGAAAATGCGGTCAACGCGTCTGCGCTGCCGCCTGCGTCCCTGCCAGGCACGCGCCCCAAGGCAGCACCGCCCGCAACGTGGTCCCGGTCCACTGCACCGGGCCACTCCAAGCCCACCACGTGTCCTACCCGCGGTGCACGCCGACCCCGTGGACCGCGCGCCTGCCCGCGTGCCCGCGTGCCTTCCCGCGCCCGCGCGCCGCCGCGCTCCTCCGCTACCTGCCGCGCTTCGCCGCTGCCCGCCGGCCGTCGGAACAGTATCACTTGCCTCGAAAAATGTGCGCGTCATCCGGGCTCCGAAAAATACAAGTGAATAGTCCATTCTCATCATTTTCGCGCGCTGAATCCAAATCCGAAGTCCGTTTTGCCAAATTCCAAACCTCAATTTTCCCGAAGACATCCGGAAAGGTGATCTTTTGTCCAAACTTCCCACTGAGTTCAATTTAAATCTTCGTTTCCCGCGAAACCACTTCTAAACACTCGACGGGTCCTCCAACTACCCCCGTGATCCCTTTTTAAGCCTGAAGTCCAACACTTGTATCCAGATTGCGCACAAACACCACCAACACAACACGCAGGCCTCCGGAAGCTGCCAAACAACTAGAAAACCCCACGTGGGGATCCGGGTCCTCACAAATTATATCATGAAATTTGATATACCACTGACGGGAGGCCTGTTTTAGTCCGTATATAGACTTCTTTAGTCTGCAAACAAGGTGACTGTTCTTATCTGTGCTAAAACCTTCGGGCTGTTGCATGTAGAGTATTTCCTCTATATCCCCATTTAGAAATGCCGTTTTCACATCCATTTGATGTAGCTCCAAATCAAAATGAACTACCAAAGCCATGATAATTCTTATTGAATCATTCTTAGATACCGGATGGAAGGTTTCATGATAATCAATGCATTCTTTCTGAGTGAAACCTTTGGCAACAAGTCTGGCCTTATATCGCTCTATGTTACCTAAAAAGTCCCTTTTGGTCTGGAAGACCCACTTACAGCCAACGACTTTGACTCCTTGTGGTAACACAATGAGATCCTAAACTCTATTTTTTGCCATAGATTTCATCTCTTCCTTCATGGCATCACACCAAAAGGAGGATTTGATGTGTTGGATGGACTCAGTGAGGTTCCTGGATCAAGCCTGTCCTTCAGCTGCTTTTGCCAAATTTTAGAAGAGGTTTCAGGCTGATCGGAGGTCGGATTTGGATTCAGCGCGGAAAAACGCTTGAAAACGGCTATTTGCTTGTATTTTTCTGAGTCCGGATGCCCAAAAACGGGCTCCCGGAAGTTTTCAGTGGATTCGGGTCCATGGGGGAGGCCGTAGACCGGCCGGGTTCCACGTGGCGGCCTATTACTGGCCGGTTCAGATTGCGCGGTCCACGGAGCGGCGCCCAGTGGCGCATGGACCCGGCACGAGGACACATGGCGCCCCAGGAGTGGCCAGAGTGCGATGCGCGGTCCACGGAACCCCGCGCGGGTGCATAGACCGGGCGCGGGGACACGTGGTAGCTTGTGATAGGCGAGCTCATGCGGCGCGGTCCACGGAGGTGCACGCCGGCGCCTCGGGATACGTGCGTGCGTGGGGAGAAGGCGGCGCGGCCGGCGAGGCGCACGTGGGCGCGGTCGGCGCGTCGCGCGGGCGGGCACGTGGCGCCCTGCGATTTGCGGGCGCCACCCACCGCGTTGACGGGGGCGCGACACGTGGCGGAATCCGAAAGGCCTTGCACTTGCTGTTCCCTATTTGGGACACGTGTCAAGTGCTGGCGGTTTCGGGCGCTGGTCGGACGGGGCATTGGATCGCGTTTGGTGCGACTGTTGGATTCGGGCGCCCGAAAAGGGGCGCCCGAAAAGGTGCGCCCGAATCCGAAACAGTGGGCTTTTTGGGTTGGGCCTATAAATAGACCCCCTTTGCTGGCTTTTGCTCGTTTTGCTGGGCCTTTTCACAATGGGCGTTCTTCAGAGAAATTGTTCACCCTTGTGTTTTACATTTTGTGGAGAAGTTCCAGATTTTTTGGAGGACGCTACTTCGACGTCTACTGCGATTCGGCGCACTGCGACTCACCTTCCTTGTTAGCCTTTTTCGTCGCGTTTCGGTCTGCGGACTCTCCTGGGCTACCCCAAAGAAATTTTCAGGTGATTCTTGCACCCACGTTTTCATGACAGGTAGGGCTACGACTTTTGTATTTTTAGCTTCTTCGTATTCCGAGGTTTTTTTGGGCTTTTCGGACCTTTTTTGTGACCCCTTTTCTGTGATGGAATTTTGGAGAGCACCGGGGTTTTTGTGGATTTTCTCTGCACTAGAGAGTCGGAACAAGGAGTGCAAGTACTCGATTTACATCTATGCATCGCATGGAACATCGTTGTATTTTTTCTGGAATTTTTGGAGATTGCTTCGAAGGTGAAAATTATACT
Source organism: Tillandsia leiboldiana (assembly GCA_029204045.2). Lineage (NCBI taxonomy): Eukaryota > Viridiplantae > Streptophyta > Magnoliopsida > Poales > Bromeliaceae > Tillandsia > Tillandsia leiboldiana. The sequence continues at coordinate 7,583,315 of CM055072.1, forward strand.
TTTTCTGGACAGAGTACTGCAGAGTTTTGATCGTTGGAAGTTTCGCGTGTACCGCGGTGATTAATTTGTATCTTGGCCTACAGGTGTCGGAACGGGACGAGTAAGTACTCGTTTTTCATCTACTCGTCGCGAGGATCGCAACGGTGATTTTTTCGGATTTTTCTGAAGACTGTACTAAGGTGAATTTCCTCGTTTTCCATGTTGTTTTGCAAAACAATATTTACTGCTGTGGAGTTGTTCATTTTTGCCGTGTGCGATCTATTTTTGCTGTAGTTCTCGCATTTTGGAGGTTTGCGGGGATTGAGGATCTTGGACAGCGAGGAATCTCGTATTGTTGTTGTGACACCACCGAAATTTGGATTAGTCTGATATATAAATAATATAATAGGACTAAATCTCTTAACCCGGCTATAGCATTTTGGGTGGTAGCAAGACCCAAGAGGTTAAGAGAGTTAAGCGTGCTAGAGCTAGAGTAGTTCTAGGATGGGTGACCCCTGGGAAGTTGGGGCGTCACAATTGGTATCAGAGACAATCACCAGCCGGAAATGTGAGATGAGTCTCGGCTGAGCCAGGGTATATAGCGGCTAGAGTGTGGCTCCCCGGCTAATGACCGTTGTAGGTGGAGTGCAGCTCCCTACAAGGTCGGCTAAGGCTAGCGAGACGAGTCTCACATCGCCTGGTACTAGTGAGTGTGCTTGAGTCTGACGTGGACGTCAGGGCTTAAAGGGGGGAAGAATGTGACACCCCCGGAATTTGGATTAGTCCTATATATAAATAATATAATATGACTAAATCTCTTAACCTGGCTATAACATTTTGGGTGGTAGCAAGACCCAAGAGGTTAAGAGAGTTAAGCGTGCTAGAGCTAGAGTAGTTCTAGGATGGGTGACCCCTGGGAAGTTGGGGCGTCACAGTTGTAGTTTACGTTTTTCGAGGTGGGTAGTTGTTGTGGACCTCATCTTTGATTTACTCACTAGGAATATTAGAGTGATCCCCGTTGTTGAATGCCGATTAGTATATCGTGGGTAACATGCATGCTTGTATAGTTGGACTTTTGCTATGTTAGTACTTAGTGCTCTTATGAGATCTTTATTATCCTGGAATAGCATGTTCTAATCAATGTAAGAACAACGATATTTGTTTCTTTTATCATCATGAGGACACATGCATGCTTGTATGGACTTCTAGTTGTTAAGGAATTTGTTTTGGCGCATTTCGTGAAAGTATTAAGTCTTGAAGATTGAAGATGAAGAAGTTGGGATCATGTAACTCAATCTCAAGATAGAAGAATTCAAAAGGATCAGGTATGTTTAACTAATTATTTTTCGTGATCCGAATACTTCTTATAGTGTAGAAACACTTGGATGAATTTTTAATTGCATAAAAATCAAAAACTGGACATGGGACATGTTCAGGATCCGGATCAGACATTCCAATCCGGATCCCGAAGGGTGTTAGTTCATACGCAAATTCAATCCGGATCCAAGCCCTTTCTGATCCGGATCCCGAACATGGGTTTTTGCTGAATTGTATGAACGATCCGGATCAGGCACTTCGATTCGGATCCCGAACCTTTGTTTTTCAGGAAACTGTCTGTCTCGTTACTGCAATCCGGATCGCCGAAATCCGATCCGGATCGTCGTCCTGAAAAATCCCAGAAAAGGTTAGTTTTTGACTCTTATCTTCTTCCAACGGTTTCTAACCTATAAATAGACCCTATGATTCATCTTTTAGGGTAAGCGAAAAATACGACCGAAATAGAAAAATCCACATATAGAGAAGAAAGGAAATACTAGATTTAATTCTATGTTTCTTCATTTATATTATTAATTTGATTCTAGGTTTTCCAAACTCAGATTTTGAGTAGAATCAAATTAATGAATACTTAGATGGTATTTCCGATCTATTTCTAATCTAAGTATTCGGCGGATCATCACCACCCAAAAAACAACGATTTTCCCAAAATCGGCGCGTGGACTCGCGTGGCCTTGTGGATTCAAGGTGCAACCGCTCTCGTGGATTCGGAGCGAGGTACGTTCGTGGATTCGAAGCGTGCTACTGGGTGAAGACCGTGGATTCGGTCGGACGTCGTGGACTCGACGTTGGACGCCGTGGATTCGGCGTTGGGCGCTGATCGTGAATTCGAGAAGCGTTGCGGAGCGAGCGGAGAAGATCTACTAGGAGCGTATGGAAAAGGTTGAGTCGTCTGTGAGTATGGTATATCACCTTGTACGTGTTTAATTCTAGTGGATTTCACCGTGTGATCAGTCCCGTGGTTTTTTACTCCGGTTTGGAGTTTTTCCACGTAAAAATCTTGCGTGTTTATTTTTATTTCCGCATTGGGTTTTATTGCGCAATGATTTTTTGAGTGTTTAACGTTTACACCTATTCACCCCCCTCTAGGTGTTTTTTCCCCTATTTAGATCCAATTATATATAACCCAACAAGTGGTATCAGAGCGGGAATAGGGTTGTAAACAATGGTTGAAGGTGGAAACATCAACAGACCCCCGTTCTTCGATGGAACAAATTATGCCTACTGGAAAGTACGGATGAAAGCCTTTTTAATTTCCATCGACGAACGGGTGTGGCAATCAATTGAATTAGGATGGTCTAATCCAACTGAATTTATTGGTGATGTTCGCACCATCAAACCTAGGTCGAAATGGACCAAGAAAGAGATTGATTTATCTTCTTACAATGGCAAAGGGATTAACGCTTTATTTAATGCTTTGTCGCAAACAGAGTTCTCTCGCATCTCGGCATGTGAGACTGCGAAAGAAATCTGGGATGCTCTTCAAGTTACACATGAGGGAACTAACCTTGTGAAGATTCAGAAACTGCAAATGCTTACGAGCAAGTTTGACTCTATTTTCATGGCAGAAAATGAATCGTTCACATATTATTATACACGATTGCAAGATATCGTGAATTCATGTGCTAACTTGGGAGAGAAAATTCCAGAATTTAAAATTGTAAGAAAGATTTTAAGAACTCTTCCTGAAAGATTTCGATCCAAGGTTACGGCCATTGAAACTATTAAACACCCGGACGAAATCCGTGTAGAAGAATTAGTTGGTTCTTTACAAACATATGAAATGACATTTCCTACTAACTATTCTTCGGAAAAGGCATCCTCTTCTAAGTCTTCAGGTTATGCTTTGAAAACAACAAAAGAAGAAGACGCGGATTCATCCTCCTCAGACGATGACGAGAACCTATCTATGGAGGACTTTGAGAAGCAGCTCGCTCTCTTGACAAGGAAGTTTCACCGAAATTTTCGAAGGGGTAATTCAAGCAAAACTCCATCCTTCGGAAAGTCGAAGAAAGGCAAGGGTTCTTCAAGTTACAAGTCAAGAAAGCAAGAGAATTTTTCAAAGGATAAGAAAAGTTCAGAGGGACAAGTACAATGCTTCAAATGTCGAGGCTACGGCCACATTGCAACGGAATGTCCAAATAAGAATCCGTCAAAGAAGAAAGCGATGCAAGCCGTTACTTGGGATGACACCTCATCGTTAAATGAGTCGTCTTCAAGTGATGAAGAAAATAACGCAACGGCATTCCACGCGTCCACATCTTCACCCTTCATGTGCTTAATGGCAAGTACATCCGAGTCATTGTCCAACTCCTCCCAAGTTGAAAAGAATGCAACGGACGATGAATCGGATAATTCTGAAGGTGAAGACTTTGCTCTTGCCTACCATAAGCTTTTGAGGGATTCAAAGAAACTGGCAAAGCAAAATAAGAGTTTGAGAGGGAGATTGCAGTATCTCGAAGAAGAAGCAAAAATGGCATCTTCTCTCTCAAACGCTCTTGAAGTGGAAAGGGATAATCTGATTAAAGTAAATGTTTCCCTTCAAGAGTCCAATGAGCAATTCGAGAAGAATTATGTAGATATGGTGAACAAAGCGAATTACTTCTTGAAGCTCTACGGCGAGGCTCGACAGAAAAAATTGGAAATGACAGAGACCATTTTCCAACTCAAAGATGATTTAAAGCAATTTTCTTCTGGAAGGAGTAAGTTGGATAGGATTCTTGGTCTCGGTCAAACAAATCGGTTCGGCCTCGGATACACTCAAACTGGAGACATTCTTAGTTCGAGTGGGATAGTCTTTGTGCCCCAGTTGTAAAGTACCGAATTTTCGGCACATAAATAAATATAAATAAAAATGGTATGAAATACCATTTTTATGAAAATTGGGGAAATAAAGAATATTTGGAAGCGAGTTGGACCCAAATCGGGATAAAATAAGGAGATCTAGAATTTTATTGGAGAAAGGGGGCCCAGATTTTTAGTGAAAAATTCACAATGTCGGAAAATTCCGAGAAAATTATGGGAGCTCCGTAATATTGTTTTAAGGCCACAGTAAAAATTTCGCGTTGATCGGACACCCGGATTGCGAGAACGAGGTCTGCCAGCGATTTTTGATACAGCGAGGCTTTTGGTGACCCAGAAATGGCCAAACTCAGCAAAAATACTTGTAACATATTTCAAATGTAATTACAAGTGAGTTGGAAGCATTTGGAATCGACGAAAAAGCCGTTGAGTCGAAAAGTGAGTTGTAGTTGAAAATCGAAGCTTCAACCTTGCAAAATGTTAGACCCACGTTCGCCGAGTTCGCAAAATGGCGAAATGCGGCAAGAGGACTTGTAACATATTTTAAATATGATTACAGGCGAGTTCGATGCGTTTCGGGCCGACGCGAAGGGCATCGGGTCGAAAAGTGACTTGAACCCCGAGGACTTAGCGAAAATTCAGAGATTCTGAATTTTGTGATCGCGAAGCTTTTTCGGAGCCCTGTTTCGAGGACTTAGAGTAATCGAAAAATTCAAAAGAAATCGTGGAGTGTCTCAGAAAAGTTTTCTGATTAAAAGGGGTGAAATTCCGACATGAGCAATTAGAGGAAAGTGGGAGAACGAAGCGAAGAAAAATGCTTCGTGAATTCTGAAACTGCAGTTTTTAACAGTGCAGTTGATCGCGAAGCTTTTTCGGGGCTCTCTTTCGTGGGCTTAGAGTAGCCCAAAAATTTAAACAAAATCGTGGAGAGTTTAAGGAAAATTTTTATATTAAAAGGGAGAAGAAAAATTGCTATTTCGATTCTCCAATTGACGGCAAAACGCGGAGGAAGATGGGTACCCGAAACTGCTCTCTGCAGGGGTAAACTGCAGCATTAAGGGCATTTGGGGGATTTAATTATGAGTTGGGGGCAAAAGCATAATTGCACACCCTCACTCCAACTACCCACCTGCAGGGCATTTAAACACACACACACTCTCTCTCTCTTTCTCTCTCTCTCTCTCTCTCTCTCTCTCTCTCTCTCTCTCTCTTTTCTGCTGGAGCAAGAAACGAAAGAAAGAAGAGGAAAGAAAGGAAGAAGAAGAAGAGGAAGAAGAAGAAGAAGAAGGAAAAGAAAAAGGACATTTCCTTTCCTCTCCCTCTCTGTGGGTTTAAGAGGTGCTCCTCTCCTTATCATTTTTCCTCTACTACACAGGAAAGTAAAAAGAAAACAAAAAAAAATATATAGAGAAAGAGAGTGCAGGGATGGGCTACAGCTGCAAGCAGCTGCTTGGCTGCTGCCGCAGCCAAGCAGCAGCTAGCTGCTGCTGCTGCCCTGCGCCTGCTGCTGCTAGGGCAGCAGCAGCTCGAGTTGCTGCTACCAGCATCGCCACCAGCATTGGCTGCTGCTGGCTGGGCCAGCAGCAGCTGCTGCTGCTGGTTGAGTAGCCAGCAGCAGCATGAGTTGCTGCTGCTGGCTGAGCCTTTGCCGCTTGCTGCAGGGCCAGCAGCTGTGCAAGCTGCTGCCCTGCAGCAGCCTTTGCAAATAAGAAGAAAAAAAAAAAAAAAAAAAAAAAAAAAAAGGGGGGGAAGAATTGCTGCTGCCTGCAGCGATGCTGCTGGGCAGCAGCAGCAACAATGCTGCTGGCTGGCAGCAGCAATGCTGCTGGCTAGCAGCAGCTGCACCAGCAGCAATTTTGTACAAAAAAAAAGAAGAAAAGAGAACAAGAAAAGAGAAGAAAGAAGAAAGAAAAGAAAAGAAGAAAAGAAGATAGAAGAAAATTTCTTCTTCTTTTCTTTTCTCCAAATTGCAAAATTGGTAATTGGGTGAATTGCTCAAATCAAGTTCTCTCAAATTTTGAATGCAATCTCTCGATTTTGCCAATGTGCAAAATCGGTAATTTGAGGGAATCACTCAAATTGAGTTTCTTTCCAATTTTTTTGAATGCAAATTCTTGATTTTGCCAATGTGCGAAATCGGCAATTGTGGGAATTGCTCAAATTGAGTTTTTCCCAAATTTTTAGAGCATTTTGGCCCATGGCCAAAGAGAGCGAATTTCTCTTTGGCAACATGTCAAGGGGGGATTGTTCTTCTCCCATTTTTGTAAGCCAATCCAAAAATAGCCTTTTTGTGAGAAAGTGATTAAATAGGGATTTTTCCCTTTTAATTGTCAAAGGGGCTAAGTTTTATCGTTTTATCGGAGTTAGTGAGTTGTGTAAAGCGATTGCTTCATGATTTTTCTTTCCTTACGATTTAGGGAAAACCTCAGAGATTAAAAGAGTGAAATTCACCTCTTTCAAGAACAGGGAAAAACATTGAGGTGGGGGATTCTGCCGAAATTGGGTGACCTCTCCCCTTGCTCCTTTGCTTTTCGATCTAGAAGCATGATAGTAGCCTGTTAGAGGTGTTGGGTAATTATGATTGAATTTGCATGTGTAGATGGATATAGAAGAGAAGTAAACTTTTCTAATTATTAGAATAAGAGATAAATTTGCATGTGTAGAAGGATACAAATAGAAAAGTGGATTTTTCTGAACTGCTAAATATAGATGATAATTGCCTGCGTAGATGTTAAACTTTATTGATGATTGAGATGGAAATAATTACATGCGTAAAAAGGGGAATCAATTATTTGTTATCTGTGATCATGTTAGGGTATAGCCCTAGGAATCATGTGAAAGCATAAGGAAAAGGACATGTTGGTAGTAAGACTAGGAGAAAACCTAGACTCAGGGTTAATGAGTGGCATGAAACTTAGGAGTATATCCTAGGATTGAATGAGTGGCATTGTCTTAGGAGATAACCTAAGGACATTGGATAAAGTGATCAACATAGAGTCAAGGACTCTAGGATGAGCATGATATAAGAATTAGGTAAAGGAAACCTAAGGTAAGTTAGTGGGTTGAGAATATACTAGTTAACATAGAGTCAAGGAACTCTAGGTCAAACATGATATGAAACTTAGGTAAGAGAACCTAAGGTGACTAGTGGAGTTTATACTCACAGAAAATGGATTAGAGTCAAGGTAACTCTAAATGCAAAGTGCAACAGGTAAATAGAGATAATGTAACTCCAGGTTCGGCAAAGAAAAGAGTATGTGGCCACAAAGTTTAAAGAATTAAACTGATAGTAAAGTGATCAACTTAGAGTCAAACTCTAAGGAAAAGTTTGTGTAATCACAAGGTCAAAAAGCTAAATAATACAACCTTAGAGTGGGTCATAAGGTGTCTGGGCAAATGGACAATCACTTTAACTTCAATTTGAGTTAAATAAATGAAGGTGAAATGTTAAGAGTCCAGGAGACTCTCTAATTATCCTTATGGCAAGACCTAGGATAAGAGGTAATAAATGCAAAAGGTAAAGTTTAATAGCAAGCTAAAAGCGGCTAAAAGAATATATCGAGAATGTAAATGGCGCCTTCGAATTTGAGACTCGTCATTGTGGAGCAGGACTCCCTGGGCAGTGACCCGTCGGACGAGGTACTTTCGAAAGGCTAAAAGTGAAAGTAAAGAGCTAAATGCTTAAAGAAAAGAGAAAGAGATTGCCAGTGGCAAAAAGGGAGCTATAAGCTCGAATAAGAAAGAAAAGCAAATGTCAAAGGCAAAGAGGCTAAGAACTAAAGTAAAAAGAGAAAGAAAAGAAAAGAAAAAAAAGAAAAGAAAGAAAATATAAAGATTCTACGGTGAAACCAGCCAATGTTGGAGGTACGGGCAGTATCCCTCTCCCGGGTAGAGACCCGTTCGGGACGTTTCTTCCGTAGGACGGGGTAACACTTGCGGGTGTTATCGGCAACCTTAGAAATCTTATCTTATGGTAGCAGGACTACCGGGCAAGGGCCCGTTGGATAAGAATTTCCGAGGGTTAACTTGAACTAAAGCACCAGAATTTAAAGTAGAAAGAGAAATTTGAGTGGCCAAGATGGCCGGGTTAGTTGACCCTGTATACAGCGGCATAGTGGCCGAGTTGGTGCTTAGCAGCCTGGTATGGCTAGACAGAGTAGTGCTAGGTTGATGAGTATACACAGATAGTGTAGTGATATATTATAATGCATAGCTGTGTTTTGATATTGAGGATTTTAGTTTCCTAGCACTATTATTATTGCTTCCATTGGACCAAGTGGTGTAGGACACTTTATCTCGGTGGTTGAACCCACTGGGAACTATGTCGTAGTTCTCACACCCCTTGGGTGACTCCCCCCCACAAGTTCAGGTATGGATGTAGCGATCGCGACGGTTCAGAGGCAGACGGCGAGGTATACGACAGGGACAAGGGCCCAGCAGCATAGAGACCTAGAGGGTCTAGCAGAGGTATCCCTTTATATATGTTTATTGAGTGAACCTTGTATGGTGAGGAAATCATGTAAAAGAGTTGTAATAATTTTATTTGCAAGTTCAGAAATGTAAAGTGTAATAAATTTAAGTTATGGTTCACTCTGGTATGCTTTCACTTCCGCATTAACTAATTGTTATTGAATGAAAGTTTTAAATTTGTAGTGATTTTTAGTACTCTGATATTAAGCTTCCGCATACACCTGTTGTGTTATTATGGATGTTACCGTTCCTTTCGGGTAGGAAAAGGTCTTACCCGATTGGCGGGTCTGTTGGCGTGCCCGAACCGTACAAATTGGCGGACTCGGGGCGTGACACCAGTCGGTATCTCCTCCTCCGACACCGGAACTAACGACAAGCAACGACAACAAGCCTACTTCACCCTCCTCGGGATTGTCAAGCACTAAGGTATGTTTTCGTTGTGGTTATGCAGGGCACATAAGGAGAAATTGCAAGAATGGAGCGAAAAGATCAAATCAAGTACATCTTGCAACTACTACCAATGAGTTCATTTCCCGCAAATCAAAGAAGGACCTTTCAAAAGGAAAGAGCATTGGTAGTACATCAAACAAGACGACGACGTCAAGGAAAAGCGATGGATCAATCAAGACACTTTCACCAAAGGTATCAACTTCACAATCATTTCCGACGTACTCCAAAACTCGAAAGGTTTAGGTACGCAAAGGTGAAATTTTTCCTTGTCTTGTTGTTAATATTTCCTTGCATGCATATGATAATTCGTCTTGGTACCTGGATAGCGGATGTTCCCGTCATATGACCGGTGACAAAAACTGCTTTCAAAATTTTGAGAAAATCTCCGGAGGACTTGTAGTTTTCGGAGACGGCCAGTCTTCCAAAATTATTGGAAAAGGAACTGTAGCTATTCCAGATGGCCCGGTACTAAATAATGTGTTATTTGTTGAAGGCCTTAAGACTAACCTCATAAGTATCAGTCAACTTTGTGATAATGGTTTTTCAGTTAATTTTTCATCTATTGAATGTGTTGTAACTGATAAGGACCATGTTTTCTTTTTAAAGGGGGTTAGATCTGAAAACAATTGTTATGTTGTTCCCAATAAAATTTCTAAAAATTGTAACTTAGCCTCTTTGAATAATGAAACACTTTGGCATGAAAGGCTAGGCCACATAAATTTTAAGGAACTTGCTAGAATTTCAAACAAAGACGTGGTCAAGGGGGTTCTAAAACTTTCACTTAAACTAAACATTGTGTGTGGTGGTTGCCAAAAGGAAAAACAATCCAGAACTGCACACAAGAGCTTGAACCACGTTGGTACTAAACGGCATTTGGAACTATTGCACATGGATTTAATGGGGCCAACACGTCAACCATCTTTGGGAGGTAAATGATATATTTTCTTATTGGTTGATGATTTCTCTAGATACTCATGGGTAGCATTTTTGAAAGAGAAAGCTGATACCTTTGATTATTTTCCAGAGATTTGCCATCGTATTATGATTGAAAAGAATGAAAAGATCATTCGTGTTAGAAGTGATAGAGGTGGAGAATTCATAAATTCTAAATTCATTGATTTTTGCACTTCCAACGGCATTAAACATGAATTCTCAGCACCCTATACACCTCAACAGAATGGTGTAGTCGAGCGCAAAAACAGGGTTGTTCAAGAGATGGCACGTGTTATGCTTCATAGCCGGAATTTACCGTTATATTTTTGGGCTGAAGCTGTGAACACTGCAGTCTATGTTATTAACCGAGTTTATTTGCGCCCAGGAACTTTAAATACACCATATGAACTATGGTTTTGTAGAAAACCGGATATCAAATATTTTCGTATCTTTGGGAGTCGGTGTTACATTTTACGTGACCGCGAAAATCTTGGAAAATTTGACTCTCGAAGTGACGAAGGGATTTTCTTGGGTTATTCTACAAATAGTAGAGCATATCGGGTATTTAACTTGGTATCTAAAACGATAGTAGAATCTATAAATGTTAAAGTAGATGAAGCTTTCCACTTTGCATCTGATAAATCTACCCCTGATATCTCTCTTGATGGTGATACTCCTGCAAATGCATCTTTTCATAACAATTCTTCTGATAATGATGATGCATCTAATGGTTCTTCAAGTTTATCTGATGTGCAGGAATCATCTCATGTATCTCCGAGTACTCCGTTACCTCAAACGTTACCACCTCTCCTTTCCTTTTTGCCTCTGGTAGACCTAGTGGGCATGTCTGAGTTTGAGGCTTAACCCACTAGGGAAGGCTACTGTTTTTATAGTAGTTCTCACCCCCATCATCTTTTTCTTTGTTTCTCCCTTTGTTTTGCAGAGTCCTCTGCGGGAGTTGCTGGGCCGTCAGCATCGGATCGAGGTAAGAGGATAGCGGACTAGATAAAGTGTCCACCCGACAGTTTGCTAGCTGGACTTTTGATGTACCCCTATCTTCTCAGACAGTTTTTATTGTACTTTATTTTTGGGTCTGGCTTTGGCCAGCTGGTTGTATATTTGTGGTGAGCTGGGAGAAATACTTGTATTTATTTACAGTTGTTCTTTACTTTATTTCCAGCTTCAATCTGAGATGTAGTAGTTTTAGTTCAGCTATGATTTTATGCTCTTTTATTATTATCTCTTATATCTGAGCAGGTTACTGGCGCTTCGTGTACGCGGGAAATACCGTGTGCACGGCGGATCTGTAGACGGGCCCGGGTTCTGGTTTACACCCGAGGCGTGACAGATTAGGTGGTATCAGAGCTTAGGGAATAGGTCAGTTGGGACTTAGGAAACCCTAGGCTTTTTGGGCAGACCCTAGGATGATAGGGCGTGAGTGACGTGATATTTCGCGAAAGTCGGTGATTTATTTAGTCGACTCCTCTTGTTAGTGAAGAGGGATTGGCATATCCTATTTCTGGTGAACAATTATGTTGGTTGCAGACAACATAAAGTTACAGAAATAGGGGGATGCCTTTGACTTTCGCTAGATTGGGTCGAGCGTGGTTTTGTTACTGACGTATGGTTTCTTGTGGCAGGATGCCTCCCCGGCGCCAGATCCCTACCCGGGGTACTCCTATACCCCCGGATGAGCCGGAGCAGTCCAAACCTTCTAAGCTTAGTGAGTTGAGGGCCTTGGTGGCCCAGTTGGCTCAGAGTACTCGCCGACAGGAGCAGAGGATGGATCAGTTTCTTGCCCAGGGAGAGGCACCGCCCCCGGCTATTTCTGAGGCCCCTGCACCACCAGTTGTACCATTTGTGCCGACGACGCCATCGTTGAGTAGCGGGGCTCCGGGAGCGATCCAGCCTTTGACACCGGATGAGGAGCAGGATATCGCTGACAAGCTCACCAAGTTTTGTCAGCGAGGACCGCCTAGATTTTTGGGGCGGGATACACAGCCATGGGAGATTGGGATGTGGTTATCAGCGATGGAGAAGCTATTCAGGTACTTCTTCATCGATCCGAGGTACCGAGTGCATATGGCGGTGCACTATTTGGACGGTGATGCAGATGCCTGGTGGCATCGGGTAGAGTCACTGGAGTTTCAGATTACCCGACAGCTACCTTGGGCCGAGTTTCAACGGATGATACTGGATACTTACTTCTCGACTAGTGTTAAGCAGAAATTGGAGGATGATTTGAAGAACCTTCAGTAGGGCGACCGACCGGTTCAGGCATATTATCAGGAGTTTATGCATTTGCTCAACTGCGTGCCATTCGTCGCTCGTGATGGTCCCCATCAGATGGAGTTATTCGAGGCAGGCCTCCGTACCGAGATTTACACTTTAGTGCATGCTCGGAGGCTCCAGACTCTCAAGGAGGCCGCGGAGCATGCCTAGTGGGTTGAGAGAGGAGATCACGTGGTTGCCAGGCGAGGTGGTATGGTCGCGCAGAGCTCCGATAGGAAGCGACCAGTACCAGATGACGGGGGACAGGCCAGTTCATGGAGACCGCCACGACCGCCGCGGCCTCAGTTCTATGGCCGTTGGCGTTCTGAGCGGCGAAGGCCTGGTGGATCCCAGAGGCCACCGCAGCAGCAGCAGCAGAGGTCGCAGCCGAGGCAGCACAGGTCTCATCGACAGTCTCAGAGGCCACAGCAGCAGCCGAGATAGACCCAGCCTTCAGATAGGTGTGTTTTTTGTAGGAGTCGGCATCCGTCAGACACGTGTGACTTGAGGTGGGGTCGATGTTTCCGGTGCGGACAGCCTGGGCACATGCGAGCTACCTGCCCTTTTTTTTACTTCATCGGCACATTCTTCGGCGTCGGCTCCTTATTCACCTCAGCAGCGGCCACCAGCTCAGCGGCCCTATGCTCCAGCGAGCAGGCCATCTTCTTCCCACCCCACCGACTACCGGCCTCCAGCACAGAGTGGGCGAGTATATGCAGCCCAGTTAGAGGACTCCTCAGCAGCCGACCAGGTGGTGGCAGGTATTACATTACTTTCTGGCATTAGGACTCGAACCTTGTTTGACACTGGAGCATCGCATTCTTTTATTAGTCGAGCATTTGCATCCCTTTATAGTATAAAGATAGAGTCCATGTCGCATGTATTAGAGGTTCAGATTCCAGATCATGTTTTGCATGTCGAGGAGTATTGTGAGGCTTGCCCGGTACAGTTGGGACCTTGGATCTTGCCGGCAGACTTGCTTGTCTTGCGGCAGCTCCAGGATTTTGACGTGGTACTAGGTATGGATTGGTTGTCGCGGTACTTTGCCACTATTGACTACAGAGAGAGGACGGTGACTCTCCGCGAGCCAGGACAGGAGGAGTTTATCTTCAGAGGTTGCCAGAGCACGTTGTTCGCAGCGACTATTTCTTCAGCGAGGGCCAGATGGATGATGAGCAGAGGTTGCACTGCCTTTCTGGCTACTATCGTGGAGGTGCCTACGGTGGCACTGGGACTCGAGGATATCCCCATTGTCCGCGAGTTTCCAGATGTGTTTCCCCTTGAGTTGACGACTATGCCACCGGATAGGGAGATAGAGTTTGTGAGGACCCGAATCCCCGCATAAAGGATTACTGATGGATTCGTAGCTTCTGGAAGTGTTTGTGCGTGAGTCGGACCCAAGAAATGGATTCAATGTGTAAAATGGGAGCAAGTTTGCCTAACCGGAAGCCTTCGACAAATTTTAGAAGTAGAATTGGGCAAAACGGACATCGGATTTGGATTCAGCGTGCGAAAACGATGAAAATAGACTATTTACTTCTATTTTTCGGAGCCCGGATGCCAAAACACGAATTTCGAGGCATGATTTACTGTTCCGGCGGCCGGGGCAGCGCCGGTGGCAGCGGGCAGCGGCGGAGCCCGGCGGCGGGCAGAGGTGCTGACCGCTCGGTCCACGGGGCGAGGCCCCTTGAGCTACCCCGATGGAATTTTGAGCCGATTTTTGCGGCAGCGCGTTCACGAGAGGTACGCCTTCGATTTCCATGTCGATAACTTTGTCTTATTTTGAGTTTTTGGCATGGTTCCCGAGGTAAACTTTAACCCCTTGTACTGTTGTGAGATTTGGGACAGCGGTGGAGTATTGTTGGATTTTCTCGGTCTACGAGCATCGGAATGAGACGTTTAAGGACTCGATTGATATCTACACTTCGAGAGGAACGCACCCGTATTTTTATCGAAATTTTTGGAGGACTCTTCAAAGGTGATATTTGAGCATCTTTGGGGACTGTTTTTCTGCAGAAGTGTGTTTGTGAATAGTTTGACCTACCGCAGTGTTTCATTAATATCTTGGCCTACAAGTGTCGGAACGAGATGTATAAATACTCGATTTGTATCTACTCGTCGCGAGGATCGCAGCCGTAATTTTTCTAGATTTTTCTGAGGACAGAATGCAGGTGAAAAAGGCATTCTTTGTGTTGTTTTGGAAAAACAGCAAGTGCTTGTTGTGGTGTGTGTTGTGATGTTGTTTAATTGTGGGCTGTGATGTTGGTTTGAGCAGAGGCATGTGCGACCGAGTACCGAGGGTACAGTTTCGGCAGATAGTGGATTGTGAGCGATTACGCACTTCACCGACTTCGGCTTTGCCTGCGGAAAGCGAAACAGGTGGGTTGCTTGTCCTCAGAATCGGTGGACGGTTCTCTAATTCTATGTGATAGAATGCATGCATGTTAGTATACCCCTGTGTAATTGAAGGTAAGCTTAGTGATGACATATATTTTGAGGATTGCATGATGATTGGTTAGTGAAGCTTACCAAGGGAATGTTACCCCCTTTTTATTGATAGCATGCAGGATTTATTGTACAGCTTAGGCTATGTTAATTACATGCTATTATTGGAACTTGACCTAGCACCCTGTCATATGTTGCATGTTGAACCAGACTAGTAGAAAACCCTCACTTGGGCTAGATTTATTTATGCTTTAAACATCCACACTTTACTCTCTATTCCTGGACATAGTGTTATCCTCGCCCGGGTAGTGGGCCGAGTGGTCAGGATTTCTCTTAGTGTGGGATGCATGTCACACTCGTGCTTGGGAGCAGAGTGGAGTCTGGTAGATGTAGCTGGTCTTCTTTCTGTGGCGGGAGCCGTTTGGGTGAACGGTGGTCCCGGGATGTCGTGTTTCTCTGTTATTGTGTCGCCACTGTGTTCGCAGCAGTGGTGTGTTAGTGATAGCAGGACCTTGAACCCAGAACCTTTTTGGACACACACATGATTTTAGCCAACCAATGTTTTCTTCCAAACATCGAAGGGTCGCCGGAGTCTATTCTTGTCTGATTGGACGAAGGCATTAGCCCTTCGGGGTTTGGGTATAAAAACTTGTTTTCTAACTGTTTTTCCTAAAAGAACTAAAAATTATTAAAAATGGGTTTTCCTTAAATCAAGATGGTTTTTCAAAAAGGTACTACTTTTAGTCGTCACCCTGCGTGGGTTTGAGTGAAAAATGGTTTTCAGTAATAAATGTCACATTTTTCCCGTAAACTTTCCCAATCGGGAGGATTCGAGTGGTCTGGGTTCTAAGGGCTGCCTTTTTCTTTGGGTCGAGAACAACGAGAGGCTATGCCTAGAGCCTGTTCTTGTTTGATTTGGGTTGTAGGTTCTAGTCTTTCGGGATTCCCGGACCCTTCATTGTTGTCGGCTGTGGAGTGTACCCAGCTAGTGATTTGCTTGTTGAGTTGATGTTTCTATTTGGGGAGCCGTTGGGTTGACAGCGGTCCCGACTGTTCGAGTGGTTCCTGTTGAGAGTTAGAGAGGTGATTTGGGTACTGTCGATCTTGTTGATCGTGGATTGGACTATAGCCTGCATGAGCCATATTGAGCTCGACAGAGATGCGCAGATACTTTCCTCGGTAGGGTCGCGCCCCTCGAGTGCCACTCCGAAGTTGGGCCTGTTACTTTGCTATCGCAACTTGTCGACGCAGTCCCTCTGGCTGGGCCAGTTTTGGCAGTCACGGACGCCCTACGTAAGTCCGGTCCTCTTTGGATGTAACGGCTGTAGGTGGGCGCAGGTTTGACTGGACCCTATGTGGCAGTTAGTGTAGATTGGGTGACTGTATTTTGAGAGCTAGTAGATGCATCATTTTCATATGTATCACCCTTTGAGCATTGTAGATAGAGGCATGATAGCTGTAGACTCTTTCCAGCTTATCTTTTCATTATTACAGTTTTCCTGTTATCTTATGCCTCTAGTAGACTTAGTGGGCAGACCGTCGGGATTTGTGGCGGTACCCACTGAGAACTACTGTGGGATGTAGTTCTCACACCCGCTGTGGTGTTTTTCCCCAGGGACCTACTTTCCAGTTCCTGTTGCTACTGTTGCTGATCCTTTTGTTGCTGATCGAGGCGAGGGCGTCGCGAGCTAGATCCCTACCTCTCTTTGGAGAGTAGCAGTAGTGGTACCCCTTCATTGGAGATCTATTAGTACAGTCAGCAGTTGGTTTATTTGTTTTTTACATTTGAGAGACATTTGTATTGTCAGGATCTGACTTATACTGAGAGCCTGTACACTGATGTATTATTGGGTTTACCTCCTTGTTTAGTTTTGGTTATTGTATTCTGATGATATTGTATTTGATCTTTTTGGGAGATGGATGTTGTATTATTATTTCCAATTGTACAGTTGGTTGGATGTTTTAGTTTTACAGCAGTTTATTTCATCTAGCTCTGATATCTATTTAGCTGTAGACTTTTCTTGCAGGTTGGATGCTTCGCCTATCCGGAGTTTCCGTATAGGTGGCGGATCTGTTGGCGGGCCCGGGTCGCAGTTTCGACCCCGGGGCGTGACAGAGTTTGTGATTGACGTGGTCCCGGGAACCACGCCAATCTCGAAGGCACCTTATCGGATGGCGCCTGTCGAGTTGAGGGAACTGAAGGCGCAGCTGCAGGATCTTATGGACAAGGGTTTTGTTAGACCCAGTGTATCGCCGTGGGAAGCGCCTGTTTTATCTGTGAAGAATTCGATTGTGTGTGGATTATAGGGAGCTGAACAAAGTGACCGTCCGAAACAAGTATCCATTACCGCGGATCGACGTTTTGTTTGATCAGCTGCAGGGAGCTTCGGTGTTTTCGAAAATTGATCTCTAGTCCGGTTATCAAAGCATATAACCTTCTTATTATAATTTTATTTTTTAACGATCAAATTTAATCATACAGATTAGATATATAGAGTTAACACATAATACTTTACTATGCATCAATAAGTTGTAAACATAAAATTATTAATATTTTATAATGTTACTTCTATTATTTATCCACCGCATCGCACGACTCATTGCACTAGTGTAAATGAATTGAACTAATATATTTTTAAAACTATAAGCCATTGTTATTTGTGAGTTTTTGATTCTTGTACGAAAAGATATACGGTTAGGATAATAGTGGTCTTCTATGCTCTGTTTGGATCCGGAATAAAATGGTAATGCTATTCTACCAAACGGTGTGTTTTTTCGTTAGGATATTTTATTTCGGTCAAATTTTACTATTTTTGGTTATCTCAAAATAATTTGGGATAAACTATTTTACCATTTTAATGGAATAGTAATATTTCAAAATTTAATTCCATACTTTATTTAAATTATACATTAATTTAAAACTAAATTATACATTAATTTAAAACTAAATTATAGGCATAATATCTTATATATTATAATAAATTATTTTTATTATAGAATTATTAATTATACTATATTAATATATAGTATTTATATTTAAATATTATAATAAATCATACTTAAATATTACAATAGATTATAGATTATTTTTTTATTTTTTTTTGAGAGAAAGGTAGCATGCTACCCGCTTCGTTTATTTTTGAAATAAACTTAGCTGGAAATGTGAAGCAACTAGGCTTCGAATTCGGGTCACGGGTATTAACTATCAAACCCTTTGTCACTTGCACTAGGGACGGTTGATTAGATTATTTTTATTAAGGTTAAGTTTAAGTAGAATGTAAAAAAATTTACTTTTATAAAAAAATTTTTTATTAAATCATAATTTATAATAAATTATTTTTATCAAGTCATTTATGCTATTTCGTTTTCAATCTCTGGATGATGAGATATACCGCTATGATTTAATAGGTAGTTGGTGAAATAGTATAATTTAAAAAATAAAAAAATAGGCAAAATAATAAATCTAATAATAAAAAATATAGTAGCACCAAATAATTAATGTTATTTATAGTATTATATTCAAATTTTATATAAATATTTAATATTATATTTTAAAAATTTATATTTAATATAATATATTTTAAAATATGATAAAGAGAAATAATTATCTCGGAATTTTTAGATTGAGAGGTGGGGTTCAGAATATAGATTTTTAAAATTCCTTTAATTTGAATTTGGGGTTGAGTTTTGGGCAGTTCGGATATTTAAAAACCTGCCTCCGATCCGACCCGTTGACATCAATACCCGCCCCAAAATTTAATCCCTTTCTCTCTCCCCACAGCGCCTTCAATTTCTCCCTCTCAACTTTCATGGCGAGGACGAGAGCGTTTCCTCTCCGCCCCAAATTCAAAACCCCACGCTCTTCCACTTCGTTTCCCCACACCCGTTTCCCAGGAAACTCGATATCTACGAGGGGAAACACCGAGAACCCTATGATAGGGAGAAACCCCACCTCAGGTTTAATCCAATTTCCCTCCACCCCGCCCTTTTTAATCTTTTTCGCTCCTTTTTTTCCGCTTAAAAATCGAATTTTTAAATCAATTTTTTTATAATAATGCTTGGCTTTTGTACTCTGTGGTGAGTGTTCTCTTCTTCATCGCTCAAAAATTAGGTTAAATTGCGTGGGTAGTTCCCTAGTTTCTGTTTAATACCACTATTACATTTTGGTTCCTGAACCTTTTTTTTTTTTTTTTTTTTTTTTTTTTTTTTGCTGTAAATTACTTTTTTAAGTAATTTATATTTTGTTTTTTTAGTATATATTTGAAAATGTCGCAACTACGAATTTTTTTTGTTTGTTTTTCTTATAATTGGGAGGTGCATTTGAAGATCATATTATTAACCCTATTTTTTTTTTTTTTTTTTTTTTTTTGAAGAGAATTGTGATATTATGTCTAAAAGGGTAAACAAATTATTTTTTATTTAAGAGATAATTGGTAGGTAAAGTTACCCTTTGGTCCTCAAACTATGTGCCGGTTACACTTTGGTCATCAAACTTTTTTTTTTTTTTTTTGTACTTTTTGACTCGAACTTTTTAAATTGCTGCAATCATGCCCGACACCCTAATTTGGTTGGCTAAAAATGACAAATTGTTGATGTAGAAGTGGTATAGAAATATTGTGATTGCTGACATGATAATGATTAAGATGTTATATCACTTTTCAACGATACATCAATATTTAGTCAACTATATTGGAGTGTGAGAGTTGATTACAACAATTCTAGAAGTTTGAGCCAAAAGTTGTAATAAATTAAAGTTTGAGGACCAAACATGCAATTTAACCTATAATTATTCTCCTGAACTGCTGCATTTTTAACTACGTCCAGTTTGGGCATAGATTGAAATGCAGCAGTTGGGCTTTCATCTGCAGGTCCGACTATACCATTTAACTGCAACTACAGCAAACCAGACAAAATTTTTTGGCTTGGCTGCAGTTGGACCTACATTGTAGCTTGAAACGCGTGGAACCAAACAAGCGCTAAGTGAGTTACTTTGCGGAGGGGTAAAGCCTTCTTTTTATATGAAGAAAATAGTTTTTAAAGATTGAAAATGCAATATTGGGATAATAAAGGGGCTATCCATACATTTTACCCATCAAAATTATTACTTTTTTTTCTTATCCAGTTATTGTGATTTTGTACTGCAAGGTGGAGATCTATTAGCAATTTTTGTTTTTAATAATGCATTTGAGTAGTCCTTTCCTTTTGTACATAACCTGTTTGCTTTTATTCTTCTTTGATATGCAATTTATTTACCTTCTAAAGTAGATGAAATTTCTTATTTTGGCACTAATTTTGATGCTTCTTATCTACTATGCTTGTTGATTTCTTACCTCCACTGCAAGTTGTGACATATATATACTTGTTATCCTGGAGGCTTTCAATCCTAACATTTCCAATTTTTGTCGTTCTTAGGTGATTAGTGTGAGTAATTTATGTGTTCTTACAAATCCATGTTTCCCTTTTTGTTGCTTTTATTGACTATGCTGATTGATTTTTTTGTTCTAGTTAGTTTGTCACATATTTACAGTTGTTTTTCTGATTTTCTATTTTGAAAAATTGGGTTTCTTGTAGTCTTTCTATGATTTTTTGAGACTTTTTTTTTGGGTAACATTATTAATGTTTCTTTGTACTTGTTCATGACTAATTTGATTAGTATGAGTATTTTATGTGCTCTTGCAAATGCTTATTTGCCATTTCATCTCAAGTTTGTGGCTTTTCAGAACAGCCGAGGAGATCGAAAACAGCATCTGCTATATACTCACGATTCACCGATGGGAATCGCTGAATCTCATGAACTGCGATTTGGCGGCACTAAGAAAGTTTCGCAGTAGGATGGCATTGAGGATTCTCAATTAGATCAAACGTCAACCCAGTTTCTGTCAAATTACTCATATTTATTGCATTACCATTCACTTATTCGGGCTCGCATGTACAATCCGGCAAAGTCCATATTGAAACATCTCTCTCGAATGGGTCTTTCATGTACCTCTACCTTTCATTCTCTCGTGGAGAGCTATCGCCAGTGCAATTCAAATCCGTCGGTTTTTGACCTTTGGATTAAAATGTATGTCGAAGAAGGGACGGTCGGATTTGCTATGGAGGCGTTCCAATTTATTACTGCTCGTCGTGCTCGAGGATTCAAAGCTTCAATTTTCACTTGTAATTCCATCCTCAAAGCTCTTGTGAAGGAGGATAAATTGGATTCCGTTTGGCCGTTTTTAGAACAAATGCTTGTAAGGAGGATTAATCCGGATGCGAGCACTTTCAATATAATTTTAAATTCTCTTTGTTCTCAGGGAAAATATGGAAAGGCTAGTTATATCTTCAAGAAGATGGAAGAGAGCGGCTTTCCTTTCAATGTTGTTACTTATAACACTATGCTATCTTGGTATTGCAAGAAGGGGACGTTCAAAAGGGCTTCAAAGTTACTAGATAGTATGGAGAGCAAAGGTGTTGAGGCGGATGTATATACATTTAATGTAATTATTGACAAGTTGTGTAAGACGAAGAGAAGTGCTCGAGCTTGTTTGTTGCTAAAAAGGATGAGAGAGAAGAAGGTATGCCCTACCGAAAGCACATACAATACTCTTATAAATGGGTTTTCTAAAGAAGGCAAGATGGATATTGCTACTCGTATTTTCGATGACATGTTGAAGTTAAATATAAGACCAAGTGTAGTTACCTATAATACTTTAATTGACGGGTATTCTCGAAATGGAAAAATTAGTGAAGCTTTGGGAGTTTTGGATGAGATGGAAACTAGGGGCGTAAACGCTAATGAGTTCACTTACGGTGCTCTACTAAACGGCTATTGCAAGGCGTCAAAATTGGACTCTGCAATGCAACTTCTGCAAAAGTTGAGATCAAAGGGCTGTGATATCAATCATGTGATGTACACAATTTTGATTGATGGGTTTTGTAGAGAGAGAAAAATTTATAAAGCGGTGAAATTTCTCTACGCTATGATTGAGGCCGGCGTCAGTCCCGATGTTATTACTTATTCTGCACTTATAAATGGTTTGTGCAAAGTGGATAAGACGGACCAAACCAAAGAGATTTTGTCGATGATGTACAAAACAGGAGTTTGGCCTAATGAAATACTGTATTCAACACTAATTTACCATTTTTGTAAGAAAGGAGACATTATCGAAGCATTGAAGTTTTATGTTGAGTTGCAGCGAATGGGTCAATTAGTCAATCCATTTATTTGTAATACATTACTTTCTACTCTTTGCAGAAAGGGAATGTTAAAAGAAGCTGAGCATTTCATACAACACATGATTAGGATGAAACTAGCCGTTAACTCCGCTACCTTCAACTGTATGATAGATGGTTATTGTAGTAAAGGTGATGCCTTAAAAGGCTTTTCTTTTTATGATGAAATGGTTAGATTGGGTCATTCTCCAAATATTTGTACCTATACAAATCTACTTAAAGGATTATGCAAGGGAGGAAACTTAAATGAGGCAAAGAAGTTTCTGACCCAACTTGTAAATATCCCTTTTGCTATCGATACTCGCACTTATAATACATTACTTGCGGCAATTTGTAAATATGGGGACTTGAAGGGTGCTTTGTCCTTGCTTGATAAAATGATTGAGAATAATTTTGCACCTGATATCTACAGTTATACTATTCTTCTTGGCGGTTTTTGCAGAAAAGGGAAGATTGTTCCTGCGCTTGTGCTCTTCGACAAGATGTTGGAGAAGGGTATGTTTCCTAATCGTGTTGCTTATACTTGTTTAATAAATGGATTGATAAGAGAACGCCAAATAAAGGCTGCGTCATACTTGTTTGAAGAGATGATTAGCAACAAAAGCCTCTATCCAGACACTATTACTTTTAATGGAATAATCTACGGCTACTCGAAGGCAGGTATGGTACAAGAAATGGAGAAGATGATTCATATGATGCAAAATAAAGGTATATTTCCAAATATAGCCACTTATAATATTCTTATTCGTGGTTACGTCAGAAACCAACAGGCTTTGAAATCATTCAGATTGTACAGTAGTATAGTACAGAGAGGGTTTATCCCAGATAGAATAACTTACCAAGCACTAATCCTTGGGCTTTGCAAGTATAATATGATAGATATTGCTGTAAAGTTTTTGGAGAAGATGATGCTCGATGGATTTATTCCTGATAACTTGACTTTTGATATGCTTATCGCAGAGTATAGTGAGAAAACCCAGATGGATAATGCTTTAAAGCTTGTTAATTGTATGAAAAATTTACAAATGTCACCAAGCAGCGATGCCTATTGTGCACTCATCAATGGGTTAAATAGAAAGAATTGTTTTCGACAAAGCAATGAAGTTTTGCATGAAATGATGGAGAAAGGGTTTGCTCCAAAACACAATCACTATATCACATTAATTAATGGGAAAGTTAGGGTTGGCGACATTTGGGGAGCGTTTAGACTGAAAGATGAGATGGAGGCTTTGGGGATTGTGCCGCATGAAGTTGCAGAGAGCTCGATGGTTAGAGGGCTTTGTAAATGTGGGAAGATCGAGGAGGCGATATTGGTTTTTAGTAGCATAGTTAGGGCAGGAAGGGTGCCGACTATGGCAACTTTCACCACACTCATGCATGGGCTTTGCAAAGAAGCTAAAATTGATGATGCTTTGTACTTAAAGGATGTGATGGAACGGTACAGATTGAAAGTAGATATCGTGACTTACAATGTTCTTATCACTGGACTATGCAAAACTAGTCGTGTTTCTGATGCGCTAAAGCTGTATGAAGAAATAATACAAAGGGAGCTTTGGCCTAATATAACGACATACGCTGTGCTAATTGAAGCATTTTATAAGGAAAACAGGTTTGAGGAGGGAGAAAAACTGTTACAAGATATACAGAATAGAGGTTTGATGTCTTCAGAGAATGTTCCCACAAGTTTCCATCAGGGACTGGAAAGTGCAATGACAAGATTGAATAGTATAAGGAATTGCCGAAGAAGAATCAGTTTTGGTAAATAAGGTAGAATTCAGAGGCAACATGTGTTCAGATTTATGACAGTGCCAGAAGTTTGAATTATCTGAGAACATCAAGGCCTGTTTGGATGAGCACAACTTGCAAGAATGCCGGCTGTCCATGGAAGTCTGATAGAGTGAGTTCAGAATCACGATGGAACTCGGAGATTGGCCTGTGCGTTGGTTTGGAATGTGAGACGAGGAGTGTAGTTTCAGTATGGCAGGCCTATCTCGACATAATTCTGGCAGGGTGTGAAGTCGCGATCATGTAACTCCAAAGTTTGTGTGCTGAAGATATGTGCCCTCAGTTGTATCCGAAAAAAGAAAATAAGTTGAAGCGATGACTTATTTTGATGTGCTTAGATATAGACAGGATCAATAATTGTCCAAAAAAGGAAAATGTGATCCATGTATGAAGGGCTGATTGATAGAAGCAATCCCTCTTCATTTTCTGAATTTCCCGCAAGGTCATATGCTACCTCTCTTAGCATGCTTAGGTACTTTCTTTCTTCAACTTTTATTTCACATTTGTTGTCATATATTTTGTTTAACCCGCTAGAATTTTTTTTTTAGCTGTGCTTACTGATTAGTTTTCTATTCAATGTAACCCATAATGAAACAGAAGTGGACCATTTCTTGAATTTCAGATATAATTTTACATGTAACTTAGGCTTTCAAATCATAATTTTCTTTCTTGAATTGGTTCTTAATTTTGCTAAATTGGATGTTAGTTCTAATCAGTGTATACAATGTCAACCTCTTTCAATTTGCTACCAAACATATATTCGAATCGCTGCATATACTTATTGTAGTCATTGGCTCGTGCATTCGACATGCAAATGATTAATTTCTTCCTATGCTGTTTTATATAGGCAGAAAAGTTCTGCATAAATGTATATGTATGATAAGATTAATAGCAACCTGTGAGTCATGTCATGGAAAGTTTCATCGAGAAGTCTAATGTTGTTTCTTGAATTGTTTTCTCACTTTTGTGGATTAACTAGATCTAGTATGATTGTGTAACTATGGTTGAAATATATTCCTGCTTGAAGTTCCTTTTTGACAAATTTTAAAATATATTCCTGCTTGAAGTTCCTTCTTAACAGATTTAAGTATAAGGATTTAAGTGTCCATCGGCACGGGCCGTGCCGACCGTGCCGACAAGATATTGGCAAGATACGACTCTAGTGCCAATGACAGGATTCAAAACTCTATTTTATGTGAAATTAGCAAGTAGTTACCTCAACAAAATGCAAAAGATTTGATAGAAATATATAATATGCAATTAGAATATATTGGTACCAAATAAAATATATACTTCATACTATAGTGTGTCGGCACACAGGTATTTTTATGACTAGCATCAATTAGCGTGGTATGATACGTAGCATGATGTACCATATCAGCAAATTCTCGGCATAACACAGTCCTATGGCAATTAAATCATTGTTTAAATATGATGTTTGTACTGTCCTTTTGTCACTGTAATATTATATCATCAATAAAGTGGGGAACACAAGTCCGCTTTGGATTAATGTATATAGATTTCCAAGATAAGAGCATTTAAGTTGATCTACAACAATAATAGCAAGAAGAAGCAACCTTTTTCTGTTCTTTTTTTTTTGTCCCTCTTTAGCAATTCTGTAGGGGAAGATTCTTTGTTGACCAAATACTACCATATAATCTATAATCTATAAGCATCTATTAATTCCCATGTAGGGAGTACATGTGCCAACTATTCCTTAATTTGAGTTTAGAGGTGTAGGATCCACTCGTCATATATATTTTTTATTTTATGGAAACGTCCATCCCTTCGTATTCCTCTCCCTCATCGCTTCATAACCCTCTTTGTCATCTAATTAGTCCACGTGCCAACTATTCCACAAGAAAACGTCTGTCTCTTCGTATTCCTCTCCCTCATCTCTTCGTAACCCTCTCTCTCATCATTTTTGCTTCCCACCCATCGCCCTCTCTCTCATCTCACGCTGCCATCTCTTCGTGACCCACTCCCTCATCGTTTCTGCTTTCGACCCATCGTTTGTCGTACCCCTCCTACTCTAATTAGAGCCTCCACCACTACACCCTCACCTTCCCCGCCAATGCCTCCGCGACACCACCACCTCCGCACCCTCACCTCCTCCGCCTCCGCGGCGCTACCAGAGGCCGTGGAAGAGGGCAAGAGACTAATGAAGGGAAAACCGATATTATGCAAGAAAACTCTTACGATAATGCTGAAAGTTTTTTTTTTTTTTTTTTTTTTTCCTCAGATGATAAATTTACAGATGGATAAAAGTTAAGGATAAAATTTGTTAAAATTGCAAATCCATGGATGTACTTGAAATTGATGTCAAGCTTTATGAATGAATTTTATAATAAATTTTTGTCTAATATTTTTTCGATTTATAATACATATGAGTTTGCTAGAAATTTTTAATTATTGCAACCTGCGATTTTTTTTAATTTTTTTTAAACTTTTCAGGATGCGAAGAAGCTTGGATTATGGGATCTTCTTACTCGCGATCTATCTCTGAGGATTGTTATGGTTGGTATTTTGGCCGGAGCACAATGGGGCATCTATAATTCCTTCAAAGTCTTCATCGATCTGTATGTTCTCTCAACTTACTCTTCCTTTACGTACTAGAATGCTATCCTGTAAAATTTGTTATAAAGCAATTGTTGTTTCTTTTATATGTTCTAACTTTCTATAGCATGTTAGTCCTAGACCAACAACTGGTGTAGTTGCATATGAAGTTGCTTCTGTCAGCCCCGACCCAAGTTCTTCTTTGCTTTTTGTCCATTCCTCTCTCTTTCTAGGTTTTCGTTTATTTAGATCCATATTATGATATGTTTGAGCCAATTGAGATTTCAGGACTCGGGTTTTTGGTATTAGGTTTTTTATTTTGGTTTGTATTTGATTTGTCGCTGAGGTTTTGTTCGTGATTGGGATTCCAATCCTCTATTGTCTTATAAAATTGTTTCTTATAGCAACTCACTGGAATTGAACAATTATCTTCTTGAACATTTTTTATCAGAGTAAAATATTCTGAAATTTCTCATATTTTTTTAATTCTATTGTTTACCACAAAAGAAAATCCAAACATTTCCTTCAAGGAGTAAGTCAGGATAGAAATGGTAATATCCATATATTTTTCTATTTTTTCTTTCAATAAGTATATTTATTTGTTAGTTCAATTCAATTGAATGATGCTACTAACTTCAAGAGAAGTAAAAGTTGAGGGGGTGTTAATTAAAAGAGAGTAATAATTGAGGGTTCTACTTCAAAGTGACCCATAGTTGGGGGTTCCTTTATAATTTTTTTCTTACTAAAGGTAAATCTCACAACTTTTAGATTATAATTTGTGAACTTTATATGAAATAAATATCAATGAAATGAACATCAAATTCTATTTGCTCAAATTTCTAAATAATTTTTACCCGTCGCATCGCGCGGGTCCTACACTAGGTTTTATTATTCCTTTTAGTGTCAATTTCTTTTTTTCCCTGCCTTATCATAATATATTGTACATGAATAAAATCTAAATTCTCTCCACTACATGAGTTTTATTGCTCATTGGTTTTCACGCAAATCTGCTACTGGTACTACACCTAACTTCACCAAACTTCTTCATTATGAAGCGTAGATTTACTAAAGTTACAATCAAGTAATAAAGTGTTGTGGCACGGGGGAGTGCCGTTGTTCGCCTGGCACGGTACGGCACGGGCACGCTTGCCGACACGTGGCACGCTTGCGTGCCGATGGATATGCATGACCTCCCAGTTGCACGCTTTTTTTATTTTTATTTTTATTCCCAATAAGCTTTTATAATGTTAGTTTGAAAGGTTTAGTTAAATAATTATAAATATTGACTATATATAGCTTACTATACTCATCAATTATTATAGTAGTAAGCTTTTTTAAATATAAAAAAATTATATCTCATAGAGAATAGAAATTAAAATATAATAATAAAATTTACAAGTAAAATTCATTCAAGAAAGTTAGAAAAAGAACAATATGATGAGAAAATCATATTTATCAACTTGAAAAATTCTTTTGATTTTATAATTTTTTTTCGAAAGTTAAAAAATTATAAAATATTAATTCATAGAAAGTTATATTTTTTTCTCAAATTTTTTTAAAATTCATATATTGATTCGACGAGGGATCATATGATGACTAGAGCGACCAGAATAGAATCACAATTATGCCGATAATTTATTTTTATTTTTACTTTCTTTAAATTGAAGAAAAATATTTTTTTCAAAACTTTTAGAAAAATTGTGAGAATTGATTAACTTTTAAAATTAGTTTGATTTTATCTTTTTTTTCTTGAAATTTTAAAAAAATATAATATACAAAATTAGAGAAATATTTTTTCTCAAAATTTTAATATATATTTGCAAGATTGATGCATATTGATTTGACGAGAGACCGCTAGATATTTAGATTAACCATAATAGGACCGTAATTGCTTTGATAATTTTTTTTTTCATTTATATTTTTTAAAAATATTTATTAAATATTTGAAGGAAAATATTTTTTATTAAAATATTTTTTAAAAAATATTAAATCTATTCATAAAAACTTAGCAATAAATTATATGACAAATAAATTAAACAAATTTGAGTATTAATTGATTTAATTTATCTTTTAATTTTATCAGTATTTTCAATCTTTTAAATTCAAAAATAGAATTTTCAAAGTTAAAAATATTTTTATCACAAATCTCATATAAAATACTAGATCTATCTAAAATAATTAAAATTTTGACTAAATTATAATTAAATCAATGATATTTATTTTCAACTTTTTATAAAATTCAAATAAAAAAATTACCTAATTTTATATTTCTTAAAAAAAAAAACTTTACAAATTAAAAATATTTAAAAGAAAAAAAATTACATAGGAAATATAAAGGCCAATCCCAATTTTTTTTTTTGGATGGGAGACATAAGGACCTACTAAAAAAAAAATTCATTAAAATAAAAAAACAACAACAGATGAGAGGTACAAACGGCCATCCAAAAAAAAATCAAAACTAACTCTGAGAGAAAAAAAACAACCACAACAAAAAAATCAAAACTAAATGTGTGTGAGAAAGAGAGAGAGAGAGAGAGCGAGTGAAGGATTTACACAAAAAAAAAAGGGAAAGCACGGCATTGTGCCGCGATCGCGTGAGACCGCGCGATACCCGCAAGGGTATCGCGGCACGGGGGGTGCCTTGGCACCCCCCTTGTACCATGCTCCCATATTGGGGGCACGGTACGTGCCACTCGGCACGGGGCGGCACTTTATTTTCTGGTTACAATCCACGGCACGGGGCGGCACTTTATTTCGTGGTTACAATCCACTTACTCAATTTTAGATATTTTCAACCTAAAATCTTCATATTTTATTCTTTGTTCTAAAGACCTGTGGATATTTGGTTGCTTGTGCAGTTGCAGTTCTTTGATAATCCTGCATAGGTTGCAGCTGCTAAAAGATTAAGTGCCATCAAATGGGTACGTGAGCAAGCCTCCTAGTGCTACTCATTTTTTATAGATATACAAGTGACTAAACAACATAGGATGATGTACTTTGCAATCAAATTTTGTTAATAAACTTTGTGGTCTAATTTCATTTTTATTATTGTTTTATCACAGTATGTTTCTTGGATTAGATTACTCGAAACTTTGGCGTGAACTTTATTATGCTACTGATTTTGTAGTAAACTTCCGTAGGTCTGCCAAATTTTTTGTTGTTCTCTATTTTTCTTGAACTTTTTGTGCCACACCCTTTTATTTCTTTCATATTCTTTATGCTTTTACTATTCATTTTTTTCATGCCTCGTATGTGCACCTGCAGGTCAATTTATCTGTGCCCATTTCATAGAATTGCCCATTGACCTAAACAAAGCACCCTTAATCAAGTGGGAATGATGCTGGTGGTTTGAGCGAGGGAAGTATCGACTTCTTTTAAGGTATCATACTTGCGAAGGAGCTTTATTTTTATTTTCAGTAGCAAATAAATAACAAAATTCTTAGTTCTTTTGCTTTCTCAAACATAACAGCTTTTCAATTCGATGCCATAAGTCGGGTGTTCACTCTAAGGTTCTTCTCCGAGCATATATTTGGTCGAAAGTGATTTTACAACGTTATATGATGTTTGTCACTACATATTTTTTGTATCAAAGTTGGTGCTTCAGGTTCGCACTCACTTTGTTTTCAACTCAAGTGAATTTGTAGGATCTCTTTATTTGGTTGTTTCTTAGTTAAACTTACACTTGTCCGGTGGAAACATTTACTTTTCTAAAACGCTTACTACTATAGCAACAAAATAACCAAAAGCCAAACTTTATGAATTTTCCTACATATAGTTAATGTTGTATTCTTGATGCACAAGTAGACAAAAGTTCCAAATAAATCATCTATATGATCAATATTTCATATGTACAAATTACAACAATTGAGTGTCTAGTTGTGTCTAGTTTGGATCGTATTTTACTAGGTGTTACTTATCTTTTCTTTGTCTTTCATATAAAGTCCAATGGCTAAATTACACTTTTGGTCCTCAAAACTATGAGGCGCGTGACACTTAACTTTAATTTATTGTAATTTCCGATTTGAATTTTGTAAATTGTTGCAGTCAATCTCATAGTCCAATTTAATTGACTTACTATTGATGTGTAGCTAGCGTGGAAGTGGCGCGACATCTTAATTGTTGTCGCTTCATCAAGCAATTGTTACATCACTTTTATATTAGTGACATATTAATATTTAGCCAATTAAATTGGATTGTTAGACTTGATTGCAACAATTCAGAAAGTTCGAGCTAGAGATTGTAACAAATTAATCATAGTTTGAGGACCAAAAGTGTAATTTAGCCATGCCAATTGAAAGCACCTTACTAGAAAAAAAAAAAAAACCTAGAATTTCTTGCTGTAGTTAGTCGTATTTATCCTCAGTCGGAGCACCTGCAAAACTATTTTCTTTCTCCCTGAGAAATGCTTCAGTCCTCCGTATTTTTTTAGTAAGATGATTTGGATCTCTTTCAACAAAAACGAGTTTTGTAGTTCTCTACCTACTTTTCAATGTTTCCTCTCCTTACAAAGAAACAATACCATGCTTTTTCTGCAGGGGTGAAGCATATACCGAAAAGTGGGATGAAGGGTGAGGATGAAGTCGCCTGCTGAAGCGTTGAATGACGAAACTCTCAAAGTTTTAGGGCGTTTGGAGGGGGCGTTGGAAGTCGGTCTGTCATTGAGAATCACGTGCGTGTTGTCTCGGGAGCTGCTCAGTTCGTGTACAGCATGAATTGATGACTTTGCCCGATGGCCGTCCAGTGGGCTGTGGTTCCACCGTACCAAACATGCCTGAAGATTAACTGCCGGTGAATTCGCGTGAGATCATCGACACACTCTTTTGGATACATTGCTTTTTACACTTTGCTTCCCTCCATATTAAAAATCACCCTTTCAGTATGTTTTCTGGGACTTTTTTTCAAAATAACACTAAAAAATATTATAAATTGCGAAATAGTTCTATATAAAATTTATTTGTAAAATTAATCTTATTTTTGCCAAATTAGCGTCACTTAGGTAAAACGCTAAGAAGGCGGTGAATCGTTCACCGCCTTCACAATAACTCTATAAATACGGTAAATTGTTTACCGTCTAGCTATATTTTTCTAACTTAGTCAATGTCAAACATAATTGGCTAAAGCTTTTAAAAACGGTGAATAGCTTATCGTCTTTAAGATAAAGAAGAAGAGATAAAGAAGAATGCGGTGAACGATTAACCGTCTTTAACTATTTTTTTTTCTAAGTCTTTTAAAGGCGATGAGTCGCTCATCGTCTTTAAAACAAAGAAAAAAGTGGTGAATGATTCATCGTCTTTTTCAATTCATCTTAAAGGTGGTTAATCATTTATCGTCTTTAAGACAATATAGAAGCGGTGACAATATAGAAGCGGTGAATGATTTATCATTTTTAAACGGGCTAACCTCCAACATAATGTTCTAAGTAAAAAAAATTAGAATTTGTACAAAATTTTTCACAACAATCAAAATTTAAACTAAAAACTTAGATACAATAAGAAATAATCACAACAATCAAAATTTAAACATAAAATTTATCGATGAGTAACAACAAAAATTTCTGCATCACAAAAATTTTAATAATACAAATTTTTATAAACATATGAACTAAAAATAGTAATACGTTTGATCTAAAACTCAATATTGTGCTTGTCCTTTTTCTTGAGGTTTTCGGCCACGCCTACGCCCACGTCCACGCTCACGCCCATGATGAACATCAAGCTTAATAATGGGTATATCATTAAGAGGTTTGATGCTTGCCATCTGATCAAGATTCTCGATAATAGTACTTTTATTATGCTTAAGAATTTTTTGGATCTCTTGTGGTTGTGGTCGGTCACCCTCGAAAGCCATCGGTGTAGATACAGGTAAGTATTGCGATGATGGCGAGGCATGACGATGTGAATACATCGATAATGAAAGAGATCGAATAATAAAAAATATTAAATTATAATTTTGGTGATAAAATAGTTAGTTAATTTGAATTGCAATACTTAATTAGAAAAATATATTTAAAAAATTACAATAAAATAAAGGTACCTAACAACTCGATGTTGATGTGTGAGCATGATCTCGATCCCCTAAATATCTGACAGTAGGTAGAATAGATATATTTTTTAGTATCATATCAATATGCGAACATATATCTGTTAGTCTCTAATATCGTAGAAGTCGAAGGAGGATCATTAATTATTTGACGTATACTGTAATTCGTTTGTTGTAATGCATCGACCTGTATTTTATAATACAAATCAAATTTATATTAAATATATGAAATGTATATTTTCTAGTACCATATCAATATGCGAACATCTGTCAGAGTCTCTAATATCGTAGAAGTCGAAGGAAGATCATTAATTATTTGGCGTATACTGTAATTCGTCCGTTGTAATGCGTTGGCCTGCATTTTATAATACAAATCAAAATTATATTAAATATACAAAATATGTTATATATATTCAAAATTATATTAAATATACAAAATATGTTATATATATATATATATATATATATATATATATATATATATATATTATTATTATTATTATTATTATTATTATTATACTAGTTCTCTCTCGATATGCCTACGAGGTTGAAAAATCACCGAAGGATGTACTGGACGATATATTCATTTTTTTGTTATCGTCCAATACCAGTGCATATAAATGGATGCCGCTTGAATAGGGTCATCACCAGCAATCGGGAGCTGATAAAAAATATTTTCTAATCTCTCAGACCATCTCTCGATGTGTGCAGTGTGAAAAGCGACCCAATCCTCATCCGGACGGTCCCGTGATGTCACACGACGGATGGTCTCCACATTAATTGGTATATGTTGGAGAAGACCGAACTATTGGAGCACTCGATCTGGTACATACATCTCTACAATATGAAAGCAAATCACGACCATTCTTGATCGCCAGACTTGCGAGCCCTGAACACAGAAGTTCGGTAATGCGACTATAATAGAATCTGTGTACGACATCCATATAATCTGTTAAATAAGACGAAATAATTAGTTAATATAAAAGTGGTTCAGAAAAAAATATATTTAAAGTATTAAATAAAACATCTACATATCTGGAACTTTTTCTGCTAATCTAGCTCATCTCGATAAAACTCAATGTTAGTAGTCTTGATATTAGTTCCGAATTGTAATCTACCAGTGTTGGCCCATCTAAATTATAAAATACATGTATTAGTTGCAATTACATTTGAAATACAATAAGTATTAAATAAATTTGTCTTACCGGCAACCCAAAGGGCAATCTACTATATCGGGCATTGCTCCAACGCCGGTAGGTCGACCGATATGAATATGGTCTCACGCCCAAATCTAAAAATAAACACCAACAACTTAATATAATAATTAAAATATTAAATACCAATATATTAATGTAATAATGAAATTCAAATATTACATATTATACATGTAATAAAGTCCCAAAGTAACAACATTCGGCCTTTTCGTTTAGTGAGGTAGCTCCTAGCGCTCGATAGAGATAGGCCAAAGCGGCTGCACCCCATGCAAAATCGCCGCAGACCACAAAATCCTCAAAAAGTGGTAGCCACTTCAGATGAATTCTATATCTAGTGGGATTGGAAAACAAGCTACACCCAATGTGATATAATATATACGCGCATGCTGTAGCTGTAACTACTCCTGTAGGGGCATCCAGATGTATATGGTGGTAACGCTGATATAACCAATCCAGACGATTAATTTAAAATAATACTCAAATGGACTTTTTATTATAATAAACGACTTTTTAGCCGTTTGGGATATAGAGGTGAAGGGGGCTCAATAACCGTTTATTATAATAAAAAGTTTGTTTGAGGGTTATTTTAAATTAATCGTCTGGATTGGTTATACCAGCATTACCACCATATATATCTGGATGCCTTTGCAGGAGTAGTTACAGCTACAGCACGTGCGTATATGTTATATCACATTCGGTGTAGTTTGTTTTCCAATCCCACTAGATATAGAGTTCATCTGAAGTGGCTACCACTTTTGGAGTAGTTACAACTACAGCACCTGCGTAAGCTACCTCACTACACTAAAAGGCCGAATGTTGTTACTCGCGAACTTTATTACATGTATAATATGCAATATTTGAATCTTATTATTACATTAATATATTGGTATTTAATATTTTAATTATTATATTAGTTGTTGGTGTTTATTTTTAGATTTGGGCGTGAGACCATATTCATATCGGTCGACCTACCAGCGTTGGAGCAATGTCCGATATAGTAGATTGCCTTTTGGGTTTCCGGTAAGACAAATTTATTTGATACTTATTGTATTTCAAATATAATTGCAACAAATACACGTATTTTATAATTGAGATGAGCCAACACTGGTAGATTACGATTTGGAGCTAATGTCAGGACTACTGATATTGAGTTTTATCAAAATGAGTTAGATTAGCATAGAGAGTCCTAGATATGTAAATATTTTATTCGATACTTTAAATATATTTTTTCTTAACCACTTTTATATTAACTAATCATTTCGTCTTGTAACAGATTATATGGATGCCGTACATAAATTCTATTATAGCCGCATTATCGGACTTCTATGTTCAGGGCTCACAAGTCTGGCGATCAAGAACGATCGTGATTTGCTTTCATATTATAGAGATATATGTACCAGATCGAGTCCTCCGATATTTCGGTATTTTCCAGCATATACCAATTAATATAGAGACCGTCCGTCGTGTGACATTACGGGGCCGTCTGGATGAGAATTGGGTCGTTTTTCACGCTGCACACATCGAGAGATGGTCTGAGATATTAGAAAACATTTTTGATCACCTCCCGGTTGTTGGTGATGACCATATTCAAGCGGCATCTATTTATATGCAGTGGTATTGGACGATAACAAAAAGATGAATATATCGTCCAGTACAGCATTCTTCGGTGACTTTCCAGTCTCGTGGGCATATCGAGAGAACACTGGTATAATAATTTTTGATCATTTTTGATCAAAAATGATCAAAAATGAAAACATTTTTGATGGTTTGAGATATTAGAAAACATTTTTGATCACCTCCCGGTTGTTGGTGATGACCATATTCAAGCGGCATCTATTTATATGCAGTGGTATTGGACGATAACAAAAAGATGAATATATCGTCCAGTACAGCATTCTTCGGTGACTTTCCAGTCTCGTGGGCATATCGAGAGAACACTGGTATAATAATTTATATATATAAATTTAACATATTTTGTATATTTAATATAAATTTAATTTGTATTTTAAAATACAGGTCAACGTATTACAACAGACGAATTACAATATACGCCAAATAGTTAATGATCCTCCTTCGACTTCTACGACATTAGAGACTCTTAACATATATATGTTCGCATATTGATATAGTACTAGAGAATATACCTATTCTACCTACTGTCAGAGATTTATGGGGTCGAGATCATGCTCACGCATCAACATCGAGTCGTCAGATACCTTCATTTCATTGTAATTTTTTAAATATATTTTTCTAATTAAGTATTACAATTCAAATTAACTAACGATTTTATCACTAAAACTATAATTTAATTTCTTTCATTATTCGACCTTTTTTATTATCGAACCTTATCAGGTGTCACGATCTCCATCTCTTCTCGTTCAAGCCCCTACGATATTTCCTTCCACATCAGAGTCGCTTCTGCCGCCAGTATCACATACTTATTTTGTTTCGATGTATTCATATCGTCATACCTCGTCATCATCGCAAAACTTACCAGTATCTACACCGATCACTTTCGAGGGTGACTGGCCACAGCCACAGGAGATCTAGATTTGAGCATGATGAGGGCACTATTATCGAGAATCTTAATCAGATGGCAGACATTGAGCCTCTTGATGATATATTCATTATTGAGCTTGCTGTTCATCGTGGGCGTGGGCGAGGGCGTGGACGCGAGCGTGGCCGAGGACATCGAGGGAGAGGATGAGCTCAATATTGAGTTTTAGATCGAATATGCTACTATTTTTAGTTCATATGTTTATAAAAAATTGTATTATTGAAATTTTTGTGATGTCGAACTTTCTTTGTTGCTCATCGGTTATTTCTTATTGTGGTTAAGTTTTATATTTAAATTTTGATTGTTATGTTTATTTTCTTATTGTTAAACCATAAAGAGCTTTGGTGAGTTTAAAAACGTGATTTGGAAAAGTGTGATTTTCAAAACTAGGTGGTTGCTCAACGTAGATTTCTTCGGAAATATATCCATTTAGAAAAGCACTTTTGACATCCATTTGATATAATTTGAAATTCATATAAGAAGCAAATGCCAAAAGAATTCGTATTGCTTCTAATCGAGCAACCGGTGCAAAAGTTTTATCAAAATTGATGCCCTCAATTTGGTTGAAACCTTGGGCCACTAATCTAGCCTTGTTTCGAACCACGACACCAGATTCATCCCGCTTGTTGCGGAAGACCCATTTAGTGCCAATAACGGGATGATCACTTGGTCTTTCGACAAGCGTCCACACTTGGTTTCTCTCAAATTGGTTGAGCTAATCTTGCATCGCAATAAGCCAATATTTGTCATTTCCAACTTCATCAAAATTTTTCGGTTCAATTTGAGAGATAAAAGCTAAGTGGTCACAAAGTATTCTAATGGAAGATCTTGTATTGACTTTTTGACTTGGATTCCCAATGATAAGATTTTTAGGGTGATATGAGGCAAATTTCCACACCTTAGGAAGGGTATAAGATTCAACATCTTTTGATGTGAACTTCTCGACTTCCTTGGTTTGCTCAACATCTTGAGGTGTAGAGTTTAAATTTAATTTTTCCTGGTCAAGAAGATCATCCTCATAAGATCCATCCTTTTCCTTAGACTCATCAAAAATAATATGCGTACTTTCCTCTATTACCAAGGTTCGTCGATTGTAGACTTGATAAACTTTGCCAGTAGAGGAATATTCCAAAAATATAGCTTCATCGGATTTAGCATCAAACTTTTCCAACTTATCTTTTGTGTTTAAAATGAAACATTTACAACCAACAATTTTGAAATAACCAATGTTGGGAATTCTACCATGCTATAATTCAAAAGGAGTTTTTTCAAAAATTGGTCAAATTAGAACACGGTTCATGATATAGCAAGCCATGTTTACGGCTTCGACCCAAAAGTATTTTGGCAACTCCCCTTCAATTAATATTGATCTTGCCATCTCTTGGAGAGATCTATTGTTGCATTCAACAATCCTATTTTGTTAAGGTGTATGCGGGGTGAAAAATTGATGTTCGATTCCCAGTTCATTACAAAAATCCTCAAAGTTGTGATTTTTGAATTCACCTCCATGATCATTTCTAATTTTGGAGATCATGTACCCTTTTTCATTTTTAACACGAAGGACAATTTTTAAAATATTTAAAGGCGTCATATTTGTTTTTCAGAAACAAAGTCTAAGTAAACCTTGAATAATTATCGACAATCACAAAAACATAATTGTTTCCACCAGGCTAGTGACATTAATTGGTCCAAAAAGGTCCATATGGATTAAGTCCAATGGCCTTGATAAGGACATAACATTTTTAGATTTAAAAGAGGATTTAACTTGTTTTGCTTGAGCACAAGCATCACAAACCTCATCTTTGATATAGTCTAGTTTTGGTAAACCTTTAACAAGTTTTCTTTTAGAAAGTTTTGAAAGAGAATCCATACTAGTATGAGCTAGCTGTCTATGCCAAAGCCAAGATTCGTTAGTTTGAATTGAAAAACACTTTTCACCGTCTTGAGAAAGTTTGCATAAATCGATGGTGTAAATATTGTTGGATCTAAAGCTCATGAAAACAATCTCATTTGTAGAGGGACCAAGAACACTACAATAAGATGTTTCAAATTTTACAAAATAACCTTTATCATATAATTAACTAATACTTAGTAAGTTATGCTTAAGACCATCAACTAAAAGAACATTGAAAATGTTAACCTTTTCATTGCCAATTGTACCGATTCCAATGATCTTTCCTTTAGTGTTGTCTCCAGAGACGACGCTCCATCTTTTCTTTCAAGTGACTTGACTTTGGTTTGATCCTAAGTCATGTGTCTTGAGCATCCACTATCCAAACCATTTGTCATTTGCACCTTTTGATTCGAGACACCTACAAAAAAAATCAAGTTTTTAACTTTGGTACTCAAGTGTGATTGGGTCCTTTGGAGTTAGATGAACCTTTCACAACCCAAATTTGGTTAAGTTTAGGGTTCTTCTTGTATTTACAAGAAGTCATATGATGTCCATTTGTATTTCAATAAGAGCAATATAAAGTTGGGTCTTGACTTGAGCTTCTAGCAAAAGCTTTCCTTTTTCCTTTTGTTAATATGACGTTGTTTGGATTAGGAACATACCCTATACCAAACTTCTTGAAACTTACTATTTGACTTTCAAGCATCATATTTAAATTTTTGGTTCCAACAACAAAATTTTCAAATACATTCATAGATTCATTTAAATTAACCTTGAGTTGTTGATTCTCAACTCGAAGTTTTTCAAGTTGTTTTTCATAATGAGTAAATTCTTTAAAATTTTGAACTTCAATCTTCTTCTTTAGTTCTTTGTTCTCAAGAATGAGCTTACTATCTCATTGACTTGCTTATGCTCTCTCTTAAGTGAGAAAATTTCTTTCCTTAAGGTGTCACTTTCAAGTACTAAAGAAGGATATGAAGTTGAAGATTTTAGATTATTTATTTCCATATCTAAGGAGGCATTTTGCCTTTAAAGAGATATATATTTAGGAACCAAGCTTTGTAGATCATCATACAATGAAAAGAAGGTTGCTAAAAGTTCATCATAACTTAAATTATTTACCTCATCTTCAGGTGCCATGAGACATAGATATGAGCTTTGTTCCTCAAGATAGATTTGGGCTACTTCGTTTTTTGACTCCTCGTTGCTAGAGTCATCGGGGGTGTCCCAATTTAGAGCATTCAAGGCTTTCTTTTTCTTGTCTTTCTTGAAAGCCTTGTTTAAGAGTGGGCATTCACTTTTCAAATGCACCAGTTTGTTACAATTGAAACAAATGATTTCCTTCTTGAATCCTTCACTTTTGATCCTATCTTGTTTGGGTCTTCTTAAGTTGCGTTTCTTGAAAAGTCGGTCGAGCCTCTTTGAAATCATAGCAATTTCTTCATCTGAACTTTCACCACCATCTTCACTATCGGAAGCAATCACTCCTTTGAGTGTGAGACTTTTCTCTTTCTCGGGTGCTTCCTCGTTGTCGCATTCTTTAAGGCGTTGTTCATGTGTCACTAAAGATCCAACAAGTTCATCGATTTTCATTTTGTCTATGTCACGAGCTTCTTGGATAGCGGTGACTTTTGGTAGCTAGCTTCTTGGTAGTATGTGAAGAAGTTTTCGCACCAAGTTTGATGAAGGAAAGTCTTTACCTAAGGCTTTCAAGCTATTTATTATATTAGTGAATCTAGTGATGTCACGCCCCGAGTTTCGAAAAGCAAGCTTTTTTTTTTTTTTTTTTTCTTTTCAGAGTTAAAGCAATCCAGGGCATGAGCAAATTGCCACATGTTTAGGAAATTCTCAATCCCTTTGGACTGAGCCTTTCCTATACATGCACGGCTAAGCACTTACAGCCAATACCAGAGTAGTCTAAACTACGCATACAATACTAAGCAATTATTACACTAATCATTTTACAATATTTCAAAACATAAATGCAGAAGATAATGCAACGGGTGACATAAGGGCCAGCACTATCGCAACAGCCTCACCAACACGTCCCGACATCCCAGCACCCGACCGACCTGAAAAATGGTCACCCAGGGGGTGTGAGATACAGCACAAGTGTATCCCAGTGGGTACGACGGGCCGAGAAATAGCTAATCGTACCTACTGGCATACAATAATTAACGGATAGTAAAAGATCAGCAGGTAAGGTAGGTATAGGCAAACAGATAACTGTAACCAAGGCTAAGCAGATATATGGGTACAGCGATACAGGGCTAGGCATGCTGAATAAGATCTAATCATGATACTAAGTATGTAAGAGTATAAGTGCTAAAGCATGCTGAACAGATATATAATGATATACCAAAGTACCCAACCGATGCTGCCGTTTTGGTCGCTGGACCTCAGGCGAAGATATCATAGCGGAACTAACCACATGCTGTCGTTTTGGTTGCTGGACCTCAGGCAATGATATCATAGCAGAAGCCAACCACACTGGAATCACCTAGCAAAACTGACAGCAACCCTGTGCCACTGATATAGTTGAGGGGTTCCTCGTACCCAAAGGTACAGCCGAGAGTTACCCCATATCCCGCAGCATAGCCGAAAGGGCTCCCCGTACCCAGTAGTACGACAAAGGGGATGCTCACGGGTCAACTGGACCCTCTACCGGTAAAGAACACCATGATTGTGAGGACCCGAATCCCCACGACAGGATTACTGTTGGTTCGGCAGCTTCTGGAGGCTTTTGTTGGGTGTTGGAGGTGTTTGCGCGCAAATCGGACTTCAAACTGGACTCAGCGCAAAAAATGGATCGATTTGGTGTTCGGATGCCTCCGTAAATTTTTAGAGGTGGTTCTGCGCGAAACGGACATCGTATTTGGATTCAGCGCGGGAAAACGATGGAAATTGGCTATTTGGTTGTATTTTTCGGAGTCCGGATGAGCGAAAACGGGCAACCGGAAGTTCGGGGGTCTTTCGGGTGCATGGAGGAGCCCTGGACCAGGGGTGCCACGTGTCGGCACTCCATTGGAAAGGCGCATGGCGCGCGGTCCACGGGGCGCGCCTGGAGGACGCATGGCTGGCCCTAATGGGCCAGCCGCCGCGCAGCGCGAGCCCCCGCGCGCGCACGTGGTGCTGTCCTCCCCCACCCCGCGTGGGGGGAGGGGGACACGCGGCGCGCGCCGGTTGGGCGCGCCGCTGTAGTAACCCAGATCCCTGTGCATCCTTTCTCTATATTTTGGGGTGTGGAACACCTGTTATTGGTGCGTTGGGCCCACAACACATCAAAGGGATGTGTTGGATGGACTCAGAGAGGGTTTGGAGTCAAGCCGGACTGTCGGCTGCTTTTGCCGAATTTTAGAAGTGGTTTCAGGCTTATTGGAGGCCGTATTTGGATTCAGCACGGAAAAACGCTTGAAAACGGCTATTTATTTATATTTTTCTGAGTCCGGACGCCCAAAAACGGACACCCGAAAGTTTTCTGTGCAAAATGGTGCATGGGGGGAGCCGTGGACCGGCCTAGGACACGTGGCGGGCTGTGATTGGGCCGGCGCACGCTGTCCGGTCCACGGAGGAGCGCCGCTGGTCACGGTGGACCGGCGGGACGCGTGGCAACCGCCCATAGGCGGGTCTGCGCTGCGCGGTCCACGGGACCGCGTGGCTGGCGCGTGGACCGGGGCGTGCCACGTGGCGGCCCCGGACTGGATGGTGCATGTCTGCGCGGTGCACCCGCGGGCGCGCGACTGCGGCCGTACGCGCA
Organism: Tillandsia leiboldiana; assembly: GCA_029204045.2. Taxonomy (NCBI): domain Eukaryota; kingdom Viridiplantae; phylum Streptophyta; class Magnoliopsida; order Poales; family Bromeliaceae; genus Tillandsia; species Tillandsia leiboldiana. The sequence continues at coordinate 7,625,017 of CM055072.1, forward strand.
CGCGGGTGCAGGCGCGCGGGCGGCGCGCTGCCGCGCCGGCTGGCGTGTCGGGCGGGGCGGCGCCGCGCCATGTGGCGCCGCGCCATGTGGCGCCGCGCCAGCGGCTGGCGCTGACCCGTGAGGGGGACACGTGGCGGCGCCCGATTCGTGGGCGCCGCTGTCCGCTGTTTTGCGGACACGTGTCGCGCCCAGGATTTTTCGGGCGCGGGCTGGGCCGGGCTTTGGGCCGCACTGTGCAGGCCCGATTCTTTCGGGCGCCCGATTCTGGGGACACAATTGGAATTATTCCAATTGTGTTTTGGGCCTATAAATACCTCTACCTCTTTCTCTCTTTCTCCCCTTTTTTCGAGCTTTAGAGAGGGAATGAGAGGGAGAGCTCTCTACAAAAGTTGTTTCCCTTGATGTTTTTGATCTCGTGGTGGATTCCCAAGATTTTTGGAGGCTCGACAGCGGCGATCTTGATTTTACAGTGCGCCTCGACTTTTCTCCATTTCGGCCCGTTTCTGTCGCATTTCAATCGGGATTTTCCTGTACGCAAACCAGAAGGAATTTTTGGGCGATTTCTATGATAGCACGTTCCTAAGAGGTAAGGCTTCGATTTTCGTACTGATCACTTCGCCCCGTTTCGCACTTTTGGCATGGTTCCCGAGGCACTTTTGACCCCCCTTTTCTGTGATGTTTTTGGGATAGCACCAACTTGTTTGATTTATATCTTGGCCTAGGAGCATCGGATCAAGGAGTATAAGTACTCATTTTTGATCTACTCGTCGCAAGGAACGCAACCTTATTTTTTTTGGATTTTTCGGAGCACTGTATAAAGGTGAAAACTCTTCTTTTTCCGTACTGTTTGGAAAAACTGCAAAAGCTGTATTTTGGGATTTGTGTTTACACCGGGTGCGTTGTTCTGTACAGTTGTGCACTGTTTTCGGCGAGTTGTGGAGTTAGAGGACTGTGGACAGCAAGGAGGCTATTTGGGTGTGGATTGCGTTTTTCGAGGTGGGTGGTTGTTGCTTACCTCACTTTTGACTAACTCACTAGGAGTATTAGAGATCCCCTATTTTAAAACTGATAATCGGTATTCCAATTGTGAATTGCATGAGTACACCCCACAAATTATATGACAGCTCATTTATGTTAAATTGGGACACTGTTGTTGGGATAAATGCTATATCATAATCTCGCATGTAAAATGACTTATCATGTTGGAACATTAAAATCATCATTTTTAAAATAAATATCAGACACTTTTCTATAGTTTTAAAAGAGGACATTTGCATGCTTGTATGGACATCTTGTTAGGCCACTATTTATTGCTACACTATCATATTGGGACTTGACTTAGGAGAAACCATGTTTCGTCATTCTCCTTTTCATTCAAATGCATGTTGCTCGATTTGAGCAGGGTTTTGGGATAGTGTAGTTGAGGCCATTGAGTCTGGGACAGGTTAGACTTGATTATGGTTTGTGGGGCATTGTGGTAACTGCGGATATTAGGCGGTTGACCAGATGTGGGCTATTTCATCAGATTTGGGCTTATGGGGTATTGCGGCAACCGCGGACAGTGGGCGGTTGACCGGATGTTTATTATTGCACCAGATTGGGGATCGGAGTTTCATTAGTGGACGGAGTTTCCCACTTGATCATAGTCTTGATCCAGTCATGCTATATTGAGATATGTGTGACAGAGTTACTTTACTCGTGTGGGTCGCTCCCCTCGAGTGCCACTTCGGAGTAGGCTTTAGACCGTGACGGGTACCGGTCCATCTGATTGGGATTTCGAGCCTTGTGTGCTGGTCCCCTTGGGATTTCGAGCCTTGTGTGCTGGTCCCCTACTGAGTTCTTGAGTTCGACAGCAGAGCAGGCAGTACCGGGTTTTATACCGGTCCATCTGATTGGGTTTATTCAGACAGCTAGCATTATAGTTGCATGCATACAATTACCTTTGATACTGCATTTAGCGGCATAGTAGTGGTAGTTTCCTTTTATCAGCAGCCTTTATAGCTTACCACTGTTCCTTCCTTTTGCCTCTAGTAGTCCTAGTGGGTACGTCAGGGTCGAGGCTTTACCCACTAGGGGAGGCTACTGGTTTATCTAGTAGTTCTCACCCCCATAGTTGTTTTCTGTCATTTTCTCTTTGTTTTGTAGAGTCGTATGCGGGAGCTGCTAGGCCATCAGCGGCGGATCGAGGTAAGAGGATAGCGGACTAGCTAGATAGTCTGCCCCGGCTGTGAGAGTAGCTGGACTTTTATTGTACCCCTTTTGTATCTCAGGCTGTAGCACTTTACTTTAGGGCCTGGCTTTAGCTAGCTGGTTGTATTTATTTCCGTGAGCTGGGAGTTTATTGTATATTTATAGCTTGTATCATATTTCCAGTTTGAGATATTATGTAGTTCTTTTTAGTTCAGCTATGTATTATGCTCTTTTATTGTATCTCTTATATCTGAGCAGGTTACCAGCGCTTCGTGTACATGGAAAATTCCGTGTGCACGGCGGATCTGTTGGCGAGCCCGGGTTCTGGTTTACACCCGGGGCGTGACAGCCGCGGCCACCCGGATCAAGCCGCATGGCTTGATCCGGGCGGTCCCTTTGGGGCGACGTGGCGGCCCGGATGGCCGCCACGTGTCCCGGCCTTCGGGCTGGTTGGGCGTGGCCCATTGCTGTAGCCGAGGAGAGGGAGAGGAGGGTTTTAACCTGGTTTTTCTCCTTCTTCTCCTTCTTTTCTTCTTCTTCTTCTTCCTTCTTCTTCCTCCTTAGACCATGGATTTTTGGTGGACTTCTAGCAGAGCAACTCTAGCATCTCTTCTTCAAATTCATCACCTTGGGTGGGCCTTTGGAGCTAGTTTGGTCATCTTTTTCCCATGTTGGAGCACAACCACCATTGCTGGATTTTCGGAGCTTCACCGTCGTAATTTAGTGCAGAAACTCCCCAGGCTTCGTTTCTTGGTATTTAGAGCTGAAATTTGGAGGGGATCTCCATGACAGGTAAATCTACAACTTTGATATTCAGTTTTTTGCTTGGATCACGAAATTTCTTGGAGCATTTCTGGTTTTCCTACAACCCTCACGCACAGATTTTATTATTGGATACCTTGGAGTAATTTTAGGTTTTCTCTTTCGTACGAGCTCGGAATTAGGTGTTCTTTAGCTCGATCTTTATCTACTCTCGACAAGGAATCCATTGCCACCTTCCTCACTATATTTGGAGCTCGTTTGGACAGGTAAAACTGACAATCTTTCCAGCCCTGTAGTGCTGGTTTTTACAGAGCAGAGTTTTGTTGGAATTGCATGTTTGTATGGTGATATCTTTGGGTTCAACATGTTTTTGGGGGATTTCTTTGTATGGATGGATTAACAGGGTTAAGAGGAACATTTTTCATGTTGATATCTAAGTGTAATTTCTGCTGGATTGATCCCTAAAAATTTATGAAGTTCATGCTGAAATTTTGGTGGTTGCCGCGTTGTTTTGAGTGTATATTGGCCTACAGGTGTCGGAACGAGGTGTATAAATACTCGATTTGTATCTACTCATCGCAAGGATCACAGCCGTGATTTTTTTGGATTTTTTCGAGGATTGCTCGCTGGTGAAAAACCCACTTTTCTGTGCTGGTTTGCAAAACAGCAAATGCAGTTTTTCGGTGTTGACCGTGGTGTTCTTTGTGGGCTTTTGACAGCGGTTTTGGCGACGGTGTTGGCTGTGCTGTTGGTTGTGGCTGAGGCGCGAGCGATGTTGAGCCGAGGGTGTGGTTTCGGTGGAGGTTGTTGGTGGGTGGCTACGCACTTCACCGATTTCAGCTTTGCCTGCGAAAAGCGTTTCAGGTGGGTTGCTTCGTCTCCAGAACCGGTGGACGGTTCTCTAATTCTATCTGTTAGGATGCATGCATGTTCAGGGTAAATATATGTGATTGAGGGGCAAGCTTAGTAATGGTAATTATATAAGGAATGGTAAGGCTTATATTTCATATTGTATCTTATGTCGATTGCAATGGTGGATATTTATGATTGTGGCTAATGTAAGCTTACCTAAGGGAGAATGTTACCCTTTATGATTGATAGCATTGCATGATTTAATGTTCAACAAATAGGAATGAGATGTAAGCATGGAAATGGCCTAGATCATGTGGATTGATGCTTACTTGATTATTATACATGCTTTGGTGGATTGGAGACCTAGCGTATTGTAGATGGTTATGTTCATCCCACACTAGATGATATAGAGATCATACATGTTTAATCATTGGCCTATTTATGTGAGATTTGTATATCATAGTAGGAATACTTTAGCATGCCTTGTTAGCACACAACCTTGCATGAGAATTGTTAGCACGCCTTGTTATTATATGTTTCATTCTCTTTTATCGTTTATGAGGACAAAAGCATGCTTGTATGGACATTTAGATAGGTCATCTTTTAGCGCTACACTATTCATGCTGGAATTGACTTAGGAGAAACCATGGTTGTTTATTTTCTCCTTTCTCTCAGTCTTTTGTTACATGTTGCTCGGGTTCGAGCAGGGGTCTAGGATAGTGTAGTCGAGACTTTGAGGCGGGGACAGGTTGTTCAGGTTGTGGGGTATTGCGGCGGCCGCGAATATTGGGCGGTTGGCCGAGTGTCCGTTGTTGTACTTGATTTTGGACGGTTGGGTATTGCGGCGACCGCGGATCTTGGGCGGTTGACCGGATGTTACTTTTGCATCTGATTGGGGATCAGGGTTTCTTCAGTGGATGGATTTTTCCACTTTGATCAGAGTCGTGATCCAGTCCTGCTATATTTATGTTACTTATGGCTTATTACTTTACTCGTGTGGGTCGCTCCCCTCGAGTGCCATCCGGAGTGTGCGTCAGGCAGGCTTTGAGTCCTTGAGACTCCTTTTTGCATCGGTGTTATGCGTAGGCTGGCATACCCGACGCGGCAGGCAGAACAGGCAGTGCCAGTTTTACTGGTCCATTGATTGGGTTTATTCAGGCAGATACTTTTACTGTTGCACTCGTGCCTAGGGGCAGAGTGGAGTCTGGCAGTTGTGTTTAGGCCAGTGCTGGTATTGTTGGGAACCGTTTGGGTTGACGGTGGTCCTGGGTCGTTGTGTGAGGTGCTTGAGGATCTTGAGTCTTTCCATTCTGAGAGGGAGCGTGGATTTTGTCTATAGCCTGCAGGTGCCGCTGTTTGATAGCGAGTTAGTCCGATTGGACACCCTACGTTGATACACTAGGGAGGCGCAGGCTTGATTGGACCCTGTGTGGCAGTCAGCTCGATTGGGTCGATTGAGCACCTTGTGTGCGAGTGGTTGCATCTCTTTTCGTTAGTATCACCCATTGAGCATTTAGTTAGAGGCATGGTAGTCTTTACTGCATCGTTATCTTATGCCTCTAGTAGACTTAGTGGGCAGACCGTCGGGCTTGGTGGCGGTACCCACTGAGAACTACGTGTTGGTGTAGTTCTCACACCCGCTAGGGGGGGGTTCTCCCCCTCCCTTTTTCCTTCATCTCCTTTGTTTTGCAGAAAGTATTTTAGAACTAGAATGCCATTAATCCAATGCCCAAAATCATGATTTTAATGGTACTAAAGGATTCCTCCTTGACAACCCTACAATTGCTCTTAAAATGGTTCTTCTGCGGGTGTTGCTGGTTCTGCTGTCGCTGTTCGAGGCGAGGGAGTCGCGAGCTAGGTCCCTATCCGTCTTTGGAGTGTAGCTGTACCCTCACGTTGGAGATCTTCAGTACAATCAGTAGATTATTTATCTTTTCACCTTTGAGAGACTGTTGTATGGTGAGGATCTGACATATACTGAGAGCCTGTACACTGATGTATTATTTTAGTTTACCTCCCTGTTGAGTTCTTGGATGTTGTATCAGAGGATATTGTATTATGATTATTCTTGGGAGATGGATATTGTATCATTATTTCCAGTTGTACAGTGGTTGGATTTTAGTTTTACAGCAGTTTATTTTATAGCTCTGATATCTGTTTAGCTGTAGTTGTATTCTTTTAGGTTGGACGCTTCGCCTATGCGAGGTTTTCCGTATAGGTGGAGGATCTGTTGGCGGGCCCGGGTCGCAGTTTCGACCCCGGGGCGTGACAATGATGGTGGCCAGACCATCAGTGTACGCGAGTGACAGCAGGTGCATGACGATGATGATGCTGATGCTCCATACCCACGGTCCATAGACCGGACAATCGATACTAAGCCGGAAATGGATGCATGTATCTCAAACCTGTACAATAATGGATGCATGATGCACTAGCTAACTGAATATGTAAATGGCTACTCATACACATGACATATGTCCAAATATAAGCAAAGCATGATAAATGATCAGGTATAAACTGATAGCTACCTAATGTCCAATCAGGCATGGCAAATGTCCATATGCAACAGGTATACTAAAGCATAAGTATAAGCTGGAATAAACAATCAACTAGCAAGGGCTCAGGGATATAATCTGGGCTAGTAAGAAAGACAGGGGCCCAACCAACTAAGGTACTCCAGAGGGCCGAAGAGATAAAGCCTGGACCGAAGAAAACCCACATGTGTGTAGGCGGACCGACGACCCTACCAGAAGGCTCGCGGGCCGAAGTCAGACTGCAGAAACCTGAATCATGAAGACAGATCAGGGAAGGACTCACACATACCCAAACCACAGACTCACACTAGACCGAATGCTTAAACCTGGATATTTTCCAGATTCTCGCAAATCGCCGGAAATCTGCCGAACAAAAGTCAACGAAACCCAGACGAAGGGTCCATAGATCATGAATATGCTGTTTACAACAATCCCTCATATAACATTTACAAATAGACCCCTGGACTTATCAAAATTGCATAAATACATGTAATTTTACACATAATTGCTCCACTACATTCAATCCAGGGACTATTAAATAGAAATAAAATACCAACAACTAGGTTTCGATGTGTTAGACCTCGTGCTCACTGTCCGAGAGTGAGTTGAGCCATAAAACAGTATTTGGCCCATGATCAATGTGCATTGAGAGCACTAGTTGGACACACTTGCACATACACTTGAGCACTTTCAATTCTAAAGTGAGCATCATGCTCAGTGACCTCCAAATACACAGTGGCTCACCTCTGGGCCTCAGAAAAACCGCCCAATGACCTGCTGCAGCAAGGTGATCATCTAACACTAATGTATATGGCTTGGCTTGGGTGTTTAACAATCCCACAGTATTTAAACAAAACCTAAGGTTAGCATCATGTAAAGGACATCACAACAACTCAGGGGCTCACCTGAAGAAGGTTGCTCAGGTGCTGGTTCAGTTGCTGGAGCAAGGTGGTCTATGGCCTTCCTTGTTGGAGCCCAATGTAGCCGAATTCCCACTCCACTCGGTCAAGCTCCAAACAACAAAAAGCACCAGCTGTAGAATGTTCACAGAGATGGCAGGAGCACCACCCAACCAAGCATCGATGCTCCGGTGAGGTGGCCCGCCGGAGGAAGCAAAACTAAAGCTTCAACAATAGCAACAATGGCAAGTTGTGTTTAGACCATTATGGGTCGCATGCAAAGGGTCCAATCGACTAAACTTGACTCAAGAACACGTACCAGGGGTTTGCCGGCGCCGGAGGAGCCACGACGGCGGCGGGTGGTGGAGCTCGGCCAAGGTGGAGCTTTAATGGCGGATTTTTAACCGGAGCTTCTCGGACCCATGCAAGGGAATAGGGTTGATGCCCTTGACGTAGGGAAGCTGCCCAAGTGGTCGTCCGGCGGTGCGGTGTGGTGACCGTAAACCCCATGCAGCTTTCCTGGTGAATCCACAGCTTAGAACACCTGTTATTGGTGTATCGGGCCCATAGTGCATCAAGGAGATGCCACAGATGGACCCTGTGAGGTATCTTTTACTGTATTGGCCGTCGGCTGTGTTTGCCGAAATTTTTAGAAGGATTCTGGCCAAACAGGGGTTGGAATTGGATTCAGCACGGAAAAACACTTGAAAACGGCTATTTGCTTGTTAAATTTGGAGTCTGGATGACCAAAAACGGGCTACCGGAAGTTTTCGGGGTAAAACGGTGCATGGGGGGTGACCGTGGACCGGCGGGAGCCACGTGGCGGCCTGTCATTGGCCGGCTCACGCCGCTCGGTCCACGGGGAAGGCGCGCGGGTGCATGGACCGCGGGGCGGGCCACGTGGCGCGTCTGGACTGGCGGGTGTGCGCAGCGCGGCTCAGGGAATTTTGGCGCTGCATGGTGGACCGGGTGTGCGACGCGTGGCGGCACTGCATTGGCGGGCTCACGTGGTCGCGGTCCACGACGCCACCGACGGTGCACGGGGCAGCGCTCGGCCGACACGTGGCACCTCGCACTCGAGTGCGCCACGCGTCGCGCCGTCCGCGCTCCGCCCCACCTACCACCCCGCCCGCGGAGGGGGCGACGTGGCGCACTGTGAGGGCCTCCGCATGGCTGTCCCCTATTTTGGGGTGACGTGTCGTCACCAGGGACTTCCGGGCGGGTCGGATGGGGGCTCGTCCGACCGCTTGGCGGATTCGGGCGCCCGGAAAATGGGCCCGAATCCGCCAAAGGCCCACTAAAGGGATTTGGCTATAAATAGAGCCTTTGGGGGGCCCATTTGACCCTTTTCTGAGCCCAGTTTCACAGAGAGTTCTACAGAGGAAATATTTCTCTCATCTAGCAGCATCCCTTGGAGGACTTTGGAGATTTTAGGAGATCATCTGTTCAACTTCATCTGCGACGCGGCGCACAGTGACGCTTCGTCTTCATCGACCCGTTTCGTCGCGTTTTAGTGCGCAGACTCCCCCGACTCACTCCGATCTCCGTTTTTAGCGATTTTTGCGCCGTCGTACTCATGACTGGTAGGACTCCAACATTGATATTCAGAGATTTCACTGATTTCTTTCGGATTTTAAAGGTTTTTGAGCTTTCTGTTGCTCCTTTTTCTTCGTGGATTTTTGGACAGCACCGCAGAGTTTCGGCCATAACTTTGCGTACCGACATCAGATCGAGGTGATTCAAAAGGAAAAATTCATCTAGTTCTCGCGAGGAATCTCCTGGATTTTTCTCAGAATTTTCTGAGGTTGCTTCGAAGGTGAGAATCTTTCTTCTTCCCGAGTTGTTATCTGTGAAAATTTGTACAGTTATGAATGAGGTGTTTCTCTTGCCGGATTTATATCTCAGCGTAGAAAACTCGGAATTGGACGTGCAGGTATTCGTTTCGAAGCTATCGACGCGTAGATCGCAGGGAATTTTTATTTGGATTTTTTCGAGGACTTTTAGCAGGTGATTTTTGCACATCTTCGCAGCTGAAATTCAGTGTAAAATTCTGACAGTTTTGGGGGAATGTAAGTGTATCGACAGCTCTATTTTTGTACCCAGGAGCAGTGTGGACAGTGCTGGACCCGTTGGACTTTGTGTAGCTGCTTTCCTGGTATTATCAGCTGTAGGACTTTTGACAGCTCGACTGGTCAGGTGGGTGGCCTCGCTTTCACGAATTGCGATCTGTACACTAATTCTAGCTGTTTAGGGATGTGCATGTACTATTCTTATCTCCAGTATACATGTTAGAGAGCATGAGATGGCATTCATCAGTTATTCAGTTTATCATGTGTTCTTATTATTTTTCCCCACCACATCCTTATTTTATTGTTATCTTCGGACTTGACCTAGCACCCCTGTCATATGCAGCATGTTCGACCAGACTAGTAGAAAACTCCAACTTGGGCTAGGTTACTTTATTGCTTTAGACACTTTCACTATCATCACTATGTCATCCGGACTTAGTTTCTTCCTCGCCCAGATAGGGGGCCGAGGGGTCGGGTTATTAGTGGGGTGCATGTACACTCGTGTTGGGGGACCGAGTGGAGTCAGATGGTGAGTTATTGATCAGAGTGTCTTTTGTTTACTGTCTGAGGGACAGGGGGGTCTCGGCTGTGTTGTGTTCCAGCCAGTGAGTGAGACAGGGTTCTTTTGATTACAGTCGATCTTGTTGATCGTGGATTTGGATTATAGCCTGCATGGGCCACATTGAGCTCGACATAGATGCGCAGATACTTTACTCGGTGGGGTCGCGCCCCTCGAGTGCCACTCCGGAGCTAGGCGGGTTACTTGCTATTGCGATTTTGTCGACACTGTCCCTCTGGCTGGCCAGTTTGGCAGTCACGGACGCCCTACGTAAGGCCGCTCCTCCGTGGACGTAACGGCAGTAGGTAGGCGCAGGTTTGACTGGACCCGATGTGGCAGTCAGTATAGATTGGGTGATTGAGATGAGGGTTAGTAGTGGTACCTGATTTCTTTCTGTTTCACCCTTGAGCATTTAGTTAGAGGCATAGTAGCTGTAGAGTTATTTCATCAGTTTTTCTTCTCAGCATTGCATCTTTACTTTTGCCTCTAGTAGACTTAGTGGGCAGACCGTCGGGCTTGTTGGCGGCACCCACTGAGAACTACTTGGGATGTAGGTCTCACACCCGTCGTGGTGTCTTCTTCCCCAGGGACCTCTACTTCTGTACCTGCTGCAAAGGTTGCTGATCCAGCTGATCGAGGTAAGGGAGTCGCGAGTTAGATCCCTACCAGATGTCGCCCTGAGAGTAGCTGTACCCTCACCTTTTGAGAGTTTTGCTGAGCGATCTTGTAGTGAGGATTGAGTTGTACTCTTTTTACTTTGAGGGACTTTTGTATTTATGTGAGGACTGGGTCTGTACTTATACCTAGAGTTGTATTTACTTCAGTTCAGTATTTACTTTTCAGCTCTGATATCTGTATAGTATAGATGATCTTTTACAGGTTAGACGCTACGTTCATACGGGGCTTCCCGGATGGGCGGCGGATTTGTTGGCGAGCCGGGTCGCAGTTTCGACCCGGGGCGTGACAGATTAGAGTGGTATCAGAGCCTAGGATGTAGGTCAGTGAGGACTTAGGAACCCTAGGCTTGTGGTTGGACCCTAGGATGACTTACGTGTGAGTCGTAACTCTGTTGCGAGAGTCTTGATTGGGTTTTAAACTCTCCCAGTGGATGGGGTGAGAGATTGACATATCTTCCTTCGGTGGCGACTATGTTGGCTGCAGACAACATAGTGCTATTGGGAAGGGGACATGCCAGTGGACTTTCGCGAGATTGGGTCGAGTTTGGTTTGGAGGTTCTGACCGTTCTTCTCTTTCTCCTCAGGGGTGTGATGTCTCCGCGACGCGGGATGTCTACGCGTTCGCAGCCTTCTTCCTCGGTGCCTGAGCAGGAGGACTCGGGACCGGGACATCGGAATGAGGTACAGGAGCTCCGAGCCCAGATTGCACAGATGTTTGAGGTTGTCCAGCGTCAGGAGGAGACCTCTCGCCGTCAGGAGGAGGCCTTGGGCAGGATGATGGCTTTGTTAGAGCAGAGGTCGCAGCCAGTGGTAGCACCCCGTGATAGATCGCCCGCACCTTCTCCCCCAGTTGTGGCGCCCCCTGTTGTTCCTCCAGCACCTGTAGTTCCTGAGGAGCCGGTTCGTTGTAGACCACCGTCTGGGTCGACAGGACCTCTGTCTTCAGCTGAGCAGCGGGTAGTGGTGGATTTATTGATGAGGTTTCGCCAGTTCGACCCACCCTAATTTTCTGGTATGGGAGCTGAGCCGAGGGAGGCCGAGACTTGGGTCACGGCCATGGAGCATCATTTTGAGAGTTTATTTATCGAGGATCGCTTCCGGGTTCTCCTGGCTTCCCATTTCTTGGAGGGCAACGCCGAGGCGTGGTGGCGGCGTGTGCGACCGGCTGGGCCGCCGGGGACGCAGCTTCTCACATGGACTGAGTTTCGCAGCCTTCTTTTGGGAGCTTTCTTCCCTGAGAGTGTCCGTCAGAGACTGGAGGAGCAGTTGAGGACTCTTCGTCAGGGAGATCGGCCCGTGCATGTGTACATAGCTGATTTCAATCAGTTGTTGGCTAGTATGCCTCACGTGGCCAGGGATGAGGCTCATCAGATTTACATGTTCGAGCGAGGATTGCGTCGGGATATTTATCAGCATGTTCGCTCCCGCAGATTGCAGACTTTAGAGGCCTCGATGGAGCAGGCATTATATGTTGAGTCAGGAGAGGCAGTGATGGCAGAGGTGGCGCCAGCCCCCGTAGTGACCCCAGGGGCGAAGCGCCCGGCACCGTTTGAGGAGGGGCAGTCGAGTCGACAGGGACCCCCGAGACCTCCACGACCTCCTTCTCAGGGTCGTGAGTATCAGGGGCACCAGAGACCAGGAGCACCCCGCCCGGGACAGCAGCAGCGTCGACCATCTCGACAGCAGCAGTAGTCTCAGCAGCAGCAGCCACGACGGCAGCCACGCCCCGACCGATGTGTTATTTGTGGAGGGCCGCACTCACCGACTCAGTGTTCCCAGAGTCAGGGCCGTTGCTTCCGATGTGGACAGACCGGTCATTTCCAGAGAGCGTGCCCCAGAGCGGGTCCTCCAGCTCCTTCCTCCGCTTCGGCACTCACTGTTCCGTATCAGTCGGCAGGGCCTTCTGTGGCCTATGGTAGGCCTGATCATGCTTCATCTTCCTCTCGACAGCCAGATCGACGACCACCAGCACCGAGCGGGCGAGTTTATGCAGCACAGGTAGAGGATGCTACAGCTGCTGATCATGTCGTCGCAGGTATCATTTTGATTTCTGCAGTTCATACTCGAGCTCTTTTTGATACTGGCGCATCGTATTCATTCATTAGTAGAGTATTTGCATCCCTACATGGTATAGAGGTAGTATCATTATCGCATGCATTAGAGGTTCAGATTCCAAACCATGTCTTGCATGTCGAGGAGTATTGTAGGGATTGCCCTGTACAGTTGGGACCCTGGATTCTGCCGGAAGACTTGCTTGTCTTGCGGCAGCTCCGGGATTTCGACGTTGTACTTGGTATGGATTGGTTATCTCGGTACTGCGCCACTATAGACTGCAGAGAGAGGACTGTGACTCTTCATGAGCCTAGGCAGGAGGAGTTTGTTTTTATAGGCTGTCAGAGTACCTTGTTTGCGATGACTATCTCGTCGTCGAGAGCTCGGCGGATGATGAGTAGGGGCTGTTGGGTTATATGTAATAAGGATCTAAATAGGGGAAAAAACACCTAGAGGGGGGTGAATAGGTGTAAACGTATAAACACTCAAAAATCGTTGCGATAAAAACCCAATGGGAAATAAAAAATAATACGCAAGATTTTTACGTGGAAAACTCCATCACCGGAGTAAAAAACCACGGGACCGATAACACGGCAGAAATCCACTAGAATTAAAACACGTACAAGGTGATTTAACGTACACAATTACGACTCAACCTTTTCCATACGCTCCTAGAGGATCTTCTCCGCTCGCTCCGCGACGCTTCTCGAATCCACGATCTGCGCCCAACGCCGAATCCACGGCGTCCAACGTCGAATCCACGACGTCCGACCGAATCCACGGTCTTCACCCAATAGCACCCTTCGAATCCACGAACGTGCCTCGCTCCGAATCCACGAGAGCGGTTGAACCTTGAATCCACAAGGACACGCGAATCCACGCGCCGATTTTTGGGGTAAATCATTGTTTTTGGGTGGTGATGATCCGCCGAATACTTAGATCAAAGATAGATCGGAAATACCATCTAAGTATTCATTAGTTTGATTCAACTCAAGATGTGAGTATGAAAACCTAGAATCAAACTAATCAATATAGATGAAGAAACATAGAGTATTCTCTAATGATTTCCTTTCTTCTCTATATGTGGATCTAGAGGCGTATATATGAAAATGACGGCTATTTTTATCTTCGGCCTCTTTTTCGGATTCACCCTAGAAAAAGAGTCATAGGGTCTATTTATAGGTTAGAAACCCTAGGAAGGAGATAAGAATCAAAAACCTAACATTTCTGGAGATTTTACGGACGGCGATCCGGATCGGATTAGCTGTGATCCGGATCGTCGTAACGAGTCAGGTAATTCCAGAAAAACGAAGGTTCGGGATCCGGATCGAAGTGCTTGATCCGGATCGTTCATACAGTTCACCAAACATCAACGTTCGGGATCCGGATTGCGAAGCCTGATCCGGATCGTTCAAGGAAGATGGTAAACTCAGTGTTCGGGATCCGGATCAAGAGAGGCTACGATCCGGATTGAACTGGTGTATGAACGAACCACCTTCGGGATCCGGATCGAACAACCTGATCCGGATCCTGAACATGTCCCAAGTCCAGTTTTTGATTTTTATGCAATGAAAGATTCTTCCAAGTGTTTCTACACTACAAGAAGTATTCGGATCACACAAAATCTTTAGTAAAACATACCTGATCCTTTTGAATTCTTCTTTCTTGAGATTGAGTTAAATGATCCAACTTTCTTCACCTTCAATCTTCAAGACTTGAGACTTTCACGAAACTACGCCAACTCAAATTCCGTAACAATCTCCCCCTTTGGCGGTTTCGTGACAAAACACAGATCCACTAAAGAAAATTCAAAAAGATATTTTTGTTGCTATCACCATACAACAAAAATTTACAATGGAGATCCAAAAATTTAAAAACATGAGATAAACTCCTAAAACAGACTCTAGACTTAGACATCTGTACTCTATGCACAAAGAAATCATTCTTGACAAAAAGAGATCGTTAGATACCTCAAGAATATTTAGCATACAAAACCTAGTACAGAGATAGAGTTTATCTGATCATCATGACATTTGAGAATTCAGATATGTAAGAGAATCATAGTCAAAAACCAACATATCTTCTATGCAATTAAAAACCAAATGTCACAAAATGTTAGTCCAACATCAACTTGTTAGTCATATTACATGCCCAAATAGTTAGTCGAATAGTTAGTCGAGACATGCAAACAATCACAAGATGAAAACCAAAGTTGAAGTTGAAGTGATACTTACCTTGATGTATACAAAATCTTCATCAGCAAGATTTTCACAATCATTGTTCAAGTTCCCTTGATGTTCACTTACCTTGATGCAGTCATCATTGTTCATCATTGATGTATACAAGATCACAATTTTCACAATATCATTGTTCAAGTTCTCTAAACTCTCTCCCCCTTTTTGTCATAAACAAAGCCAAAGATTACAGAAGTGGAGAGAATGGTTAACAGTTCAAGTTGGAGAACTAAGGACGATTTCACAAAAGGATTAAAAATCTGCAAAAGAATAAAAAGTTCCCGCATAAGAGAATTGTTAGTCAGACGATTCAGGCATCTGAATCTGAGTCAACCGAGGCGGAGTCTTCAGAGCTCGTACAACCCAGCTTTTTCAAAATTCCTTTAAGCATTCCCGAGATCGTAGTACACTCTTGCTTCATCTGATGTATGTCCTTGGACATCTTTCTGAGTTCTAGAGCCATTTTATCTTGTTCTTGTTTTATGGAAGACTCTAGATTTTCCTTTTGGTCAGTTCTTCTGGAAGTTGAAGAACGTTGAGTGACGATTGACGGAGCAGTCTGACCTTCATTCCGAGGAGATCGTCTTGGCAAAAAGGGTGGATTGCTTGGCACATTCTTTTTCATGGCTTGCTGCTTAAGTATTGAGGAAGACTTCAGTAGCTTCCTTTTCTTTAGGTAAACCTTATTTTCTTCATCAATGCCTTGTTGTACTTCGTCAAGAAATGTGTCCCAATCTTCTTCGTCTTCTGATTCAGTGTCAATTTGAGAAATATTCCTTGGGTTCTCTTGACATGGTTCATTTATTTCAATACCTCGAGCTCGTCCAGGTCGTCGAGCAAGTCTTTTTCTTTTTAGGAAAATGGATGAAGAAGTCATCGGTGCTTTTCCTTTTTCCGCAGCAGTAAGCGGAGCCTTTTCCGTTGATGTTTCTGCATGGGCTTTCCCTTTCGATGCAACAGAGGTTTTCTGTGGCGATTCTTCAGGATGTGTTTCATCATCAGATAACTCATCCCAGTTAACTTCATCCTTTTTAGCTCTCTTGGGCTTGACGGTGTCTCTCGTATGTACCATAGCCGCAAGTAGGAAGACAATCCAAGTGATCACCATTGCTAATGGTTTCTTGAGAAAAGGAATCCTGTGTGGAATGACTCAAGAACACATGAGAAAATTGTTAATTTTCAAAGATTTGAAAAATTGTACCCAAACAATCATAATCATGTAGAGAGACTAAGAATCAAATTAGTTTTGCAAAAGGACTTTTAAAAATAGATCAATTGCATGATTTTCGAAAATCCTTATTATATGCCCTAAAACCGAAATTTTAGAAATCGAAGCCTAAAAATTCGTTAATCAGGAGAATACCTAGCATATAATCAAAACTAATCTACCCAGAGTTCTTATTTCAAAAGAAATTTGATCAAAAACCATCCACAAACAAAGTTGATCCAAGAAATTCATGACGTTTGAGGAAGAGAAAAACGATGAAAAACCGAGATTTTGATCAATAAAACTTACTTGGAGTTGAAGAACTTGAGTTTGAAAGCTTCCAGGAAGGATGAAATCTAGAGAGAGAGGCTCTGGAAACTTTGGAACAAAAGATTGGAGTAAAAGAAATCAAAAACCCTTTTGTTCTTTATAAAACCTAGCCGCGATCCGGATCAGTTCATAACTGCGATCTGGATCGGCTACCCGCAGTGAGAAACTGCGTTCGGGATCCGGATCGGCAAATACAATCTGGATCGTCAGCCCACAGAGTAATTCCTGCGTTCGGGATCCGGATCATCTTGCCCGATCCGGATCGGCTCCAACTTTTTCTTTAGAAAATTTCAGAGAAATTCAAGAAAAACCAGAAAAAGATTGTAAGCACAAATGTGTATCAACTTTAAACAAAAATCATCGTTTCATACAACAAGAATTAGATTATGCCAAATCTATCAATAATATCCAAAAATGAAACGAAAATTTACAAAAATTAAATCCCTTAAAGTTGGACACCTTCAATTACATCTAACTTGATCTTATGAGTAATGCCTTTATCAAATCATCAATTCAGTAAAGAAAATGAAATACAAAGATCAATAGATGTTTGAAATCCCAAATATAATAGATAATGTATCTAGACAATCTGTTGAAGAGAGTGGCTCTTTGAGCATCTTTCTTTAAAAACCCACCTTATACCAACCTTGAAATTTGACGGAGTCAAGTATTTCAACATGCATTTTACTTAATCAAAAATTTGAACAACCATGCTTGGTATACATGTGGTAGCTGCACACAATACTCGGACGACCGAGGTGGTAGCTCTTTCCTCCATGTGGTGGTAGTTTTCACACTCCTCATTGGGATGTAACTCTTTCCACATCTTTTGAGCATTTTACTTTTTCTATGACTCCCCCTCAATTGGCTATCAATTACTTAAGATATAAAGTATTCAACCAAATATTGATCTCGATTTCATACTCGACTAAGCAGTCAAATAAGATAATGACTATACCAAGAGATCATAGAGAGAGAGAAATTGACTTTGATCACTTAGAAGATGATTTAATTAACATAAATGATCATTGCAACAGTGAAATATTATGATGGCAAAAGCATAATAAATTTCTAAATGTGCGAAAAGATGCAATTAAAGTCAATTATGATCTATGCTCAATTAATGTCCTATGTACAAACATAGATAATGAACAAAACAAAAACAAATACAAAACCTATCCTAAGCAAAGGTTTCAAAAAGAAGTTTATTTCAAGGAAAGCATTCCAATTGCTTTTCGTAAATGAATAAAACGTTTTTGATCCAAAGGTTTTGTTAGAATGTCAGCTAATTGATCCTCAGTCGAAATATATGAAAGTTGAAGAGTATTTGATTCAACTAGCTCTCTCAGAAAATGATATCTAAGCTCAATATGTTTTGTTCTAGAGTGCAACACAGGGTTTTTAGAAATGTTAATTGCACTTGTGTTGTCACAAAGAATTGTTACCGAAGATGCTGAAATGCGGAAGTCGCTCAATACGCTTTTCATCCAAATGAGTTGAGTTGAGCAACTTCCAGCTGAAATGTATTCCGCTTCGGCAGTCGAGAGTGCTATGCAGTTCTGCTTTTTACTGTGCCATGCAACAAGGCAATGGCCAAGATAGAAGCATGCACCACTCGTGCTTTTCCGATCATCCACTGATCCTGCCCAATCGGCATCTGAGTATCCAACAATATCCAAACTTGTTCCCATAGGATACCAAATTCCGAAATTAATTGATCCTTTGATATACCGGATGATCCTTTTCACCGCTTTCAGGTGAACCTCCTTTGGTGCTGATTGATATCTCGCGCAAATCCCAACACCAAAAGATATATCCGGGCGACCAGCCGTGAGGTAAAGTAGACTTCCAATCATACTTCGATACAGTTTCTCATCTACATTCTCACTATGTGATTCACTTCCAAGTCCCTTGTGGCTAGTTCCCATTGGAGTCGGAAAATCTTTACAATTTTCGAGATCAAACTTTTTGACCAACTCCATTGCATACTTGGATTGACTCAAGTGAATACCTTCATCATTTTGTTTAATTTGCAATCCAAGGAAATAAGTCAATTCGCCCATCATGGACATCTCAAATTCGCTTTCCATGGTTTCTGCGAATTTAGAAGCATCATTATCTCTTGTTGCGCCAAATACAATGTCATCGACATAGATTTGTGCTACAATGAAATTGCTTTGATAATGCTTCACAAAGAGAGTCCTATCAGCTCCCCCTCGAGTATAGCCCTTCTCCAAAAGGTGCTTTGTTAACCTTTCGTACCATGCTCGCGGTGCTTGTTTCAGACCGTAAAGAGCCTTTTTCAAACGAAAAACATGGTTAGGTTGTTTATGATCTACAAAACCTTTCGGTTGAGCCACATAAACTTCCTCATTTAAAAACCCATTTAGAAATGCGCTCTTAACGTCCATTTGAAATAATTTGATTTTAAAATGACAAGCAATAGCAAATAGTATACGAATGGACTCGAGTCTAGCTACAGGGGCGAATGTTTCATCAAAGTCTATACCTTCTACTTGAGAGTAGCCTTGAGCAACTAATCGTGCCTTGTTCCTGATGATAGTACCATCCTCATTTTTCTTGTTCTTGAAGATTCATTTGGTACCTATCACATTGTGTTGCTTTGGAGGCTTCGTTAATTCCCAGACTTTGTTTCGCTCAAATTGATGGAGCTCTTCCTGCATTGCTTTAATCCAGTAGTCATCCTGAAGAGCTTCATCTATGTTCTTTGGTTCGATTAAAGATACGTAGCAAGCGAATCGACAAACCAACTGCCTCCGAGTTCTGACTCCTTCTTGTGGATCTCCAATAATATTCGATTCCGGATGATCCTTGGAGATTCGTAACGTTTGTTGAAACGGAGTACTCGGAGATACATGAGATGATTCCTGCACATCAGATAAACTTGAAGAACCATTAGATGCATCATCAATATTGGAAGTATTATTATGAGAAGATGCATTAGCAGGAGAATCATCATCTAGAGAGATATCGAGGGTAGATTTTCCAGATCCAAAGTGAAAAGCTTCATCTACTTTAACATTTATAGATTCTACGATCGTCTTAGATTCAATGTTAAATACTCGATATGCTCTGCTATTCGTAGAATAACCCAAAAAGATCCCTTCATCACTTCGAGAGTCGAACTTTCCAAGATTTTCACGGTCACGTAAAATGTAACATCGACTCCCGAAGACACGAAAATATTTGATGTTGGGTTTTCTACTAAACCACAGCTCATATGGTGTATTTAAAGTTCCTGGGCGCAAGTAAACTCCATTAATGACATAGACAGCGGTGTTCACGGCTTCAGCCCAAAAATGTAGCGGTAAATTCCGGCTATGAAGCATCACACGCGCCATCTCTTGAACAACCCTGTTCTTGCGCTCAATAACACCATTCTGCTAAGGTGTATAGGGTGCCGAGAATTCATGTTTAATGCCATTTGAAGTGCAAAAATCAATGAATTTTGAATTTATGAATTCTCCACCTCTATCACTTCTAACACGAATGATCTTTTCATTCTTTTCAATCATAATACGATGGCAAATCTCATGAAAAGAGTCAAACGTATCAGCTTTCTCTTTTAAAAATGCTACCCAAGAAAACCGAGAGAAATCATCAACCAATAAAAAAATGTACCATTTACCTCCCAAAGATGGTTGACGGGTCGGCCCCATTAAGTCCATGTGCAAAAGTTCCAAGGGCCGTTTTGTACCAACGTGGTTCAAGTTCTTGTGTGCAGTCCTAGACTGTTTTCCCTTTTGGCAACCACCACACACAACGTTTTGTTTAAATAAAAGCTTTGGAACCCCCTTGACCACGTCCTTGTTTGAAATTCTAGTAAGTTCCTTAAAATTTAAGTGACCTAGCCTTTCATGCCAAAGAGTTTCATTATTCAAAGCGGCTAAGTTACAATTTTCAGAAATTTTATTAGGAACAACATAACAATTGTTTTCAGATCTAACCCCTTTTAAAAAGAAGACATGGTCCTTATCAGTTACAACGCATTCAACAGATGAAAAGTTAACTGAAAAACCATTGTCGCAAAGTTGACTTATGCTTATGAGGTTAGTCTTAAGGCCATCAACAAATAAGACGTTTTTTCAAAATCGGGCCATCTGGAATAGCTACCGTCCCTTTTCCAACAATTTTGGAAGATCGACCGTCTCCGAAAACTACGTATCCTCCGGAGATTTTCTCAAGATTTTGAAAACTATTTTTGTCACCGGTCATGTGACGGGAACACCCGCTATCCAGATACCAAGACGAACTATCATAAGCATGCAAGGAAACATTGGAAACAAGACAAGGGAAAATTTCACCTTTGCGCACCCCAAACCCTTTTGGAGTGCGTCGGTAAGGGTCGTGAAGTTATATGCCTAGGTGAAGGCGTCTTGTTATAGCGATTGTTGTTCCTTGATGAAATCGTCTTGCGCGATGAACTACCAAGTCTCTTTTCATTTGAAAAGTTTTGCTTTGATTTTCGGGGAGGAGCCTTTTTGGTAGTTGTTGCAGGAGGTCCTTGAGATGAGCGTTCGACTCCCGTCTTGCAATATCTTCTTATGTGCCCTGAAACACCACAACGAAAACATACCTTAGATCTTGACGATCCCAAAGATGATGAAGTAGGTTTGTTGTCGTTGTTTGTCTTGAATTCCGGTGTCGGAGGAGGAGATACCGACTGAGGCACAAAACTGTCCCACTCGAACTTGGACTGTTTTCAGTTTGAGTGTATCCGAGGCCGAACCGATTTGATTGACCAAGACCAAGAAGGCTATCCAACTTACTCCTTCCTGAAGAGAATCGCTGTAAGTCATTCTTGAGTTGGAAATGGTCTTTGTCATTTTCCCAGGTTATCCTGTCGAGCCTCGTTGTAGAGCTTTGAGAAGTGATTCGCGTTATCAACCAGATTTGTATGTTTCCTTCTCAAGTTGCTCATTGGACTCTTGAAGGGAAACCATGTGCCTTTATCAGGTTTTCCCTTTCCACTTCAAGAGCGTTTGAGAGAGAAGTCGCTCTTTTTGCTTCTTCTTCGAGATCATGCACTCTCCCCTCTCAAACTCTTGTTTTGCTTAGCCACTTTCTTTGAGTCCCTCAAAAGTCTGTGGTAGGCTAGAGCAAAATCTTCACCTTCCGAATCATCCGATTCGTTGTCCGTTGCATTCTTTTCAACAGTGGAGTTGGACCACGACTCGGATGTACTAGCCATAAAGCA
Organism: Tillandsia leiboldiana; assembly: GCA_029204045.2. Lineage (NCBI taxonomy): Eukaryota > Viridiplantae > Streptophyta > Magnoliopsida > Poales > Bromeliaceae > Tillandsia > Tillandsia leiboldiana. The sequence continues at coordinate 7,646,600 of CM055072.1, forward strand.
CATGAAGGGTGAAGATACGGACGCGTGGAATGCGGTGGAGCTCTTTTCCTTCATCACTCGAAGACGACTCATTTGACGTTGAGTTGTGCATCCCAAGTGACGACTTGCATCGCCTTCTTCTTTGCCGGATACTTGTTAGGACACTCCGTTGCAATGTGGCCGTAGCCTCGACCATTTGAAGCATTGTAATTGTCCTTCTGAACTTTTCTTATCCTTTGAGAAGTTCTCCTTGCTTTCTTGACTTGTAACTTGAAGTACCCTTGCCTTTGTTCGACTTTCCGAAGGATGGAGATTTGCTTGAATTACCCCTTCGAAGTTGCGGCGAAACTTCCTTGTCAAGAGAGCGAGCTGCTTCTCACATTCCTCCATAGAAAGGTTCTAGTCATCGTCTGAGGAGGATGTATCCGCGTCTTCTTCCTTAGTTGTTTTCAACGCATAACCTGAAGACTTAGAAGTGGATGCCTTTCCAGAAGAATTGTTAGTAGTAAAATCATTTCCTAAGTTTGTAATGAACCAACTAATTCTTCTACACGTATTTCGTCCGGGTGTTTAATAGTTTCAATGGCAGTAAACCTTTGGGCGAAATCGTTCAGGAAGAGTTCTTAAGATCTTTCTTACAATCTTAAATTCTGGAATCTTCTCTCCCAGATTAGCACATGAGTTTACGATATCTTGCAATCGTGTATAGTAGTCCGTGAAAGATTCATTTTCTGCCATTAAGATAGAGTCAAACTTGCTCGTAAGCATTTGCAGTTTCTGAATCTTTACGCGGTTAGTTCCCTCATGTGTAACCTGAAGAACATCCCAGATTTCTTTCGCAGGCTCACATGCCGAGACGCGAGAGAATTCAGTTTGAGATAAGGCATTAAAGATAGACATAATTCCCTTGCCATTGTAAGAAGATGAATCTAACTCTTCCTTGGTCCATTTCGACCTAGGTTTTAAGGTAGCGAACATCACCAATAAATCAGTTGGATTAGGCCATCCTAATTCAATTGATTGCCACACCCGTTCGTCGATGGAAATTAAAAAGGCTTTCATCCGTACTTTCCAGTACGCATTAATTTGTTCCATCGAAGAACGGGGGTCGGTTGATGTTTCCGCCTTCAACCATTGTTTACAACCCTATTCCCTCTCTGATACCACTTGTTGGGTTATATGTAATAAGGATCTAAATAGGGGAAAAAACACCTAGAGGGGGGTGAATAGGTGTAAACGTATAAACACTCAAAAATCGTTGCGATAAAACCCAATGCGGAAATAAAAAATAATACGCAAGATTTTTACGTGGAAAACTCCATCACCGGAGTAAAAAAACCACGGGACCGATAACACGGCAGAAATCCACTAGAATTAAACACAGTACAAGGTGATTTAACGTACACAATTACGACTCAACCTTTTCCATACGCTCCTAGAGGATCTTCTCCGCTCGCTCCGCGACGCTTCTCGAATCCACGATCTGCGCCCAACGCCGAATCCACGGCGTCTAACGTCGAATCCACGACGTCCGACCGAATCCACGGTCTTCACCCAATAGCACCCTTCGAATCACGAACGTGCCTCGCTCCGAATCCACGAGAGCGGTTTGAACCTTGAATCCACAAGGACACGCGAATCCACGCGCCGATTTTTGGGGGTAAATCGTTGTTTTTGGGTGGTGATGATCCGCCGACTACTTAGATCAAAGATAGATCGGAAATACCATCTAAGTATTCATTAGTTTGATTCAACTCAAGATGTGAGTATGGAAAACCTAGAATCAAACTAATCAATATAGATGAAGAAACATAGAGTATTCTCTAATGATTTCCTTTCTTCGCTATATGTGGATCTAGAGGCGTATATATGCAAATGACGGCTATTTTTATCTTCGGCCTCTTTTTCGGATTCACCCTAGAAAAGAGTCATAGGGTCTATTTATAGGTTAGAAACCCTAGGAAGGAGATAAGAATCAAAACCTAACATTTCTGGAATTTTACGGACGGCGATCCGGAT
>CM055072.1:7648697-7700953 GCA_029204045.2 Tillandsia leiboldiana
TCGTCGTGAACGCAAGTCACCCTAGGGCTCGCTCCTAACTAAATACCCAGGTATCGGACCGGGAAGGCGGAATTTCGTGCATCGGAGATTGTGCAATTCACGTACCGGTGTGCAAATCGCTAAGGTTAGATCTGCTTCCTCGCCCGTAAGCACACTAGACCGGAACAGTCGACGAAACGAAAGGTAGAGCTAAGGCAGGGGGGCTCGCAAGGGTCTGGTAGGGTCGGGTTGCTCCGGCCCAAACGGTGCTTCTATAGCCAAGGGAAGGGAAGGCAACAAGGAAAAATATAGAAAAATAAAATGAAATAGTACCTGTCATTCCCTATTTCGGGACGACGCGTCGTCTACCGGGGCGGCCGGGGGAGTCCGCCCACAATCCTTGGGCCAGCGTCGCACCGCGTGTTGGGGAGGGGTTTGCTGTCTAAAGAGTCCGCGCATCGTTGGTCGTCGGGCGAGTTCTTTGTCTGCACGGGGGCCGCCGCGCTCTCGTCCCTCTTGGCGGTGGTGGCACGGCGGCAGAGGCGGGGGTGGGCCCTTGGGGGCAGGAGAGGTGATTGTGATCTGGCAAGCCGCACCGGTTACAATAGTGGTACCTCCAAGTGCATTCCGTCACTGGGTGCGCGCCCTTGCAGATGACGCAGGATCCCGGTTGCACGTGCGCGCTCCCCTTAAGCCCTCGTTCGACCTTCGGTGCTTGCGTCGGGCGTGGATTAGGTCGGCTCTCTGGATCGGTGCCCCCTTGAGGGGTGGAGGCGGCGGTTCCCTTGGGCTCGACATGTCGCGGCGCCGGGGGTCCTCTGACAGACGGCTTCAGAGGGCACTCATAACGCGTGTGGCCCGGCCTGCCACATCGGAAACAGTGTCCGTCCCGCCACGGGCAGCTCGTCATGAGGTGTGCGTTGCCACATATGACGCACGGTTTCTGCGGCCTAGGTCTCTCCTCCGTCGTCTGCCCGAGGGTCTGCCCGGCTCTCGGGCGTTTGCTCGCCCGGCCCCTCCGATGGGGGTCCCCGGCCGACTCGGGGTAAGAGCATTCCTGCCGGGCGCACTCTGCGTTGGCGTGCACGGTCAGGTTAGTAGCCTCCTGGACGGCGGGAGGGCCCGTCGGTGGCATCCCGGGAGGGGCAACGCTTCTGCTGCCGCCCCGGAACCGGTCGACGCCCTCGAGTTCCTGTGTCAGCATGTTCAGGCGCTCCGCGAGAGTCAGCAGTTGCCCAGCCACGTCGCGCAGCTGGTTGCGGAGCAGGCGATTGGCTTCGTCGGCGATGTCCATTTCCGTCGTCGGTTGCTGGCTGAGTCGGCCCTCGATCTGTATGCACACAAAGAAGGTCGGCTTTTAGTCTTTGCTAATCATCAACGGTACATCGCACCTCTTAGCGAGGGAAAGGACTCGGACTCTGACTCTGTGTCCCCGGCCGATGATCTAGTACGGGCCATGTCTGTCGCACGCCACAAGAGTCAACCCTAGCCCACCTTACTAACAACAACCATAAAGTGAAAGAAAGGACTTGACTCCCCCCCCCCCGGTCCCTCACGTTCTACAGTCCTATGCCCTACCCGTTTCATTTGTATGTAGGCATGCGAGGTTTGTCCACGGATGTCGGCACTAACTGTTGTGATTGAAAGAACTCTCTGATACCATTTAATCTGTCACGCCCCGGGGTTTGTTTTAGCGGAAACGATTCATAAAAGTCGAATGTTTGACGTGTAAAATTTTTTTTTTTTTTTTTTTGTTTAAAAGAGAACCCCTCTTCCCCGGCACGTGCCCAGACCCGCCACACATACAGGATCACTCTGCAAACGGACAGAGTCTCCCCTGTACGTGCACGGCGTAGCGTTCAGTACATGTTCCAACATACACAGCCATTCAATCACAACAATTAACCAGCATTCTAAACTAATATCAGAAGAACATATGGCCGGTCAATTTGGAAAGGATAAATCCACAGTTTTTTGGAAGAGCGCCTACCCGGCGCTTACGTTTTGAAAGCTAGTTTCGAAATTAGCATAAATCCACAAGGTTTGAAAGCGGTGCCCACCCGACACCAAGTTTTGAAATCTCTGTCGCAATCCATAAATCCACAGGGTTTTGAAACCAGTGCCCACACGACACTTAGATTTTTAAAAACGGTTTTCGCAATCTTTTCTTTGGCTTCTGCCTTTTTGATTTTTAAATGGCCAATAGAAATAAAAAGGGAAAAATATTCCACCAGGGGCACTAAATGTAGCCCGTACCGACATCCATGCCGACCCCACGAGGGTATCGCGAACCACTCACATAACTACAAAGTAATGAAAAGCGAGAGTAAAAGAATGAACACAGTCCAGGGTCCCCAGCGACCCAGCTGCTCCTGTCCCGTCCTCACCACCGCCTACCTCTCTCCCCGTCTGGACCCTGTCACGAAGTGGGATGTCAGTGACGCAGAAGTAGTAAAGCATGAGAATATAGTAAAACAAACCGTGAAGACAACTGGGGCAACCACCCTCCCAAGGAGGGGGGGGGAAAAAATGGTAACCTGTATATCTGCATCCTGTAATACCCTGCCGCGTCGGTCCACTACCGACGGCCCATACCGTACCTGCAGCACCGCGACCGCGCCGGACAACTAAACCGGCGGGTCGCTCCGCTCGCACCTCGGCGCCTCAACCCCACAGCTAATAAGGGGCCCCACTACGTCACCTCGTGGGTATACACGGGTCCTACGACCTCTTTTCCGGAAAAGTGCACCCCTCACGGTGGCCAAACCGCGGGTGCACGTGTTGCAGCCTCGAGCACAGTAACCACAATGTATGAGCAATAGTAATGCAGTAATCGCAATGTATATGAAATAGTAAAGCAGTAACCATGATGCACGAATCAGAATAAGGTAGAGGCGTGTAAACTCATGTTGCCCTACCATTAGCATAGTCGAAGGAAAGACGGTAGCTGAAGCATCAAAACACGAGACTACGTAACTATCAATGTGTAACAATAATCCGTAGCATCTAGAATAATGATTACTGAAGTGAACGGTAACATATAATATTTGAATTAAAACAATCAATGTGGTTCGATGCCAAATATCACACTCAACCCATTAACATGCATAAGCCATCACCCATCAATATTTAACCCCAGTATGCTTTGAATTGACCCCGTCCAATATGATAGAGTTAGATGCTAGGACCAAGAAAATAAAACCCACCTGAATGAAGGCCGATCCCGAACTCCCGCTAGACTACCGGGAGGCTGGTGCCGAACTGCTGGGCCCTGAACAGAGACTGTAGTCAGAACTAGACTCACATATACCCGTCCCGACGACACGACAGTAACAGAGTGTTTATACGGGGCAATATTGCCGATTTACCGCACAGAATCTAATTCTCGATCAGTGAGGACCTACTGAACTCTAACAAGATGCCTAGTAGGCGTGTCAACGCTGTCTAAGGATAGCCAGCAAGTCCGAATCGCATTTTAGTCCAAAACGTATTTTAATTTGCCTAAGGTTATGCATTAATCCGATGTTTCGACTCGTTCTCAAAATCCGGGAGTCCAAAAGCTGCGCCGTAACTTTCAGCGCGTTTGTTACGACGAGACGGAGGCCGTGCTCGCAATATTTGGGCCGAGACCAGGCCCATTTACAAGTTGGCCCAAAAACACAAGGGCCCCAATTTAGTAATGTTGCGACTTAATACATACTTGGTCTGCGTGTGATCTAACTGGAGCATGGTATACAGTAGGGACTGAGGGTAATGGGGCTCACCTTGCGCGTGTCGGAGGCCGGCCGGAGAGTCGCCGGAGCAAGGTGGAGTAACCACCAAAGAATGAGCAAGGCTCGGCTTGGGCAAGTTGGGATCAAGCCAGGCTCAGACCTGCAGCAAGGTTGAGCATCGGGTTACTTGGAGTCCCAGAAGGTCTCGGGTCCACGCGGGGTCGAGCCCCGGCGGCCGGAGGCGGCGGCGGCCGGAGATGAGCCCGGGAGGCTTAGCTCGGGTGCCAGCTTTAAGACCAAACTACAGGGGGTCTCTGGCCTCAAAATAAAATCATGGAGTTCTTATAGTGGAGGTTTAGAGCCTACCTGTCGAGGTGGCCGGAGTCCGGAGCGCCGGAGTTGGCCGGAGATCGAAGCTAGTGTTGCTCGGGTGCAATGCTGGAGGTAAGGATCCCGACGTTAGATCTTGCATGCAAGATGATAGGGGAGCTCTAGAAGGTCCGAGGAGCTTACCTGGGTGGTTCCCCGGTGCCGGGAAGCGCAGGCAAGGCGAGGCGGCGGAGCTCGGTTGAAGCTCCAATGCCCAACAATGGCGGTTTCCGGCCGACTTGCTCCGGGCCGGAGCAACTTGGACCAAAAGGGTCCACTCGATGCCAGGAGTCTTCGGGTGCAGTTGGCCGGCGATGGGAGGCAGCGGCGGCGCCGGACGGCCGAGGTCGGCTTAGTTTGAAGAAAACCGATTCCTAGGGCTTTCTCGCGCGGCACCGATTCTGATCCGATCGAGCTCAGATCTTGTGGAGAGGTTGCAGTCGTCAAGATCACGAGGTTCAACGGTGCTGATCGCGATCTCGACGGTCAGATGACGGCGGCGCGCGCGGTCGGCCAGAAAACGATAACCTCCGGCGGGGTGGCTTCCGCCGGCGATCGGGACGACGGCTGTGGCTGGGTCTGCACCCGAGGGGTGGCCTCGATGTCAGGAGTGCAAGGGTTGTGCCCAAAAGCCGAAATAAAGAGAAGCGTCCCAAGAACTCACCTTCGCCGGAATTTCAAGAAAAAGGAGAGGACGGCCGCGGCGGCGCACGGCGGCGGCGGCGCCCGAGTTCGCCTCCACTCGGGTTCCGCTATGCCGAGGGTCTCTCCAAAGGGGTCTGGGATCAGCCAAGCTCCTCGTACGGGTCTCCCTTCCTCCAACCGAGAGGAAGAAGAAGGCTTGATTCCTTCTTCTCCGGCGACGGGGGAGGCGGCGGCCGGTGCGGCTGGGTCCGAGGGGAGCGGCAGAGGAGAGGAGTTTGTTGATGCTAGCGGCTAGGTCTAGGGTGTAGAGGCTTAGGTTTTCTAGGGCATTGCGATTACACACCTATATACGTATATATTCCTAGGTTGATCAAAGTTGCAATATAACCCCTCTACAAGTGGTATTTCACCCTAGATCCCTCACAGCATCACTAATTTCTCACTTAGGTCCCTCCCTATACAGTGGCACGCTTTCCGAGGCACGTTTAATAGGGATTTAGAATGCAGAATACGCCTTTTTCGACGTATTTCACGCTTTTCGAGGTGATCCGGTCGTCGAAACGGAAAATGGACTGCGCCATGACGTCCGGCTCGACGAGACCTATCAGGTAGCGGTTTCTAATTTTCGAACAACTGCCCGGATAAAATCTCGGTCCATAAATACTGTGTCAAAATACAGTTTTCGCGCTTTTCGAGATTCCAGAGTCGTCAAACAGAATTTTTGACTGCGCCATTGCGTTCAGAACGTCGAAACCGTTCGAAATGACTACCTGGATCACTATATTCGGATTCCGAACAGTGAATTGGTCAGCGTTGCAACCGCCGTAGTCCCGAAATTGAGGTTTACTGTTCATCTACAGTGGCCACTTAAGTGACACTGTGCACAGGCACTGTTACAATGGTTGCGTTTATTCACTTGCTTCTTCATGGGTTTCTGGAAGATCCGACCGTCAGATCGAAAAGTGCTGAATATGAATCTTGCTCAGTTCGACGAGACGATCGCAACGGTCAACTCGGATTTCCAAGATCATGTCCGGATTGGAAAGTAGCCTTTTTGTCTCGTAAAACGTGCAACTCGCACACTGGCAATTGACTAAATAAATCAACATAGGTCTTTTGAAATCAAAACCGGGTCAAAAATTTCACCTTTTTGACTATTTATTAAAAATAAAATATTTCGAGTTCTTACACCGTGGCCTATAGAGTTGCACTTCCACCGCGCCTGGCCGGAGTCCATGATGTTTTCCATGTCTCGGCTCTGAGGAGATACGTCTTCGACCCTTCGCATGTTATCAACTTCACTTCTCTGGAGATTGGCGAGGATCTTGGTTATGAGGAGCGCCCGTTGCGAATTCTGGCTCGTGAGGTGAGAGAATTGCGCAACCAGGCCATTCCGTTTGTGAAGATCCAGTGGAGCAATCATGGGGAGCGAGAGGCTACTTGGGAGCTGGAGACGGTGATGCGGGATACTTACCCTTCTCTGTTCGAGACTTTGGATTGAGGTACGCTTGTTGTGTTCCTTTCGTTTCGAGGACGAAACTCCCTTTTAGTGGGGGAGGATGTGGTGACCGTAAACCCCATGCAGCTTTCCTGGTGAATCCACAGCTTAGAACACCTGTTATTGGTGTATCGGGCCCATAGTGCATCAAGCAGATGCCACAGATGGACCCTGTGAGGTATCTTTTACTGTATTGGCCTTCGGCTATGTTTGCCGAAATTTTTAGAATGATTCTGGCCAAACAGGGGTTGGAATTGGATTCAGCACGGAAAAACACTTGAAAACGGCTATTTGCTTGTTAAATTTGGAGTCCGGATGACAAAAAACGGGCTACCGAAAGTTTTCGGGGTAAAACGGTGCATGGGGGGTGACCGTGGACCGGCGGGGGCCACGTGGCGGCCCGTCATTGGCCGGCTCATGCCGCTCGGTCCACGGGGAAGACGCGCGGGTGCATGGACCGCGGGGCGGGCCACGTGGCGCGTCTGGACTGGCGGGTGTGCGCAGCGCAGCTCAGGGAATTTTGGCGCTGCATGGTGGACCGGGTGTGCGACGCATGGCGGCACTGCATTGGCGGGCTCACGTGGTCGCGGTCCACGACGCCAGCGATGGTGCACGGGGCAGCGCTCGGCCGACACGTGGCTCCTCGCACTCGAGTGCGCCACGCGTCGCGCCGTCCGCGCTCCGCCCCACCTACCACCCCGCCCGCGGAGGGGGCGACGTGGCACACTGTGAGGGCCTCCGCACGGCTGTCCCCTGTTTTGGGGTGACGTGTCGTCACCAGGGACTTCCGGGCGGGTCGGATGGGGGCTCGTCCGACCGCTTGGCGGATTCGGGCGCCCGGAAAATGGGCCCGAATCCGCCAAAGGCCCACTAAAGGGATTTGGCTATAAATAGAGCCTTTGGGGGGCCCATTTGACCCTTTTCTGAGCCCAGTTTCACAGAGAGTTCTACAGAGGAAATATTTCTCTCATCTAGCAGCATCCCTTGGAGGACTTTGGAGATTTTAGGAGATCATCTGTTTGACTTCATCTGCGACGCGGCGCACAGTGACGCTTCGTCTTCATCGACCCGTTTCGTCGCGTTTTAGTGCGCAGACTCCCCCGACTCACTCCGATCTCCGTTTTTAGCGATTTTTGCGCCGTCGTACTCACGACTGGTAGGACTCGAACTTTGATATTCAGAGATTTCACTGATTTCTTTCGGATTTTAAAGGTTTTTGAGCTTTCCGTTGCTCCTTTTTCTTCGCGGATTTTTGGACAGCACCGCAGAGTTTCGGCCATAACTTTGCGTACCGACATCAGATCGAGGTGATTCAAAAGGCAAAATTCATCTACTTCTCGCGAGGAATCTCCTGGATTTTTCTCAGAATTTTCTGAGGTTGCTTCGAAGGTGAGAATCTTTCTTCTTCCCGAGTTGTTATCTGTGAAAATTTGTACAGTTATTCGAAGCTATCGACGCGTAGATCGCAGGGAATTTTTATTTGGATTTTTCCGAGGACTTTTAGCAGGTGATTTTTGCACATCTTCGCAGCTGAAATTCAGTGTAAAGTTCTGACAGTTTTGGGGGAATGTAAGTGTATCGACAGCTCTGTTTTTGTACCCAGGAGCAGTGTGGACAGTGCTGGACCCGTTGGACTCTGTGTAGCTGCTTTCCTGGTATTATCAGCTGTAGGACTTTTGACAGCTCGACAGGTCAGGTGGGTGGCCTCGTGTGATGCTCCACTTCCCAGGGGGTCACCCATCCTAGAACTACTCTAGCTCTAGCACGCTTAACTCTCATGTTCCTCTTGGATCTTGCTTCCATCCAAAATGCTATAGCCGGGTTAGAGATTTAGTCCTATTATATCATTTATATAGAGGACTAATCCAAATTCCGGGGTGTCACATTCTTCCCCCCTTTAAGCCCTGACGTCCACGTCAGGCTCAAGCACACTCACAAGCACCGGGCGATGTGAGACTCGTCTCGCTAGCCTTAGCCGACCTTGTGGGGAGCTGCACTCCACCCACAACGGTCATTAGCCGGGGAGCCTCGCTCTACCCGCTATATAACCCTGGCTCAGCCAAGACTCATCTCACATTTCCGGCTGGTGAATGGCTCTGATACCAACTGTGACGCCCCACTTCCCAGGGGGTCACCCATCCTAGAACTACTCTAGCTCTAGCACGCTTAACTCTCATGTTCCTCTTGGATCTTGCTACCATCCAAAATGCTATAGCCGGGTTAGAGATTTAGTCCTATTATATCATTTATATAGAGGACTAATCCAAATTCTGGGGTGTCACACCTCGCTTTCAAGAATTGCGATCTGTACACTAATTCTAGCTGTTTAGGGATGTGCATGTACTATTCTTATCTCCAGTATACATGTTAGAGAGCATGAGATGGGATTCATCAGTTATTCAGTTTATCATGTGTTCTTATTATTTTTCCCCACCACATCCTTATTTTATTGTTATCTTCGGACTTGACCTAGCACCCCTGTCATATGCAGCATGTTCGACCAGACTAGTAGAAAACTCCAACTTGGGCTAGGTTACTTTATTGCTTTAGACACTTTCACTATCATCACTATGTCATCCGGACTTAGTTTCTTCCTCGCCCAGATAGGGGGCCAAGGGGTCGGGTTATTAGTGGGGTGCTTGTACACTCGTGTCGGGGGACCGAGTGGAGTCAGATAGTGAGTTATTGATCAGAGTGTCTTTTGTTTACTGTCTGAGGGACAGGGGGGTCTCGGCTGTGTTGTGTTCCAGCCAGTGAGTGAGACAGGGTTCTTTTGATTACAGTCGATCTTGTTGATCGTGGATTTGGATTATAGCCTGCATGGGCCACATTGAGCTCGACATAGATGCGCAGATACTTTACTCGGTGGGGTCGCGCCCCTCGAGTGCCACTCCGGAGCTAGGCGGGTTACTTGCTATTGCAATTTTGTCGACACTGTCCCTCTGGCTGGCCAGTTTGGCAGTCACGGACGCCCTACGTAAGGCCGCTCCTCCGTGGACGTAATGGCAGTAGGTTGGCGCAGGTTTGACTGGACCCGATGTGGCAGTCAGTATAGATTGGGTGATTGAGATGAGGGTTAGTAGTGGTACCTGATTTCTTTCTGTTTCACCCTTGAGCATTTAGTTAGAGGCATAGTAGCTGTAGAGTTATTTCATCAGTTTTTCTTCCCAGCATTGCATCTTTACTTTTGCCTCTAGTAGACTTAGTGGGCAGACCGTCGGGCTTGTTGGCGGCACCCACTGAGAACTACTTGGGATGTAGTTCTCACACCCGTCGTGGTGTCTTCTTCCCCAGGGACCTCTACCTCTGTACCTGCTGCACAGGTTGCTGATCCAGCTGATCGAGGTAAGGGAGTCGCGAGTTAGATCCCTACCAGATGTCGCCCTGAGAGTAGCTGTACCCTCACCTTTTGAGAGTTTTGCTGAGCGATCTTGTAGTGAGGATTGAGTTGTACTCTTTTTACTTTGAGGGACTTTTGTATTTATGTGAGGACTGGGTCTGTACTTATACCTAGAGTTGTATTTACTTCAGTTCAGTATTTACTTTTCTGCTCTGATATCTGTATAGTATAGATGATCTTTTACAGGTTAGACGCTACGTTCATACGGGGCTTCCCGGATGGGCGGCGGATCTTTGGCGAGCCGGGTCGCAGTTTCGACTCGGGGCGTGACATGCGGAGTGGCGGCGGCGCAGGGCGGAGGAGGGCGGCCAAAGTGAAGAAGCTCGATATTGGTTCTAGGGCATCGTTTCGCGGGCTCGATATTGCACCAAAAGCTCCAGAACTTCGTGGAGGACTTCCTGGGGGTCAGCAGAAGAGGACCACTATTTTTAATCCGAGGTTGAACGCTCGGATGCAGCCAACGCCGAGCTCCGGCCAAGACTAGCAATCTCTGACCGCAGCTTGCTCTCTCCCAACTTGACCAACCCAAGTCTTAAGGCAACAATCGGAACTGGAAGCAGTTAGAGGTCATCCGTAAGGTTCAGGAGCTCACCTTTGACAGGTTGCTGGACTGTTGGTGCGCTGCTGAGCTCGGAGAAGATGACCTAGGGCATAATTCTAGGCATTAATGGCAAGTTGGGTTTTAGCCAGCATGGGTCACATGCAACAGGCCTGGGGAAGTACTCTGGACACAAGAAGACTTACCAGGTGGTTGTCCAGCGCCGGAGTGCCACGGTAGCGGCCGGGGATGAAGCTCGGGCAACCTTGAGCCTCTAATAGCGGATCTCTAACCACTAGCTTCCAGGCCCAAGCAAGTGCTCAGGAGGATTGCTCTAGGTGCGGTGGAGCTTCCTAAGTAGTTGGCCGGCGGCTCGGGGCAGCGGCGGCGCCGGGCGGAGGATTGCGGCCAACCCAAAAATGGTGCAACCTAGGGCAAGCTCGTGCAGCGTCGACACTGCACCAAATGCCCTAAAACTTCAAGGGGCCTTCCTGGGATCGAGCAGAAAAAGACTACCAAGTTTTCATCCAAGCTTGGATGGTCGGATTGAGTTCGGGTGGAACTCCGGCCAACTACAGCTTTTCTGGCAACAGGTGCTTCTGGCAGCCACTAGTAGCTTTGCAGGCCTCGGGGCTGAGCGTGGAGGTTGCTTAGAAGGTCAGGGAGATGATAGGGTGTGTATGGGAGACTGGGGTGCTTGCTGCCTCAACTCCTCCCAAGAGGCACCTATATATAGCCTCAATTCGAATTTCAAATGCAAGGGGAAGTGGGCTGGCCTGCATTTGCGGCTGGGGAGGAGGAGAGGGAATGGGAGGTGGCGTAGGAGTCCCAGCAGGAGGTGGAGGAGGAGTAAGAGGGGCTGTGGAGTGAGGTGGAGTGAAGTTTGGTTGCAAAATTGCAAAAAGAACCTCCACCAATGCATCTCTTTGTTCAAGAACCCTCACAGCAGCTGAGAAATGCTAAAGAGACCCTCCACAATTGAGCTTTCCAATTTTAACCCATAAAATATAAGCCTTCTTATGAATTTATTACAATTTTCACTATATTTTACGCTTTTCAAGGTAATCAGGTCGTCAAACGGAAAAACGGATACCACCACGACGTTCGGCTCGACGAAACCTTTTAGGTAGCGTATTTGGTTTCGCAAGTTCGGTCCTCTAAAAATTCAAAATCCATCTCATATAGTGGATTTATACTGTGTGGCACGCATTTTGAGAACTTAGGGTAGTCAAACACAAATTTCGTCAGCGCCACTGCGCTCAGAATGATGAAACGATTTAAATCGACTAGTCGGACCGTCAGAGTCGGACCCCAGACAGTCGATCAACCGACGTTGGCCGACGGGGGAATTAAATCAGGAGGTTACTATTCATTTCACTATTCACTTAAGTCGTGGGCCCCACTAACTTCTTTGCTGATTTCTCGACGATCTGACCGTCAGATCGAAAATCAGTTTACACCATCTTTAATCAATTCGATGAGACGGTCGCACTAGTGATTTCAGATTTTCGAGATCAGACTCGGATCTGTAAGTCGGAGAACTGTGTCCCAAAAACTGTGCAATTTGCACAGCGGTATACAACCACTTAAGTTTCTTTTTGCATTTCTCTTTTGAATTTCACGAGTCTTACAAGTGAACATATTCGAAATGGATTCACTTTCCTCCATTTTGAATTGTTCATAATTTGACATAAGCATGCTTATTTTAGATTTCTTCACCCTAGAAGTTCCTTCACGAGTAACTTCCGATTTCTCCCAAATTTCTTTAGTTGTCACGCATGTAGAAATTTGGTGAAATTCTTCTCTACTTAAAGTGCAAAGGAATGAATTAATAGCTTTAGAATTTAATTGAAAGCGAAGTTTTTCTGCTTCATTCCAATTTGCTCTTGGTTTTGATGGAATAATGTAGCCACTTTCGACTATATCCCAAAGATCAAAATTAAGAGATTGAAAGAATATTTTCATTCTAATCTTCCAAAAAGGATAATCGGTGCCATCGAAAAATAGTGGCCGAATAATGGATTGTCCTTCGATATTATTTTCCTCGCTCTGTTACCAATTGAGGATCAAAATGGCAACCTAAGAGGGGGGAGCGGGGGGGGGGGGGGTGAATTAGGTTTCTAAAATAAAATTGCAATGAATCAAGAAAATCAAAAAAATCCCAAATAGAATAAAATGAGCTAAAGTAATAGAAATGCAAACTCAAGAAGCGCACGATCGATTTGTTTCGAGGTTTGGCACTTTGCCTACGTCCCCGCCAACTTCTCAACACAAGAGAACGCTGGATCTCAACTAGATGATACTTTTGTGGGCAAGCATCAAGACTTTACACCAACTTCCTCTTTTCTTCTCTAAGAGGATCACAATCATTTTTCTCTCTTTTACAAAATTTTCTCACTACAAGGATCACTCAACCTTAGAGAAAAATTTTGAAAGCTAGGAGCAAGTTATCACAAGTTTTTCAAGCTTGGTAAGTTGAGAAAGAAGCTCCAAAACCTTCTATTTATAGCAAAAATAGAAATCTGCTCGTTACCAGTTTCGGGCGCCCTAAACACCTTTCGGGCGCTCTAAACTTGAATAAGTTTGTTTGCATCCAGCGCCGTCTGCGCCTGTCCTGTCAGTCGCCAAAATGGACTTTCGGGCTCTCTGCACAGTATTGGGCATTCGAATCTGTGTCAAGCCGCCAACCTTGACTTTCGGGCGCCTGCATGCTGTCGGGTATCCGAATCCGCTGAAAGTGAAGTCGTGCGCATTAAATGCTTTCACACATTGTCTTCGCATTTTCGGACGCCCTAAACATTTTTCGGGCGCCCGGGACCAACGTTGGGCGCATCCTACGACAGGGAGGGTGCCTGATGGTTTCGGGCGTCCTCGATCCTGTTGTGGGCGCCCTAAACATTAGGGACCATGTTTCGGGCGCCCGAAATGACGTCTGAAACCTGTAGAACTTTTCAGAGATGGATTTTGAGATTTCTTGCGCTTTTTAAATATTTGTAAATGAGTTTTGAGTATTCTTTTAAGCATAATTTTATATGGAAAATCTTTTTAGCTTACATGTTCATTTTGAAAACTAATTAGGTTGATTTTGCCAAATTCTCTAAACTTGAATGATTTGAAAGTTTAAAACTCAAAAAGAGAGATAATAGTCAATTTAACCTTTAGAAGCCTAATAGACTTCTTTTACTCATATTGTTTTAACCTTTGGTCCATATCTTGAGTTCTCCAAAATCTTAAGAATCTAAACATTAAAACTCAAGCAAAAACATTAGTAGCATAAGATTATCATTATTTGTGATCATCAAAATTAAATAAGGGATTAGATCCATTAGGCCAACACTTCGCAATCTCAAAGACTAAATGTAGAAAGTAAAAATTTAATTTCGCTTAAGTCTGTGGTATTTTGCTTTTGTTGTTATTAAATACTATCAGTCTCGAAAGTAGAAGTAAGATTATGAAGTCTTAAAAGTAGAAAAATTTAATCTAGTGCATGTGGTTCTGCTATGAACATTTTTTTTAAAAAAGAGAATATACAAATTCATAAAGTTAGAATTAAAAATTGCAATACATTAAAGTTTAAAGTTTGAGAATTAAAATACTATGCGTTTCATAGTTTGAGGACTAAAAGTTTAGTTTAGCCTATTTTCTTGGGATGGAGTAATTATTGGTTGTAAATGCTTTTTTGTTGTTGTTTGGTTCAACGTAATATGAATTGGGCCATAATTTGAACTCTTCAAAATATCACAACTGATTTCGGCCTACTTTTGGCTGAAGTAAATTGAAAAAAAAGAGTACAAAAAAAATTAATAAAATATTAATATTTGGAATTTTGTTTTCGCATGTCTAAAAAAGGACTTTTTTTAAAAATAACCCTATAAATTTTAAAATTTTGCAAAATAATCCTGTGTAAAATTTTTTTTGCAAATCTAACTCTACTTTTGCCAGCTCGGCGCCACGCTGGATAGACCACCTGAAGGCGGTGAATCGTTCACCGCCTTTAGTGCTTTTACTGAAGACGGTGAACAATTCACTGCCTTCAGTATATATGCTGAAGGCGGTGAATGCTGGAATGGAACTTGATGTAACTGGCAGGGACCGCTCATATAGAACGCTTGTAGGGAACCCTCGTAGGGAAACCAACCTGCTCTGCTAGGGAAACGACCCCGGAGACCAGCCTTCTAGACCATATCTATTCACTTGTATTGATTACATTCGCTCCTATCCAAGACTAGGAAATGAATGTAAACTTTCTCCCATTGGCTCTAGGGACCGATAGCAAAGGAAAGACTGGCTTGAGGGTTCTAATTTACCGGGCACATTCACCAACACTTAGCCAAATTTTGCCTTCGCTCAGGACTTAGCCAATTTCCTTTGAAAATTGGTTTGTGTAGTTTTTGTCTTAAAGACGCTGAATCGTTCAGCGCATTTAATACTGAAGAAGGCATTGAACGGTTCAACGGTTCAGCGCCTTTAGCATTACACTAAAGGAGTTGAACGATTTAGCGCCTTTAGCATAAATGCTAAAGACGCCGAATCATTCAGCGCCTTTAGCCACAGTAACCACCAATACTTTTTTTTCAAGTCAAAAAAATCAAATTTTGTACAACAAGTTTCACAGCATTCAAATTTTGTGCTAAAAGTATAATAAGTTTCACAATATTCAGATTTTGAGCTAAAACATTCAGAAATTATGTAGAATAAGTTTCACAATATTCAGAAATTACAGTTGAGTAACAACTAAAAATCAAGATAAAAAAAATTCAATAATACAACCTACAACTCAAAATTGAGCAAAAACTTAATTTTGAGCTCGTCCTCTCCCTCGACGTTCTCGGCCACACCCGCGTCCAGTCCCACGCCCACGAGGAACAGCAAGCTCGATAATCGGTATATCATCAAGATGCTCGACGGCTGCCAACTGATCGAGCTCCTCGATAATACCGCCCTCATGATGCTCAACAATATGCTAGATCTCCGATGGTGATGATGACGAGGGACGACGACGTGAATATGTCGAAGCAAAAGATATCCGTGATACAGGAGGCGGGAGCGACTCTGAAATCGAGGGAAATGTCGTAGGAGCATGAATAGGAGGAGGTGAAGATCGTGGCGTCTGATGGGACCTAAATAGTTAGTCAATTTGAATTTGAAGACTTATTTTGAAATTTATGCTGATATGAAGGCACCTGATGACTCGAGGACAATGCGTGAGCATAATCTCGACGACCCCCCGAATCTCTGGCAGTAGGTAATATTGGTACATTTTGCAGTACCATATGAATCTGCCGGCTCATATCTGCCAGAGTCCCGAATGTGATCTCAGGCGACGGTCGATCATGCACTAACTGGCAAATAGTAACATCCATCTGATGTAGTGTGTCGACCTACATTTTAATTTACAAATTAAATTTATATTACATATACAAAACATATTAAATTTATATATATAAATTATTATACCAGTGTCCTCTCTATATGCCCACGAGAAAAGTCATCGGAGGACGCTGTATTGGACGATATATCCATCTCCTCATAATCGTCCAGCACCATTGCATGTATATGGATGCTGCCTGCAGTGGGTCCTCACCAGCAGCCGAGAGCTGATCAACAATGTGATCTAACTTCTCAGACCACCTCTCAATGTGTGCAGCGTGAAATGCAATTCAATCCTCATCCGGACGCCCACGTGATGTCACGCGTCGGATGGACTCCACATTGAGAGGTATATGCTGGAGAAGACCGAACTGCCGCAGGACTCGGTCTGGTACATGCATCTCTACAATGTGAAAGCAGATGATGCCTGTTCTTGAACGCCAGACTTGCGAGCCCTGTACAAAAAAGTTTGGTAATGCGGTTAAAATCTCATCTGTGTACGGCATCCATATAACCGGTTAATAACACAAAATGATCAGTTAATATAAAAATATTTAGAAAAAATATATTTAAAGTATTGACTAAAACATCTACATATCTGTGTCTCTCTCTGCTGATCCAACTCATCTCTATAAAACTCAATGTCAGTGGTCCTGACATTGGCTCCAAAGCGTAGCCCTCCAGTATTGGCCCATCTAGATTATAAAATACATATATTAGTTACAATTATATTTGAAATACAAAAATCTACTATATCAAATAAATGTCTTACCGGCAACCCAGAGGTCGATCTACTATATCGGGTAGCGCTAGGGCGCCTGTAGGTCGGCTGATATGAATGTGGTCCCAAGCCCAAATCTAAAAATTAATAACAACAGCTTAATATAATAAATAAAATATTAAATACCAATATATTAACATAATACTAAAATCAAAAGATTAGATATTATACTTGTAATAGGGTCCCAAAACAATAATATTCGGCCTTCCCGTTCAGTGAGGCAGGTCCTAGCGCTCGATATAGATATGCCAAGATAGCTGCACCCCACACATATGCCCCGCAGATATCGAAATCAGCCAAAAGTGGTAGTCACTTTAGGTGAACTTTGTGTCCAGTGGGGTTGGGAAACAAACTACAGCCGATTTGATATAATATATATGCACGGGCTGTAGTTACCGCTACTCCTGCAGGGGCATCTAGATGTATATGGCCATACTGCTCATATAGCCACGCTAGACGTATCTACGACCTCGTGATATCGTCAGGCACAGCTCCCAACAATGCCTCGTATAGAGCCTTCCAGTCTTACAGTGTAGTTCCCGTCACTGGCGGACAGTCGACACGGAGACCAGAAATAATTGCCACATCCTGGAGTGTGACGGTCATCTCACCATGGCGAAAATAGAACGTCTGGGTCTTCTGTCTCCACCTCTCGGCAAGGGCGGCTAGTAAAGCCTGATCCAGCTGCACGCGTCTTAGTCGTGTTACCCCGTAAAATCCAGATTGTCGGAGTAGATCTAGTACAGCTGGATGGTCAAGCTCCCATTGGTTGAGCTTGCGCCCATGCTCTGAGAACTGCATAGCACGATACCCTTGTGATGCAAAAAAATATATTTAACTCTTACATCAATTCAGCTTATTTATATTACGATAAATATCAAATAAAATTTTATAGCTCTTACCTCAGTCTTGATAAATACTGACCTATGGAGATGCTGCTCTGATAGGACCGACAGATCAACTGGTCGCGCATCCTCGTGATCTGCCATCTGCAATATGTAATCTACATATTAGTAACATAATAGCTAAAAAAAATAAAATATTAAGACAACATAAATAAAATTGTGGAAGTCATGCGCCGACGTCCTTGTTGCAGTACTCTTTCTACGTTTTGTGAACATGTGCTCCTATAGTGGCCTGCTTGTTTACAAATCGAGCATTTTCCTCGTCGGCCATCCCCCTCGTCAATTATATTACGAATACATGTAGATCGTGGACGACTTTTCTTCCTTTGTATAGGAGGCGGTACAATCGGGGGGCTTTGGGGTCGTGGCCAGTGCCGTCTATCAGGAACATGATGAAACTGTTGTGCGTAAGTCGCACGATAGCAGTCCATATTATACCAGCGTGAACAAAAAATATGATAGTCTATTATTATTTGTGAAGTACTACAGACTGCTAGGAGATGCGAGCAAGGTATTTCCATTAGAAGAAATTCACCACATGAGCATTGTCCTTCTGCTCCATTCACGATCACTGTGTAGGAGAAATCTCCAGTATTGACTTCAAATTCCGTTAGTCCAAAGCGTTGGACAATGTGTCACCGCGCCTGATCCATACATTGGGTAATTATTACTTGGATTTTAGGACTTAACGCGCCCGTCATACTTTCACCGGAATCACGGCGCTTTAAAAAGTACGAATTCAGTTTATAAAATGTCGCCGCAACAAAAGCCGTGATCGGTAAAGCACGAATCCCCTTAAGTACCCTATTTAACGATTCAGAAATATTCGTAGTCATCAACCCAAATCGTCGGCTTCCATCAAATGCCCTTGCCCAGTACTCTTTATATTTATCAAGATCATGCACCCACTGCCAAGCATCGTGATCCAATGCATCTAATTCTTCTTTTAGCTTATAATGTTCGGTTGGTGTTGAAGCACTTCCGATGTTCCAGAATTTATCTAACAAAGTTTCATTTTTGAAGCGCTTATTCATATTTGCTTTTATGTGTCGAAGACACCAACGATGCGAGTGACCCTGTCGTGGAGGATAGATATCAGCCACTATTTTCCTCAATTCAGAAAATCGATCAGATATAAAATAAATGGCTCTATCGCGGGTAACATATTGACGCATATTCTGCAGAAACCATCGTCAACTCCTTCCATTCTCCCATTCACAAATTGCAAATGTCAAAGGATATAGTCCATTATTTACATCTGCAGCCGTCGCTATCAAAGCATGACCTTCGTATTTGCCGTACTTATGAGAGGCATCAATACTCACAACCGGTCGACAATGTGCGAATCCACGAATCGAAGGTCCAAATGACCAAAAAACACGGCCAAAACGACAAATCCCATCAGCGGGCCACCTATGTTCCAAACGCCATACAGTACTAGGATTGCATTCTTTCAGTATAGTAAGGTAACAAGGCAAGTCTGTGTATGACTTCTCCTAACTCCCGTAAATAACCTGTAACGCTTTACTCCTTGCTTGCCAAGCCTTCCAATAAGTTATGTCAGCATGCAAAGTTGATCGCACCGTTTCTTGAATATCTTTTGGCATCATATTAAGTCTTATATTTAATGTCGGGAGAATCAGTTGACATATAAGGTTCGAATTACAATTATGGTATGCCGCGTTCAGCATTGGAATTACACATGTGTATGGACAAGCATATATTTTTACCCTAAAGTACGTCGTATCTTTAGGAATTGAAGCATGTAATCTCCATGGACATCCATCTACTATGCATTTGACAGTATAAGTCATTCTAGTAGATTTTAATACTTTTATTTGAACATTATGGTCAATATGCGACCGGTCTAGAGCGTCCAATAAAGAAGCCTTCTCATGAAAGACACGTCCAACCCAAGTCCCGTCAATGCTAGGTAGACCAATATTGATTTGTTGAATATCAAACTTTGTAGGATCTACAACATATTGATTTATCCAATTATTATCTGAAGGAAAATGTTTCGGATGATAAAAAAATTTAATTTTCTTGTCAGGATTGTCTACATATTTGTTGCTTATTTCTGGGTTGTCGATTTCGTTGAAAACTGCATTTGCAAGATAATTCAACCCTCTATCATGATCATCATCTATATCTGGACATTGATAATTCAAATCGTCATCCTCACTACTGTTCTGATCATCATTAATTGGTGCATCCTCATCACTATCACCACCCTCGTCAATATTAGCACCTCATTCGTCAATATTATCACCCAATTCGTCAATATTATCATATCCCCCGTCAACATTAGTACCAAAATCATTAATAGCAGGATTATTCCAATGTTCATCAGAAGTAGATAACCTATATATTTGTTAAAAATAAAATTTCAACATTACCATCTCCATATCCTATTAATTAATAATATAATTTGATTTGTCCTTACCCCCAATCATAAGGTTCTAGTTGTAGATGAGACATCCCTGGTTCTAGACGGGAGGTCGTGCATTGTCCACGTGAGGTCGTGGCTTGCGTGTGTGTAGTTGTAGGTGGCACACATGTGGTCATTGCTGGCACACTACTAATCGAGCAAGGTACAATAGTCTCAATAGGCGAATACTCACTTTCTCTGCAGTATATATAATGATTAAGTCTTACCAACAAAGACAACAAATTACCAATTTATTATGTTATTTTACTAACCTTGTCATTCTTACACCACATTCGCTTGGTATATTTTGATCACCCATTACATTGGCGGAAGGACCCACATCAATATAATTGTGGAGCATTCTCGTGTAATAACCTTACGGTTCAAAATTCTCCGACGGATGTAGCTCTTTCTTAATGTATACCGTCATAAAACCATAATGTTCACATAATCCAATCATTTCCTCTAATGATTCATCATCTACTATTTCGTGAGCTAAATATTCGTTACCGACCGTGGGGGCAAGAATAGTGAATTTTAAACGAAATTCTTCTCTTGTACCATTTACTAAATGATACATTCTCTTCTCGAAACTAGTATATGTAGAATCGAAACGTATCGCGATTAATTTTTTTCGACCGCCGACATATTTTGGACCATTCTCATCCATAACTAACTGTCCATCCCAATGAACACTTAGTGACATGCGACGATTAGCCATTTCAACTACAATTTTTTTTTTTAATTAATACTACAATTGTGAGAGGGACAATGAGAGCTTGAAGTGCTGATGAATTCAACACTTCAAAATACTAATTTGAACTTCACAGTGAGAGAGAGCGATAGTGAGACCTCTCACTGTGAGATCTCTCATTGTAAGAGATAGACATGGGCAGTGAGAGATCTGTCTCTCTCACTGTGAGAGTAACCTCTCTCACCGTGAGAGATCTCACAGTGAGAGATCTAGAGAGTGAGAGAGAGGGCCAGTGACAGAGAGATCTCTCAGTTAGAGAGAGAGTGGGACAGTGAGAGAGAGAGGGGGAGAGATCTCTCTCTTAGTTAGAGAAAGGGAGAGGGACAGTGAGAGAGAGAGAAAGAGAGAGAGAGGGGGGGGGGGGGGGGGAGAGGGAGAGAGGGATAACCTGCTAGGCTAGGCTAGGCTAGGTGACGGCGACTGCGACGACGACTGCGACGGCGGGCTTCGGCGATGGCAACGACAACGACAACGATAAAGAGTGGGGAGAGAGGAAGATGTACTGCATGGGAGAGGGGGAGAGGTACTGTGCGAATGTGAAGGGGAAAGAGAGGATTGCGTCGCGCAAGGGTTTAGTGGTGAAGAATGCGCTGAACGATTCAGCGCCTTCAGCATAAACGCTAAAGGCGCTAAATCATTCAACGCCTTTAGCGTTTATGATAAAAGCTGTCACGCCCCGGATGTAAACCAGAACCCGGACCCGTCTACAGATCCGCCGTGCACACGAAATTTTCCGTGTACACGAAATTTTCCGTGTACACGAAGCGCCAGTAACCTGCTCAGATATAAAAGATACAATAAAAGAGCAATAAAAACAGAGCTGAACTAAAAACTACTATATCTCAGACTGAAGTTGGAAATAAAATATAGTACATCTGTCTCTCCCAGCTCACCCGAAAATAAATACAACCTGCTGGCAAAAGCCAGACCCAAAAGTAAAAGTACAACAGTCTGAGTAAAAAGGGTACACCAACAGTCCAGCTAACTCTCTCATCCTGCCAGGAGATCTATCTACTCAGCTGTCCTCTCTCCTCGACCCACCGCTGAAAGCCCAGCAATTCCCGCAGAAGACACTGCAAAACAAAGGAGAAGAAAAACAGGAAAAGAAGAATGGGGGTGAGAACTACTAGTAAACTAGTAGCCTCCCCTAGTGGGTAAATCGTCAGACTCCGACGCACCCACTAGGTCTACCAGAGGCAAAAGGGAAAGAAGAGTGGTAAGCAACAAAGAATGCTGAAGAAAAGAAACTACCACTACTATGTCTCTAAATGCAATCCCAAAATGGAATAACCGTATGCATCAGTAACCAAAGGACCCAAATAAACCCAATCTATGCCGCCCTCATCATCGGGCAAGTAGGCCGCACCGATGTGATAGCAAAAACTCTTGCTGCCGCCCTCATCATCAAGCAAGTAAGCCGCGCCGATGTGATAGCAAAAACTCAGTAACTGTCTAACCCCCACGCTCCGGAGGGGAACTCGAGGGGATCTACCCATGAGGAAAGTAACCATATCACAAGTATCATAAAAGCAGGACTGGATCACTATAATGCCTAAGTGGAACAAATCCCTCCACTAAAGAAACCCCGATCCCCAATCTGATGCATAAGTGAACAT
The DNA here is from genome assembly GCA_029204045.2 of Tillandsia leiboldiana. NCBI lineage: Eukaryota > Viridiplantae > Streptophyta > Magnoliopsida > Poales > Bromeliaceae > Tillandsia > Tillandsia leiboldiana. The sequence goes on from CM055072.1 coordinate 7,670,697, forward strand.
TCGGTCAATCGCCCAATATCCGCGATTGCCGCAATACCCCACAATCCATAATCCAATAACCGACATCCGGTCAACCGCCCAATATCCGCGGTTGCGGCAATATCCCACAATCCATAATCCAGGCCCCGGTTACACTATCCCAAACCCCTGCTCGAACCCGAGCAACAAGAACTACCTGACTAACGAATAAGAAGAAAAGAAGCAAACATGGTTTCTCCTAAGTCAAGTTCCAACATGATAGTGTAGCAATAAAAGATGGCCTATCTAGATGTCCATACAAGCATGCATTTGTCCTCATGAAAAATAAAAGGGAGTGTATCAAATAGTAGTTCCACATGTGTATTAAAAAATAGCTCCGCATAGATATAACCATCATACCAAAATCACTAACCAATTACACATGTCTATAATCCACTAATTACCCTTACATAAACCCTCCACCTATGTATGTCCAAAAGATCCTCAAGTGGTACCCACCAACAAGTTAACTAACATTGTCCCAACATGATAGTAAATTCCACATGCAAGGTTAAGTGCTAACATTATATCCATACAAGCACGTATAAGTCCCAACCACCATTATTAATCAATAATCCTAATACAGGGGGATCACTCTGATAATCCTAGTGAGCATGTCGAAATAGAGGTAAACAACAACCACCCACCTCGGTCGCAAAGCACGCGAAGCACAGCCCAAATACGCCCTCACACCAAGTGACCATGGCACACTGCGCAAACTGCAAAGATAACCCAAACGACAACCAATTAATCCAAGAATGCACAATAACCCGTTGTCCATACAACCAGTCCCGAAAATGGCCAAATTTTATCTGCGAGAAAAACTCAAAAAAAATCTGGAAAAATAATCGCTACGATCGTCGCGTCGAGCCGATTGAAACAAGTACTCGCATGCCCAAATCCGACACCAGTAAGCCAAGATACAAAATAAACATCCCGGTACTCGCGCAACTCCCAAAAACACAAGTTTGTAATAATCCGCCCAGAAAAAGTAGGATTTTCACCTTCGTGCCAACCTCCAAAAATTCCAGAAAAATCACGGTGATGTTCCTTGCATCGCGTAAATATGAATCGAGTACTTGCACACTTCAATCCGTCGCTCGAGCACGGAGAAAACCCATAAAAACTCCAATGCTGTCCAAAACTCCGCCCCAGAAAAAGAGGTCACAAAATGATCCGAAAAGCCCAAGAAAACCTCAGAATGGAAGGAAATTGTAAACACGGGAATCGTAACCCTACCTGTCATGAAAACAATGGCGCAAGAATCGTCGAAAAATTCCTTCGGGGTAGCCCAGGAGAGTCCGCGCACCCGAAATGCGACGGGAAGGGTCGCCGGAGAAGAAGCGTCGCGACGCGGCAAAACGCTATAGACCTCGATGTACGAGCCTCCAAAAATCTCAAAAAATCTCCACAGGGTGCAGCACTGGTAGAGGAAGAAGATCACTGTTGAAGTCTTGGAGAGAAAACGCACAGAAAAACCGAAAACAGACCCTATCTGGGCCTATTTATACGCCCAGCCCAACAATTCAAAAAAAGACATTTGGGTCCCCGGATTCGGGCGCCCGAATTGTTCGAGTGCCGAATCCGCGCCCGCACTTCCCGCTGCGACGAGCACCCGAATCGCTCCCGTGCCCCCACATCGCCCCCGAACAGCGGACAGCCGTGCAAGGCCGCCCAGGCGCCGCCACGTGGCCCGGTCGAGTCAACGCGGGTGGGTGGCGCCCGCGAATCCCCGGGCGCCATGTGGCCCGCACTAGCACCCCCGACCGCGCCCTGCCGCTCCGCCTAGCGCCCTGCCACGCACGCGCCCTGAGGCGCCCCCGTGCGCCTCCGTGGACCCCGCCTTCGTGAGCCCGCCAACCGGAAGCCGCCACGTGGCACACACGCTCCGCTGCACCGCGCCAGCCCGCGCGCCTGCCCGCGCCTGGTCCCGTGGGCCGAGCCCACTGCGCCGCCTCTCCCGCTCCGCCACATGGCGTTAGGCACCACTAGAAAGCCGCCACGTGGCTCACCCCTCGGTCCACGGGTCCACCGTGCACCCGAAAACACTGAAAACTTCCGGATGTCCGTTTTCGGGCGTCCGGACTAAGAAAAATACATCCAAGTAGTCGATTTCCATCATTTTTCCACGCTGAATCCAAATTCGATGACCGTTTCGCGCAAAACCACCTCTTAAATTTCAACGGGTGCCTCCGACTACACTCGGGATCCGTTCAACACACTGAGTCCATTTCTTGAGTCCGAAACGCACCCAAACACCTCCAACACCCAACAAAGGCCTCCAGAAGTTGCTGATCCGACAGTAATCCTCTCGCGGGATTCGGATCCTTACAAAAGCGTTGAACGATTCGGCGTCTTTAGCATAAACGCTAAAGGCGCCGAATCGTTCAGCGCCTTTAATACAATTTTACAACTTGCCCAGTTTTTAAGGAAAATTGGCTAAGTCCTGCTTGGGTGAAGGCGAACCCAGGTGGTGAATGCGCTGAAGGCGGTGAACTATTCACCGCCTTCAGCATGTATACTAAAGACGGTGAACCACTCAGTATATACATTGAAGGCGGTGAATCATCCACCACCTTCATAGGGTTGTTGTGAAAGCGGTGAATCATTCACCATCTTTAACAAAAACACTGAAGGCGGTGAACGATTCACCTCCTCCAGGTGGTCTACCTAGCATGGCGCCGAGCTGGCAAAAGTAGGATTAGATTTGTAAAAATTTTTTATACAGGATTATTTTGTAAATTTTAAAAAATTATAGAGTTATTTTTAAAAAAGTCCTCAAAAAAATTCTGTTAAAAAGTATGAGGCCAAAATTATTTTAGAGAATAGTATTTTTATATTTTATATTTAATATTGATAGAAATAGGTATTTTTATATTTTATAATTAACTTTTTTTTTTCTTACATCTGAACTTAAAATATTTTAGGAAAATGCTATGTGTACACCCCTTTCGGGGTGTACATCATACATCCCACCCATCTAAGGGTGGGGGTGTGATGATGGGTCACTTGATGTGACCCGTAAAAAGTATCGCCACCATTAAAATGGTAGAGGTGTATGATGTACACCCCTTCGGGGTGTACAGGTAGCATTGCTCAATATTTTAATAGGTCTATGACGTAAACTTAATTAAATAATAAAAAACTAAATAACAGTATAAATCTCTCGAGACTCGAACTCAAGACAATCATGAACTCTCTCTTGGACTCAGAATATTTTACTAGTCCTAAAACATGAACTTAATTAAATTCAGAGATATCAACGGGTATAGATACCATAAATTTTATTGAAACTCAAACAAAATAGAGCGAATTTATTCATTAAACGGATATAGTTTCTATAGTAATTATGAAAAATTAAATAAATTAAAAATGAGAAAAAAATATATTTCTAGAGTTTTTAATTTTTAAAAATTAAATTTCGGAGGGGTACTCCCCTGTCATCGCCACCCCTGTCATCACCGCCAACTTCCTGGGGCCAAGGGCCTCCCTTCGGTGCTGCCCTGGCACCCCTGGCCGACCGAGGAGGCTCTGGAATGACTGCACTTCATCAACGCCGTCGCAGTCACCTCCCACCGCCGGCCGCTGCTCCCTCGGACCCCTTGACGTCCACATCACCCCTCTGGCCGGCGCACATTCCCGGACCGCCGCCATGGGCCGGGTTCGAGCTGGGCCCGAATCGTGCCCTAGTATGGACACTTCTCTGGATCCGACGCTGCCACGCTACCGCCGCCTTCCTACCGTCGGCGCTGGTCCTCTAATGCTCCGGGTACCCCGCCGGAGCCACCCCGAAGTCGTCAGGCTGCCGCTAGGGCTCGGGCTCAAGTGGAGCCCGAGGATGCCCTGGTGGGCTGCGGGCCTTCTTGCACCATCGCCGCTGTTTTTGATTGTAGGCCGCCGCTGTTTTCGATCGTCGACCGCCGCCATTTCGGTCTCCCCTGGTTGGCTTGACCATCCTGGGCCAGTGTGCACACACCTCCGTGGCCTTGAGGGTTGAGATCTGTGATGGAGACCATTGCGGTTTTGTTGTTGGTGATTGTTCTTGGCCGGAGTTCCTGTTCCGGCTGCCTGGGCCGCCAACGACTGCGCTGCTATGAAGCACAACACTCCTGAATCTCGGGGGATGCCTGTGCTTATCCTTGCTAAGAGTAGAAGACCTCTGTTATACTGGTTGAACAATGTCACCGCCGAGAACATTGAATTTAGGAGTATAAGTTGACCCCGCCCGCTTCCTGATGCACTGTTTCACTCCAGACAGCAAGCATGAGATTCAAAATGTTGAGACCTTCGACCTGGCGATATTGGTTCGATTCCAAATCTAGAATCGAAGGTAATAAATCCATGAAAACTATGCTTTTAGCATAAACTATGCGATAATTACTTATTTTGGGGCTTTGCATGTTAGTAGAACACATGTGTTGTCTCGGGCAACATGCACAGGCTATGTACGACCTTTGGACTGATCGTCCTAGGTCCAGATGTCTTTCTCGAAGCAACATTTGAGTTCTCAGTGCGGTTTTTGATAAATTGTCGACCCGATTCATTTGGGAATCATGTTCGAACATCACAGAGGGTCAAGATCTGTCGTTGGCTGAGTTAAATCACTCCCATGATGTTCGGGGATGACCAGTAGACTTACGGTGGGTCCCAGTGCCAAAATGACTCTTTTTGGGTACTCAGCGGAGCGAGTTTTGCACTTTTACGCGCCCGACGTGCGCCACTTGGTATGTGGCTATCTTGGCACTCGAAAGGAAGTGTTTTGGGATAGCATGGATAGGATTGACGTCCGGAGCATTTCAAAGCATTTTTGGGTCGAATCGGACCCGAAAATGGCAATTCAGGCAATACCGGGCTCTAATTCGTGACACGCGAGTTGCTATTGTTTGCAGCAGTTTATAGGCTTCATTTGCTAGTCATTTGGTGAAGTTTGACACCTCTGGTAGCAACAAGAGGGCTGTGGGTGGTTCCGGTACCAAAATAGGCATCCCAAGAACCAAATTAGAGAGTTTCGAGATTTTTATGTCCTGTTTCGGCGCACTAGTTGTGCGGGTGGCCCAACATCATAATTATGGGTGTTTGGGACAGCATGTGATCCACTGGAACCTAAGGCACAACTTGAAACATTTCGGAGAACTAGTTGAGTTCTAGTGGCCTCAGTGATGCTTTTCGCATAGTTCAGAAATCGGTTAAAAAAATCGATGTTCCGATTGTTGTTTGGATTATGTATTGGCGATTTAGGGTCGCCGAGAGATATTGGTCATTATGGGAGCATGTTGGACTCTGATTGAGTTGGCTCAGTAGATGGTCAAGTCGTTGGTGGTCGGTTATGGGACCGACGCTCTAGTTATGTTGCAATGCACCTTAGTGCAGTGGTAGGTGTGTCGATAGGTTTAGTTGACTCGTGGAGATTATTGACACGTGATACATTATATCTAGGTTCGCTTGGCGCCTAAAGGCTTTGGCAGAGTCGTGGACTCGGACTGTCGTCATTCAGGTGGGTATTTCGATCCAGGCATTAGTATAGTGAAACCTCACTAGGTACCATACTCAATTTGGACCCTTTGATCTTCACTTGACTTTTGACCCCATATTCAGATAGTTATATCATTACATATGAGTTTTCGATCATGCTTGATTGTTGCCCTGATCCTTGTGTTTCACTGGTTATTCTGATATTCAGATTTAGAGCTTACATCAGTATTTATGCCTATCATTGTGATCACGACTACTAGCTGTTTGATTCTATATCATTTTACTATCACAACATTTGCTATTACATGTCTGAGATTGAGATCATTGTTTAGCACCCATCTGTTCATGTTCCTAAGGCACTTTGTGTTTGACTGATTTCGCCTACTCATGACACTATAGATTGACTTTTGTTTACCTGATTGTCATTGCATGACTTCATTGATTGACTCCTATTCGCCCTAGATGTGGTGTGTTATGGTTTGACCCGTTGAGTAGGTGTTTGGGATTCTCAGAGATGTAGTCTTGATCACCCTTCTTGGGCTGTGTATTTACTATGAATTTGTGATGTCTCTGATTGAGAGTTTCTCGGCATAGTGTCGATTGTCGGTCGTAGGATCGTGAGCTTGATATGTGTGCGCAGTCTTTGTGATCCCGGTTGGGAGTTTCTCAGTTTATCACCGTACACCGGTCGTTGGACTGTGAGCATTGAGCATACGCATTGTGATCGCCGTTGCACCAGCTGTACATGTCACGTACGCTTGCGGATTGATCCCCGCATTGGTGTTCCTTACCGGTAGAGTTGTTTGTTCGACCCATAAGCCCTAGATAGTACCGAGTGGGTGCAGAATTATATGTCAGCCCGACAGGTGCCGACCACGGTATTAGCCTGAGGTCCTAGTGACCAATAGTGGCACATGATTGGATACCTTGTAATTCCAGTGATTGATGCATTGTTATGATATTTTGGCTGTTCATGTGTTTTCATACCACTGATTTTGTATGTTCTTCATATCTGGCATGATACGAGTAGTACCTGATTATTGTTATAGCTTTTTCATACGACATGATGTATGATCGACACTCTACTTGCATTTCAGTTTTACTGATTGTACCCTTCTTGTTCAGATCTTCTGATTTTGGTAGTCACTTATTGTTCATACTGTTGCTTATAGTTGCTCACTTGTATGCTGATTATTATCATATATTACCTGCTGATTACACTTGTATGCTGATGACTACCATATATTACCTGCTGATTACTTCGTAAGTTGATTACTTTCATGTTTACCTACCGATCTTACCTGTTCATATTATATCGATCATAGCTATGGTTACTGTTGATTTTATCTGATATCACCTGCTGATTATATTTGATTATTCTTGTTTTCATATTATTTATTGTATACCAGTAAGTACGACTTGCTGGTCTTCGGCTCGTTGTACTCACTTGGATACATTCAGTTATGTCTTACACCCTAACTATTACACATTTTTAAGTACTTCAGGATGCGGGATACGGGACGATGTCATGAGGACGATTGATGCGATCGATGGAGTCGTCCCTATTATTATTTTTGATTAGTTAGATGGATCATTTATTTGTTTATCCGGATTATAAATGATGTTGACTCAGTTGATACTGTTGTTGTGATTACTTTTTATATAGTAGCTCTGAGATTTACATATATTGTACTGTTGTATATTGTTTAGCCTTGTGTGTATAGGAGAGGAGAGACTCCGTTAGTTTGGATCGGACCGTTTGGATCGGGAACCTTATGCACGCGATGGATTTGCTCACGTTTTGAAGATAAAGATTTCTAACTCTGCTTTATAAAAAAATTTAGTCCTCTTTTTCATTTCCTGGAAGTGACAATTTTGAATATGGATATAAAAAATAAAAATTCAACGGATTTGAATTTGGGTATGTATTTTGTGTGTATCTAACCCGAATCTGAACATGAATTAATTTTACATTGTATTTTAAAATTTTAGATTTAAAGTAATATATTTTGAAATACAGTAAAGCGAAAAAATTGTTTTGGGTCGGATTTTTCGCGTTCGGATTCGATTTGATTTTGTAATCGAATTTGGGTTTGGATTTTTGAAAACCCGCCTTGGAATCCAATCCGTTGACATCTCTAATTAAAAAATTAAATAACATTAGGAGCGGCAAGATTCAAACTCAGGACACAGGAATTTCCTCTCAGGACTTAGAAATATTATAATAGAGTTAAGATGTGAACTTAATAAATGGATAAAAATTAAATAATACTAGGAGCTGACGAGACTTGAACCTAGGACACTTATGACCTTGTGCTCTAAATTTTTTATGCTATGTTAAAAAATATAAAATAATTATTATTCTTTAAAAATTTAAACAGAAAAATATTATATTTATATATTTAACACCACCATCCCTTTTTATATTTTTTCTATTTTTTATATCATACTTTATTTTTTATAAAATTATATGAGAGCCAACAATGTCATATTAATTTTATATGTAGTAGAGTAGAGAGGTGCATAGAAGGCAGATATATCATAAGTTTGGGCATTTAACAACAACAAAACTAAGAAAATTTCAATTTCAAAGTTATAAAAATAAGCAGGGAGAAAAAATATTTTTTATTTTAGAAATAATATCCTATATATACCTTTTAATTCTTTAGAAATATCTTCTATATTTCTATGTATTTTTATTTCAAATAAATTCTTCGTGTATTTTTTTCGTTATTAAAAAATACTTCTCTGTTAGTACTGATTAAATTATCTTGGATTAAATCCGGATTTAATTTTTACCGGAGTTAACCTGAGGGCAAATAAAAAAAAAGTTGGTAATGATAGAAGGATATATTTGAAAAGAAAAAAATTAAAATATTTTTTTCGCCTCTAATTTAAGGGCAAATAAGAAAAATTGGTGACGATCTAAGGGTATATTTGAAAGAGCAAAATAATAATTTCACAGAAATATTGACGGTTCCTAATAGTTTACTAATAGAATTTTACTTTAAAGAGTATATTTGAAAGAATTTGAAACATAAAAAATATATTTTTAATCTTAAAGAAATAAATAAATAAGTAGAAAATTTTTTAGGAATATATAAGCAATTGCCCCTTTATTTTAATTCTAACTCTATCTAAATATCATGTTTGATGAAACCAATTGACCGGTTTAATCTCAACGGCTCAAAATCGTTAGTTTTGTAACGGAGAATTTATCGGCCATCTCTCCTTGTTAAACCCCGTCGGGTCTACAATTTTGCCGACAATAACGCCGTTTATCATTATAAACGACAACCTTGGAACTCGCGCTTGCCCCCACATAGGGGTGTAATGTGGATAGTGCCGGACCAGCACGACCCACATTAGCCAGGCCAAAACAGGCTAAAGGCAGGCTCGGCCCGGCTATAAATCCAGGCCGAGCCATGCCTGGCCATAGCTACCAAAACTCTACCCCATGACCCTCCAGTTCAGAATGAAGGATCAAATGGCAACTACGAGGGAGGGGGGGGGGATGAATTAGTTGAAAAATAAAACTCAAGTAAATTAAATTTAAGATAAGAATTACACAACTAAATAAAAGAAAGAACAGAAAGAGAGGCAAACTCAAATAACATAAATAACATAGATGATTTATCCTGGTTCGGCCTTTTCGCCTACTCCAGTTCGATCCTACTTCTCCTCGAGGCACCGCTTTAATCACTATCACTTGGGCTTTTAAACAGGGCAAGACCAAAGTCGCTTACAATCACACTTCACAATAACCTCTCAATAAATCTCACAATTACAAAATAACAATTCAAACTTAGAGAATTTTTCTCGATATCAAGTTGTGTCTCAAACAACAACCAACCCCCCTTTAAATACACTAGCCATCACTTCAAAAATGGAATAGAAGCATGATTAAAGATAATTGATATTAATTTGAATTTCAACCATATTTGCAAATGTATTTGAATTAATTCCAAAATTATTTTGATTATATCTACATTTGCAAAGCTCGTTTGAAATGTTACTAAATTTGAAAAGATCATTTGAAATTATACCACAAATATAAAACCATTTTGAATTCATACAACATTTATAAAGTACATGTTGAAACCGTGAATTTTGAATTAAATTAAATAGTTTTGAATTTTTGCACAGTGACTTGAGCTGTGAATAGTAACTTAGAAATTTCGAGAGGTCTTGGTGGAAGTTGGCTAATTGAATCGATCTGAGTCCGAATTCGATGAAATAAATACTTGATTTGTGACACCCCCGGAATTTGGATTAGTCCTCTATATAAATGATATAATATGACTAAATCTCTAACCCGACTATAGCATTTTGGATGGTAGCAAGATCCAAGAGGAACATGAGAGTTAAGCGTGCTAGAGCTAGAGTAGTTCTAGGATGGGTGACCCCCTGGGAAGTGGGGCGTCACAGTTGGTATCAGAGCCATTCACCAGCCGGAAATGTGAGATGAGTCTCGGCTGAGCCAGGGTTATATAGCGGGTAGAGCGAGGCTCCCCGGCTAATGACCGTTGTGGGTGGAGTGCAGCTCCCCACAAGGTCGGCTAAGGCTAGCGAGACGAGTCTCACATCGCCTGGTGCTTGTGAGTGTGCTTGAGCCTGACGTGGACGTCAGGGCTTAAAGGGGGGAAGAATGTGACACCCCCGGAATTTGGATTAGTCCTCTATATAAATGATATAATATGACTAAATCTCTAACCCGGCTATAGCATTTTGGATGGTAGCAAGATCCAAGAGGAACATGAGAGTTAAGCGTGCTAGAGCTAGAGTAGTTCTAGGATGGGTGACCCCCTGGGAAGTGGGGCGTCACATGATTTGATCGGTCTCATTGGTCTGAGCGCAATGGCGCAACTAAAATTTACGTTTGATGACCCTATAGCCTCGAAAAGTGTGCCAAACTGTAAATGCCATTATTTAAAATGGAATTGAAACTTATCGGGACCTAAATTCAAAAAAAAAAAACTAAAATCGCTACTCGATAGATCTCGTCGAGCTGGACGTCGTGGCGAAGTCCGTTTTTCCGTTTGACGACTCTGATGTCTAGAAAAATGAGAAAAATAGTAAAATATATAGTATTTTGCATTAATGACCCTATATTTTATGCACCGAAATGTGTGCAACTTCTTAAAGAGGGGTCTCTTTGCACAAATGATCCATAGCGAGGGACCCAGCTGTGAATTCCAAGTTTTCAAGGACTAAGTGGCATTTTGTTGTTAACCCTATGCGCAACTAAAATTTACGTTTGATGACCCTATAGCCTCGAAAAGTGTGCCAAACTGTAAATGCCATTATTTAAAATGGAATTGAAACTTATCGGGACCTAAATTCAAAAAAAAAAAACTAAAATCGCTACTCGATAGATCTCGTCGAGCTGGACGTCGTGGCGAAGTCCGTTTTTCCGTTTGACGACTCTGATGTCTAGAAAAATGAGAAAAATAGTAAAATATATAGTATTTTGCATTAATGACCCTATATTTTATGCACCGAAATGTGTGCAACTTCTTAAAGAGGGGTCTCTTTGCACAAATGATCCATAGCGAGGGACCCAGCTGTGAATTCCAAGTTTTCAAGGACTAAGTGGCATTTTGTTGTTAACCCTATGTATAAGTCAGGTTATAACCAAGAGGAACCCTAGCCACGATTTTCTTTGTAACTACAGCCTCCACTACGACTCCTCTCCCTCCTCTGTCTTTCTCGAGCGTTCACCGCCGGCCGCCGTCTTTCGTCGCCGAAAAAGCAACAAGGAGCAAGAATCTCCATTGTTCTCGGGTTGGAAGGTGAAGGAGGCAATCAATCTCCACCAGACTCAACTTGGAGTCTTCTGGGATTTTCTTTACTCTCAGGAGATCCTTCCCAAGGAGCGCCGCCGCTGGGCTCAGCCGCACGCCGCCGGGAAGCCAAGCTTCCTTTTTTTCTTTCTTCTTGGACCCGAGGTAAGCCACCCTCGTTTTCTCTCAATTTCTTTGCACCGAGACACCCATCAGTCTTCTTCTGACATCAAGGGCATCCTCGAGATGCAGTCTCGAAGCCTAAGGCTTCCTGGTCGGCCGGCGGGACAGAGATGGCCGCCGGAACCCTATTAGTGGGCGGAATTCTTGCGCGCTGTTTTCGATGCTTCTGGGGACAAAGTAACTTGACCAGCTCTTTCTTCTTGACCCCAGAAGACTACCCTGGAAGTTTGAAGCCATTCGGTTTAGTTTTGAGGTCGGGAGAGGAAGCCCTAGGTCTGGGTTCTCATGTTTTGGCCGAGCCGCGGCGCCTGCCGCCACCGCCGCTCCCCGGCGCCGGCTAACCCTCTGGTTAGTCCCCTCTTGCCCTAAGCATCCTCCCAGACCCTTTGCATGCGACCCATAATGCATGGTTTCCAACTTGCCATTGTTGACCTCAATGTAAGCTTTAGGTCATCTTCTTCGGCAACCATCTCACCGAAGTGCTGGAGCTTGGTTAGGTGGTGATCCTTCCACCTCTGGGAACCCTCTGCAACTCGTGCTTGCCTCAGATTGAGGTTTGATCTCGGTTTGGTTCAAGCTCGGCCAAACCGAGCTCTTGGAAGGTTAAACTTGAACCATCTTTCTCCGGCAACGTTTCCCGCAGCCCCGCGTCACCCCGAAGGTGAGCCTCTGAACCTTATTGATCATCTAAGCATGTTGCTCACTCTAGTTTGCAAAGTGAATAAGTGTAATGCATGATTAGCCAACCTTATGCTCTAGAGTTTAATAATCTTGGACTTATTATTGGTTTCGGGTCTCGTGTTGCTCCCAAACTGCGAGCACGGGTTTTATCATGTCGAGGCCTGTCTAGTGATGCCCTGGGTCTGACATGAAAGCTGTGTAGTACTGTAACGAGTTAATTTATGTATTTTGTACATGTATTATGCAATTTTGTTAAACCATAGGGGTCTTTTTGTAAGTGTAGCCTGGTGGATTGCTGTGGACAGGGTGCACATGATCTTTGAACCTTTCGTTTGGGATCCGTTGGCTTTCGTTGAGCGGATTTTGCTTAACGACCTGTAAATCGGCAAAATTGTCGGTTTATCGGCGATTCGACGCAAATCGGGCATTTCGAGGAGAGGGACTGGTTATTGCTGTTTGCCAGCTATCCCTGGTTGTTCCCAACACTGTCCTGGCAAGTCCAGTGGTGTTGGTTTAGCGTTGGTGACTTACGAAGCCGAAATCAGATTTCCGGAAGTGAGTTTCAGTTGTTATGGCATCTTTTGTGCACCGGATTGCACAGAGTCAGATGTTGGTGCCTGGACGTCTTAAGTGAAGCGTTCTGGGGCAGCACGCTAAGTTTTATTTATTTTGTTAGCATGTAGGCTCTGATAGGACCATTATCGGTTGATCGGCGGATTACCGGAATTCCCGGCAGATTTCGAGACCTTGACCTACTTTAGTGGTCTAAATCTTATTGCACAGTGTTGTCTGTGGGTTGGATATGAGTGAGTTATTCGCTAATAGTTGGTTATGTTTCAGGTTCGAGCACTCATGAGCCGCCTCACCAGTTGAGCAGCAAATAGCAGGACCATCCAGGTTGAGGTGGGTACTCCGATCCGGGCATTAGCATAGAGTAATCTGATTGGGTACCATAGTCGATCGGACCCTTTGGTTATCTTGCTAGCCCTTCTTCAGTTTTGCTGCTTTATGATCAATCTTGCTTATTGTGACATATCAGGATGTTCAGTGTAGTTGACACTCTTAGCATCCTTGAGATTCATACCTGGTTGCATATATACGCCACGATTAGTGTTAGTAGACACTCCTATTCATTCTTGCTAGATATCTCCTACTGCTACATTCGGTCACCTGAAGTATGTTTGGATTCCTGTACAGGTAGAGTAGGAGGATATCATTATCATTGTGATTTTGCTTGGCATCGAGAATATAGAGGATCTAGTTTGGTAGTCTACGATTTTCTAGATCTTGACGCGTTTCTATTTCATGAGTTAATTATAACCTACTAGTCGCTTAGTGATACATCTCCTACTGCTACATTTGTATCTTGTCATTATCCCTGGGCACTCTGATTCGGGTATCGGTATAGTGTAACCTTGGGTACCGTGATTGACTGGTCCCATTGGTTGTCTTGCTAACCCTACTTGATTATTAATTAATGCTTGGATATTATATCTATACTCAGTGTAGCTGACACTCTTAGTATAGTAGGATTTTTATTGGTTCATATTACATTTATGCCATGCTCAGTGTTTTAGACACTCTTAGACTCTGTGGTTATATATCACCTACTGCTAAATTATATGTGCCAGTGTTTACTGTCACGCCCCGAGTGTAAACCAGAACCCGGGCTCGTCAACAGATCCGCCGTGCACACGAAATTTTCCATGTACACGAAGCATCGGTAACCTGCTCAGATATAAGATATACAATAAAAGAGAATAATACAGAGCTGAACTGAAAGAACTACATAATATCTCAGACTGGAAATAAAATAAAGCTGTAATAAATACAATAATCTCCCAGCTCACCAAAAAGTACAACCAGCTGGCTAAGGCCAGACCCAAAATAAAAGAAAAATACAACAGTCTGAGTGGAGGGTACAACATCTGTCTAATAGCAACGCTCAGCCTCACAAGAGATCTATCTACTCGGCGATCCCCTTACCTCGATCAGCTGCCGATGGCCCAGCAGCTCCCACACAGGACTCTGCAAAACAAAGGGAAGAAAAAGAGGAAACAACAATGAGGGTGAGAACCACTAGTAAACCAGTAGCCTCCCCCTGTGGATGAAGCTTCAAACTCCGACGTACCCACTAAGTCTACCGGAGGCAAGGAAAAAGGTAAAGTGGTAAGGTAAATGAACTGCTGAAACAGGAAAACTACCACTAGTATGCCTCTAAATGCAATACCGAAAGGAATGACAGTATGTATGCATCAGTAAAACGTATCTGTCCAAATAAACCCAATCTAGCCACCAGTAAAAACTGGTACTGCCTGCTGCCGCCCTCATCATCGGGCAAGTAAAGCCGCGCCGATGTGATGGTAAAAATTCAATAACTGACCGGCGCCTATGGCACCACTATACACTCTGGAGTGGAACTCGAGGGGAGCTACCCACACGAGTAAAGCAACCATGTCACAAGTATCATAATATAGCAGGACTGAATCACGACTATGCTCAAGTGGAACAAATCCCTCCACTAATGAAACCCCGATCCCCCAATCTGATGCAAAGATAAATATCCGGTCGACCGCCCAATGTCCGCGGTCGCCACAACACCCCACAAGTCCACAATCTGATAAAATAGACAATATCCGGTCAACCGCCTACTGTCCGCGGTTGCCGCAATCCTCCCACCAATCCACAATCAAGTACCACCTATCCCAGACTCCAAGGTCCCGACTACACTATCCCAAACCCCTGCTCGAACCCGAGCAACATGAATCAAAAGTCTAAATGAAAAGGAGAAAAGGAACAATCATGGTTTCTCCTAAGTGAAGTCCTAATATGATAGTGTAGCAATAAATAGTGGCCTATCTAGATGTCCATACAAGTATGCAAATGTCCTCATGAAAGATAAAGGAAAGTGTATCAAATAGTAGCTCCACATGTGTATCAAATAATAGCTCCGCATAGATATAACCATCATGCCAAAATCACTAACTAACTACACATGTCTATAATCCCTGATTCATAATAAATCATAAAAATAGTACCCGCATATAAATATGTCATCCTGTTCGATTTAATCAACTTTCATACAAGTCTATGTGCTAACATGGCATGCTAACATATCACCACCATAGTATATCAATATGTCATGCCCCGGAGGTTTAAGAATAAGCGGAAAAGCGTATATATATATATATATATATATATATATATATATATATATATATATATATATATATATATATTTCTGAAAGCGACCTCGCCTACCGGTGCGCGTCAGACCCGCCACATATGCAAATTCTCTTTGTAAACGGACAGAGTCTCCTTTGTATATGCACGGCATCACATTCACAACATCTTCTTTAACAACACAGTCACATTGAATACAATGAAAGAGAGTAATACCTTTATCCATAAACTAAAGTTTTCATTCACGACATCAAAGATGAGACTATGGGTTTACAAACAGTGTCCACACGACACCTAGTTTTCCAAAGTATTTTCGCGAGTCTCTTTTGGGCGGCTACATCTTTTGAAAGGATAAATCCAGAGGTTTACAAAGTAGTGCCCACACGACACTTAGTTTTGGAAAGCATTTTCGAAACCCTTTTGTTTGGTATAAAACATGCCGCATACAAGTCAATAAAAAGTATACCAAAGATCACATCACTAAAATAACTCTCAATCCAACATCCGTAATATTCCACATCCAAGCAATTGAAAACTTAGCAACTAACAGAAAAGGAGATGAGATAACCCAAAGCAAGAACGACGAAATAAAGCCTCATGTGGCTAATGTCCTCTAGACGCTGCCTCATCATCGTCTCGGCTACTACACCTAGTCGGACCTGTCACAGTGTGGGAAAGTCAGTGACAAATAAAGTAGATGAATATAGCAATAAAAAGTATTGGTAAGACAAACCGATACACCGGAACCTTTCGCTTTCCCCCTCATGAGTCACCGTATCCCCTGTTTTAATTATAGAACACCCGTCGGAAGGTCTAAAGACCCTCTCGTGAACGATCACTTTGCTCGCGTATTGCTTTTAACCCCTCCACGGTACTAGTGCTGCACCTATAGCAACCGTGAGGGGTCCCCACTCAACACCTTTACCTTCGTGGGGTATATGGGTCAACATACCACAATTCTGAAAAAGTACACCCAATCGGTGGCCAAACCGCCGGTGTGCGTGTAAGCATCTATGAACATAATAGCCGAAATCGACGTGTGTTAAGCACCGCGACACTCAGTCGATACAGTTAGCAATGAAAGAACGGGAATTACTCATGCGATGGGTTTAAATAGTTAACACAATACATCTACTTTATTACACCGGTCATAACGATAACTTACACCAAACTTATTGCGAAAGTACCCACCGTGTTGCACGAAGATCGAGATGCCTTGAACCTTGACACACTCCCGCTCAGCACTTGGACCTAAAGAAGTCCCCAAAAAGAATGATAAGTCAATTTGACGCACCCTGCCGCAACAACGGAACCCAAAACCCAACAACGCGATAGGAACCTAGTGGCGGCGTGCCCACGATACATGACGGCTTCCCGCGCGTCCGCGGGTGGCGCCCGTGCGGTGGCGGCCCGCGCGGGCGCCGCCGCCCGCGGACGCCCCGCGCGGCATGAGGCCGCGCGGGCGCCGCCGCACGCGGATGCCCCCCGCGGCATGAGGCCGCGCGCCTGCCGCCCGCGGGTGCCCCGCGCGGCATGAGGCCGCGCGGCGTGCGCCCGCGGGTGGCGCCCGCGGGTGGCGCCGACGCAGCGCCTGCCCGCGCGGGCACCCCGCGCCGCACGAGGCCGTGCGGCGCGCGCCCGCGGGTGGCGCCGGCGCAGCGCCTGCCCGCGCGGGCACCCCGCGCGGCACGAGGCCGTGCGGTGGGCGCCCGCGGGTGGCACCGGCGTAGCGCCTGCCCGCGCGGGCGGCGTCGCCCGCGGGCGCCCCGCGCGGCACGAGGCCGCGCGACGCACGCCCGCGGGTGGCGCCCGCGCCGCGTCTGCCCGCTTGGGCGCCCCGCGCGGCACGAGGCCGTGCGGCGCACATATGGGTGGCGCCCGCGCGGCGCCTGCCGCCCGCGGGCGCCCCGCGCGCCCGCGGATGGCGCCCGCGCGGCGCCTGCCCGCGCGGGCGCCGCCGCCCGCGGGCGCCCCGCGCGGCACGACGCAGCGCGGCGCGCGCCCGCGGGTGGCGCCCGCGCGGCGCCTGTCGCCCGCGGGCACCCCGCGCGGCATGAGGCCGCGCGGCGCCTGTCGCCCGCGGGCACCCCGCGCGGCATGAGGCCGCGCGGCACAAGACCGCGCGACGCGCTCCACCGGTGGGCGGCACAAGACCGCGTGACGCGCCCCACCGGCGGGCGGTGCCCCGCGTGGCCCTAGGTCGCGCGGCGGCGGCGGCGACGACTGCGACGTAGGCGGGGACGACGACTCGAGAGAAGACACAAAAACCCCAACAACACTATAAAACGAAAATCACTTACCGCGATTCCGACGGGGAAGACAATCCGATCCCACTCCCGTTTCCAGCACGTTGATCGGGGCGATCGGGCTCCTCCGCCTTTTTCCTCTCTCTTCTCTTTTTCCTCCGGTTAGGGTTTCCGTTCCTCTTTTCTTTCTCTTTCTCTCCGGCTAGGGTTTTCCCTTTTGTGAAAAGTGGGATTTTTCCCTTTCGTACGTATGAATAAATCCCGCATTTAATATCTGATAACAAAAACTAATTAATTAATTATACAGGATAATCCTACATTTCCTCGAAAGGCGTGCCGGATATTCTGCACGAATTCCGATGCGCTCTTAGTCACCGCGGCACTAAAAACCCTGTTCCGGAAGGTCCCCAGGTCGGATTTCAGATCTGATCGCACCGTCGGTCACCCTTTTTCGAGCCCTTTCACAAAAAAATACCCGTGTAGCACGATGGCCAACTTAAGAAAACTCGATAATTCTGCTTTCCTAAAAGGTACTTTATTAACAGGAGGGTAAAATATTACTCGAAAAGTCATGACATTACACAATCCCACAAAAATAGGCCAATGATTAATCAGGATAATTTATTTAAGCATGATTTCCAATAGGGTGCCAAATAAATTAGGGGTCTCTCTAATAGTCCTAGTGAGTAAATCGCAGTAAGAGGTAAGCAACAACCACCCACCTGGCATGCAAATCTAAGTCCACAAAGCTCCCCAACGGTAACATGGCTCCTCGCTTGTCACGCCCCGGGGTCGAAACTGCGACCCTGGCCCGCCAACAGATCCGTCGCCTATGCAAAACCCCGCATAGGCGAAGCGTCTAACCTGCAAGAAAAGGTACTACAACTAACAGATATCAGAGCTATAAGATAAAACTGTTGTAAAATTAAAACCAGTCATCTGTACAACTGGAAAATAAAGCTACAAAGTCCATCTCCCATAAATGATAATCATACAATATCCTCAAATACAAAAACTCAGAACTCAACAGGGAGGTAATCCTGAAATAAATAATACATCAGTGTACAGGCTCTCAGTACAAGTCAGGTCCTCACAATACAATGATCTCTCAAAAACGGAAAGATAAATAAAATAACTGACTGTACTCAGAATCTCCAATGTAGGGGTACAGCTACTCTCCACAGACGGGTAGGGATCTAGCTTGCGACTCCCTCGCCTCGCATAGCAACCGCAGAATCAGCAACACCCGCTAAGACTCTGCAAAACAAAGGAGAGAAAAGAAAGAAGGGGGGGGGGGGGGGGGGGGGGACCCCCAATGGGTGTGAGAACTACATCAAAAAGGAGTTCTCAGTGGGTACCACCGGCAAGTCCGACGATCTGCCCACGAAGTCTACTAGAGGCATAAGATAACGAAGCAGTAAAAACTGAATAAGAAAGCTGGAGATACTCTACAGCTACCATGCCTCTATCTAAATGCTCAAAAAGGGAAAGACAATGAATGGTATGCAACCAACCGCACACGAGGTGCACAATCGACACAATCGAGCTGACTGTCACATCTGGTCCAGTCAAGCCTGCGCCCACCTACAACCACCTCCCGCTGCCGGGCAGGAATTACGTAGGGTGTCCATACGGACTAACTCGCTATCGAATAGTGGCACATGCAGGCTATAGTCGAAATCCACGCTCTCTCTCAGAACGGAAAGACTCAAGATCCTCAACATCCCGCACAATGGTCGAAGTACTCTTAACGACACGGGATCACCGTCAATCCAAACGGCTCCCAACAACACTAGCACTGGTCTAATCACAGCTACTAGACTCCAGTCGGTCCCCAGGCACGAGTGCAACAATAAAAGTATCTGCCTGAATAAACCTAATCAATGGACCAGTAAAAACTAGCACTGCCTGCTCAAACTGTCTCAAGTATCTGCTAACAAATCGGTACTCACTGACCGATACTGAAGGTCAGGCTCTCACTGGCCGATACTCAATGTCTGGCACTCACTGACCGATGTGTAAATCGCCTACTCTGGAGTGGCACTCGAGGGGAGCGACCCGCACGAGTAAAGTATCACTGTAACAAGTATCACTGTATAGCAGGACTGGATCACGACTCTGATCAAAGTGGGAAAACCCATCCATTAAAGGAAAATCCGATCCCCAAACTGAAACAATAGTAAACAATAAGTGGAAAACTCCATCCACTAGAGAAAATCTGATACCCAATCTGATGCACAAGTATATATCTGGTTAACCGCCCAATATCCGCAGTCGTCGCAAAACCCCACCAGTCCACAATCTAATCCAACCTGTCCCAGACACACAGTCCCGACTACACTATCCCAAACCCCTGCTCGAACCCGAGCAATCATGAATCTAGAAGAAAAGGAGAAAGAACAAACATGGTTTCTCCTAAGTCAGATTCCAACATGATAGTGTAGCAGTAGAAGATGGCCAATCTAGATGTCCATACAGCATGAAATTGTCCTCAAGAAAGATAGAAGTAAGAACATGTCAAATGGTAGCTCTACAAGATATAAACAACATGCCAAAATCACTAATGAACTACACTTGTTCATAATGCATGATCTATAATCCATAATAACTCCTCAGAGTAATACCCGCACATAGATGTAACATCCTGTCCCATCGAATGATCAATCCTCATGAAAGACTATGTGCTAACATGGCATGCTAATAAATCGCTACTATAAATGTCAATCCCACATAAATAGGCCAATGATTAATTAAGCATAATCTCTATATCATCTAGTATGAAATGAACATAGTCATCTACAGTATGCTAGATCTCAATCCACTAGAAGCATGTACAATAATCAAGGCCATTTCCATGCTTACATCTCATTTTGTTTAGTTGTATCTTAAATCATGCATGCTAGCAATCAAAAGAGTAATAATCCGCAAAGGTAAGCTTTCCTCAACCGTCAACTTGAATATCCAAACTTGCTAGTTCCCAAAGTCATAACATGAATAAGTATTTTGTAATTCCCCGATACAATTAACATTCCTAAGCTTACCCTTCAACCATGTATGGGTACTCACATGCATGCATTCTAACATATAGAATTAAAGAACCGTCCACCGGTTCTGGGGACAAGGCAACCCACCTGAAACGCTTTCCGCATGCGAAGTTGAAGTCAGTGAAGTGCGTAGTCACACGCTATCCAAAATCCGCTGAAACTGCACCCTCGGTACTCCGTCGCACAAATCCTTGCGCCAACCAACCTCGCAATCACAACACAATAATCAATACCCCACAATAACCAAACAGCATATGCTGTTTTCACAACCAGCAGAGAAGAGGGGGAATTTCACCTGCGTACAGTCATCCAAAAATCCCACAAAAATTACGGTTGCGATCCTCGCGATGAGTAGATACAAATCGAGTATTTATACACTTTATTCCGACACCTGTAGGCCAAGATAAAAATATAACAACGCGAGTATGTCAAAGTACCCACCAACAAAATCCTGTAGGAAATTAGTCCGCAAGAAGCATAAATATCACCTTTGAAGAGTCCTCCAAAAATTCCAATAAAAATACGGGCGCGTTCCTCTCGAAGCGTAGGTATCAATCGAGTCCTTAAACACCTCATTTCGACGCTCGTAGACCAAGAAATCCTAAGAATACTCCACCGCTGTCCAAAATCTCATAGCAGTAAAAGAGGTCACAAAACACCTCGGGAATCATGCAAAAACCCAAAACGAGGCAAAGTGATCAACACAAAAATCAAAGGCGTACCTCTAATGAACGCGTTTCCACAAAAATCGGCTCAAAATACCATCGGAGTAATCCAGGGTGCCTCGCGGACCGAAATGTGACGGTGGAAGCCAAAATCCAAGAAACGTCGCAGTGAGCCGCGTCGCAGAAAGCGCGGATGTCGAGGCCTCCAAAAATCTGAAAGTTCTTCACGAGATGCTCCACAAGATGATGAACAAGTTTGCTAAAGGCTTCACAGTGAGAGGAGCTCGGGAAGAAAGCCAAAACGCGCTGCAATTGGGAGTTTATATAGCCAAAACCAACATTTCGGAAAATTCCATCCAAGTCCCTGGTTTCGGGCGCCCGAAATTTTTGGGTTGCTACAGTAACCCAGAACGTACCCCAAACTGTCAGCGCCCGAATCCACCCTGAAGTGCCACGTGTCCCCCGCACAGCAAACACTGAACTCCACCACTCCGCTCGCGACACGTGGCCAGACCCAGGCGCCGCCTCCTCGCGTCAACGCCTCGGCGTGCGCGCCCACATGCGCGCACGCCGGGCTGCCGGCGCCCATGCCGCGCACGCATCCCGAGAAACCTGCCGCCCGCTCCATGGGCCGCGCTTAGTGCACCAACCAATCCAACGATGCCACGTGTCACATCTCGCCAACCAGAAAATGCCACGTGGCACAACCCCCGCTGCACCGCGTGCGCCTGCCCGCGCCCGCGCTGTCACGCCCCGGGGGTTTCATTAAGCGGAAGACGACCACTAAAAAGATTTGAATTTTTGCGTATATATTTTTTTTTTAAAACCAACCTCCCCCAGTGCGTGCCCAGACCCGCCGCATATACAAATTCACTCTGCGAACGGGCAGAGTCTCCTTTGTATATGCACGGCGTCCTGACTACAACAACCATACAATCATCACTTTAACCACACTAGTTCAATAGTCGAAGACATACAACCATTTTCCATAAGTGTAGAGTACCGGAATTTCGGTTAGCGCACCGACCTCGCAAGATGGCGTGGTGGTGTGGCCGTAGCTGCTTGGCGCCGCGCGCAAGGACCGCAAGTCTGCTGCGCGGGCTCGCAACCGGGCGCCGCGCAGCGAGTGGGCGCCGCGCTGGTGGCTGGTGCAGTGCGGCAGGAGAGCCCTTGGGCGCTGCGCAGCGCGCCTGGGCGCTGCGCAGCGGCCGCCAGGGCGCCGCGCAGAGAGCCCTTGGGCGCTGCGCAGCGCGCCTGGGCGCTGCGCAGCGGCCGCCAGGGCGCCGCGCAGAGCGCCCCTGGGCGCTGCGCAGAGCGCGCCTGGGCGCTGCGCAGCAGCCTCCAGGGCGCGCCGCAGTGCGCCCCTGGGCACTGCGCAGCGCGCCTGGGCGCCGCGCTATGCGCACCAGGGCGCCGCGCGGGGGCAGGCCTGGCACCGCGCGGCTGTCCTGGATGCCGCGTGGCTGGCGCGCAATCGTGCGGGCAGCGGCCGCGCCGCGTGCCGTTGTGCTGGCTGTGGCTTGTGACTCGCGTCGGCGCGCACGAATTGTCGCGTTTGGGTCCGGTTTTTCGCCGGCGACCGCGTGGTGGTCGAGTTTGAGCCTTTCTTTGGTTTTTTCCCTCTTTGCTCTCTCAGGTCGGGTCTGTTGCAGCGATCTTCTTGCCGAGGTGCGGTGCGGAGCCCGTGGGTGTGTGTGTGCACCTTGTGAATTTTCACCCGTGCTGTTTGGACAATGCATGAGCTTCGAGCTTTTTCCGGGTGTTGTGAGTGTTGGGTAGCTGCTGTTGGTGGTTGTATGTAGTGTGCATTGGAGCCTGGCAATGTGCAATTGAGCAGTGAGTTGAAGTGAGCTTTAATTTATTATTGTGCTAAAGGGAGCAGGTTGTGTGTATGGTGAAGTCATGTAAAATTTTAAGGTGAGCCTTGGAAGTTGGGATGGACTTGATTTGGGCAGTTACTTGGTACTGGAGTTTTGTGTGTGGACTCGAGAGAATTTATTGGAGCTTCCGAGGATTTTTCTCCGGGATTTGCGGCACGATTTTCGAGGTTTCGTCAGTTCGAGGTTCCGGCACTTCACCGACTTCAGCGATTGCCTGCGGAATGCGTTCCAGGTGGGTTGGAATTTCCCCAAAATTTATGGAATGCCCCTTAATGCTATTGAATGCAAGTTGATCATGTTTATTAGGCGTTTTCGCTATTTTTACATCTGATAGTTGCCTGGAATTTTCTGTAAAATTTATTGGAACCCCAAATTATTTTTAGTAGACTCCTGATATCATATGACACTAGGTTTCATGTTTTGTTTGCATCATAATTGCACCTGAACCGTTTTAAAAATCGAGAAAGCCCGTTTTAAGGAAAATCAATATTTTCAAAGGTGGTTTTTAAATTATGAGTTCGCCAGGGGTACGGCATAGGTTCAGGGTGCATGTATACTCTTGCCGGGGGGCCGAGATGTCACGCCCCGGGGTTTGTTTTAGCGGAAACGATTCATAACAGTCGAATGTTTGACGTGTAAATTTTTTTTTTTTTTTGTTTAAAAGAGAACCCCTCTTCCCCGGCACGTGCCCAGACCCGCCACACATACAGGATCACTCTGCAAACGGACGGAGTCTCCCCTGTATGTGCACGGCGTAGCGTTCAGTACATGTTCCAACATACCCAGCCAATCAATCACAACAATTAACCAGCATTCTAAACTAATAACAGAAGAACCTACGGCCGGTCAATTTGGAAAGGATAAATCCACAGGGTTTTGAAACCAGTGCCCACACGACACTTAGATTTTAAAAACGGTTTTCGCAATCTTTTCTTTGGCTTCTGCCTTTTTGATTTTTAAATGGCCGATAGAAATAAAAGGGAAAGATATTCCACCAGGGGCACTAAATGTAGCCCGTACCGACATCCATGCCGACCCCACGAGGGTATCGCGAACCACTCACATAACTACAAGGTAATGAAAAGCGAGAATAAAAGAATAAACACAGTCCAGGGTCCCCAGCGACCCAGCTGCTCCTGTCCCGTCCTCACCATCGCCTACCTCTCTCCCCGTCTGGACCCTGTCACGAAGTGGGATGTCAGTGACGCAGAAATAGTAAAGCATGAGAATATAGTAAAACAAACCGTGAAGACAACTGGAGCAACCACCCTCCCAAGGAGGAAAGGCAACCTGTACACCTGCGTCCTGTAATACCCGGGCGCGTCGGACAGCTAAACCGACGGCCCGCACCGTACCTGCAGAAACCCGACCACGCCGGACAACTAAACCGACGGGTCGCACTGCTCGCACCTCGGCGCCTCAACCCCACCACTAATAAGGGGCCCCACTACGTCACCTCGTGGGTATACACGGGTCATAGACCACTTTTCCGGAAAAGCGCACCCTTTGCGGTGGCCAAACCGCGGGTGCGCGTGTGGCAACCTCGAGCCAAGTAACCGTAACTACCATCATGTCAGCATCATAATATAAATAACAAGAGTAATGAGGTAAATGAAGTAAAGTGCATAATCGAAAACAAGGTAATGTTGCGCGCACTCGAAGGTGGCCCGCTGACATATAAGGGTTAAAAGAGAATCACCGTCGGTAACTGATGCTAATCACTATAGCGATCCCACTAACATGCATAAGCTATCGCCCATCATTATTCAACCCCAGTACACTTAGAATAGACCCCGTCCAACATGATAGAATTTAGAGGCTAGGAATAAAGTAAACACAACCCACCTGAATGTAGGCCGATCCCGAACTCCCGCTAGACTGCCGGGAGGCTGGTGCCGAACAACTGGGCCCTGAACAAGGGGCTAAAATCAGTATTAGACTCACACAAACCCATCCCGATGACACAACAGTAATGCGATGCTAATAAGGAGCAATGTCGTCGATTTATTGAATACAAATCCGATTTCCGATTAGCGAGAGTCCACGGGACTCTAACAAAGTGTCTAGTGGTGTGAAAACACTGTCTAGAGTCAGCCTGTGTGTCTAATTTGCAATTAGGTCCGTAGTACATTTTAATTCGCATTATTATCCTATTTTATTATCCGTTTCGACTCGTTCTTGCAATCCGGGCGTCCAAAATTGGCGCCGTAAGTTTCAGCGTGATCATTACGTCAAGACGGAGCCCGTGCTCACCAGTTTGGACTGACACGGACCCCGAAATCGGAGTTGGCCCATAACACATCCCTGGCTCAAATACAACTATGTAATATCTTAACTTATACTTGATCAAATCGAACCATAATTGGAGCGTCATATTCAGGAGACTAGGTAGGGTCGAGGGCTCACCTGAGGCTTGCCTGAGATCGGCCGGAGGAGGTGGCCGGAGCTAGGTGACGCACCAATAACGCAAGCCAAGGCTCGGCTTGGGTTCACCTTGAGCAGCACAGGTTCAGACCTGCCACAAAGTGGAGCACCAGATCAATGGAGGTCCCTGAAGGTGTCTGGTTCAGGCCCGGTCAGGCGCCGGTGGCCGGGGGCGGCGGCGGCCGGGGGCAAACCCGAGATGGGTGGCTCGGGTGCAGCATTGGGAACCGGGTTACAGGGATGCTCTAGGCCTAAAACCAAAAAAATGGGAAACATATAAAGGGCCTCTAGGTATTACCTGTACGGGTGGCCGGAGCCCAGGCCGCCGGAGATGGCCGGAGGTGGGCTCGAATGCAGTCTCGGGTGCAGCTGCAGAGGGTAGAAGCCCTACGTTAAACCCTGCATGCAAGGTGATGGGGAGGCTCCTAGGGACCAAGGAAGCTCACCTGGGCGGTTCTCCGATGTCCGGGAGCGTCGGCAAGGCAGCGCCGGCGAAGCTCGGAGGAGCTTCAAGGTTGTTAATGGTGGTTTCCGGCGCGGCGGCTCCGGGCAGGTGCTACCCGGACCAAAAGGTCTGTCCCAACACCCCGACGCTCGGTGCAGTGGTGGCCGGCGCCGGGAGGCCGCGGCGGCGCCGGACGGAGGAATTCCGGCGACGAATTAATTCACCCGTTTCTAGGGCTCGGCCGTGCGGGATGGATCCTTGTCTGATCAACCCCAGATCTTGGAGGAAGCTTTCAGTCGACTAGGGGACAGGGATCAACGGTGCTGATCTTGTGTTTAACGGCCGGGTGAAGCCCGCGCCTGCGATCGGTCAAGAAAACGATAATCCGGCGAGGATGGCTCCCGCCGGCGGTCGGGACGGCGGCCTCGGCTCGTCCTGCAACAGGACGACCTCCTCGACGTCAGCAACACAATGGCCATGCCCAAAACCCGAGACTAAAATAAAAGTCCCAAGAACTCACCTTCGCCGGAAAATCGTGGAAGAGGGTGTTGTCCCGCGGCGGCGCACGGCGGCGGTCGGCGTCGGATCCAACCCAGCTCGGTTGCAGCACCACGAGGGACTCTTCAGAAGGGAATTTGTCAACTTGAATCCCTCCCCCACACCTTCCTCTCCAAATTCCGAGGTCAAGCTCTTCTTGATCTTGCTTTTCCGGCAAGGGGAGCGGCGGCCGGCGTGGGGTAGTCCGAGGGAAGCGCCAGAGGAGAGGGATCTGTTGAGGTGCGGCTGGGGCTGAGCTCAGGGTCTAGGGCTTGTGGAACCCTAGTCGTATGTGCATGTATATATGTATAGGGTTGGTCATCTTGCATTTTAGCCCCTCATCTCTACATATCTACAGCCCAGTCCCTCACAGCATCTTCCTTTTACTCTTAGGTCCCTCATAAGGGAGTGGCACGCAAAACGAGGCGGGTTATGTAGGGTTTCATGTGCAATTGTCACCTTTTTCGCCTTGTTTCACGCTCTTCGAGGCGATCCGGTCGTCGAAACGGAAAATGGACTGCGTCACGGCGTCCGGCTCGACGAAAACCATCAGGTAGCGATTTCTGATTTTCGAGAAACTGTCCGGATAAAATCTCGGTCCATAAAATACTGTTCCGGAAAACAGTTTTCGCGCTTTTCGATACTCTAGGGTCGTCAAACGGAGATTCCGTCAGCGCCATTGCGTCCAGAACGCCGAAACCGTTCGAAACGACTACCTGAAGTGCTATGATCGGTTTCCAGACAGCGAATTAGTCAGCGTTAGATCCGTCGGGGTTTCGAAAACTAGGGTTACTGTTCACCTACAGTAACAACTTAATTTATACTGTGCACTGAGCACTGTTACACTGTTCGTGGTTATTTGCTCGCTTCTTCCTCGATTTCTGGAAGATCCGACCGTCGGATCGAAAGTGCTGAATATTAATCTCGCTCAGTTCGATGAGACGATCGCAACGGTCAATTCGGATTTCCATGATCACGTCCGGATTGGAAAGTAGCCTTTTGTCTCGTAAAACGTGCAACTCGCACACTGGCAATTGACTAAATAAATCAACATAGGTCTTCTGAATTCAAAAACCAGGTCAAAAATTCACTTTTAGACTATTTATTAAAATAAAATATTTTGAGTTATTACATCACTTACAACTTAAAAGAAGTTTCGTCCCCGAAACTTACAACTTAAAAAGTTTCATTCCCGGAGCTTACAGCCTGAAGTCATACTCTATGAAAATGCTCAAAAAGTTTAATCGAGGGCTACAAGTCAGTCGCAAGGTATCTACAACTCTAAGGCTACTAATTTAGACCCAATCTGGTACTCCTCATTATAGGGCAGAGTATTTCTTCAGTTCTTTCGACCGTCTGTTGCCTGCAGCCAACGTGCTTACCAAAAGAACAGCGGAATACCAAAGGGTTGTCGCCAACAACAAGTTGGGGACGCAACTCCTACCGGAAGGTATATCACATACTTCCCAACACAATCTCAGTGCCAAACCATAACCTTTGTCGAGGATTACTACCGCCTCGTGGTCACAAACATCGCCATGACTAACACTTAGGCGAGTCCACGTCGATTCACAAAACCTGTGCAAAAGGTGGGGTCAATTTGCATCCGTCCCAAAACAAGGTTACCATCGGGCCCATAGGCCAACGAATTAAGACACGGGGACACCGAAGGGTCAGCAACTTGTTCAACCTCTAAGCAAACTGTGAGGCTAGTGCAACAATAGCAGTCATCTACTGCTGTGCCATCAGCTGGACGATTACGAAGAGAACAGTGATTTAACCCTTAACCACCGTAACTGATCCGAGCACTCTGGCTCCATTGAAACATCAAGCCCACAGCCGAAACCCTGGCCGCGGCTAACCCTGCACTAACAACGATCCCAAAAAATCAGAGTGCGTACGACTAATAACCGGAACAACGAGGCTCAACTGTGTGGAACACACCTGGGCTCCAAACCACTATGCCAATACCCTGCGCTCTCTCGTGAACGCAAGTCACCCTAGGGCTCGTTCCTAACCAAATACCCAGGTATCGGATCGGGAAGGCAGAATTTCGTGCATCGGAGACTGTGCAATTCACGCACCGGTATGCAAATCGCTAAGGTTAGATTTGCTTCCTCGCCCGTAAGCACACTAGACCGGAACGGTCGACGAAACGAAAGGTAGAGCTAAAGGCAGGAGGGCTCGCAAGGGTCTGGTAGGGTCGGGTTGCTCCGGCCCAACGGTGCTTCTATGTAGACAAGGGAAGGGAAGGCAAAAAGAAAAAAAAAAAAAAAAAAAAGAAAATAAAAAGAAATAAGTACCTGTCACTCCCTATTTCGGGACGACGCGTCGTCTGCCGGGGCGGCCGGGGGAGTCCGCCCACAATCCTTGGGCCAGCGTCGCACCGCGTGTTGGGGTGGGGGTTTGCTGTCTAAAGAGTCCGCGCATCGTTGGTCGTCGGGCGAGTTCTTTGTCTGCACGGGGGCCGCCGCGCTCTCTGTTCCTCTTGGCGGTGGTGGCACGGCGGCGGAGGCGGGGGTGGGCCCTTGGGGGCAGGAGAAGTAATTGTGATCTGGCAAGCCGCACCGGTTACAATAGTGGTACCTCCAAGTGCATTCCGTCACTGGGTGCGCGCCCTTGCAGATGACGCAGGATCCCGGTTGCACGTGCGCGCTCCCCTTAAGCCCTCGTTCGTTCTCCGGTGCTTGCGTCGGGCGTGGGTTGGGTCGGCTCTCTGGATCGGTGCCCCCTTGAGGGGTGGAGGCAGCGGTTCCCTTAGGCTCGACATGTCGCGGCGCCGGGGGTCTACTGACAGACGGCTTCAGAGGGCACTCATAACGCGTGTGGCCCGGCCTGCCACATCGGAAACAGTGTCCGTCCCGCCACGGGCAGCTCGTTATGAGGTGTGCATTGCCGCATATGACGCACGGTTTCGGTGGCTTAGGTCTCTCCTTCGTCGTCTGCCCGAGGTTCTGCCCGGCTCTCGGGCGTTTGCTCGCCCGGCCCCTCCGATGGGGGTCCCCGGCCGACTCGGGGCGAGAGTATTCCTGCCGGGCGCGCTCTACGTTGGTGTGCACGGTCAGGTTAGTAGCCTCCTGGACTGCGGGAGGGCCCGTCGGCGGCATCCCGGGAGGGGCAACGCCTCTGCTGCCGCCCCGGAATCGGTCGACGCCCTCGAGTTCCTGTGTCAGCATGCTCAGGCGCTCCGCGAGAGTCAGCAGTTGCCCAGCCACGTCGCGCAGCTGGTTGCGGAGCAGGCGGTTGGCTTCGTCGGCGATGTCCATTTCCGTCGTCGGTTGCTTGCTGAGTCGGCCCTCTATCTGAATGTACACAAAGAAGGTCGGCTTTAGTCTTTGCTAATAAGCAACGGCACATCGAATAACTTAGCGAGAGAAAGGACTCGGACTCTGACTCTGCGTCCCCGGCCGATGATCTAGTACGGACCATGTCCGTCACACGCCACCAGAGTCAACCCTAGACCACCCTACTAACAGCAACCATAAGGTGAAAGAAAGGACTCAACTCTCCCCCCCCCCCCCCTCGGTCACTCACGTTCTAACGTCCTATGCCCTACCCATTTCATTTGTATGTAGGCACGTGAGGGTTGTCCACGGATGTCGGCACTAACTGTTGTGATTGAAAGAACTTCTCTGATACCATTTAATCTGTCACGCCCCGGGGTTTGTTTTAGCGGAAACGATTCATAACAGTCGA
>CM055072.1:7701053-7811667 GCA_029204045.2 Tillandsia leiboldiana
GCAGCGGTGGCCGGCGTCGGGATGGCCGCGGGCGGCGCCGGACGGCGACGGTCGGCGCTTGTTGAAGAAGACCGGGTTCTAGGGCCTTCTCCGCGCGGGCCCGATCTTCGTCCGGATCACCCTCAGCTCTTGTGGAGATGTTGCAGTCGTTCAGAGGAGAAGATCCGACGGTTGCTGATCTCCGGTTTGCCGGTCGGATAAGTGCGGCGATCAGCGGCGGCCAAGGGGCAATGATCCGCGATAATAGCCCTCCGCCGGAGATCAGGACGACGGCGCCGGCTGGGCCTGCACCCGCTCGATGCTTTCGGTGTCAGGAACACAGTGCTAGGGTCTACGTTGCCAAAATAAAGAGAAAGGTTCCCAGCTTACCTTCGCCGAATTTCGAGAAGGAGGAGAGAACGGCCGCGGCGGCGCACGGCGGCGGCTGGGTCCGAGGTCACCTTGGCTCGGATGCGGCTTCACAGAAGGTGTCCCAGGGTGCAGTCTTGGTCCACCCAGGGTCCTCCCAAGCTTCCTCCACCACACGACCCGGGATCAAGATGTTCTTGATCTTCTTCTCCGGCGATGGCAAGGCGGCGGCCGGTGCGGGGAGGTTCCTGGGGACGCGGCCGAGGAGAGGGGGGTGTTGAGAGTGCGGCTAGGGCAAGGGTTAAGGGTTTAGGATTTGCGGAAACCCTAGCCGAGGACACGTATATATGTATATTACAACTTTGCAATTTGCCCCCTCCAACCACAACATTTGCAACCCAGTCCTTCACAATACTTTAGTTCCACACTCAAGTCCTTCTCCAAGAGGTAGCATGCAAAACGAGGCAAGATATATAGGGTTCCAAGTGCAAAAGTCGCATTTTTCGCTGTATTTTATGCTTTTCGAGGCGAACCGGTCGTTGAAACGGAAAATGGACTGCGCCATGGCGTCCGGCTCGACGAGACCTATCAGGTGGCGATTTCTAATTTTCGAAAAACTGCCCGGATAAAATCTCGGTCCATAATAACTGTGTCAAAATGCAGTTTTCGCGCTCTTCGAGATTCCAGAGTCGTCAAACAGAATTTTCGACTGCGCCATTGCGTTCAGAACATCGGAGCCGTTCAAATCGACTACCTGAAATGCTATGTTCGGTTTTCCGAACAGTGAATTAGTCAACGTTGTATTCGTCAGGTCCCGAAAATCAGGGTTACTGTTCATATACAGTAATTCACTTAAGCGACCTCTGCGCAGACCACTGTTATATTGGTCGCGGTAATTTTGCCCGCTTCTTCGCTGAATTTTGGAAGATCCGACCGTCAGATCGAAAGTGCTGAATATAAATCTCGCTCAGTTCGACGAGACGATCGCAACGGTCAACTCGGATTCCCAAGATCATGTCCGGATTGGAAAGTAGCCTTTTTGTCTCGTAAAACGTGCAACTCGCACACAGGCAAATGAATAGATAATCAACATAGGTCTTTTGAATTCAAAAAAACCAGGTCAAAATTCACTTTTAGACTATTTATTAAAAATAAAATATTTAGAGTTTTTACATCACTTACAACTTAAAAGAAGTTTCGTCCCCGAAACTTACAACTTAAAAGTTTCATTCCCGGAGCTTACAGCCTGAAGTCATACTCTATGAAAATGCTCAGAAAGTTTAATCGAGGGCTACAAGTCAGTCGCAAGGTATCTACAACTCTAAGGCTACTAATTTAGACCCAATCTGGTACTCCTCATTATAGGGCAGAGTATTTCCTCAGTTTTTTCGACCGTCTGTTGCCTGCAACCAGCGTGCTTACCAAAAGAACAGCGGAATACCAAAGGGTTGTCGCCAACAACAAGTTGGGGACGTAACTCCTACCGGAAGGTATATCATATACTTCCCAACACAATCTCAGTGCCAAAACATAACCTTTGTCGAGGATTACTACCGCCTCGTGGTCCACAAACATCGCCAGGACTAACACTTAGGCGAGTTCACGTCGGTTCACAAAACCTGTGCAAAAGGTGGGGTCAATTTGCGTCCGTCCCAAAACAAGGTTACCATCGGGCCCATAGGCCAACGAATTAAGACACGGGGACACTGAAGGGTCAGCAATTTGTTCAACCTCTGAGCAAACTGCGAGGCTAGTGCAACAGTAGCAGTCATCTACTGCTGTGCCATCAGCTGGAAGAGAACAGTGATTTAACCCTTAACCACCGTAACTGATCCGAGCACTCTGGCTCCATTGAAAACATCAGCCCACAGCCGAAACCATGACCGCGGCTAACCCTGCACAAACAACGATCCCAAAAACCGGAGTGCGTACGACTAATAACCGGAACAACGAGACTCAACTGTGTGACACACACCAGAGCTCCAAACCGCTATGCCAAATGCCCTACGCTCCCTTGTGAACACAAGTCATCCAAGGGGTCGTTCCTAACCAAATACCCAGGTATCGGATCGGGAAGGCAGAAATTCGTGCATCGGAGACTGTGCAATTCGCGCACCGGTATGCAAATCGCTAAGGTTAGATTTGCTTCCTCGCCCGTAAGCACACTAGGCCGGAACGGTCGACGAAGCGAGAGGTAGAGCTAAAGGCAGGAGGGCTCGCAAGGGTCTGGTAGGGTCGGGTTGCTCCGGCCCAAACGGAGCTTCTATGAAGCCAAGGGAAGGGAAGGTAAACGGAAAATGGGAAATGTAGAAAACAAGAGAGATAAGTTCCTGTCATTCCCTATTTCGGGACGACGCGTCGTCTGCCGGGGCGGCCGGGGAGTCCGCCCACAATCCTTGGGCCAGCGTCGCACCGCGTGTTGGGGTGGGGGGTTGCTGTCTAAAGAGTCCGCGCATCGTTGGTCGTCGGGCGAGTTCTTTGTCTGCACGGGGGCCGCCGCGCTCTCTGTTCCTCTTGGCGGTGGTGGCACGGCGGCGGAGGCGGGGGTGGGCCCTAGAGGGCAGGAGAGGTGATTGTGATCTGGCAAGCCGCACCGGTTACAATAGTGGTACCTCCAAGTGCATTCCGTCACTGGGTGCGCGCCCTTGCAGATGACGCAGGATTCCGGTCGCACGTGCGCGCTCCCCTTAAGCCCTCGTTCGACCTACGGTGCTTGCGTCGGGCGTGGATTAGGTCGGCTCTCTGGATCGGTGCCCCCCTTGAGGGGTGGAGGCGGCGGTTCCCTTGGGCTCGACATGTCGCGGCGCCGGGGGTCTTCTGACAGACGGCTTCAGAGGGCACTCATAACGCGTGTGGCCCGGCTTGCCACATCGGAAACAGTGTCCGTCCCGCCACGGGCAGCTCGTTATGAGGTGTGCATTGCCGCATATGACGCACGGTTTCGGCGGCTTAGGTCTCTCCTCCGTCGTCTGCCCGAGGTTCTGCCCGGCTCTCGGGCGTTTGCTCGCCCGGCCCCTCCGATGGGGGTCCCCGGCCGACTCGGGGCGAGAGTATTCCTGCCGGGCGCGCTCTACGTTGGTGTGCACGGTCAGGTTAGTAGCCTCCTGGACGGCGGGAGGGCCCGTCGGCGGCATCCCGGGAGGGGCAACGCCTCTGCTGCCGCCCCGGAATCGGTCGACGCCCTCGAGTTCCTGTGTCAGCATGCTCAGGCGCTCCGCGAGAGTCAGCAGTTGCCCAGCCACGTCGCGCAGCTGGTTGCGGAGCAGGCGGTTGGCTTCGTCGGCGATGTCCATTTCCGTCGTCGGTTGCTTGCTGAGTCGGCCCTCTATCTGAATGTACACAAGGAAGGTCGGCTTTAGTCTTTGCTAATCATCAACGGTACATCGCACCTCTTAGTGAGGGAAGGGACTCGGACTCTGACTCTGTGTCCCCGGCCGATGATCTAGTACGGGCCCTGTCTGTCACACATCACAAGAGTCAACTTTAGACTACCCTACTAACAACAACCATAAAGTGAGAGAAAGGACTCAACATTTCCCCCCCTCGGTCACTCACGTTCTACAGTCCTATGCCCTACCCATTTCATTCGTATGTAGGCATGTGAGGGTTGTCCACGGATGTCGGCACTAACTGTTGTGATCGAAAGAACGCTCTGATACCATTTAATCTGTCACGCCCCGGGGGTTTGTTTTAGCGGAAACGATTCATAAAAGCCGAATATTTGACGCGTAAATTTTTTTTTTTTTTTAAAAGAGAACCCCTCTTCCCCGGCGCGTGCCCAGACCCGCCACACGTACAGGGTCACTCTGCAACCGGACAGAGTCTCCCCTGTACGTGCACGGCGTAGCGTTCAGTACGTGTTCCAACATACACAACTAATCAATCACAACAGTTGTTCACAAGCAACCAGTATTCTAAACTAATAAAAGAAGAACGTATGGCCGATCAATTTGGAAAGGATAAGTCCACAGTTTTGAAAGAGCGCCTACCCGGCGCTTACGTTTTGAAAGCTAGTTTCGAAATCAGCATAAATCCACAAGGTTTGAAAACGGTGCCCACACGACACTTAGATTTTTAAAAAAAACGGTTTTCGCAATCTTTTCCTTGGCTTCTGCCTTCTTGATTTTCAAATGGCCGATAGAAATAAAAGGGAAAGATATTCCACTAGGGGCACTAAATGTAGCCCGTACCGACATCCATGCCGACCCCACGAGGTATCGCGAACCACTCACATGACTACAGAGTAATGAAAAGCGAGAATAAAAGAATAAATACAGTCCAGGGTCCCCAGCGACCCAGCTGCTCCTGTCCCGTCCTCACCGCCGCCTACCTCCCTCCCCGTCTGGACCCTGTCACGAAGTGGGATGTCAGTGACGCAGAAACAGTAAAGCAGGAGAATATAGTAAAACAAACCGTGAAGACAACTGGAGCAACCATCCTCCCAAGGAGGAAAGGCAACCTGTACACCTGCATCCTGTAATACCCGGCCGTG
The DNA here is from genome assembly GCA_029204045.2 of Tillandsia leiboldiana. Lineage (NCBI taxonomy): Eukaryota > Viridiplantae > Streptophyta > Magnoliopsida > Poales > Bromeliaceae > Tillandsia > Tillandsia leiboldiana. Next base: position 7,705,894 of record CM055072.1, read on the forward strand.
TCGGTCCACTACCGACGGCCCCATACCGTACCTGCAACACCGCGACCGCGCCGGACAACTAAACCGGCGGGCCGCTCCGCTCGCACCTAGGCGCCTCAACCCCACAACTAATAAGGGGCCCCCACTACGTCACCTCGTGGGTATACACGGGTTCTACGACCTCTTTTCCGGAAAAGCGCACCCTCTGCGGTGGCCAAACCGCGGGTGCGCGTGTGGCAACCTCGAGCCCAGTAACCGTAACCACCATCATGTCAGTATCACAATAAGAATAATAAGAGTAATGAGGTAAATGAGGTTAAGTGCATAATCGAAAACAAGGTAATACTGCGCGCACTCGAAGGTGGCCCGCTGACATATAAGGGTTGAAAAAGAAGAACACCGTCGGCAATCGACGCTAGTCATTATAGCGAACCCACTAACATGCATAAGCTATCACCCGTCATTATGTAACCCCAGTACACTTAGAATAGACCCCGTCCAATAAGATAGAATTTAGAGGCTAGGAATAAAGTAAAAACAACCCACCTGAATGTAGGCCGATCCCGAACTCCCGCTAGACTGCCGGGAGGCTGGTGCTGAACAACTGGGCCCTGAACAAGGGCTAAAATCAGTAATAGACTCACACAAACCCATCCCGATGACACAACAGTAATGCGATGCTAATAAGGAGCAATGTCGTCGATTTATTGAATACAAATCCGATTTCCGATCAACGAGAGTCCACGGGACTCTAACAAAATGTTCAGTTAGCGTAAAAACACTGTTTAAAGAGAGCTAGCATGTTCATTTTACATTTTGGTCCATAATAACTTTTAATTTGCCTAAATACATTAAGTTAGTTGACTGTTTCGACTTGTTCTTGCAATCCGGGGATCCAAAAGTAAATCCGTAAATTCCAGTGTGTTCATTACGACGAGACCAGGGCCGTGCTTACAAGTTTGGCCTGGCACGGATCCCGAGGGCAAGGTTGGCCCGACAACTACTAAGTCCAACAAGCCACTACGCTACCACTTAACCTATACATGATCAATCTGAGAGTTAACTAGAGCATGGTGATCAGTATGGACCATGTACAACGGGGCTCACCTGAGGTTTGCCGGAGATCGGCCGGAGGAGTTGCCGGAGCGGCACCACCCAAAAGGCCCAAGCTCGGGTTGGGTGTTCTTGAGCAGCACAGGTGCAGACCTGTTACCAAGAGGAGCATCAGGTAAATGGAGGTCCCAGAAGCTGCTTGGTGCAAGTGGGGTCGAGCCCCGGCGGCCGGAGGCGGCGGCGGCCGGAGATGAGCCCGAGAGGGTGATCTCGGGTGCAAGGCTGGAGAGCCAACACAGAGAGGGTCCTAGGCCAAAACCAAAATCATGGAGTGCTTCAATAGGTACTTTAGGCCTTACCTGTACGGTTGGACGGAGCCCAGATCGCCGGGGATCGCCGGAGGCCGAAGCTAGGTGTAGATCGGGTGCAATGCTGGATAGTTTTCCGGGATCTGGAGGCGACGGCGACGCGCGGCGGCGAAGCTCGGGGAAGCTTCGTTGGCCGTTAATGGTGTTTTCCGGCCGGCAGCCTCCGGGCCGGAGAAAGTTGGACCAGAAGCCTCTACTCCTCACCGCGAGGCTCGGTGCAGCGGTGGCCGGCGTCGGGAGGCCGCGGCGGCGCCGGACGGCGACGGTCGGCGCTTGTTGAAGAAGACCGGGTTCTAGGGCTTCTCCGCGCGGGCCCGATCTTCGTCCGATCACCCTCAGCTCTTGTGGAGATGTTGCAGTCGTTCAGAGGAGAAGATCCGACGGTGCTGATCTCCGGTTTGCCGGTCGGATAAGTGCGGCGATCAGCGGCGGCCAAGGGGCAATGATCCGGCGATAATAGCCCTCCGCCGGAGATCAGGACGACGGCGCCGGCTGGGCCTGCACCCGCTCGATGCTTTCGGTGTCAGGAACACAGTGCTAGGGTCTACGTGCCAAAATAAAGAGAAAGGTTCCCAGCTTACCTTCGCCGGAATTTCGAGAAGGAGGAGAGAACGGCCGCGGCGGCGCACGGCGGCGGCTGGGTCCGAGGTCACCTTGGCTCGGATGCGGCTTCACAGAAGGTGTCCCAGGTGCAGTCTTGGTCCACCCAGGGTCCTCCCAAGCTTCCTCCACCACACGACCCGGGATCAAGATGTTCTTGATCTTCTTCTCCGGCGATGGCAAGGCGGCGGCCGGTGCGGGGAGGTTCCTGGGGACGCGGCCGAGGAGAGGGGGGTGTTGAGAGTGCGGCTAGGGCAAGGGTTAAGGGTTTAGGATTTGCGGAAACCCTAGCCGAGGACACGTATATATGTATATTACAACTTTGCAATTTGCCCCCTCCAACCACAACATTTGCAACCCAGTCCTTCACAATACTTTAGTTCCACACTCAAGTCCTTCTCCAAGAGGTAGCATGCAAAACGAGGCAAGATATATAGGGTTCCAAGTGCAAAAGTCGCATTTTTCGCTGTATTTTATGCTTTTCGAGGCGAACCGGTCGTTGAAACGGAAAATGGACTGCGCCATGGCGTCCGGCTCGACGAGACCTATCAGGTGGCGATTTCTAATTTTCGAAAAACTGCCCGGATAAAATCTCGGTCCATAATAACTGTGTCAAAATGCAGTTTTCGCGCTCTTCGAGATTCCAGAGTCGTCAAACAGAATTTTCGACTGCGCCATTGCGTTCAGAACATCGGAGCCGTTCAAATCGACTACCTGAAATGCTATGTTCGGTTTCCGAACAGTGAATTAGTCAACGTTGTATTCGTCAGGTCCCGAAAATCAGGGTTACTGTTCATATACAGTAATTCACTTAAGCGACCTCTGCGCAGACCACTGTTATATTGGTCGCGGTAATTTTGCCCGCTTCTTCGCTGAATTTTGGAAGATCCGACCGTCAGATCGAAAAGTGCTGAATATAAATCTCGCTCAGTTCGACGAGACGATCGCAACGGTCAACTCGGATTCCCAAGATCATGTCCGGATTGGAAAGTAGCCTTTTTGTCTCGTAAAACGTGCAACTCGCACACAGGCAAATGAATAGATAAATCAACATAGGTCTTTTGAATTCAAAAAAACCAGGTCAAAATTCACTTTTAGACTATTTATTAAAAATAAAATATTTAGAGTTTTTACATCATTACTCCGCATGTTGGACCCTTCAGTCTTATCTCACCATCATAACAACACAACGACTACAATTGTTGTATACCCATAGACAAATACCCCGCGCTCTCACGTCACAAGTCATCGTAGGGTTCATCCTAACCAGTTCCTAATCATCTTTTCCTAGGTACCGTATACCTATTGCTCTGATACCATCTAATCTGTCACGCCCCGAGTTTAAAAATCAGGTCTGAAATTTTTTTTTTTTTTTTGGATAAATCAGAGTTTGCAAAACAGGCGTAACAGACCGCCACACATATAGGAAACTCTCTATTCCGCGAACAGAGACTCCCCTATATATGCACGGCTAGGCTAGTAATCAGCGACAGATATCTCAGTACAACTACTAATCTATTCAGCAGGAATAATCAGAATTAAGTTATTACATCATCAGTTTTAAATGTCCAAATCAAGATGAGCTGGAATGAAATGCGGAAACTAAATGTCTGCAAAAGTCATCGCTATAATGCTCATGGGGACAGCTCTATCGTAATCAGCTCACTGGATCGTCCCGACATCTCACCACCCGACAGACCTGCAACAGTCACCCGAGGGTGTGAGATACACCGGAGTGCATCCCAGTGGGCACGACGAGCCGAGGGTCAGCTAATCGTACCTACTGGGTACTAAAATCTGCGGATAGTAAAAATCTGTAGAAAAAGCTGGAAACATAGATGTCTACTAATAATCAGAAATAAAACTGCAGGTAAGTATGCTGAACAATCAGGGTATCCCAGAGATAACTATCATGAAAACTGTAAAGCATGCAGGCCGGAAATCAAAGTCAACTACAAGGATCATGTATAAAGAACTACGAATGATACAAGCATGTCTACAGATAATAGTGCTGGAAACAACTGAGCAACAGTACGAGTAAAAGTAATGCGTCAAAGGTAGAAAACCCAATATCCAATCATGTGCCAATATTGGTCTCAGAGAACCTCAGGCAATGCCACTGTTCGGCACCTTTTTCGGCTGACATAACCTTGTCGAGGGCTCACGGGTCTATCATCAGACCACTTTACCGGTAAAGAACAATCTCCACGGGGAGCTACCCCGGCCATGTTCGTGAAGTACAGCAGTGCATGGCAAGTCATAATGATCAATCTCACGGTCTAGTGACCGGGTAGTCGGCAACATGCCGAGATCCCAACAGGGAATCATCTATCGTGTCGATCAGAATCTATCATGCATATCGGAACATCAAGTAGTATCTATCAATCATGCATATCGGAATATCGAATAGTATCCAACAATCAGGATCAATCAATCATGCATATCGGAATATCAATAATAAATCGGCTGACAGGAATCAACAAGTGCCATCAAATCATGCAGATCTATATACTGAAACAGCTGATGAACAGATATGTATATGGTATGTCTCATGAAGATCAAGGTCTATCAGAAATATAAAAACTGATAAACAGGTACGCAAGATATGTCTCACGTAGATCAAGATCTATCAGGACTAATCATAGGGCATGTCAATACAATCATCAAGGCTAATCTAGATAAAATCAGCAGGTATATATGATGAGTCTAAAAGAATCAATGTCTATCAGGGGATCATGTGATATATATGCAGTCATCATAGGTCGTATCGGTATAATTCGCAGGCTGGTCAAAAAAAGGGTGTCCGACTGGACTAAAGCAACCAGAGGGCCGAATAGATCAAGCCCGGACCGAAGCTAACCCACCTGGATGAAGGCAGATCTACGAACTCCCGCACAGCTACTAGGTGGCAGGTGCTGAACAACTGGGCCCTGAATAAGAAGTTATGATCAGTAAAGGACTCACACATACCCATCCCGACGTCACGACAGTGACCAAAAAGATCCTAGGTGGCCATGCCAAGAAAACCACGGAAATAATGATCCCAACGGCGAAAACGGCGCTCAAAACGGTGGAAAAACGGGCAAAAACGGAGCTACCGAACTTTGGGCTGTCGGATGGTGCACAGGAGCAAGCGTGGACCGGGTTTATGGCATCGGGCGGCGGCGGCATGCGCCGGGTGCACGCAGGAAGCGTGCACCGCGCTTCTCGGGCCGGGCCGGTGCACGACCCGAGCGTGCACCGGGTCCTTGCCCTTCGGCCGCAAGCGCGTGCGCCGGGTGCACGCATGAGGCGTGCACCGCGCGCCTTGGGCCGGGCCGGTGCACGAAACCGTGCACCGGGTCTGGTGCTTCCGACGCTGCGGGCATGCACCGGGTGCACGCCTGGACCCGTGGACCGTGCTGTACGGACAAGCACAGTAAACCCTAATTTCGCGGTTTTCTTCGCCGTTTTCGCTCTCGTTTCGCGATTTCTTCTCCGTTTTCGCTCCCGTGCGACTCCGGCGAAGACCCCGCGACCATGGTAACGACGGCGGCGGCCTCCCGTTTAACAACGGCGGCGGCGGCCTCCCGTTAACCTACTACGTTCCAACGAAACATCCCAAAAAAAATCTCCGAATAAATCCGCGGTAAATCTAACGGCTAAAACGTTGATCCACGAACAACCAACACGTCGATCGGAGGTCCGATAAAAAGAAACCGATTAAAACCACCAATTAAATCCGATAAAAATCATCGATCACACCCGATCAAGAACGAGAATAAAGTGTTGATCAAAACCCCGACAAAAATCCGTGATCGATGTACCGATTAAAACAACCTTATAAGAACACGGAAAACCCCCGATTAATTCTACAAAAGGATTAACGACCACTAACCTCAATCTATCGGAATTAAAGAACCGATCTTGTTTCCTTTCGGCGTTGGAGACCCGGATCCGCTCCCCGTAGACGATGGCGTCTCGTTCTTCCGGTCTCCGGACGTCGGGGCGATCGGGTTCCTCCGCTTTCTCCCTCTTTCCTTATTTTCTCCTCCGGTTAGGGTTCCGTCTTTTCTTTTCTTTTCTTTAATCGGTATCCCTTATATAGCTCGTATTAAATCTTTAATTAATTCCTTTTTAATTTGTACGTAAGAGAATTATTATTTTCCGTCTGGGATAATTAATTAACTAATTAATGATCCCCCACGAGATAACCCACCTTATCTCTAACGGGTGCAAGATATTTTGCACGGATTTCGATGCACGACTAATCACCGTATCACTTTGAATTCCGTTCCGGAAGATCCCGATATCGGATTTCAGATCCGATCGCGCCGTCGGCTTTCTTTTTCCGCGCTCTATCGCAGAAAAATACTAGCACCTCACAATGGCCAACTTTGGCGCGAAGGGGACTCGAAAATAGGGTTTACTGTTCACTTGTACCCGCGGCTTAAGTCGCGGGTCCCGCCGGCTTCAACGCCGATTTCTGGGAGATCCGACCGTCAGATCTGAACAAGTTCAATATGGTTTTCACTCAATTTGACGAGACGGTCGCACTCGTGGTCTCGGATCTTCGAGATCAGGTTCGGATTGAAAGGTGATATTTCTGGCCCACTAACTGTGCAAATTACACTGCAGAAAAGGGGCACTGTCGCTATCTGAGCCATTTATGATCCAAATTCAACTTGACTTCTATCGATTTCATTTAATTAATTATTTACAAAAATTCGAATTCTTACAACCAATATTGCTTCAAACAAGTTATGACTATAGATTGAAGCATTAGTTAAACTGTTAGAGTGTAATGATTTGAGTACGAGTCAATCATAACAAGTTTCAGGAAATTAAAAGAAGCACCAAATGATGTGCTAAAGTTTTCAGAGTTATTTGTGATTTTCGAATTTGAAGAGTAGGCCCTATCTGATTTTTTGGACTTACCAATTTGGTAATCTTATTGTTGTGACAACAACCTTTTTGTTTTTAATTTTTCTCAGACCAATTATGAAATGGCATTGGCAACAGAAACGCTTCCTACCGGCGAAGAGGCAATAATAGTAGCAGCTGCTGCTGAGGCAGTTGCTCTTGCTAGGGCAGCAGTTGAAGTTGCCAAGGATGCAGCTCAGATGACTGGAAATGATCCATCTGCCAGATTAGAAAAATCATTAGATAATGTTTCATCTGATGATATCCTCCGGCTTGAGGGCCTCAGACATGCCGAAATGGAATTTGTCCACACAATCAGATATCCTGATGCAACTGAATCCATATCCCAAGACAAGCATTATCAGTTAATGGACACTGAGCTTTCCAGTGTAATGCTTAATGATGTTGAACTTCAAAAGGTGGAGAATGCTCCGAGCATAGCTGTGAGATCTGGACGGCAAACTGAGAGAAGAGCAAGAAGAGCAAGAGCAGCCGAGAAGGCTGCCACTACCGTTATTTCTGCAAAATCAGGATTGTCGGGAAAGAAAAAACGATCCACTTTTCAGGAGATTGATTATACAGACCCTTTGCGTTACTTAAGGGGGACGGCAACTGCATCGAAGCTTCTAACATCAACTGAAGAACTGGAGTTGTCAGAAGGAATTCAGGTTAGTGCAACAAGCATTATGGTTCAAACTACTCTTTTTCCGTGATTCAAACTATAACAAAGTGTTGTTATGAGTTGTGTTAGCCAACACCTATACGTGAATGTGTTATTTTTAATGAGACCAACCATGAAGGTTGTTTTCTTATTCTGGGTAGTAATTTTCAACCTTCTTGAGGTATTCTGCCATTGGTTGTACAGATTTTAGGGCTATGAGGAAAATGTTGAGAGTAGATAATGTACATGTTAGGATCTCGCAGCTTCCCTTTTATTCCTAATGAGCAGAATTTGAACAAGAAATTAATCTATGTTCTTCTTCTCTCATATATATTTTGACAAAACTTTTGTAATTCTTGTGATCACATTCTGTGAATTACTATTGTGATCGTCCGTTCTTTTAGAGTGCTTCCAAGCATTTGTGATAGCATATTGTCGAGCAGTTAGTGTTTCACAAAGTGTTATACCAATGTATGAATAAAAATATTTATGAATTGGCATAGTGACTATTATTGAACCATTTGTTTGCAAACCCAAGGTGCATTGTTATTCATGCTTGTTCTTGGTGATGAATGCGTGCAGGACCTTTTAAAGTTGGAAAGGCTCCAAGAGGAGCTTGCAGAACGCAATGGCGGTCAGCCGACCTTTGCTCAATGGGCTGCAGCAGCTGGAGTTGATCAGAAGACCCTCCGAAAGCGCTTGAATTATGGTGCCTTTTGCAAAGACAAGATGATCAAAAGTAACATACGCCTTGTTATTTCTATTGCCAAAAACTATCAGGGTGCGGGAATGAACCTTCAGGATCTTGTTCAGGTAGTGCTTGAACATATATACTTCTTCGGAAGTGAGCAGTTTCTGTAGTTTGTTGTTCAGCTTCAAAATTTATTAAATTATGTTATCTTCCATTCAGGAAGGATGCAGAGGCCTGGAAAAGGGTGCTGAAAAGTTTGATGCTTCAAAGGGATTCAAGTTTTCCACATATGCGCACTGGTGGATCAAACAAGCTATTCGAAAGTCCCTCTCAGAACAATCTAGGACAATCCGGTTGCCGGTATGTCCTTTATTACTCTATTTATATGCATCATTGTTCAAAGTTTGTGCACTTTCCTTCATATGGAATAAATTCAGACAGCATCTTCTATATTTGGTCCACATTATAAGGCGAACCCAAAATAATGGCAATAAGTAACTACAAAGGTTGATGACCAAAGAGATTCTTAGGTTTACTTCCCGAGTAAACAATGAGTAACTATCTTCTCAATTTGCATGTTATGATTGCATCGGTGAGGGCTTTATAACTACTAGCGAGCGTTCTTCAAGTATGTTACTGTTATATGATGTTGTGCATGGATCGCTGCTTGCATCATTTTTGAATGACTACCAGATTAATCTGGGATTAGGAGTCAGTGTCTTGTGCAGTTTGATGATGAACACAGTACTTATCACCCTTATTTTTGTGCCTTGCTTTCTCTTTGAATAGTGATTCATTGATTAGCTCCTAGAATATATCATTTGGTCACATGTTGCTAAGGGAACATGTCTGCTTTTGTGGTGGATAAAAGGGCAGTCTCCCTATATCAATGAATCATGAAGCTTTTCAATGAAGTGTTGAGGCAAATGCTGCTGGTAGTTTTCTCTCTTCCTAGTTCTAAGATTTTCTGCACTTAAATTTCTGACTGAACAGTTTCACATGGTGGAAGCGACTTACCGCGTGCGGGAAGCCAAGAAACAGTTGTACAGTGAGAACGGAAGGCATCCTGATTATAAGGAAGTTGCGGAGGCAGCAGGGTTGTCCATGAAGAGGCTTGCGGCAGTAATGCTAATACCTAAAGCTCCGAGATCTCTCGACCAGAAGATTGGAATCAATCAGAGCCTTAAGCCTTCGGTTCGTTCTGCTTTATGTACTCTTGCTTTCTCTCGTCTTTTGTACGTAATTGTTGTAGCTCGCATGATTTATCTCTGCCTATTTTTATCAACAGGAAGTGATTGCAGATCCTGACGCAGAGACTGCAGAGGACATACTCATAAAGCAGTTCAGGAAGCAGGATCTGAATAAGGTGCTGAATACATTGAATCCAAGGGAAAAACAGGTGGTGAGGTGGAGATTCGGACTGGAGGATGGAAGGATGAAAACTTTGCAGGAGATCGGCAAGTTGATGGGTGTGAGCAGGGAGAGAATCCGGCAGATCGAGTCGTGTGCCTTTCGGAAGCTAAAAAGTAAGAAGAGAACGAAGAATTTGCGGCAGTACTGGATCTCATGATAAAGCTTTTTATTGCATTTTCCTTGATTTCTTGCTTTCAAAATTTACATGCCCTCTTCGCCTGCGGGCTTAACTTAGAGTGCTCAATATGACAAACCTGTAAATTTTGTTGTGCAGTAAAATCCATGTCATCTCTGAAGGGATCTTTTATGAACTCGCCTGTTGGGTGAAAAAAATAGCAAATAGAAGGGTCAATTTTTTTCTTCCTTTTTCTTTTTTGGACTAGTTGGAGAGAACAAACAGTTTTGTACATATAATTCATAAGAATTGCATTATTTATTTATTTATTTTTTACTTCTAATTTTGTAAATAAATATATGGTTGCTGTCCAAGTGGTGTTAGTATGGACCCATGAACAACTTAGAAATTTAGTGTGCCTTAAATTTTAATTATAAAATTAACTGAGATTTCAGTTTAAATTTAAATTTAAATTTTAAATAGTAATATAATACTATCTCTATGAATCCCTTTCACCGATAAATATTTCACTGAAGCGTAATTTTTCAGTCTTATAAATGTTTTGTTTAAGTGAGCACTCTTTGTTAATTTCTTTTTGTTGGAGACTATTTTTCGGCAAATTTTGTATACCTTTTTACTCGAAAAATAAATGGAAGATATATACTTCTTTTTTTTTTTCATATTAAAGGTTATAAGTAAAATTAATTTTAGCAGAAGTTTACATATTTTAGTCAAAATAAAAATAAGGCTCAATATAAAAAATTTTCTTTATATATATCCTTTTTTACTTTCTTTCTTAACTTTCAAAAATCTACATTTAATTGGCACTCTTGAATTTTCAAAAAAAAAAATTAAAAAAATTACGGTATTAATGAAAAGAACGAAATGATCAAACTGTACACACTTGCGAGAGAGGAATTTTTTTTTTTGTTTATATATTTTAATTATTTTTAAGGATATTTTTGGTATGTTCATAAATTATAAGAAATAAACAGAAAGGTAATTGAACCAGTGATAGATCAAATAATTTTGGTCCATCTTTCTTTCAATTTATATATATTTTTAAATAATTATAATTTATATTTTTTTTAAAAAAAAATAAATATTTGTTATTTTATAATTATTTTTATAAATTTTAAAATTTTTTAATTAAAATATCAATGTAACAACTCGAAATATTCTATTTTAATAAATAGTCTAAAGGTGAACTTTTGACCTGGTTTTGATTTCAAAAGACCCCTGTTGGCCTATGTGGTCAATCGCCATTGTGCAAGTTGCACGATTTACGAAGCAAAAAGGCCAATCTCCAATCCGGACGTGACCTGGGAAACCCGAATTGACCGTTGTGATCGTCTCATCGAACTGAACGAGATTCATATTCAGCACTTTTCGGTCCGACGGTCGGACCTCCCAGAAATGAATGAAAAAGCGAGCAAATAACCGCGACCATTGTAACAGTGCTCTGTGCACCGTGCACTTAAGTGAGTTACTGTAGATGAACAGTAACCCTGGTTTTCGGACCCCGACGAATACAACGTTGGCTAATTCGCTGTTCGGAATCCGAATATAGTGATCCAGGTAGTCATTTCGAACGGTTTCATCGTTCTGGACACAATGGCACTGATGGAATTTCTGTTTGACGGTCCTAGAGCCTCGAAACGCGCGATAACTGTGTTTCGGTACCGTATAAGAAGGAATAAAAAAAAAAAAAAAAAAAAACTGTGGAGCAAAATTTTAGCGAACCAAAATCGCTACCTGATAGGTCTCGTCGAGCCGGACGTCATGGCGCAGTCCATTTTTCGTTTCGACGACCGGATCGCCTCGAAAAGCGTGAAATGAGGCGAAAAATGCATTTTTGCACATGAAACCCTAAAGAAGTTGCCTCGAACGGCGTGCCTTCCCTGGGAAAAGGACCTAATTGTGATTAGAAACTACCGTGAAGGACTGGGGTGAAATGATAAAGCTTGAGAGGGTCTTTGAAGCAAATGTGAAAACCCTATATAGGTGTATGTGTTCCGAGCTAGGGTTCTACAAAACCCTAAAACCTTAGCCTCTTGACCTAGCCGCTCCCCTCAACTCTCCCTCTCCCTCGGCCGCACCCATAGGAGGTAGCCCGCACCGGCCGCCGCCTCCCCGCCGCCGGTGAAGAAAGGGTTCAAGATCCAACATTCTCTCGGGTTCTTGGAGAGGAAGGTGTGGGGAGGGATTCAAGTCGACAAATTCCCTTCTGAAGAGTCCCTCGTGGTGCTGCAACCGAGCTGGGTTGGATCCGACGCCGACCGCCGCCGTGCGCCGCCGCGGGACAACACCCTCTTCCACGATTTTCCGGCGAAGGTGAGTTCTTGGGACTTTTATTTTAGTCTCGGGTTTTGGGCATGGCCATTGTGTCGCTGACGTCGAGGAGGTCGTCCTGTTGCAGGACGGGCCGAGGCCGCCGTCCCGACCGCCGGCGGGAGCCATCCTCGCCGGATTATCGTTTCCTTGACCGATCGCAGGCGCGGGCTTCACCCGGCCGTTAAACACAAGATCAGCACCGTTGATCCTTGTCCCCTAGTCGACTGAAAGCTTCCTCCAAGATCTGGGGTTGATCGGACAAGGATCCATCCCGCACGGCCGAGCCCTAGAAACGGGTGAATTAATTCGTCGCCGGAATTTCCTCCGTCCGGCGCCGCCGCGGCCTCCCGGCGCCGGCCACCACTGCACCGAGCGTCGGGGTGTTGGGACAGACCTTTTGGTCCGGGTAGCACCTGCCCGGAGCCGCCGCGCCGGAAACCACCATTAACAACCTTGAAGCTCCTCCGAGCTTCGCCGACGCTGCCTTGCCGACGCTCCCGGACATCGGAGAACCGCCCAGGTGAGCTTCCTTGGTCCCTAGGAGCCTCCCCATCACCTTGCATGCAGGGTTTAACGTAGGGCTTCTACCCTCTGCTGCTGCACCCGAGCCACCCATCTCGGGTTTGCCCCCGGCCGCCGCCGCCCCCGGCCACCGGCGCTTGACCGGGCCTGAACCAGACGCCTTCAGGGACCTCCATTGATCTGGTGCTCCACTTTGTGGCAGGTCTGAACCTGTGCTGCTCAAGGTGAACCCAAGCCGAGCCTTGGCTTGCGTTATTGGTGCGTCACCTAGCTCCGGCCACCTCCTCCGGCCGATCTCAGGCAAGCCTCAGGTGAGCCCTCGACCCTAACTAGTCTCCTGAATATGATGCTCCAATTATGGTTCGATTTGATCGAGTATAAGATAAGATATTACATAGTTGTATTTGAGCCAGGGATGTGTTATGGGCCAACTCCGATTTCGGGGTCCGTGTCAGTCCAAACTGGTGAGCACGGGCTTCGTCTTGACGTAATGATCACGCTGAAACTTACGGCGCCAATTTTGGACGCCCGGATTGCAAGAACGAGTCGAAACGAATAATAAAATAGGATAATAATGCGAATTAAAATGTACTACGGACCCAATTGCAAATTAGACACGCAGGCTGACTTTAGACGGTGTCTTCACACCACCAGACACCTTGTTAGAGTCCCGTGGACTCTCGCTAATCGGAAATCGGATTTGAATTCAATAAATCGACAACATTGCTCCTTATAAGCATCGCATTACTGTTGTGTCATCGGGATGGGTTTGTGTGAGTCTATTACTGATTTTAGCCCCTTGTTCAGGGCCTCAGTTGTTCAGCACCAGCCTCCCGGCAGTCTAGCGGGAGCTCGGGATCGGCCTACATTCAGGTGGGTTGTTTTTACTTTATTCCTAGCCTCTAAATTCTATCTTATTGGACGGGGTCTATTCCAAGTGTACTGGGGTTACATAATGACGGGTGATAGCTTATGTATGTTAGTGGGTTCGCTATAATGACTAGCGTCGATCGCCGACGGTGTTCTTCTTTTTCAACCCTTATATGTCAGCGGGCCACCTTCGAGTGCGCGCAGTATTACCTTGTTTTCGATTATGCTCTTTACCTCATTTACCTCATTACTCTTGTTATTCTTATTGTGATACTGACATGATGGTGGTTACGGTTACTGGGCTCGAGGTTGCCACACGCGCACCCGCGGTTTGGCCACCGCAGAGGGTGCGCTTTTCCGGAAAAGAGGTCGTAGAACCCGTGTATACCCACGAGGTGTCGTAGTGGGGGCCCCTTATTAGTTGTGGGGTTGAGGCGCCTAGGTGCGAGCGGAGCGACCCGCCGGTTTAGTTGTCCGGCGCGGTCGCGGTGTTGCAGGTACGGTATGGGGCCGTCGGTAATGGACCGACGCGGCCGGGTATTACAGGATGCAGGTGTACAGGTTGCCTTTCCTCCTTGGGAGGGTGGTTGCTCCAGTTGTCTTCACGGTTTGTTTTACTATATTCTCATGCCTTACTGTTTCTGCGTCACTGACATCCCACTTCGTGACAGGGTCCAGACGGGGAGAGAGATAGGCGGTGGTGAGGACGGGACAGGAGCAGCTGGGTCGCTGGGGACCCTGGACTGTGTTTATTCTTTTATTCTCGCCTTTCATTACTTTGTAGTTATGTGAGTGGTTTGCGATACCCTCGTGGGGTCGGCGTGGATGTCGGTACGGGCTACATTTAGCGCCCCTGGTGGAATATTTTTCCCTTTTATTTCTATCGGCCATTTTAAAATCAAAAAAAGCAGAAGCCAAAGAAAAGATTGCGAAAACTGTTTTTAAAATCTAAGTGTCGTGTGGGCACCGGTTTCAAAACCCTGTGGATTTATGGATTGCGAAAGGGATTTCAAAACGTGGTGTCGGGTGGACACCGCTTTCAAAACTGTGGATTTATCCTTTCCAAATTGGCCGGCCATAGGTTCTTCTGTATTAGTTTAGGAAGCTGGTTAATTGTTGTGATTGATTGGCTGTGTATGTTGGAACATGTACTGAACGCTACGCCGTGCACATACAGGGGAGACTCCGTCCCTTTGCAGAGTGATCCTGTATGTGTGGCGGGTCTGGGCACGTGCCGGGGAAGAGGGGTTCTCTTTTAAAAAAAAAAAATTTACACGTCAAACATCCGACTTTTATGAATCGTCTCCGCTAAAACAAACCCCGGGGCGTGACAGATTAAATGGTATCAGAGAGAGTTCTTTCAATCACAACAGTTAGTGCCGACATCCGTGGACAACCCTCACATGCCTACATATGAATGAAATGGGTAGGGCATAGGACTGTAGAACGTGAGTGACCGAGGGGGGGGGGGGAAATGTTGAGTCTTTTCTCTCACTTTATGGTTGTTGTTAGTAGGGTAGTCTAAAGTTGACTTTTGTGATGTGTGACAGACATGGCCCGTACTAGATCATCGGCCGGGGACGCAGAGTCAGAGTCCGAGTCCTTTCCCCCGCTAAGTGGTACGATGTACCGTTGATGATTAGCAAAGACTAAAGGCGACCTTCTTTGTGTGCATACAGATCGAGGGCCGACTCAGCCAGCAACCGACGACGGAAATGGACATCGCCGACGAAGCCAACCGCCTGCTCCGCAACCAGCTGCGCGACGTGGCTGGGCAGCTGCTGACTCTCGCGGAGCGCCTGAGCATGCTGACACAGGAACTCGAGGGCGTCGACCGATTCCGGGGCGGCAGCAGAGGCGTTGCCCCTCCCGGGATGCCGCCGACGGGCCCTCCCGCCGTCCAGGAGGCTGCTAACCTGACCGTGCACACCAACGTAGAGCGCGCCCGGCAGGAATACACTCGCCCCGAGTCGGCCGGGGACCCCCATCGGAGGGGCCGGGCGAGCAAACGCCCGAGAGCCGGGCAGAACCTCGGGCAGACGACGGAGGAGAGACCTAAGCCGCCGAAACCGTGCGTCATATGCGGCAATGCACACCTCATAACGAGCTGCCCGTGGCGGGACGGGCACTGTTTCCGATGTGGCAAGCCGGGCCACACGCGTTATGAGTGCCCTCTGAAGCCGTCTGTCAGAAGACCCCCGGCGCCGCGACATGTCGAGCCCAAGGGAACCGCCGCCTCCACCCCTCAAGGGGGCACCGATCCAGAGAGCCGACCTAATCCACGCCCGACGCAAGCACCGAAGGTCGAACGAGGGCTTGAGGGGAGCGCGCACGTGCAACCGGAATCCTGCGTCATCTGCAAGGGCGCGCACCCAGTGACGGAATGCACTTGGAGGTACCACTATTGTAACCGGTGCGGCTTGCCAGATCACAATCACCTCTCCTGCCCTCTAGGGCCCACCCCCGCCACCGCCGCCGTGCCACCACCGCCAAGAGGAACAGAGAGCGCGGCGGCCCCCGTGCAGACAAAGAACTCGCCCGACGACCAACGATGCGCGGACTCTTTAGACAGCAAACCCCTACCCCAACACGCGGTGCGACGCTGGCCCAAGGATTGTGGGCGGACTCCCCCGGCCGCCCCGGCAGACGACGCGTCGTCCCGAAATAGGGAATGACAGGTACTTACTTCATCTTATTTTCTATTTTTTCCTTTTTGCCCTCCCTTCCCTTGTCTACATAGAAGCACCGTTTGGGCCGGAGCAACCCGACCCTACCAGACCCCTGCGAGCCCTCCTGCCTTTAGCTCTACTTTTCGTTTCGTCGACTGTTCCGGTCTAGTGTGCTTACGGGCGAGGAAGCAGATCTAACCTTAGCGATTCGCACACCGGTACGTGAATTGCACAGTCTCCGATGCACGAAATTCTGCCTTCCCGGTCCGATACCTGGGTATTTGGTTAGGAGCGAGCCCTAGGGTGACTTGCGTTCACGAGAGAGCGCAGGGTATTGGCATGATGGGTTGGAGCCCCGAGTGTGTTTCCCACAGTTGAGTCTCGTTGTTTCGGTTTTTAGTCGTTCGCACTCCCTTCCTTTTTGGGATCATTGTTAGTGCAGGGTTAGCCGCGGCCAGGGTTTCGGCTGTGGGCTTGATGTTTCAATGGATCCAGAGTGCTCGGATCAGTTACGGTAGTTAAGGGTTAAATCACTGTTTCTCTTCGTAAACGTCCAGCTGATGGCACAGCAGTAGACGACTGCTATGGATGCACTAGCCCCACAGATCGCTTAGAGGTTGAACAAGTTGCTGACCCTTCGATGTCCCCGTGTCTTAATTCAATGACCTATGGGCCGATGGTAACCCTGTTTGGGACGGAGGCAAATTGACCCCACCTGTTACATAGATTTTGTGGATCGACGTGGACTCGCCTATGTGTTAGTCACGGTGATGTTTGTGACCTCGAGGCGGTAGTAATCCTTGATAAAGGTTATGTTTTTGTTTTTGGGCACTGAGATTGCGTGGGGAGGTATGTGATATACCTTCTGATAGGAGTTGCGCCCCCAACTTGTTGTTGGCGACAAACCTTTGGCTTTCCGCGGTCCGGTTGGTAAGCACGTTGGCTGCAGGCAACGGACTGTCGAAAGAACTGAGGAAATACTCTGCCCTGTCATGGGGAGTATCAGATTGGGTCTAAATTAGTAACCTTAGAGTTGTAGATATCTTGCGACTGACGTGTAGCCCACGATTAAACTTGTTGAGCATTTCATAAAGTATGACTTCAGGATATAAGCTACGGGAATAAAACTTTCTTTTTAAGTTGTAAGTTTCGGGGACGAAACTTCTTTTAAGTTGTAAGTGATGTAACAACTCGAAATATTCTATTTTAATAAATAGTCTAAAGGTGAACTTTTGACCTGGTTTTGATTTCAAAAGACCCCTGTTGGCCTATGTGGTCAATCGCCATTGTGCAAGTTGCACGATTTACGAAGCAAAAAGGCCAATCTCCAATCCGGACGTGACCTGGGAAACCCGAATTGACCGTTGTGATCGTCTCATCGAACTGAACGAGATTCATATTCAGCACTTTTCGGTCCGACGGTCGGACCTCCCAGAAATGAATGAAAAAGCGAGCAAATAACCGCGACCATTGTAACAGTGCTCTGTGCACCGTGCACTTAAGTGAGTTACTGTAGATGAACAGTAACCCTGGTTTTCGGACCCCGACGAATACAACGTTGGCTAATTCGCTGTTCGGAATCCGAATATAGTGATCCAGGTAGTCATTTCGAACGGTTTCATCGTTCTGGACACAATGGCACTGATGGAATTTCTGTTTGACGGTCCTAGAGCCTCGAAACGCGCGATAACTGTGTTTCGGTACCGTATAAGAAGGAATAAAAAAAAAAAAAAAAAAACTGTGGAGCAAAATTTTAGCGAACCAAAATCGCTACCTGATAGGTCTCGTCGAGCCGGACGTCATGGCGCAGTCCATTTTTCGTTTCGACGACCGGATCGCCTCGAAAAGCGTGAAATGAGGCGAAAAATGCATTTTTGCACATGAAACCCTAAAGAAGTTGCCTCGAACGGCGTGCCTTCCCTGGGAAAAGGACCTAATTGTGATTAGAAACTACCGTGAAGGACTGGGGTGAAATGATAAAGCTTGAGAGGGTCTTTGAAGCAAATGTGAAAACCCTATATAGGTGTATGTGTTCCGAGCTAGGGTTCTACAAAACCCTAAAACCTTAGCCTCTTGACCTAGCCGCTCCCCTCAACTCTCCCTCTCCCTCGGCCGCACCCATAGGAGGTAGCCCGCACCGGCCGCCGCCTCCCCGCCGCCGGTGAAGAAAGGGTTCAAGATCCAACATTCTCTCGGGTTCTTGGAGAGGAAGGTGTGGGGAGGGATTCAAGTCGACAAATTCCCTTCTGAAGAGTCCCTCGTGGTGCTGCAACCGAGCTGGGTTGGATCCGACGCCGACCGCCGCCGTGCGCCGCCGCGGGACAACACCCTCTTCCACGATTTTCCGGCGAAGGTGAGTTCTTGGGACTTTTATTTTAGTCTCGGGTTTTGGGCATGGCCATTGTGTCGCTGACGTCGAGGAGGTCGTCCTGTTGCAGGACGGGCCGAGGCCGCCGTCCCGACCGCCGGCGGGAGCCATCCTCGCCGGATTATCGTTTCCTTGACCGATCGCAGGCGCGGGCTTCACCCGGCCGTTAAACACAAGATCAGCACCGTTGATCCTTGTCCCCTAGTCGACTGAAAGCTTCCTCCAAGATCTGGGGTTGATCGGACAAGGATCCATCCCGCACGGCCGAGCCCTAGAAACGGGTGAATTAATTCGTCGCCGGAATTTCCTCCGTCCGGCGCCGCCGCGGCCTCCCGGCGCCGGCCACCACTGCACCGAGCGTCGGGGTGTTGGGACAGACCTTTTGGTCCGGGTAGCACCTGCCCGGAGCCGCCGCGCCGGAAACCACCATTAACAACCTTGAAGCTCCTCCGAGCTTCGCCGACGCTGCCTTGCCGACGCTCCCGGACATCGGAGAACCGCCCAGGTGAGCTTCCTTGGTCCCTAGGAGCCTCCCCATCACCTTGCATGCAGGGTTTAACGTAGGGCTTCTACCCTCTGCTGCTGCACCCGAGCCACCCATCTCGGGTTTGCCCCCGGCCGCCGCCGCCCCCGGCCACCGGCGCTTGACCGGGCCTGAACCAGACGCCTTCAGGGACCTCCATTGATCTGGTGCTCCACTTTGTGGCAGGTCTGAACCTGTGCTGCTCAAGGTGAACCCAAGCCGAGCCTTGGCTTGCGTTATTGGTGCGTCACCTAGCTCCGGCCACCTCCTCCGGCCGATCTCAGGCAAGCCTCAGGTGAGCCCTCGACCCTAACTAGTCTCCTGAATATGATGCTCCAATTATGGTTCGATTTGATCGAGTATAAGATAAGATATTACATAGTTGTATTTGAGCCAGGGATGTGTTATGGGCCAACTCCGATTTCGGGGTCCGTGTCAGTCCAAACTGGTGAGCACGGGCTCCGTCTTGACGTAATGATCACGCTGAAACTTACGGCGCCAATTTTGGACGCCCGGATTGCAAGAACGAGTCGAAACGAATAATAAAATAGGATAATAATGCGAATTAAAATGTACTACGGACCCAATTGCAAATTAGACACGCAGGCTGACTTTAGACGGTGTCTTCACACCACCAGACACCTTGTTAGAGTCCCGTGGACTCTCGCTAATCGGAAATCGGATTTGAATTCAATAAATCGACAACATTGCTCCTTATAAGCATCGCATTACTGTTGTGTCATCGGGATGGGTTTGTGTGAGTCTATTACTGATTTTAGCCCCTTGTTCAGGGCCTCAGTTGTTCAGCACCAGCCTCCCGGCAGTCTAGCGGGAGCTCGGGATCGGCCTACATTCAGGTGGGTTGTTTTTACTTTATTCCTAGCCTCTAAATTCTATCTTATTGGACGGGGTCTATTCCAAGTGTACTGGGGTTACATAATGACGGGTGATAGCTTATGTATGTTAGTGGGTTCGCTATAATGACTAGCGTCGATCGCCGACGGTGTTCTTCTTTTTCAACCCTTATATGTCAGCGGGCCACCTTCGAGTGCGCGCAGTATTACCTTGTTTTCGATTATGCTCTTTACCTCATTTACCTCATTACTCTTGTTATTCTTATTGTGATACTGACATGATGGTGGTTACGGTTACTGGGCTCGAGGTTGCCACACGCGCACCCGCGGTTTGGCCACCGCAGAGGGTGCGCTTTTCCGGAAAAGAGGTCGTAGAACCCGTGTATACCCACGAGGTGTCGTAGTGGGGGCCCCTTATTAGTTGTGGGGTTGAGGCGCCTAGGTGCGAGCGGAGCGACCCGCCGGTTTAGTTGTCCGGCGCGGTCGCGGTGTTGCAGGTACGGTATGGGGCCGTCGGTAATGGACCGACGCGGCCGGGTATTACAGGATGCAGGTGTACAGGTTGCCTTTCCTCCTTGGGAGGGTGGTTGCTCCAGTTGTCTTCACGGTTTGTTTTACTATATTCTCATGCCTTACTGTTTCTGCGTCACTGACATCCCACTTCGTGACAGGGTCCAGACGGGGAGAGAGATAGGCGGTGGTGAGGACGGGACAGGAGCAGCTGGGTCGCTGGGGACCCTGGACTGTGTTTATTCTTTTATTCTCGCCTTTCATTACTTTGTAGTTATGTGAGTGGTTTGCGATACCCTCGTGGGGTCGGCGTGGATGTCGGTACGGGCTACATTTAGCGCCCCTGGTGGAATATTTTTCCCTTTTATTTCTATCGGCCATTTTAAAATCAAAAAAAGCAGAAGCCAAAGAAAAGATTGCGAAAACTGTTTTTAAAATCTAAGTGTCGTGTGGGCACCGGTTTCAAAACCCTGTGGATTTATGGATTGCGAAAGGGATTTCAAAACGTGGTGTCGGGTGGACACCGCTTTCAAAACTGTGGATTTATCCTTTCCAAATTGGCCGGCCATAGGTTCTTCTGTATTAGTTTAGGAAGCTGGTTAATTGTTGTGATTGATTGGCTGTGTATGTTGGAACATGTACTGAACGCTACGCCGTGCACATACAGGGGAGACTCCGTCCCTTTGCAGAGTGATCCTGTATGTGTGGCGGGTCTGGGCACGTGCCGGGGAAGAGGGGTTCTCTTTTAAAAAAAAAAAATTTACACGTCAAACATCCGACTTTTATGAATCGTCTCCGCTAAAACAAACCCCGGGGCGTGACAATCAATTTAAATAAAAATAATTTATTATTCATATTTTTAAATTTTACACATATTTTTTAAAAATTTAAAAATTAAAACTTTAAGGGGTAGCCCTAGGGCACGGCTCGTGACTTCTGTGTTGGATTTTATCCAATAATAATTTTAATGATAACAAATAAATTTTAGATTTACATTTAGTATTTTTATGTTTTAATTGGATTTGAAATGACTTAAGCTGAACCGGATTTGATCAAAGGTAAATTATCAATTTAATCGTCAAAATGGTCCGGACAAGATCAAACTGTACCAAATTGGATACAAGTGCCACAACAATACTATAAAGGACTTCTTTGCAATTTTATCGGATTTGAGCCGGTCAACCAAATCGTCTTGATAAATCCATCACATGGGTTTGATTTGAGTTTAAACTAAAATTAACTATTATTTTTAACATGGTATGAAAGAAGTTTGATATATGGTATAAATTCAAATGTGATTTTACTATGGTATGTTTTCAAAAGGTTTGAAATATGATATAAATAATCTTTTATAAATTTGGTATGAATTCAAAATGGTTTTACATTTGTGGTATCTTTTCAAATAAACTTTTCAAATTTAGTAAATTTGAAATGTACTTTATAAATATGGTATGAATTCAAAATGGTTTTATATTTGTGGTATAATTTCAAATGATCTTTTCAAATTTAGTAACATTTCAAATGAGCTTTGCAAATGTGGAATATATTCAAAATAATTTTGGAATTAATTCAAATATATTTGTAAATATGGTTGAAATTCAAATTAATATCAATTATCTTTAATCATGCTTCTATTCCATTTTTGAAGTGATGGCTAGTGTATTTAAAGGGGGTTTGGTTGTTGTTTGAGACACAACTTGATATCGAGAAAAATTCTCTAAGTTTGAATTGTTATTTTATAATTGTGAGATTTATTGAGAGGTTATTGTGAAGTGTGATTATAAGCGGCTTTGGTCTTGCCCTGTTTAAAAGGCCAAGTGATAGTGATTAAAGCGGTGCATCGAGGAGAAGTAGGACCGAACTGGAGTAGGCGAAAAGGCCGAACCATGATAAATCATCTATGTTATTGGTGTTATTTGAGTTTGCCTCTTTCTGTTCTTTTTTTTTTTTTATTTGGTTGTGCAATTCTTATCTTAGATTTAATTTATTTGAATTTTATTTTTCAACTAATTCATCCCCCCTCTTAGTTGTCATTTGATCCTTCATTTGGTATCAGAGCGCGGGTTTCACTGTTGCAGACTAACTGTCTCGTGAAATGGCAACTTTTCATGGTAACATTGTAAGAATTCGAATTTTTGTAATTAAATAAATGAAAATAATAAAAGTCAAGTTGATTTTGGATCATAAATGGCACGAGTAGCCTCAGCGCCCCTTTTCTGCAGTGTAAATTGCACAGTTAATGGGTCAGAAATATCACCTTTCAATCCGAGCCTGATCTCGAAGATCCGAGACCACCAGTGCGACCGTCTCGTCGAACTGATCGAAAACCATATTCAGCAAGTTCAGATCCGACGGTCGGATCTTCCAAAAATCAGCGGAGAAGCGGACGGGACCCGCGACTTAAGTGAATAGTGCTTGGGTCTGTAGATGAATAGTAACCCTATATTTCAAATCCCCTAAGTGCTAACTTTGGCCAATTCGCCATCCGGAAACCAGTAATAGCACTTCAGGTAGTCGATTTGAACGGCTCCGTCGTTCTGGACGCAATGGCGCTGACGAAATTTTTGTTTGAAGAATCTAAAGTCTCGAAAAGCGCAAAAGGGTATTCCGGTGCAGTAATTTATGGATCGAGATTTCATACGGGCAGTTTCTCGAAAATCAGAAATCGCTACCTGATAGGTCTCGTCGAGCCGGACGTCATGGCGAAGTCCATTTTTCGTTTCGACGATCGAAAAGCCTCGAAATGTGTGAAAAACAGTGAAAAACACAGTATTTTGTGCAGAACCCCTATGTTTTATGTGTCGTTTTGCGCGCTGCTGCTGGGAGAGGGACCTAGATGTGAAAGAAGTGGGCTGGGAAGGACCGGGCCATAAATATCAAGGTTTGGAGGGTCATTTGGCAAGTGTGCAAACCAGGCACTATTCGAAAGTTTGAATTCAATGCAAAATTGAATCCTTTAAAAACCCCGTAGCCGCAGCCTCTGCACCAGATGCTAACAACTCCCCTCTCTCTGTGCTCTTCACAACCGAAGCTAGCGCACGGCCGCCGCCACGCCATCGCCGGAGAAGGAGATCAAGATCTACCTTGATCTCGGGTGCTGGGTGAGGGAGGTGACCGGGAGAGGTCCTAGGCGATCAAGGCTCTCTCCGAGGACTCCTCTATGACGCCGCATCCGAGCCAGTGAGAAACCGACCCCCGGCGCCGCCGCGCGCCGCCGCGGGAGACTCCCTCTCCATCAAAGTTTTTCGAGAAGGTGAGTCTATGGAATTTATTGTTTTGAATTGGCCCTTGAACCCTTGCATCTTGCTCCTGACCTTGAGAGGAACCTCTCTGTGAAGTCCGAGCCTCGACCGCCGTCCCGATCGCCGGCGGGAGCCTTCATCGCCGGATTATCATTTTCTGGCCGATCGCGGGCGCGGGCTTCATCCGGCCGTCAAGAGCGAGATCAGAACCGTTGATCTTGCTTCTCTGTACGAATGCAACATTCCCACGGAGCCTGATTATCATCCGTTGAGGATCGAGCCCGATCGGCGATGCCCTAGAAACCGAGTTTTTGGCATTTTCAGCGATCGCCGCCGTCCGGCGCCGCCGCGGCCTCCCGGCGCCGGCCACCACTCTACCGAGCCTCACACCACCAGGACAGAGCTTCTGGTCCATCTTTCTCCGGCCCGGAGCCACCGCGCCGGAAACCGCCATTAACAGCCCTTGAAGCTCCCCCGAGCTTCGCCGGCGCCGCCTTGCCGACGCTCCTCAGCCACCGGAAACCATCCAGGTGAGCTCCTCTGAATCTTGAGAGCTTCTTCATCATCTTGCATGGCACTTCTAACGTGGAGTTATGAACCTATGTAGCCGCACCCGGTTTGGCTTCGGTTTGGACTCCGGCCATCCCCGGCACTCCGGCCTCCGGCCAACAGCCCAGGTAAACCCTAAATACCTATATGATGACCCCCATGATTTTTATTTGGGACGGAATGGGCCCTGTTGCTCGACTAAAGGTGTTGCACCCGAACTATGCTATCTCGGACTAGACTCCGGCCGCCGCCACCTCCGGCCGCCGGCGCCTGACCTGGTTGGACCCGAGCACCCCCTGAGACCCAGAACTAAACCGTGCTCACCTGTGGTTGCAGGTTGACCAAGAGTTGGGGGATTTTCCCAAACCCGAGCCTTGGTTGGTGCACCACCTCGCTCCGGCCACTGTTCCGGCCACTTCCCGGCAAGCCTCAGGTGAGCCCTCCACTCCCTTATCCATGCTGAACATGGTGCTCTAGTTACTGTTCAATATGATCAAGTGTATGTTAAGTTTCAACATAGTTGTAAATTGGACTTTAGCAGACTATGGGCCAACGTTGTTCTCGGGATCCGTGTTAGTCCAAACTCGTGAGCACGGTCTTGGTTTTGTCGTAACGAGTGCGCTGAAAGTTACGGCGCGACGTTTGGACTCGCGGATTGCCAGAACGAGTCGAAACAGCCCGATAACTTAGTGTATTTATGCAAAATTAAAGTATACTATGGATCAAAATGAATATTGGGCACAAGGATTACCTTTAGACAGTGTTTTTACACTTACTGGACATGTTGTTAGAATCCCGTGGACTCTTGTTGATCGGAAAACGGATTTTGTCCCGCAAACTAGCTATATTGTTCCGTATTAGCGACGCGTTACCGTAGTGTCGTCGGGATGGGTTGTGTGAGTCGATGACTGACTATAGCTTCTTATTCAGGGCCCAGTTGTTCAGCACTAGCCTCCCACTAGCCGAGCGGGAGTTCGAGGATCTGCCTACATCCAGGTGGGTTATCTTCGGTCCGGGCTTTATCTTTTCGGCCCTCCGGTTGCTTTAGTCCAGTCGGACACCTATTTTTGTTTAGTCCTGATGATTTGATCTATATGCCATATGACCTTCCTGATAGACTTTGATCCCCTTAGACATATCACGTATACCTGCTCATCAGCTTTTATATTTTGATACATAGACTTGCATGATCTGAGTATGCGTATTGATTCCTGTCGATTGTTATACTGATTTATATTCAGAGATTACTTGGATTTCTTTCCGGTTCAGCAGCTCATATATTTCAGTACAGTAGATTCCTGTGGTCTGATCATGCCTGTTGTCACTTGCGTATCGGTCATTATCGTATTGCATTATATCCAGAGATACTTGCTTTGATATTCCAGTTATGCATGATAGACCCATGATTGATTGATATATACAGACATCTTGATTCCTAGTATTGTGCATGTTTGATATGCTATTATTCGGGTATATACTCCTTGTATTCCGGATTACATGATTAGTCCTGATGATCGCACCTATACATCGCATGATTTTCGAGATAGACACTGATCCCTTAGACACACTATATTTATACACATCTGCTTGTCAGCTTTCATATCCTGATATATAGATGTCATGATCGATTATTCCTGCTAGTTCCATGTCAGTTGTCATACTGCTTTATTCAGATATGCATGATTTGATTATACTCGTTGAGCCCTGTCACTTGAGATATTGCTTTATATTCCGATATGCATGATTGATATTGATTGATAGATACAGACAGATGATTCCCTGTTGGGATCTCGGCATGTTGCCGACTACTCGGTCACTAGACCGTGAGATTGAGCATTATGACTTGCCATGCACTGCTGTACTTCACGAACCTGGCCGGGGTCGCTCCCCGTGGAGCTGGTTCTTTACCGGTAGAGTGGTCTGGTGATAGACCCGTGAGCCCTCGACAGGGGTATGTCAGCGGATCGGGTGCGGATCGGTGGCTTTTGCCTGAGGTCCTCTGGGACCAATAGTGGCACATGATTGGGTACTTGGGTTTCTGTTCTTGACGCATGATTCTTACCTTGTACCATTGTTGTTCTGTTTATGTTGTTCACTAGCATTATTCATCTGCAGTTTCACTTATGATTGATTACCTGCCTAGTTCAGTTTACCTGTGGATTTATTGCTTTCCAGGGGATGTTATCTGTTATCTATTTACCTTGTACCTTCACTGTTCAGCTATGCTTGATTATTACCGTGATCCCCTGATTTCAGCATTTATTATCTACAGTTCCCTTATGCCTGACTTCTACAGTTATACCCTGATTTCCTAGCATTATTTATCTGCAGTTTCTATGATTGATTATCTGCTTAGTTCAGGTTATCTGCGGATTTATTGCCTTCCAGTAGATGTTATCTGTTATTTCAGCTGTACCTATTGATCTATTACTATCCGCAGATTTTAGTACCCAGTAGGTACGATTAGCTATTTCTCGGCTCGTCGTGCCCACTGGGATACACTCCGGTGTGTCCCACACCCTCGGGTGACTGTTTTTCTGGTCGTTCGGGTAGTGGGGTGTCGGGACGATCCAGTGAGGCTGTCACGATAGAGCGGTCCCCCTGATGATCTATTGATGTCTGAGATCTTCGGTGATTGTAGCTGACTTTTATTTATAGCTTTCAGCTTCCAGTTATTTAGATATTTTAGATTGATGATATTTTGATGCTTCGGATTATTCCTGATGATTAGTATAGTTAGTTGAGATATTTATTGCTCTCTGATCGATGTTTGGATTAGCCTAGCCGTGCATGTATAGGAGAGACCCTATCCCTGTGGATAGGGGATTTCCTATATGTGTGGCGGTCTGTTACGCCTGTTTTGCAAACTCTGATTTATTCAAAAAAAAAAAAATTTCAGACCTGATTTTTAAAACTCGGGGCGTGACAAACATTAAAGGTCAATCCATCTCCCGTCCTCCCTTCTTTACCGAGAGTAACTACAACTATTGGAAGTTGCAGATGAAAATTTTTCTACAATCCCTAGATTTTGAACTCTAGAGCAATGAACGCTCTTCATTGTGCTCTCGATCCAAACGAGTTCAACCGAATTTCTACGTGCAAAACTACAAAAGAAGTTTGGGACAAATTAGTTGTTGTTCACGAGGGAACAAGTCAAGTAAAAGAGTCTAAGATAAATATGCTTACTCGGGATTATGAAATGTTTTGTGTACAACCAAATGAAAGTATTACTGATATGTACACTAGGTTTACAAATATTATTAATAGTTTAAAAGTTTTGGAAAAGAACTTTTCTGATGCAGATCTAGTCAGAAAAATACTCAGGAGTTTTCCTCAAAATGGACCTTGGGAACCAAAGTTTGCGGCCATTCAAGAAGCGCGCAACCTCAACAAATTTTCATTGGAGGAACTCATAGGGTCCCTTATGACTTACGAGTTGCGATAGAAGACGGAGCCCACTACTTCCATCATTCACCCTGAAACAAAAAATATAGCACTCAACTCTAATGAGGGAGATGGAGGTGACTCCGACAATGCCACTGACGATGA
Organism: Tillandsia leiboldiana; assembly: GCA_029204045.2. Taxonomy (NCBI): domain Eukaryota; kingdom Viridiplantae; phylum Streptophyta; class Magnoliopsida; order Poales; family Bromeliaceae; genus Tillandsia; species Tillandsia leiboldiana. Next base: position 7,733,666 of record CM055072.1, read on the forward strand.
GATCTCATTTCTTACAAAAAAAAATTAAAGAATATCATACAAAGAAAACGCGGAGCTAGGTGGTCAAGCAAAGGTAATGGTAGATCAAACTTTTTTTGAAAGGGACGTCAAATGTTACAATTGCAAAAAAACCGGGCACATTAGCTATGATTGCCAAAATCAAAGTTAGTCTCCCCGAAAGGAGAAAAAGAAGAATAAAGCCTTCTCCGCCGCTTGGAGAGACGACAGCGACTCCGACAATGAGGAATCAAATAAAGAGGTCTCCAACTTAAGCCTTAAATATGATGATGCACCTTCAAATCTTTGTTTTTTGGCAAACATAGAAGATGAGGTAAAAGATCTAACTTACGATGAACTTTTAGATGCTTTTTATGATCTTTATAATGATCTCCAAAAATTTGGCAACAAATATTCTTATTTAAAGAAACAAAATACATCTTTAATTTCAAATTCAAACTTATTACAATCTGAAAATAAAAGTTTAAAAAATGAGTTAAGTTTATTAAAGAAGCAACTTGAGACCAAAAGTAGTGGTGAAAATCATAAAGAAATTCTTTTATTTAAGACTGAAAATGAATCTTTAAAGAGAGAATTGATCGAATCAAGAAACACTTTAGAAAGATTCGTTGGTAGCACTAAAATCCTAAATATGATATTGGGCAATCAAAGATCCTATTTGGATAAGATCGGATTTGGATATCAACACAAGTCTAGTCAAAAGGAAAATATTTTTAATCCATTTGCAAAATATTCAAATGGTGATAAAAATGTGTTATGCACCTATTGTAATAAAATTGGGCATCATGTAACCCAATGTCAATTTAAGAATAAATTTAAACTTTGACAAGTTTGCGTGGTGAAAGGTTTTAATACCAGTGGACCCAAATCCACTTGGGTACCCTCCTTAACTTGAAATTTTTTGTAGGTATGCCTGCACTTGACAAAATCAAGCGACAAATGGTACTTAGACAGCGGCTCCTTAAGGCACATGACGGGCAACCCAACAAACTTATCATCACTTGAATATGAAGAGGGCGGGGACATAACCTTTGGAAATAATTCCAAAGGTCGTATCATTGGAAAAGGCTCAATCAGTAACGATCGTTTTAAAATTAATGATGTTTATTTAGTAGGACTTAAACATAATTTGTTGAGTATTAGTCAACTATGTGACAAAGGATTGATTGTTAAATTTGAGTCAACCCATTGTAGTATAATTGACTCTAACTCAAATTGTATTATGTTTAAAGATTGTAGAACTGGAAATGTATGCAAAATCGATTTGAGCAAAAGTTTTCCTAGTAGAGAGATTTGTTTTTCAGTTTTGGATAACGATTTTTGACATCGGAGGCTAGGACATGCAAGCATGGATGTCATATCTAAACTTTCGAGAAAAGAATTAGTTAAGGGTCTCCCTAAACTTGACTACACGAAAGATAGATTTTGTGACACATGCGCGTTAGAGGAAAGCATGTCAAGTCCTCTTTTAAGCCTAAAAATTTTGTTTCTACTAATAGACCATTAGAACTTCTTCATGTGGATCTATTTGGTCCTATTAGTGTTACTAGTTTAGGTAGCAAAAATTATGTTTTTGTGATTATTGATGATTTCACTCGTTTTACTTGGACTTCATTTTTGTCACATAAAAACGAAGCTTTTGAATCTTTTAAAGTTTTTATTAAAAGAGTTTAAAACGAAAAAGATTTGAAAGTTTCAAAAATTCGAAGTGATCATGGTGGTGAATTTTCTAATCGAAATTTTGATGATTTTTGTTCTTTGAATGGTGTTAAGCATGAATTTTCGGCTCCTATAACCCCTCAACAAAATGGAGTAGTTGAGAGAAAAAATAGGACCCTACAAGAGATGGCCCGTACAATGCTTTTAGAAAATGATTTACCTATTTATTTTTGGGCCGAAGTAGTAAATACGCCTTGTTATATTTTAAATCGTGTTTCTATTAGATCTATTTTGGATAAAACTCCTTATCAGCTTTGGAATGAAAAATCTCCTAAAATTTCATATTTTCGTGTTTTTGGTTGTAAGTGTTTTCTTTTAAATACTAAGGACTATCGAAAAAAATTTGATGCAAAATCTGATGAAGGTATATTTCTAGGGTACTCAACTACTAGTAAAGCATACCGTATTTATAATCAGCGTACTTTAGTAGTAGAAGAGAGCATGCATATTATGTTTAATGAATCTAACGTTGGATTGGACTTCAATGATGAAGAAATAGATGAACTCAAAAAGATGATGAGTGAGACTTTTATTCAATCTGTCACAAAAAATAATGAATCATCACAAAATGGTGTTGAAATCGTATCTAAAGAAGGTGAAAAACCATCTATAGATGGTGAAGTCATTCCAAGAAATTGGAAGCATAAGTCCTCTCATCCGCTTGATCAAATTATCGGTGATTTATCAGATGGTATATACACTAGAACCTCCGTTAGAGAAATTTGCAACAACTTGGCTTTTCTTTCACAAATTGAGCCTCAAAATCTCGATGAAGCATGCAGTGACGAAAATTGGGTCATTGCTATGCAAGAGGAATTGAATCAATTTGAAAGAAACCAAGTTTGGACACTTGTAGAAAGACTCGTTGACCATCCCGTAATTGGTACGAAATGGGTTTTTCGAAACAAGAAAAATGAAGACGGTGTCGTGGTTCGATACAAAGCCATTAGTGGCTCAAGGTTTCAACCAACAAGAGGGAATAGATTTTGACAAAACTTTTGCACCGGTGGCACAACTTGAAGCTATTCGAAATTTACTCATTTTTGCTTCTTTTAAAAATATAAAATTATTTCAAATGGATGTAAAGAGTGCATTTTTAAATGGCTTTATTAATGAAGAGGTTTATGTTGAACAACCACCGGAATTTGAAAATCACACTTTTTAAAATTACGTTTTTAAACTCTCTAAATCACTTTACGGTTTGAAACAAGCACCACGAGCTTGGTATGAAAGACTAAGCTCATTTTTAATTTCAAAAAATTTTAGGATCGGTAAAGTTGACACCACATTATTTATTAAACATTTTAATGATGATTTTCTAATTGTTCAAATTTATGTGGACGGTATTATTTTTGATGCTACTAATGAAGTTTTGTGCAAAGAATTTTCTAAGATAATGCAGGATAAGTTTGAAATGAGTATGGTTGGTGAGCTAAACTATTTTCTTAGACTTCAAATAAAACAAACGCATGAGGGATTTTTTCTAAGTCAAACAAAATATGCTTGTGATCTCATTAAGCGATTCGGGATGGACAATACAAAATCTACCAACACTCCGATGTGTACAACAACAAAATTAGACAAGGACGAATCCGACAAATCGGTTGACTCTAAGTTGTACATAGGTATGATAGGTAGTTTATTATATTTAACTACTAGTCGACCCGATATTATGTTTTCAGTTTGTCTTTGTGCTCGTTTTCAAGCGAATCCTAAAGAATCACATTTAATTGCGGTTAAAAGGATAATTCGCTACATTAAGGGTTTGTGGTATCCTAGAATAGACTCTTTTGATTTAATCGGTAATACCGATGCCGACTTTGCAGGTTGTAAAGTTGATCGAAAGAGTACAAGTGGATCCTATCAATTTTTAGGGCATTCGCTTGTATCCTGGTCATCCAAAAAGCAAAATTCTGTAGCACTTTCAACGGCCGAAGCTGAATATATAGCTGTCGAAAGTTGTTGTGCTCAAATTTTGTGGATGCAACAAACTCTGAGAGATTTTGGATTTCAATATTTAAATACTCCTATTCGATGTGATAATACTAGTGCAATCAATATTTCTAAAAATCCTATTCAACATGGTAGAACTAAACATATTGATTTAAGACATTACTTTTTACGTGATCATGTAAACAAAAAAAATATGTCTTTAGAATTTGTTGAAACAGATCGGCAAATGACCGATATTTTTACAAAGTCACTTAATTTTGAAAATTTTGATTGCTTTCGGGAGAAATAGGAATGTTAAATATTGAGACATTGTGATTTTTTATTGTTGGATTTTCTCTTTATTTTCGGTCTCTATTTTTAGTTTTTTTTTTAATATATGGTTTTTGCGTAAATTTTTCTTTTTTTTGCTCTTCCCATGTTTATTTCTTTTTGAATGATTCCAAATAGGGGGAGAAGAAAAGGTTACCTCAGTTATTTTTTGAAAGATTTTTTTTATTGTGCTTATTTTGAGAGAGAGTTTTTTTTATTTTTTTTTATCTCATTTTCAAATTATTTGTCATCATCAAAAAGGGGGAGATTGTTGGATTTTATCCAAGAATAATTTTGATGATAACAAATAAATTTTAGATTTATATTTAGTATTTTCAGATATTAATTGGATTTGAAATGACTTAAACCGAACCGGATTTGATCAAAGGTAAATTATCAATTCAATTGTCAAAAAGATCTGGACAAGATCAAATTATACCAAATTGGATACAAATGCCACAACAATACTATGAAGGACTTCTTTGCAATTTTATCGGATTTGAGCTGGTCAATCGAATCATCTTGACAAATCCATCACATGGGTTTGATTTGAGTTTAAACTAAAATTAGCTTTTATTTTTAATATGGTATGAAAGAAGTTTGATATATGGTATAAATTCAAATGTGATTTTACTATGGTATGTTTTCAAAAAGTTTGAAATATGATATAAATAATCTTTTATAAATTTGGTATGAATTCAAAATGATTTTACATTTGTGGTATATTTTCAAATAAACTTTTCAAATTTAGTAAATTCGAAATGTACTGTCACGCCCGGGTTTTAAAAGCAGTCCAATTTTTTTAGAAAAAAAATCAGAGTTCAAAATATAACCCCAGGACGCAACTAGATCTGCCGCGCGTATCGGAGATTCCCTGTCCAAAACCAAGGTCTCTTCGACACACGCTCGGCTAAGCAAGAACAATACTTACTACGTAAAGTATAACTGTCACGCCCCGGGGTCGAAACTGCGACCCGGGCTCGCCAACAGATCCGCCACCTATGCCAAACCCGCATAGGCGAAGCGTCCTACCTGCAAAAAGAGCTACAGCTAACAGATATCAGAGCTAAAAGATAAAACTGCTATAGAAATAAAATCAACCACTGTACAACTGAAGATAAAACAACAAGGTCCATCTCCCAAAAAAATGATGATCATATAATAACCTCGAGTACAAAACCCATAGCTCAACAGGGAGATATCTCAAATAAAATATCAGTGTACAAGCTCTCAATACATCATATCCTCACTACATCAGTCTCTCAAAGAGGAAATAAATACCAATCTACCGACTATACTGAAGATCACCTCCAAAGGGGGTACCGCTACTCTCCAAAGATGGGTCTGGATCTAGCTCGCTACTCCCTCACCACGCACAGCAACCACAGAACGGCAACACCCGCCAAGACTCTGCAAAACAAAGGGGAGAAAGGACAAAAAGGGGGAAAAACCCCCGACGGGCGTGAGAACTACGCAAAAAGGGAGTTCTCAGTGGGTATCGCCACTAGGCCCGACGATCTGCCCACCAAGACCACTTGAGGCAAAAGATAACTAATGCAGTAAAACTTAAAGAAGAAGCAAAAGACACTCTACAGCTACCATGCCTCTATCTGAATGCTCAAATGGGGAAACTCTGATAAATGTATGCAACACTCGCACACGAGGTGCTCAATCGACCCAATCGAGCTGACTGCCACATCAGGTCCAGTCAAACCTGCGCCCACCTACAACCACCTCCCGCTGACGGGCAGGAATTACGTAGGGCGTCCAAACGGACTAACTCGCTATTGAGTAGTGGCTCATGCAGGCTATAGTCATAATCCATGCTCTCTCTCTCAGAACGGATAGACTCAAGATGCTCAACCTCTCACACAATTGTCAAAGAACTCACAACGACCACGGGACCACCGTCAAACCCCGAACGGTTCCCAACAATACTAGCACTGGTCTAAACACAGCTACTAGACTCCACTCGGTCCCCCAGGCACGAGTGTAACAAAAAGTATCTGCCTGAATAAACCCAATCGATAGACCAGTAATCACTGGTACTGCCTGCTCTGCTGTCGAACTCAAGAACCCCGCCTGGTGCCCGGCGCTCACACCGTGGAAAGCCTACTCCGGAGTGGCACTCGAGGGGAGCGACCCACACGAGTAAAGTATCCCTGTATCAAGCATCACTGTATCGAGTATCTCTGTAACCACTGTCTCATAATAGCAGGACTGGATCAAGACTATGATCAAAGTGGGAAACTCCGTCCACTAACAAAACCCCGATCTGATGCAATAGTACTCAAAAAGTGGAAAACACCATCCACTAGAACAAATCTGATACCCAATCTGATGCAATAGTCAACATCCGGTCAACCGCCCAAAGTCCGCAGTCACCGCAATAACCCACAACCCACAATTGGGTAAAATAATCAAGATCCGGTCAACCGCCTACTGTCTGCGGTTGCCGCAATAACCCACAACCCAACATCAAGCACACCCTGTCTCTGACCCGAAGGTCCCAGCTACACTATCCCAAACCTCTGCTCGAACCCGAGCAACATGACTCAAAAGTCTAAATAAAAAGGAGAAAGAAAGCAATCATGGTTTCTCCTAAGTCAAATCCCAAAAGATAGTGTATCAGTAAAAGATGGCCTAACTATATGTCCATACACATATGTCCATACAAGCATGCATTTGTCCTCAAGAAGGATAAAGAAAATAAACCTCATGCCAGAATTAGCAATGACCATACCTGTCCATGGTTTTCGATCCATAATCACTCCTTGGAGTAGAACCTGCACATAACTACATAATCCTATCCCATTGTATAAACCAGCCTCATAAAAGGGTTATGTGCTAACATGACATGATAATTAATCATATAGGGTAACCTTGCCTTAGGTAAGCTTCCACTAATCATCAACATAAATGTCTGATTTATACCATTGTCATAATATGAATAATTAACTTGCAATTCCCATAAATCAACATTGTTAAGCTTACCAATCAATCCCAGGTATTGTACCCTACACCTGCATGCAATTCTAACATATAGAGTTAGAGAACCGTCCACCGGTTCTCGGAACAAAACACCCACCTGAAAAGCTGACTGTCCAAAGCCCAACAGCTGAAAACACCAGATAACTCTAATCCCTTGCTCTAATAAGTTCAGCACACCCGTAACTCTCCTGGCACAATACAAAGTCCACTATTACACATACATTCCAAAATCTGCTCTCACACACACATACAACAACAGTCCCAGAAATGCTTAATTTTCACCTACAGCAAGAGCCCAGAAAATTCCCAGAAAAATATCACCGCGATCCTCGCGTCGATAGCTTCGCAACGGTAGCTTGCACGCCCAAATCTGAGTTCGGTAAGCCAAGATATAAATTCGACAGGGTGGTACACTCACAAGATTTCAGCACAAAAAGACTGTAGCACTGTACACAGAGAAACAGTGATTTTCACCTCTGATGAAATCTCAGAAAAATCCAAGAAAAATACGAGCGCGTTCCTTGCGATCTGTAGATGAAAAAGTTGTATAAGCTCGTTTCCGTCTGACGCTCGTGCGCAAAGATATGGCCAAAACACCTCGATGCTGTCCCACAAAGCCAAACAGAAAATGGGTCACAGTGTTGCCTCGGGATCCGTGCCAAAAACTTGAAACGGGAAAGCGCGATCAATACGAAAGATGAAGCCCTACCTCTTAGGAGTCTGTCGGCGCAAGAATCACAGAAAAAGGATCTCGGGATAGCCCAGGGGAGCTAAAACACTGTCGCTGCGCCGAAGAAGAACCCAGGAATGCAACGTCGCGCCGCGCCGTAAAATGGGGAACCTCGGGATTCGAGCCTCCAAAAATCTTGAAACTTGGCAGGAAGATCAAGGGTGAAGAGGTGAACAACTTTGCTTAAGGGGGCTCGGGCAGAAGGTGAGAGGGTTGAGAGAAAAAAAGGCAAAGAAAGGGGCTCGGGTTGCCTTTAAATAGGCTGAGGAAAAACATTTGAAGAAATACCCTATGTGTCCCCACTTCCGGGCGCCGCAATTTTTCGGGCGGCTACAGTAATGGGCCCGGCCCATTACTGTTCAAGCCCGAAACGCCGTGGGCCGGCCACGTAGCCCACCGCACCGAGACCTTGGGCCCCGCTGCACCCGGCGCACCTGCGCCAGCCAGTGGCGTCGCGCCACGTGGCCCCGGCAACCCGTGCACCGCGCACGTCGCCCCGTGCACCGCGCACGTCGCGGCTGACCCGGGCCGTACGGCCACCTGCCCTGCCGTACGGCCACCTGCCCCGGTCACCGACTCCACCAATCGCGTGGACCGGGAGCACAACACCGGACCAATCACCTCACGCCACGTGTCCACCCGGTCTACCGTGCACCCATGCCCACAGTCCGTGGACCTCGCGCCGTGGACCAACCAACGGAACAATGCCACGTGGCATCCCGCACTGGCGCACGTCGGTGCCGTGGACCGCGCGCCTGCCCGCGCGCCCGGGCGCCTGCCCGCGCCCTGCCCGCGCCTTGTGCCGCCGCCTGCCGCCTGCCCGAGGCCGCGCCGCCGCCCGCCGGCGCTGCCCGCCGCCGTCGCCGATCGCCGGAGACACTGTTCCGGCGTGAACAGTAACCGCAATCTCAAAACTAACAAGTAAATAGCCCATCTTAACCGTTTTCGCGCGCTGATTCCAAAAATGGTGTCCATTTTGCCAAATTCCACTCCTATAATTTGCCGGAGGCTCCCGCAAACACCAAAAACTGCCAAAACTTCCGGGAGCCCGCTTTTGGGCATCCGGACTCAGAATTAAGCAAACAAAAAGCCATTCACAAGCGTTTTTCCGCGCTGAATCCAAATCCACCCTCTGTTTGGCCAAATTCCTTTTTCTAAAATTCAGCAAAAGCAGCCGAAGGCCAAAACAGCCAACCAAAGCTCACAGGGTCCATCTGTGGCATCCCTTTGATGCACCATGGGCCAGATACACCATCAACAGGTGTTTGCACAGTGGATTCATGGGAAAAAGCTGTAAGGAGTTTAGGGGCCCTACAATAACTAACAAGTAAGAGCATAAAGAATTAAACATCTACTACAGAAAATCCAGTAATACTAATGTCACAAACCTGTTATAATCAAAATAATTGGAATAACCTAGAATATGCAACTGTCAAGGGACAATACTATCGCAGTATCCTCACAGATCGTCCCGATGCTCACTACCCGATCGACCTGCAGGAAGTCACCCAGGAGGGTGAGACACAACTGAATGTATCTCAGTGGGTGAAGAGCAGTAAAGCAATACAAAAGCAACATAACGCAGGTATATAGCAGATATATAAGCAGATATGAAAGAAGGTATGAAAGCAGGTATATATACTGATATGTGTCAACTGTAATAACAGGAGAAGTAACTGTCAACATAATAGTAAACAGGTATACCCAACTATATGCCATAATCATGCACCAACATTACCGTAAACAGATATACCCAACCATATGCCACTGTTGGTCACTAGGACCTAAGGCTAGTGCCAAACCAAATCTGACATGAACCCCACACCTGATGACTATCAAAGGGCTCAATATCGCCCGGTCTGTTGAATATAACAGGGGTTCGATATCGCCCGATCCGCTGAATATAACAAGGGCTCGATATCGCCCGGTCCCTCAGGTGCAACCATATAAAACGGGCTCACGGGTCGCATAGACCACTCTACCAGTAAAGAACACCACTATGGGGGATCAGCCCACTGGTGTACATGAAGATGTCCAACTGGTGCATGGCGATCTCAATGTAAATGCTCAAGCTCGCGGTCAAAAGACCGAAATACGGCGAACAGATGAGAACTCCCAACCGAAATCACGTATGACAGTGTATCAATAAATATGATGTAATAACAAGATATCCACCTACTCTATCATGCAATGTAATACTGTAAACACTGGCACATATAATTTAGCAGTAGGTGATATATAACCATAGAGTCTAAGAGTGTCTAAAACACTGAGCATGGCATAAATGTAATATGAACCAATAAAAACCCTACTATACTAAGAGTGTCAGCTACACTGAGTATAGATATAATATCCAAGCATTAATTAATAATCAAGCAGGGTTAGCAAGACAACCAATGGGACCAGTCAATCAAGGTACCCAAGGTTAAACTATATCGATTCCCGAATCAGAGTGCCCAGGGATAATGACAAGATACAAATGTAGCAATAGGAGATATATCACTAAGCGACTAGTAGGTTATAATCAACTCATGAAACAGAAACGCATCAAGATCTAGAAAATCGTAGACTACCAAACTAGATCCTCTATATTCTCGATGCCAAGCAAAATCACAATGATAATGATATCCTCCTACTCTACATGTCTAGGAATCCAAACATACTTCAGGTGACCGAATGTAGCAGTAGGAGATATCTAGCAAGAACGAATAGGAGTGTCTACTAACACTAATCGTGGCATATATATGCAACCAGGTATGAATCTCAAGGATGCTAAGAGTGTCAACTACACTGAACATCATGATATGTCACAATAAGCAAGATAGATCATAAAGCAGCAAAACTGAAGAAGGGCTAGCAAGATAACCAAAGGGTCCGATCGACTACGGTACCCAATCAGATTACTCTATGCTAATGCCCGGATCGGAGTACCCACCTCAACCTAGACGGTCCTGTTATCTGCTGCTCAACTGGTGAGGCGGCTCACGAGTGCTCGAGGCTGAAACATAACCAACTATCAGCGAATAACTCACTCATATCCAACCCACAGACAACACTGTGCAATAAGACTTAGACCACTAAAGTAGGTCAAGGTCTCGAAATCTGCCGAAAATTCTGGTAATCCGCCGATCAACCGATAATGGTCCCATCAGAGCCTACATGCTAACAAAATAAATAAAACTTAGCGTGCTACCCCAGAACGCTTCACTTAAGACGTCCAAGCACCAACATCTGACTCTGTGCAATCCGGTGCACAAAAGATGCCATAACAACTGAAACTCACTTCCGGAAACCCGATTTTGGCTTCGTAAGTCACCAACGCTAAACCAACATCGCTGGACTTGCCAGGACAGTGTCGGGAGCAGTCAGGGACAGCTGGTAAACAGCAATAACCAGTCCCTCTCCTCGAAATGCGTAATTTGCGCCGAATCACCGATAAACCAACAATTTTGCCGATTTACGGGTCGTTAAGTAAAATCTGCTCAATGAAAGCCAATAGATCCCGAACGAAAGGTTCAAAGATCATGTGCACGCTGTCCACAGCAGCCCACCAGCCTACACTTACAAAAAGACCCCTATGGTTCAACAAAATTGCATAATACATGTACAAAATACATAAATTAACTCGTTACAATAATACACAAGCTTTCAGGTCAGACCCAGGGCATCACTAGACAGGCCTCGACATGATAAAACTCGTGCTCGCGGTTTGGGAGCAACACGAGACCCGAAAACAATAATAAGTCCAAGATTATTAAACTCTAGAGCACAAGGCTGGCTAATCATGCATTACACTTATTCACTTTGCAAACTAGAGTGAGCACCATGCTTAGAGGATCAATAAGGTTCAGAGGCTCACCTTCGGGGTGACGCGGGGCTGCTGGAAACGTCGTCGGAGAAAGATGGTTCAAGTTTAACCTTCCAAGAGCTCGGTTTGGCCGAGCTTGTACCAAACCGAGATCAAACCTCAACCTGAGGCAAGCACGAGTTGCAGAGGGTTCCCAGAGGTGGAAGGATCACCACCTAACCAAGCTCCGGCGCTCCGGTGAGATGGTTGCCGAAGAAGATGACCTAAAGCTTACATTGAGGTCAACAATGGCAAGTTGGAAACCATGCATTATGGGTCGCATGCAAAGGGTCTGGGAGGATGCTCAGGGCAAGAGGGGACTAACCAGAGGGTTAGCAGGCGCTGGGGAGCGGCGGCGGCGGCGGGCGGCGCGGCTCGGCCAAAACAAGAGAACCCAGACCTAGGGCTTCCTCTCCTGACCTCAAAACTGAACCGAATAGCTTGAAACTTCCAGGGTAGTCTTCTGGGGTCAAGAAGAAAGAGCTGGTCAAGCTACTTTGTCCCTAGAAGCATCGAAAATAGCGCGCAAGATTTTCGGCCACTAATAGGGTTCCGGCGGCCATCTCTGTCCCGCCGGCCGACCAGGAAGCCTTAGGCTTCGAGACTGCATCTCGAGGATGCCCTTGATGTCAGAAGAAGACTGATGGATGTCTTGGTGCAAGAAAATCGAGAGAAAACGAGGGTGGCTTACCTCGGGTCCAAGAAGAAAGAAAAGAAGGAAGCTTGGCTTACCGGCGGCGTGCGGCTGAGGCCAGCGGCGGCGCTCCTCGTGAAGGATCTCCTGAGAGTAAAGAAAATCCCAGAAGACTTCAAGTTGAGTCTAGTGGAGATTGATTGCCTCCTTCACCTTCCAACCCGAGAACAATGGAGATTCTTGCTACTTGTTGCTTTTCCGGCGACGAAAGACGGCGGCCGGCGGTGAACGCTCGGGAAAGATAGAGGAGGGAGAGGAGTCGTAGTGGAGGCTGCAGTTACAGGGAAAATCGTGGCTAGGGTTCCTCTTGGTTATAACCTGACTTATACATAGAGTTAACAACAAAATGCCACTTAGTCCTTGAAAACTTGGAATTCACAGCTGGGTCCCTCACTATGGGTCATTTGTGCAAAGAGACCCCTCTTTAAGAAGTTGCACGCATTTCGGTGCATAAAATATAGGGTCATTAATGCAAAATACTATATATTTTACTATTTTTCTCATTTTTTGAGACATCAGAGTCGTCAAACGGAATAACGGACTTCGCCACAACGTCCAGCTCGACGAGATCTATCAAGTAGCAATTTTAGTTTTTTTTTTTCTGAATTTAGGTCCGATAAGTTTCAATTCCATCTTAAATAGTGGCATTTACAGTTTGGCACACTTTTCGAGGCTATAGGGTCATCAAACGTAAATTTGGGTTGCGCCATTGCGCTCAAACCAATGAGACCGATCAAATCAAGTATTTATTTCATCGAATTCGGACTCATATCGGTTCAGTTAGCCAACTTCCACCAAGACCCTCTCGAAATTTCTAAGTTACTATTCACAGCTCAAGTCACTGTGCAAAAGTTCAAAACTATTTAATTTAATTCAAAATTCACTGTTTCAACATTACCCACTCCTTATAAGAAGTTTCATCCCCGAAACTTAAATACAATCATGAACCAAATAAATGAGGAAAACACTCCTGCATGTCAGACTCGCGCTCCCATGTGGCCTCGCGTTCTTCGTGGTTCTCCCATTGTACTTTCACATAGGGGATCGTCTTGTTCCGCAGCTTCTTATTTATCACTATCCAGGATCTGTAGTGGAGCTTCATAGTAGCTCAAATCCTCTCGAAGCTGGACAGAAGTGGGGCTAAACACAAGGGTGGGATCTGGAATATTCTCCCGAAGCATGGAGACGTGAAAAAGATAAAAAGGAAAACATTGTGCACTCGGGCGAGACTAGGAGGAAGAGCCAGCCGATACGCCACTGGACCGATGCGCTCAAGTGTCTCAAAGGGTCCCACAAACTGCGGACTAAGCTTGTTCCGCAGTCTGAACCGCTTGATTCCTCTAGCTGGCGACATCTTTAGCAAAACATGGTCACCAACTTGGAACTCAAGGTCGCGACGGCGCTGGTCCACGTAGCTCTTCTGCCTGCTCTGTGCAGTGAGTAACCGCTGCCTCGCAATACAAACCTTGGCTTCAGCATCCTCAACCAAGTCCAGCCCGACAATCTGGCATTCACCGACGTCGTCCTAACAGATAGGAGACCGACATCGACGCCCTTATAACGCCTCGTAAGGCGCCATCCCAATGCTCGCCTAATAACTGTTGTTATAGGCAAACTCCACCAAAAGCAAATATCTGTACCATCCGTCTCCGAAATCCAAATCATATGTGCGCAACATATCCTCAAGCGTCTGAAAACGTGTTCCAACTGCACATCACTCTGTGGGTGGAAAATAGTGTTGAAAATAAGCCTGGTATCCAAAGATTACTGCAAGTTGCTCCAAAACTAAGACACAAATCTAGTGTCCTAGTCCGAAACGATCGACACTGGCACTCCATGAAGCCTGACGATCCCGTCAATATAGAGCTACACGAGTCGATTTCGGGACCACAAAGTATGAATCGACAGATGATGGGCCGACTTGGTGAGCCGATCCACACTAACCCAAAAAGCATCATAGATGACATGAACCACGTCTGCTAATTACTCGAGCAATAATGCTCCCTAATTTGGAGTCTAAGTCGTGTCATCCCTAGCTCAAATAGATCATCACTAAGTTTGACCGATAACTAATCTCTAACATTCTTACGAACTGCCAGACACATAGAGATGACAGTCAAGTCCATCACACTTTCAAAACTATAAAATCTCAATTTGTGCATACACAATTAACCTTCCCACATAATAGGCCGACTATTCAATTGGGATACTACCAGGGATAATGGTTCATTCCTTTAGCAAAAAGGAAACAAGTGCAATCTAAACAAGAGTGAAATTATTCACTACGAATTTAACTCACCACATACTCTTTTGAAATTAACGGCATTAGCTAATACAGCTCTAGCGACACCAATCACAACCCAAAAAGTCAACAGGGACGTTCGCAACCCCTTTTTGCAGTTGTCACGCCCCGGGGTCGAAACTGTGACCCGGGCTCGCTAACAGATCCGCCATCTGTATGGAAACTGCCGTACAGACGAAGCGTCCACCCTGCAAATAAATCTATAGCTAACAGATATCAGAGCAAAAGTAAGTATATGCTAGAGAAAGGAAACTGAACCTCTGTAGACAAGTAAAATCCAAAATACAGCTGTAACTAAAGATACATACAACTCTCCCAAATCTCACTCTACAAGTGTCCAGTACAAAAGGGGAAACTCAAAAGGGGTACTGCTACCTCTATGCTATACTGACTCGGGTAAGCGACTAGCCGGCCACGCCCTTACCTCGATCAGAAGACTCCGCACGGGAAGGAGTCGGAACCGCCGCCTCAGGAATACCTGCAACGCAGCGGGTGTGAGAACTACTACAGAAGGTAGTTCTCAGTGGGTACCGTCCTCAAAGCACACGGTATGCCCACTAAGTCCACCGGAAACACAAGTGAGGTAAACAGATAGATAGATAAGGAAAGCTGTAAATCTACAACTAAATGCTCAAAGAAGTACTGAACTATGAATCATGCAAGGAACCTCACTCACACATGTCACCCAATCGCAATGACTGTCCCACTTTTGGACCAGTCAAGCCTGCACTCATCTACTGCCACTACGCCCAAACAGGACTTGGTCTTACGTAGGGTGTCCCTCAAGGACTATCTCAGTAACCTCATCGCAACCTCGTCAGGCTCGGCATCATCATCGCATCCGGAGCGTAGCTCGCGGGGAGCGACCCCGCGAACTCAAGTATCTCATAACTGGCATAAATCCAGGCTCAGCAGGCTAAAATCCACGATCAAATAGATCGGAACCACAGTGAACAGACGAGTCACTCTCATGTCAAAGTCGGAGTAAACTCCACGACTCCATCTGAAGTGCTCTCATAGAACCCCCAACGACACTAGTATATCTCTAGAAATCATAAAAATATCTCCTCGGCCCCCCGGCACGAGAGAAATGCACCCTGAACCCATGTCACATTTCTAGAAGCCTCAGGAATTTTTAAACCATTTTTAAAGGCTAATTTTTCCAACAAAAAGGGTTTCCAGATTTTTTAAAACAGTTCAGGAGCTTGAATAAAGCCAAATAAACATGCAGTCTAGTGTCATATGCTGCCAAGAGTCTACTAAAAATAATCCGGGGTTCAAATAACTTTTCTGGAATTTTCTAGGCAACTATCAGATAATTTAACAGCTAAAAATAAGCAATTTGACATGATCAAAGTGTTTTCTTAAGCATTAGAGGGCATCCCGCGATTTTTGGAAGCCAAATCCAACCCACCTGTGGTCTACTACAAGACCGCGTGCTCAACAGCTGTCCCGGAGCGAGCCCACGGCTCCACGCGGCGAGAAAACACTCAACCGGCCTCGACGGAAGCTAAAATCTGCACCTCAAGCTATCAGAAGAGAGGAAAACTTAAGGTCAGGCAAAACGGCCATAAACCAAGTATTCGGCGGCGAAAAACAGCCTCCGTCGATGAAAACGCGGCGAAAAACCACACAAAACTGCACGCGAAAAACTGCGCCAAACTGCTCGCGGAAAAACACAAAATTGCTTGCGAAAACCGCTTGCGAAACTGCTCGCGAAAACTGCTCGCGAAAACAGCAAAAACTGCGAAAACCGCTCGCGAAACTGCTCGCGAAAACCCGCGAAAACAGCAGCCAACGAAGCAACCGCGCGGCGCGACCAGCCGCACGGCTCCGGCAAGCCTGCCGCGCGGCGCTGGGCCTGCCACGCGACGCTGGGCCCGCCACGCGGCGCTGGGCCCAGCCGCGCGGTGCCCCGCAGGGCGCGCGCGGTCCGCTCGGGGCCCGCGGCGCTGCGCGCCCTGCGCGCGGCATGCGGCACCGCGCGCACCTCGCGCGCGGTCCGCAGGGCTGCGCGCGGCCCGCGCAGGGCCCGCGGCACCGCGCAGGGCCCGCGGCACCGCGCGCAGCCCATAAGGGCCCGCGGTGCCGCGCAGCCTGCGCGCGGCCTGCGGCACCGTGCGCGCCTCGCGCGCGGTCCGCAGGGCTGCGCGGGGCCCGCGCAGGGCCCGCGGCACCGCGCGCAGGCCGCAAGGGCCCGCGGCACCGCGCGGCCTGCGGCACCGCGCGCACCTCGCACGCGGTCCGCAGGGCTGCGCGCGGCCCGCGCAGGGCCTGGGGTGTCGCGCGCCTCACGCGCGGTCCGCCCAGACCGCGCGCGGCCGCCCGTGCTGTGCGTGGTCGTCCCCAAAGCGCGGCGCCCTGGCGCGCCCGCACATGCTGCGCGGCGCCCAGGCGCGCCCTCCGCAGGCTGCGCAGCGTTTTGCTGCGCTCCTGCAGCAGCGTGGGGACCTGCTGCACGCGGCGCCATTGCGCGCCCGCACAGCGGTTCGCATCAGCCGCGCGCAGCCTTTGCGCGCGCGCGGCCCACTCTACAGCCTACCACCTCGGACCCAAAATTCCGGCAGCAAGGTTCCGCACAGCAAGGAAAAGAAGAAAAATAAAAGAGAGGAGTAAAACCCAAGTTCGACTCAAAAATAAAATGAAATCATAAATAAAAACTACTCACACAACGTACCTCGCTGACGCCCGACGCGCGCACACGTGCTCCTCTCGGCCACCAACGGGAAGGCTTCAAACAAGCTCTCCTTCAAACCCACTTTTCTTCGTCTACCTCTCCTTCTTCTTCAACCCTTTCTCTTTTTTCCTTCTTTCTCTACTACACGCCCAAGTTTCAGAGGAGAGTGGTGGAGGGTGACTTGGCAACAAGTGGATAAGGACCACTACTTAAATAAAGCTACAGGTGCTCCTCTTTAATTAACTTTGAAAAATTAAATAAAGCTTAATTAATCAAAGCAAATGAGTAAAATTAAAAGTAAACTATCACTTACCTCTAATCCACAACCTTTAACCTACATCCACTGCCACCAAGCAAAGGGAACCATTAATTAGCAAAACTAATTAATTAAATTAATGAAATAATCCAAAAAGCCCAACTCCAACTCACTTTTTGCCTTCGGGCCCTCCGCCGCCGTCCAGAACCTCCCGAACTCCGCTGTAATCTGAAAATACACGCTCTCGCACCTTTCCTCAGTCGAAAAGCTCGTCGGTGGAGTCGGTAAGCTCAATCCAAAAATCCGGTATACTACACTCTCCCCTCCTTCAAAAGGTTTCGTCCTCGAAACCCAAAAAGCTCCAAACTCAGGAGGGGGTCTTAAATAAGTGCGGGTAGGTAGTCCTCAGCTCATCCTCAGGCTCCCAAGTAGCCTCTCTCTCATCATAGTGGCTCCATAATACCTTCACATAAGGTATAACCCGATTTCGCAATTCTCTCGTCTCACGAGCAAGAATTCGAATCGGGCGCTCCTGGAAGTGCAGCTCCTCATCCAGCTCTAAAGAAGGGAAATCTACAATGTGCGAGGGATCATAAACATACCTCCTCAAGACAGATACATGGAACACGTCATGAGTACCAGCCAACCGTGGCGGTAGAGCAACTCGATAGGCGACCGGTCCGATGCGCTCTAAAATCTCAAATGGTCCAATAAAACGCGGACTTAGCTTCCCGCGCACTCCAAAGCGTCGTATCCCTCGCGAGGGCGAGACTTTCAGAAACACATGATCTCCCACCTGAAACTCCAAGTCTCGCCGCCTCCTATCGGCGTAGCTCCTCTGTCGGCTCTGTGCAGTCTCTAGGTGGCGCCGAATAACCTTAACCTTTTCCTCGGCTTCTAAAAGCAAATCTGGCCCCAAAGTTTTCCTTTCACCCACATCACTCCAACATAAAAGCGATCGACATTTTCGTCCATACAATGCTTCGTAAGGCGCCATCTGAATGCTCGCCTGGAAGCTATTGTTATACGCAAACTCTGCTAACCTCAAATGTCGATCCCAACTGCCGCTAAAGCTCAGGACACAAGCTCTCAACATGTCCTCCAGAGTCTGAATAGTCCGCTCGGACTGTCCATCGGTCTGTGGGTGAAAGGTCGTGCTAAACTGCAGCTGGGTCCCCAAGGCGGTCTGCAAGCTCCTCCAAAACTGTGAAGTAAACCTCGGATCCCTATCAGACACAATCGATGCTGGGACCCCGTGTAGCCTCACAATCTCATCCAAGTATAACTGTGCTAACCTCTCCAAGGTCCAACTCGACTGTATCGGCAGAAAGTGGGCTGATTTGGTCAAACGATCCACAATCACCCATATGGCATCAGCCCCACTCTGAGTCCTCGGCAGTCCAACAATGAAGTCCATGGTGACACAATCCCATTTCCACTCGGGTATTGGAAGGCTCTGTAACTTGCCGGCTGGAACCTGATGCTCTGCTTTAACTTGCTGGCAAGTTAGACAATGGGCTACATACCTTCCAATATCTCTCTTCATGCCCTGCCACCAGAACTGTGCCCTCAAATCTCTATACATCTTCGTCCCCCCTGGGTGGAGGGTGTAAGGTGTATAGTGAGCCTCCCCAAGGATCAGCTCTCTAATCTCCGAGTCCACGGGCACACAGTAGCGGTCCCTGTACCTGAGTACTCCCGCTGCATCCACAGAAAAGTCCCCGCCCTGACTACGCTGCACCTGGTCTCTAATCCTCTCAAGATAGGGGTCTCCACTTTGCTTCTCTCTAATCCTGTCCAGCAGAGTGGGCTGCAAGACCATAGACATAAGTCTTGCAGAAACCCCAGGGGACACAACCTCTATATGCAAACTCCTCAGCTGCTCTCTCAGTGGCCTCTGCTAGGTAATCAGTAAGCTCAAGGACTGCCCTGCACGCCTGCTCAAAGCATCTGCGACCACGTTGGCTTTGCCGGGATGATACTGAATGCTCGGGTCATAATCCTTTAGTAGCTCAAGCCACCGGCGTTGCCTCAAGTTGAGTTCCTTCTGAGTGAACAGGTACTTCAAACTCTGGTGGTCGGTGAAGATCTCACAGCGCTCGCCGTACAAATAATGTCGCCAGAGCTTCAAAGCGAAAACAACAGCGGCTAACTCCAAATCATGCCTAGGGTAATTCCTCTCATAATCCTTTAACTGGCGCGAAGCATAAGCAATTACCCTACCATGCTGCATCAACACACATCCCAGGCCACTGTGGGAGGCATCACTGTAAATCACGAACCCCTCTCCCATGACTGGTAGTGCAAGGACTGGTGCGGTAATCAACCTCTGCTTCAACTCCTCGAAGCTCTGTTGGCATTGCTCTGTCCAAACAAATCTTACCCCTTTCCTGGTCAATCTAGTGAGGGGAGTAGAAAGCTTCGCAAAGCCCTCTACAAACCGACGGTAGTAGCCCGCTAGGCCCAAGAAGCTTCGAATCTCTGTCACCGTTGTAGGTCTAGGCCAATCCCGAACTGAATCAATCTTCGTCGGGTCCACTGCCACTCCTGCGGCTGAAACTATGTGGCCTAGAAAAGAAACCTCTCGAAACCAAAAGGCGCACTTTTTCAACTTGGCATGCAACTTCTTCTCTCTCAGAAGCTGCAGCACTGTCCTCAAGTGCTTCTCGTGCTCAGAATCGCTTCGGGAAAAAATCAAGATGTCGTCGATGAAGACTACCACAAAACGGTCCAAGTACGGCTGAAACACTCGGTTCATCAGATCCATGAAAGCCGCAGGGGCATTCGTCAATCCAAAAGGCAACACTGTGAACTCATAATGCCCGTACCGAGTCCTGAACGCCGTCTTGGATACATCCTCGGCCCTCACCTTCAGCTGGTGGTAACCGGATTGAAGATCTATCTTCGAGAAGACCACAGCTCCCTGAAGCTGATCAAATAAATCATCAATCCGAGGAAGGGGATACTTGTTCCTGACGGTCACTTTATTTAACTCCCGGTAGTCAACACATAGCCTGAGTGATCCGTCCTTTTTCTTTACGAAAAGAATCGGTGCTCCCCACGGAGAAACACTAGGTCTAATGAATCCTCGATCTAAGAGATCCTGCAACTGAGCTTTAAGCTCCCTCAACTCTGCCGGTGCCATCCTGTAAGGCGCCTTAGAGATTGGTGTAGTTCCCGGGACTACATCAATCACGAACTCAATCTCACGGTCCGGCGGCATAGAAGATAACTCCGAGGGAAAAACATCCGGGTACTCGCAGACAACAGGGATGTCTTCGAGTCCAGGCATCGCCGTAGGTGCCTCTACTATAGTAGCAAGAAAAGCAACACAACCCCTACTCAACATCTGTCGAGCTCTGGCAGAAGAAACAGTCACTGCAAACAGTGAACTCTGACATCCCCTATAGACATACTCCTCCTGACCCGGCTCCCGAAGGGTCACAGTCCTCAATCTACAATCAATAGTAGCATAGTATCGGGACAACCAGTCCATACCCAAAACTACATCAAAATCCTGGAGCTGTCGTAGGACTAACATATCAATGGGTAAAATCCAGGGTCCTAGCTGCACTGGGCATGACCAACAACACTCAACTACATGCAGCGCATGATCGGGAATCTGAACCTCTAATGCACAAGTCAAAGGTCCTATCTCATACCCATGCGATGATGCAAAAGTACTACTAATAAATGAATGAGATGCTCCAGTGTCAAAAAGTGCTTGAGCACGAGTAGAAGAGATACAGATAATACCTGCTACCACCTGATCGGCTGCTGAGGAATCCTGGACCTGAGCGGCGTACACTCGCCCGCTCGCAGGTGGTCGTCTCTCTGACTGTCGGGAGGAGGTGTTACGATCTCCCTGGGTGAAACTCGGTGAAGCTCCCGCTACCTGCAAGGGCAAGGGAGGAGTCGATGCAGTCGAAGGTGCTGATGACCCTACTCTCGGGCAAGCCCAAGCTATGTGTCCCGGCTGCCCACACCGATAACATCGGCCCTGACGCTGCTCGCACTAGTGTGGTGCGTGGGGCCCACCGCATATCACACAACGATCCGTGCGCCTCTGCTGCTGCTGTCTAGGGGGCCGATAACCCCCTGGCCTCTGCCTCCTCTGTGACCCGCGGCCTCGTGGCTGGAACTGTGGCTGTGGTGGTCTCGGGGGCCTCGGTCTACTCGACTGCCCAAAGTCCTACTGTGCTGGGCGCTTCTCCCCGGAGCTGGTCCCTGGCGCCCCGCCCCTCTCAGACATAATCACTGACCCTCGGGAAACCCACCGAGCTCGCTCAATGGGTGCATCCAGAGTCGATAACCGGTGGGAGTGAACAAGATGGTAAATATCCTGGTGCAGACCTCTCTCAAACAAATCCACCCTCTGAGCCTCATCAGGGGCAACATGTGGCACACTGTTCAGCAACTTCTGGAACTCCCGAATATACTCCTGGAGTGGTCGATCACCCTGCTGCAATCGTCGAAGATCTTCTTCTAGCTTCTGCTTTGCACTATCGGGAAAGTAGGCCCCGCGTAGCAAAGCTCGAAACTCTGGCCATGTCAACAACTGGACTCCCGGCGGTCCAACTGGGCGGACTCGACGCCACCAAGTCTCAGCGTCTTTCTCCAAATAATGCGTCGCCAAATGCACCTGATGTTCTTCCTTGATGAAGAGGTTCTCGAACAGTTTCTCCATCGCCGCAATCCAATTTTCAACGTCCCACGGCTCTGAACTCTGCCCTGAAAACCGCGGTGGGTGGAACTGGCTAATATAAGCTAGCTTGTCGGTGAGCTCCCTTTGCTCTGACACTGTCAACGGGGCGATCTGAGACGAGGTCGACGATGTCGCGACTGGAGGTGCTGCTGAAGATGTCCTCTGCTCAATCAACCTCATCATACGCTCCATATTTTCCTCCTGGCGCTTGGCCGCCTCCTCCTGGCGCTTGGCCATCTCCTCCTGGCGCTTGTGTCACGCCCCGGGAGTTCAAATCGCGCGGAAGAGGAGCCACCGATGCCCCTGAATCAGCCACATATTTTTTTTTTGTAAATCGTTACTCCCCGGCGCGTGCCCAGACCCGCCGCATACACAAATTCGCTCTGCAAATGGGCAGAGTCTCCTTTGTATATGCACGGCGTCTCAACTACAAAGTGTCTCACAAGGCGTAGCACGCCCAATCTCTAACCACATCAGTTGGGGTCTCGTACACATACAACCAAACAATACACAGGATATCCTAGCATTCACTTAGAGCATAGAGGCCGGTGTTTTGAAAGGATAAATAATCACAAGGTTTTGAAAGCGGCATCCACACGACGCCATCGTTTATGAAAACAGTTCGCAAACACATAAATCCCATAAGGTTTGTAAAGCTCGGTGCCCACTCGACACCCATGTTTTAAAAGTAGTTTTCGCAATCGGTTTTCTTTGCTTTCCATCGTTCAAAACGGCCAAGTAAGAGAGAACGTAGAATTCATTCAATTATCCAAAAGGAAAGAAAAGGCAACATCCACTTCGACCCCACGGGGGTGTCGCAATCCACAACTAGCTACCATGAATAATAAAAGGAAAAGGGAAAGAAGAGTCACTGTATCTGAAGTCACCCAAAAATCAGATCAGCACCCTCGCGTCCTCACCGGCGCCCTAGCACTCGCCCCTGGACGAACCTGTCACGGAGTGGGAAGTCAGTGACCAGAAATAGCATGATAAGCGTAGTAAACAAAGATAAGGCAAACCACAAACACCGGAGCAACTATCCCTCCCATGCATCTTCCACCATAACCACACCCTGTATCAATACGACATCGGGCACCTTCCCCGATGCCCACCGCCGAGCACCTGCCTCGCAAAACAACATCGGGCACCTTCCCCGATGCCCACCGCCGAGCACCTGCCTCGGCCGCCGAGCACCTGCCTCGACATCACCGCTCACACCCCCCACCCATGGGGGCCCCCATTCCTAACGCCACCGCCGCGTGGGGTACACGGGTCAACGTACCACTTTTCCGGAAAAGCACACCCTTGCGGTGGCCAAACCGCGGGTGTGCGTGTAGCAAATTTGAGCCTCAGATTGACATTAAGTACCATAACATAACATAACAGGGTTAGTGCATAAACAGAAGGAGACTGACAATTCCACCTTGCCCCAACATGCTATTTCTAACAGTTAAACCCCATTCCCGAAATCCCCGGGAACGTACCCACCTTGTGTGCGTCGTCCTGCGTTCGTCCAGTCCGCGTCTGTGCTCCAGTCGCCAACAGCGTCCCGCACTCCTGAAGGAACATAGGCAAGTCGAGACTTAGAAGTCCGAAACTTACAACGACTCCCAACAGCGTGCGGCGGAGTTCTTCGCACGGCACCGGCCCGTGCGACGAACATTCTGCCTGGGCGCAGCCCCGCGCGGCACCAGCCCGCGCGGGCGCCCCTCCTGCGGGCGGCCCCGCGCGGCCGAGCGCCGCGCGGGCGCGCTGCCTGCGGTGCGGGGCGACCCCGCGCGGCACCAGCCCGCGCGGGCGCCCCTCCTGCGGGCGGCCCCGCGCGGCCGAGCGCCGCGCGGGCGCGCTGCCCGCGGTGCGGGCGACCCCGCGCGGCACCAGCCCGCGCGGGCGCCCCTCCTGCGGGCGGCCCCGCGCGGCCGAGCGCCGCGCGGGCGCGCTGCCCGCGGTGCGGGGCGACCCCGCGCGGCACCAGCCCGCGCGGGCGCCCCTCCTGCGGGCGGCCCCGCGCGGCCAAGCGCCGCGCGGGCGCGCTGCCCGCGGTGCGGGGCGACCCCGCGCGGCACCAGCCCGCGCGGGCGCCCCTCCTGCGGGCGGCCCCGCGCGGCCGAGCGCCGCGCGTGGCGCGCTGCCCGCAGTGCGGGGCGACCCCGCGCGGCACCAGCCCGCGCGGGCGCCCCTCCTGCGGGCGGCCCCGCGCGGCCGAGCGCCGCGCGGGCGCGCTGCCCGTGGTGCGGGGCGACCCCGCGCGGCACCAGCCCGCGCGGGCGCCCCTCCTGCGGGCGGCCCCGCGCGGCCGAGCGCCGCGCGGGCGCGCGGCCCGCGGTGCGCGATGGCGCCGGCCCTCCTCCCTCCTCGTGACCAACAAAAGGAAAAAGGGAAAGCTTCCCCCGAACGAAACGCATCCGACTCACCTCGATGTGTGAAAGAGGAGGAAAGAGAGGGATCGTCCGCTTGCCTCCACCGGTCCACCCTTGCGGTGTGCTTGGTCACTCTTTGCCGGCGGCTACGAGGGAGGAAGAAAAAGAAAAGAGGCGGCCACCAAAAGAAAATAAGAGGAACCCTAATCCTCTTTCCCACACGGCCATATAAATACTAAAAAGGATTAGGGTTTACCTTAAAAGGTGTGCGTGCTGCCAACACGGATCCCGAGGCGTCTAAGGGGGACCCCAACTTCGAGAATTAATTCCGGTCAGACCGGGAGTCGGAAAAATAAACCGATCGCGCCCACGCGCTCCGTTCCGCGAGCTCTACCGCCTAAAATTATTTGCGGGCCCCGACGGTCTGTCCGGAAAAACACCAAAAATGAGGCCCCCGGTCAGGCATTACAAGAAGAGGGTGACCAGAAGGGTTAAGGAAAAGCCGGGTCTTACACCACTTACCGCTAAAAACAAGTTTCGTCCCCGAAACTTAATCTTCCCCAGCGGCGAACAGGTCCGGGTAGCACTCCCTCATCTTTGACTCGGGTTCCCAAGTTGCCTCACGCTCTTCTTGATTGCTCCAAAGCACCTTTACGTAGGGAATTGTCCGACTACGCAGCTTTTTGTCCTCCCGGGCTAGGATCCGCACCGGTACTTCCGCGAAACTTAAATCCTCCTTGAGTTCAATCGCGGAGGTGTCCAGCACTCGCGATGGGTCGGGGAGGTATTTTCGAAGCATGGATACGTGGAACACCTCATGAATGCGGTCAAGGTTCGGTGGTAGGGCGAGGCGGTAGGCTACCGGGCCGATGCGCTCCAGAATCTCAAACGGCCCTATGTACCGCGGGCTCAACTTGCCCCTCAACCCAAACCGTTTCACCCCCTTTGACGGCGACACCCGCAGTAACACGTGCTCTCCCACCTGGAATTCCAAGTCGCGACGTCTCTGGTCCGCGTAGCTCTTTTGCCGGCTCTGGGCGGTCGCCAAACGTCGCCTGATGAGGCGCACTCTTTCCTCTGTCTCGGCCACTAAGTCCGGCCCCAAAAACTTTCTCTCCCCCAGATCGTCCCAACAGATCGGGGATCTACAGCGTCTGCCGTACAATGCTTCGTACGGCGCCATCTGGATGCTCGCTTGGTAGCTGTTGTTATAAGCGAACTCTGCAAGGGGTAGGTAGCGCGACCATCCGTCTCCCAAATCCAGCACGCACGCCCGAAGCATGTCCTCGAGTATCTGAATCACCCGCTCGGATTGCCCGTCCGTCTGGGGGTGAAAAGCTGAGCTGAAGTGTAACTTGGTCCCCAAGGCTCGTTGTAGACTCTTCCAAAAGTTCGAAACGAACCTCGTGTCCCTGTCCGAGGTGATCGTCGTCGGCACCCCGTGCAGCCTTACAATCTCGCTGAGGTAGACCTGTGCCAGCCGGTCGCGTGTCCAGGTCGTGTGGATGGGTAGGAAGTGAGCTGACTTCGTTAGCCGATCCACGACAACCCAGATAGCGTCGTGTCCCTGCTGCGAACGGGGGAATCCGGTGACGAAGTCCATTGTGACTTGCTCCCACTTCCATTCGGGCACGGGTAGAGGTTGCAATTTCCCCGCCGGCCGTTGATGCTCGGCTTTCACCTGTTGGCAAATCAAACAGTGAGCCACGAACAGCGTCACATCTCCCTTCAATCTTGGCCACCAGAAGGTCTGTCGGATATCCCGGTACATCTTGGTGCCTCCAGGGTGCGCCACGTAGGGGGCGCAATGTGCTTCAGTCAGGATTTCTTTCTTTAGATCCGGCAGATCGGGCACGCAGATCCGCCCTCGGAACCGAAGGGTGCCGTCCGTTCCCACTGCAAAGTCTCCTTCCTGCTCCGGTGAAATCCTATCTCGTTCCAGCTGTAGCTGCGGATCCGCACCTTGGCCTTCCCGAATCCTCTCCAATAGGGTCGGCGCGACTGTTAGGGTCAACAGTCGCTCAACCGTCCCTGCTGGTACCACTTCCAACCTCAATCGTGAAAATTCCGCGATCAAGTCGTTCTGCTGCGTGATCGCGCCCGCCGAAGTTCCTTCTGCTTGTCCCTTTCGGCTTAGAGCGTCGGCTACCACATTTGCTTTCCCCGGGTGGTACTGGATGGTTAAGTCGTAGTCCTTCAGTAGCTCCAACCACCTCCTCTGCCGTAGGTTAAGCTCCTTCTGGGTGAAAAGGTACTTAAGGCTTTGGTGGTCCGAGAACACGTTGCAATGCACACCGTAGAGGTAGTGCCTCCACAGTTTCAGAACGAAGACCACTGCGGCAAGCTCCAAGTCATGGATCGGGTAGTTCTGTTCGTAATCCTTGAGTTGTCTTGAAGCATAGGCAATGACTCTTCCTTGCTGCATTAGTACTCCTCCCAGTCCTATTCGCGATGCATCGCAGTAGACTTCGTAGTCTTCTCCAGGGGTTGGTAAGGCAAGCACAGGCGCTCTTGTTAACCGTTTCTTAAGTTCTTCAAAGCTCTCTTGGCATTGGACCGTCCATATGAACTTTACTCCTTTCCGGGTTAGGCGGTTCAGAGGGGTCGCAATCTTCGAGAAACCCTCCACGAAACGTCTGTAGTATCCCGCAAGGCCCAAGAAGCTGCGCACCTCTGTCACTGTGGTCGGCTGGGGCCAGTCGGTCACCGACTCCACCTTCTTGGGATCCACTGCGACTCCTGCTGCTGAAATGATATGCCCTAGAAACCCCACTTCGCGAAGCCAGAATTCGCATTTCTTAAGTTTTGCGAACAGCTCCTGCTCCCTAAGGGTCTGTAGAATAATTCGTAGGTGCTCCTCGTGCTTCTCATCGGTGGTGGAGTAAATTAGGATGTCGTCGATGAAGACCACAACGAACTGATCCAGGAAGGGTCTGAAAACTCGGTTCATCATGTCCATGAACACCGCTGGGGCATTGGTAAGCCCGAACGGCATTACTGTGAACTCGTAATGGCCATACCGAGTCCGGAATGCCGTCTTCGGAATATCCTCGTCTCGAACTCTGAGCTGGTGGTAGCCCGACTGCAGGTCAATTTTTGAAAAGACAGTTGCACCCCGCAGCTGGTCAAAGAGGTCATCAATCCTAGGTAAGGGGTACTTGTTTTTCACTGTGACTTTGTTGATTTCCCGGTAGTCGATGCACAACCGCAAGCTCCCGTCTTTCTTTCGTACAAAGAGTACAGGTGCGCCCCAAGGGGACACACTCGGTCGGATAAACCCCTTGTCCAGAAGGTCCTCTAGCTGCGCCTTAAGTTCCTTCAGCTCCGCGAAGGCCATCCTGTAGGGGGCCTTCGTGATTGGTCGAGTGCCGGGTGGAAGCTCAATGGGAAAGACAACTTCTCGCTCGGGGGGTAAACCAGGTAGTTCGGCCGGAAAAACATCTGGGAAGTCCCTCACCACAGGGATGTCGGGGAGTGCCGTGGAGGATCCGGCGGCCAGGGCCACCGACACCAAGTAGGCCATACACCCGCCCTCTACCAACTTTCTGGCTCGGGATGCAGGAATCATGGAAGAAAAGGAAACGCTCTTGCAAGCCAAGTACACGTTCTCCGGAAAATCGGGGTACATCAGTCGTACCTCGCGCTTCTCGCAGTCTATGACCGCAAGGTACCACGTGAGCCAATCCATTCCGAGCACTACATCATACTCTTTCAATGGAATGACTACCAGATCCCAGGGGCACGGAAGCCTTCCCATCCATATAGGGCAGGAAGGCACCATGTTGCGTGCCTCCAAGGATCCCCCCGCGGTGTGAACGGTCATCAAACTGGGTAAGGGTCTCAACTCAAAATCATGGGTCAGTGCGAAGTCTCGAGACATAAACGAGAGGGTCGCTCCGGTGTCAAAAAGGGTTCTAGCGCGATAAACAGAAGCAAGAGTGATACCTGCGACGACGTGCTCAGACGGGTGTGTCTCCTGCTGACCCATCGAATAGACGCGGCCTCCCGAAGGCGGTGGCTTTTCCCCTACAGATCGGGGTGCTGGCGGTCTGGGGGCTGACGTCATTGGCGCTTTCCCCCGCCCTGCGTGCTGGGGTGAAGGCACGGAGGCTGCTGAAGATGTGGTGCCTTGGTTCAGGGGACAGTTGAAACGGAAGTGTCCCTGCTTGCCACATCGGAAACAATGGTCCTGTCTCTTGGAGCAATCCATCACTCGGTGCGCCCCGCCGCAGATCACGCATGAGCGGTCCTCCGGGCGTTGTCCCTCTCCCGGCGCTCCCCTGGTCCTTTGCTGGGGTCTCCACCGCTTAGGGGGCCGATTCCCGCTGGAGGAGCCCCCTCCCCCTGAAGTCGTCTGGGTCCGCTTCCTGTCGTCTTGCTGGTGGGAGCCTTCCCTTCGGGCGCGCGTGACGGCAAAGCCTCGTTCCACGATGGTGGCTCGGTCGACCACCTTCTGAAAGGTATGCAGATCCGCCGCGTCCACCACTTGGAAAATGTCAGTCCTCAATCCATCCACAAACAGTTGTGCCTTATGGGATTCATCCCGAATGACGAACGGGACACAGTTCGCCAGTCTCACGAACTCCTTCTGGTACTCCATTACTGTTTTGGTTCCCTGCCTGATGTGGTTTAGGTCGTCCTCTAGTTGTTTCTTCACGCTATTGGTAAAGAACGCCCCGAATAGCTGCTGTTTAAAGGTAGTCCATGACGGAAGGGTAGCGCCCGACGCAGAGTCGGGGCGTACGGTCTTCCACCAAATGCGGGCGTTCCCCTCGAGCAAGTGGGCGGCCAGGGGGACCCGCTCGTGGTCTTCCATCAATAGGTCCTCGAATAATTTCTCCATCGTATCCACCCATTTCTCCACAACCCAGGGGTCTGTCGTGTCCCCCTCGAACGTTGGCGGGTCGTATTTCTTGAAGTCGGCCAGGTTGGCGCGCACACGGTCTCGCTCGTTTGGTAGGTTCGCCCCCTCCTTCGCGACGTTGGCGGTCGCGGCGGGAGTGGGTAACACTACCGTCACACTCGGAGCAATTCCGACGATTGGTGTCGCCGCCGGCCCTGCCGTTGCCGTCGAAGGGGCCACCACTGGGGCCGAGGCCCGGGTGGGGGCAGCCCCTCCTTCGGTCTCCATCACCGGTGCAGCTGGCCCCGGGAGAGGGCCCGGGGCAACCTCTGCCGTCGCAGCGGCCTGCTGTTGCTGCGTCAGTTGGCGCACGCGGTCGTTCAGGGCTGCCAACTGTTCCGCCATCTCTTGTAGCTGCTGCCTTAGGAGCTGATTCTCCGCAGTCATCGCTTCCGCTGCGTCCGCCCCCGTGTCCCCGGCTGTGGATCTAGTCCTGGCCATGATCTGAACATTTGCACGAACCAGTTACTCCTAGTTTAAATAAAACGGCACGCCACTAGTGCTGGCACTAGAGGGAGAAAAGAAAAAGAACACTAATCCCCTCCCCCCCCTTTTTCCCCCAACGAGCACTCGCGTTTTATTTATCCCGTGTTCACTTTATTACTCAGTAGCCAGAGTATTGCGCCCGTGGATGTTAGGCCCCGACTGTTGTGGTTAAAGTTTACCTCTCTGATACCATCTTAATCTGTCACGCCCCGGGAGTTCAAATCGCGCGGAAGAGGAGCCACCGATGCCCCTGAATCAGCCACATATTTTTTTTTTGTAAATCGTTACTCCCCGGCGCGTGCCCAGACCCGCCGCATACACAAATTCGCTCTGCAAATGGGCAGAGTCTCCTTTGTATATGCACGGCGTCTCAACTACAAAGTGTCTCACAAGGCGTAGCACGCCCAATCTCTAACCACATCAGTTGGGGTCTCGTACACATACAACCAAACAATACACAGGATACCCTAGCATTCACTTAGAGCATAGAGGCCGGTGTTTTGAAAGGATAAATAATCACAAGGTTTTGAAAGCGGCATCCACACGACGCCATCGTTTATGAAAACAGTTCGCAAACACATAAATCCCATAAGGTTTGTAAAGCTCGGTGCCCACTCGACACCCATGTTTTAAAAGTAGTTTTCGCAATCGGTTTTCTTTGCTTTCCATCGTTCAAAACGGCCAAGTAAGAGAGAACGTAGAATTCATTCAATTATCCAAAAGGAAAGAAAAGGCAACATCCACTTCGACCCCACGGGGGTGTCGCAATCCACAACTAGCTACCATGAATAATAAAAGGAAAAGGGAAAGAAGAGTCACTGTATCTGAAGTCACCCAAAAATCAGATCAGCACCCTCGCGTCCTCACCGGCGCCCTAGCACTCGCCCCTGGACGAACCTGTCACGGAGTGGGAAGTCAGTGACCAGAAATAGCATGATAAGCGTAGTAAACAAAGATAAGGCAAACCACAAACACCGGAGCAACTATCCCTCCCATGCATCTTCCACCATAACCACACCCTGTATCAATACGACATCGGGCACCTTCCCCGATGCCCACCGCCGAGCACCTGCCTCGCAAAACAACATCGGGCACCTTCCCCGATGCCCACCGCCGAGCACCTGCCTCGGCCGCCGAGCACCTGCCTCGACATCACCGCTCACACCCCCCACCCATGGGGGCCCCCATTCCTAACGCCACCGCCGCGTGGGGTACACGGGTCAACGTACCACTTTTCCGGAAAAGCACACCCTTGCGGTGGCCAAACCGCGGGTGTGCGTGTAGCAAATTTGAGCCTCAGATTGACATTAAGTACCATAACATAACATAACAGGGTTAGTGCATAAACAGAAGGAGACTGACAATTCCACCTTGCCCCAACATGCTATTTCTAACAGTTAAACCCCATTCCCGAAATCCCCGGGAACGTACCCACCTTGTGTGCGTCGTCCTGCGTTCGTCCAGTCCGCGTCTGTGCTCCAGTCGCCAACAGCGTCCCGCACTCCTGAAGGAACATAGGCAAGTCGAGACTTAGAAGTCCGAAACTTACAACGACTCCCAACAGCGTGCGGCGGAGTTCTTCGCACGGCACCGGCCCGTGCGACGAACATTCTGCCTGGGCGCAGCCCCGCGCGGCACCAGCCCGCGCGGGCGCCCCTCCTGCGGGCGGCCCCGCGCGGCCGAGCGCCGCGCGGGCGCGCTGCCTGCGGTGCGGGGCGACCCCGCGCGGCACCAGCCCGCGCGGGCGCCCCTCCTGCGGGCGGCCCCGCGCGGCCGAGCGCCGCGCGGGCGCGCTGCCCGCGGTGCGGGCGACCCCGCGCGGCACCAGCCCGCGCGGGCGCCCCTCCTGCGGGCGGCCCCGCGCGGCCGAGCGCCGCGCGGGCGCGCTGCCCGCGGTGCGGGGCGACCCCGCGCGGCACCAGCCCGCGCGGGCGCCCCTCCTGCGGGCGGCCCCGCGCGGCCAAGCGCCGCGCGGGCGCGCCTGCCCGCGGTGCGGGGCGACCCCGCGCGGCACCAGCCCGCGCGGGCGCCCCTCCTGCGGGCGGCCCCGCGCGGCCGAGCGCCGCGCGGGCGCGCTGCCCGCAGTGCGGGGCGACCCCGCGCGGCACCAGCCCGCGCGGGCGCCCCTCCTGCGGGCGGCCCCGCGCGGCCGAGCGCCGCGCGGGCGCGCCGCCCGCGGTGCGGGGCGACCCCGCACGGCACCAGCCCGCGCGGGCGCCCCTCCTGCGGGCGGCCCCCGCGCGGCCGAGCGCCGCGCGGGCGCGCGGCCCGCGGTGCGCGATGGCGCCGGCCCTCCTCCCTCCTCGTGACCAACAAAAGGAAAAAGGGAAAGCTTCCCCTGAACGAAACGCATCCGACTCACCTCGATGTGCGAAAGAGGAGGAAAGAGAGGGATCGTCCGCTTGCCTCCACCGGTCCACCCTTGCGGTGTGCTTGGTCACTCTTTGCCGGCGGCTACGAGGGAGGAAGAAAAAGAAAAGAGGCGGCCACCAAAAGAAAATAAGAGGAACCCTAATCCTCTTTCCCACACGGCCATATAAATACTAAAAAGGATTAGGGTTTACCTTAAAAGGTGTGCGTGCTGCCAACACGGATCCCGAGGCGTCTAAGGGGGACCCCAACTTCGAGAATTAATTCCGGTCAGACCGGGAGTCGGAAAAATAAACCGATCGCGCCCACGCGCTCTGTTCCGCGAGCTCTACCGCCTATAATTATTTGCGGGCCCCGACGGTCTGTCCGGAAAAACACCAAAAATGAGGCCCCCGGTCAGGCATTACAAGAAGAGGGTGACCAGAAGGGTTAAGGAAAAGCCGGGTCTTACAGCTTGGCCGCCTCCTCCTGGCGCCGCAATGCCTCTGACATCTGGGCCACCCGGGCCCTCAACTCGTGAACCTCTCCCTGCTCGGTATGCTCAGCCTCCTGCCGCTCGGGCTCCTCATCTACGGCTGGATGTGCCCTCGTCGTCACTCGACGTCTCAGAGGCATCGTAGATCCTGCAATCAAAACCAAACGTCAGGACCAAGAATCGCTCAACCCAATCAAACGAGAGTCTATACATGTTACTCGTTCCAAAGTGTGATGTCGTCTGCAGCCGACATGACCCTTTAGAGAAATAACATGCAAAATTACTCACCCCAATCCCCTGGGAGAGTTACAACTCAATCGGGACTCTCGTTACAGTCATGTCTCTCCGACAGTCATCCTATTGTCCAACCAGAATAGCCTAGGGTCTCTAAGTCCTCAACGACCTATTAACCTAGGCTCTGATACCACCTAATCTGTCACGCCCCGGGGTCGAAACTGCGACCCGGGCTCGCTAACAGATCCGCCATCTGTACGGAAACTGCCGTACAGACGAAGCGTCTACCCTGCAAATAAATCTATAGCTAACAGATATCAGAGCAAAAGTAAGTATATGCTAGAGAAAGGAAACTGAACCTCTGTAGACAAGTAAAATCCAAAATACAGCTATAACTAAAGATGTAGTGAACCGGGATTTCGGTATATAAATAAATGTAAATAAAATAGTATGAAATGCTATTTTATTGAATTTATTGAGGTAAAGGATGACCTGGAAACGAATTGGGCCCAAATCGGGATTAGAATGTGAGATCTTGAATCTTACATAAGAAAGTGGGCCCAGCTTGTAAGTGGAAAATTCACAGTTTCGGAAAATTCCGAGAAAATTACGGGAGCTCCGTAAATGTGTTTTAAGGCCACAGTAGAAGTTTCGCGTTGATCGGACACCCGGATAAAGAAAACGGGCTCCGCCAGCGAATTCAAATATAGTAGGACTTTTGGTAACCCAAAGAGGGTCCAAACTGAAAAGTTAAGTACCAGGAGGTAAATTAAGTTAAACTGTGGCTGCCCCTCAAATTTGAGCGAAAACGGGCGAGAAACGGGCAAGAACGGACGAAAACGGGCGAAACTGGGCTTGGGCCCAAGTTTCGGGCGCCCGAAAATGAGTTCCGGGCGCCCGGAAAGTACTGTAGCAAACCGGTTTTTGAGGGCTGCAGCGAACCGGAAGGTACTGTAGCGAACCCGGTTCACTGTAGCAGCCCGGTCCGGACTTCGATGCGCCCGAAAGTTACTGTAGCGCGCCCGAAAGTTACTGTTGGCACGGATCCCGAGGCAGTGGCACAGATCCCGAGGCAGTTGGCACGGATCCTGAGGCAGCGGGCGCGAATACCGAGACACGGGCGCGAATCCCGAGGCAAGCTTTTCGCGCGCTGTGCGCTATGGCGCGCGGCCCGAGGCACGGGTAGTAGGTGAGGAGCGCCACGTGGCGCTTCCTCATTGGTCGTCCTGACCGAGGGAGCGTGGGCGTGCGCGGGGAAGGTGTGGCGGGCCTGTCGCGGTGTCAGCAGGGGAGGCCACGTGTCGGCCTCCCATTGGTCGGTCAGCGCGACGCGACGCGCTGACGCGACGCAACGCTGCGGCCCGGCGTCAGAGCAGGCATGGGTGCGGTCCACGTGGCGGCCAACGATTGGTCGCCGCTGTTCGTTGGTCGCGGTGCACGGGTCCATGGACAGGTGTCACCTCATCGTTGGCCGAGCGGTGCTGACGTGGCGCCCAGCTGGCGCTGCATGGACGCGTGGACCGCGACGGGCCGGTTACCGTAGCCGCCCGGAAATTTTCGAGCGCCCGAAATGATGCGCCCGAAAGTCCGAAAATGGCCTATAAAGGCCCGAAACGGCTCCTTTTTCCCCTTTTTTTTTTCCCTTTTTGGCTTCACCCGAGCACCGTTTTGCGTGCAACGTTGAGAAAAGAACCTGCACCGTTTTGCTGCCAATGCGAGGTATGTGCTCCGTTTTGCGTGCAGGTTGGACTAACGGGCACCGTTTTGCGTGCAGACTCTAATAATGCATCTCGTTTTACGTGAAGGGCCGAAAAATATGCACCGTTTTGCATGCAACCCTACAGTAGAGTGTGCACCGTTTTGCGTGCCAATACGGGGTATGTGCTCCGTTTTGCGTGCGGGTTGGACTAATGCGCGCAGTTTCACCTGTAGAATCTAATGGTTTGCATCATTTTTCGTGCAGGGCTAGGGAAAAATCTGCACCATTTTGCGTGCAACCGTATAGTCAGACGTGCACCGTTTTGCGTGCAGATTCGAGGTACGTGCACCACTTCGCGTGCAGTTCGTGTTGTCGCGCACAGTTTTGCGTGCCGACCTTAATACGTGCATCGTTTCTCGTGCAGAGTCAGAAAAGATGTGCACCGTTTTGCGTGCAACCTTAAGAGAAGCATGCTCCGTTTTATGCGCAAACTCAAGGGATGTGCACCGTTTGGCGTGCAAGCTCGAGGAAACAAGTGGAATCGCGTGGAGACCAATTGCAAGTGTCTACAAGCAATTGGGTGCATCACAAGGTGGGGAATTCTGCCGAAATTGGGTGACCTCTCCCCTTGCTCCCTTGCTTTTCGATTCGAAGCATGATAGTAGCCTGTTAGAGGCGTTAGGTAATTATGATTATGATTGCCTGTGTAGATGGATTCAGATGAAAAAGAGCAACTGTTGGTTGCCAGAGATAGTGGAATAGTTGTGCATGTGCAAAGAGACACAGAGAAAAAGTGCAACTGTTGGTTGCCAAAGATATATGATGAATATGCATGCGTAGAGATAATTGTTATTTTATGAATGAGATTAAAATAATTACATGCATGAAAATGATTAGCTATTCATGATTGTGAGCATGTTAGGGTATAACCTTAGGAATCGCGTGACATAAGGGAACAACAGTTGTTGGTAGTAAGACTAGGAGAAAACCTAGTATAGGGGTTTGACGAGTGACATCAACTTAGGAGTTATCCTAGGGAGGACGAGTGGCATGGTCTTAGGTGATAACCTAAGGACACTGGATAGAGTGATCAACATAGAGTCAAAGAACTCTAGGATGTATATGACATGGGACTTAGGTAAAGGAAACCTAAGGAGAGCTAGTGATCAGCATAGAGTCAGGGAACTCTAGGATGTATATGACATGGAACTTAGGTAAAGAGAACCTAAGGTGAACTAGTGATCAGTATAGAGTCGAGGAACTCTAGGACAAGTATAATATGGAACTTAGGTAAAGGGAACCTAAGTTGAGCTAGAAGAATTTAAACTCACAGACAGAAAAATAGAGTCAAGTTGACTCTAGGATTCAGTAAGGAATCAAGAGAATGAAAAAATGGATCAAGGGTGGAGACATGAAAGGAAAAACAGGAAATTAGAGTCGATGTAACTCTAAGATAATAGTGGAACATGAAATTAGAGTCAGTGTAACTCTAAGTTAATAGTGGAACAGGAAAATAGAGTTAAGTTAACTCTAGGATTCAACGAGGAATCAGGAAAGTGGGATAAGATCCCAAGGTTAAAGAGTTGATCAAATATAACCCTAGAAAGTCATAGGGTGTCTGGGCAAATGGACAATAACTTTAACTTCAATTTGAGTTAAATAAATGAAGGTGAAATGTTTAAGAGTCCAGGAGACTCTCTAATTATCCTTATGGCAAGACCTAGGATAAGAGGTAATAAATGCAAAAGGTAAAGTTTAATAGCAAGCTAAAAGCGGCTAAAAGAGCATATCGGGAATGTAAATGGCGCCTTCGAATTTGAGACTCGTCATTATGGAGCAGGACTCCCTGGGCAGTGACCCGTCGGACGAGGTACTTTCGAAAGGCTAAAAGTGAAAGTAAAGAGCTAAATGCTTAAAGAAAGAGATTGCCAGTGGCAAAAAGGGAGCTACAAGCTCGTATAAGACTGAAAAGCAAGTGTTAAGAGCAAAGAGGCCAAGTGCTAAAGTAAAAGAGAAAGAAAAGAGAAAGAAAAGAAAAGAGAAAGAAAAGAGAAGAAAAGAAAAAGATAAAATGGGCGTACCTCCGGGGGCGAACGTACAACTGTCGGAGTTGGACAGGGTCCCTCTCCCGGGCAGCGACCCGTATGACAGGTTCTAGAGTACTCTTGTCAGAGTTGGGCAGTGACCCTATCGGGCAGTGTCCCGTATGACAAGTCCCCCCGGCAGGATGGGGTAACACTTGCGAGTGTTATCGGCAACCTTAGAAATCTTATCTGATAGTAGCAGGACTACCGGGCTGGGGCCCGTTGGATAAGAATTTCTGAGGGTTAACTTAAATTAAACCACCGTAGGGTAAAGAATAAGAAGAACAGAGAGTGGCCAAGGTGGCTGGGTTAGGGTAACCCAGTATACAGCGGCTTAGTGGCCGAGTTGGTGGTTAGTTGCCTAGTTTGGCTAGACAGAGTAGTGATGGATTGGTGAGTATACACAGATAGTGTAGTGGCCAGTATATACATAGTAGCATTATGATATTGAGGATTTTAATTTCCTAGCACTATTATTAGTGCTTCCATTGGACCAAGTGGTGTAGGACACTTTATCTCGGTGGTTGAACCCACTGGGAACTATGTCGTAGTTCTCACACCCCTTGGGTGACTCCCCCCCACAGGTTCAGGTATGGATGCAGCGATCGCGACGGTTCAGAGGCAGACGGCGAGGTATACGACAGGGGCAAGGGCCCAGCAGCATAGAGACCTAGAGGGTCTAGCAGAGGTATCCCATTTTTATATTTCTTGAGTGAACCTTGTATGGTGAGGAAATGATGTAAAAGAATTGTAATAATTTTATTGGCAAGTTCAAAGATGTAAAGTGTAATAAAGTAATGCGTGGTTCACTCTTGTATGCTTTCATTTCCGCTTTAACTGTTGTTATTGAATGAAAGTTTTAATTTGTAGTGATTTTTAGTACTCTGATATTGAGCTTCCGCATACACTTGTTGTGTTATTATGGATGTTACCGTTCCTTTCGGGTAGGAAAAGGTCTTACCCGATTGGCGGGTCTGTTGGCGTGCCCGAACCGTACAAATTGGCGGACTCGGGGCGTGACAGATTAGAGTGGTATCTGAGCCTAGGAATAGTCCTAGGTGGTTAGCAACCTTAGGGAGACCCTAGGGATTAGCACGAGAGAGTGTGTCGATTATTAGGCGAAAGTATTCAATTTGTTATTGTTGTTCCCAAAAAGGATGTTGGGACTGATCGAGGGCGACGAGCTTCCATTCTTCGGATATTACGTTGGCGGCCGACAACGTAATGTTGGAGATGAAAAGGAGTACCCTCCTATACTTTCGCATGATTGGAGTCGACGAGCCTTTTTGTCGGTATGTAGACTGCGCGTTGCTCAAATGGCTAAATTTGGGCTAGTTGTTTCGTTGTGGTGTGCACATTGGCGATAACACCACATAGAGAAACACGCCTGTTTCGACTCGAGTCACGAGAGGGCTCGGGGTCAAACGACGGACACGAGTTACGGTAGCAGGTGGCCGCACTTATTGGTGTGGTCCAGCAGCAGATCAAGCTTCTTGCCGCTAGACGGGGACTTCCCGCCGACAGGCAGACAGATTCCGACGCCTAAAGGTGGCGTCAAGGTGACAGTCGAAGCATATCAATAGGCTCCAGTGGCTGATATCGCAGCTAGCTGAGGCTGTACAGATGACGCGTGAGTATACGGCGTCGCTGCCTGTTGGGGCGACTGTAGAGCGGGTGGCAGTGGCCGCCGAGCTTTTGTCGGCGCACCCCGCACCTTCAGCAAAGAGTGTTATAAGTTTGTGTCAGCTAATTTGCTGGCAAAGTATGGTTGGAAAGGTCCAGTGAGAGACCGACTCACGGAACGCTGGCAATCGTTATGTGCAAGAACCAGGTAAATATGTCCTAAGGGTTAGGGCAAGAAAGATTTACAAGCCTAGAGTAGGCTTCAAGATGCGTGGATCTCTCGATAGAGCGGGAGTTTACTGGCGCCGTTCTGATGAATGGGTGTAATGGCAAGGATTGCCACCGCAGGATTTGAGTATTAATCACCAGGATGGTGAACTATTATTGTGGTGCCTCGACCCAGTTGGGAGAGTGCACAAGAGCCGTAGGGGTACGTAAGCGAATTGCTTAACGCTGGATTTTCTGCGAGTTAGCATGGGGGCGTAGGACGCCCAATTGTTTGGGTGCTCATGGAGCACAAGTATTGTTTAGCCAGAGAGAGCTGATTAGGTGGCATAGTAGCCTTTGCCCAGTGTGGCCAGAGTTGATAGAGAGTTTCGGGTCGTGGATTGACGACTGGTTATTTGGCTTTGCTCAGTGAGCATAGTGGTCGCGTGGCGACGATTAGCGGGTTCGCTTGGGGACGATCCGTGCCTGGACCATGTTTGTGGACTGTGGGCCTGTAGCCCAGTGGGCAGGCGCAGTCGGCTGTGAGAGACAGCGGCCCGAGACCTGATGGCGGGGCATGATAGAGATTTGGTCGGGACAGTAATCCGAGCGATGACCCGGGAACGTGGAATGCCACGTGTGAGCATTGAGGCTATTAGTACACTGAGATTAGTACACTGAGAGTGTGATGTGACCAGGCCATAGAGCTAGTGGTGATTGAGGTACTGTAGCTCCTAGTGGGAGTGTTGGTGTAGTAATCCTAAGTGAGGATCTACCCGTATGACGATTGGGTCTGTGTGCTAGTGAGAGCCATTATACAGAGTTGGATTAGTTTTGGGCTATAGGCCCTATTGGACCGTGGTCTGTGAACCTATTAGTAGTCCGAGATGTCGGGGTAACTGATAACCCGTGGACTTAGAGCGCTAGCAGCGTGTGAGATAGTTGAGGACTTGTGGATTGGCCTTTGCCCTCCACATTAGGCAGCGGAGTGACCGAAAAATGCGGTAAATGTAACTAGTTGCAGATGCAACCTCGTTGTGAAAGATAAAATGACCGCGGAATTTAAAGTGAAGATTTCGCAAGAAGAGACTTCGCCATTTGTGGCAATTGAGAGGGAGCAACTGCTCAAATGTGTCTCTCACCTACTTGGTGAAAATGGCCAGACACCAGGTCTGAGTTTGTCCCGGAGTTGAGATAGGGATCCACGAATGGGCTGCTCGTGTAATTGTTGGGCGAGCAGGCAATGTGATGCCAGTCACGAGGTTCAGTGAGCCCAGTAGTGAGGGCAAGTTTCCCCCTCTTGATCAAGTAGGAGTCGAGATGTGACTCAAGTTTTGAGGACGAAACTTATTTTAAGGGGGGTAGAATGTAGTGAACCGGGATTTCGGTATATAAATAAATGTAAATAAAATGGTATGAAATGCTATTTTATTGAATTTATTGAGGTAAAGGATGACCTGGAAACGAATTGGGCCCAAATCGGGATTAGAATGTGAGATCTTGAATCTTACATGAGAAAGTGGGCCCAGATTGTAAGTGGAAAATTCACAGTTTCGAAAAATTCTGAGAAAATTACGGGAGCTCCGTAAATGTGTTTTAATGCCACAGTGGAAGTTTCGCGTTGATCGGACACCCGGATAGAGAGAACGGGCCCCGCCAGCGAATTCAAATATAGTGGGACTTTTGGTAACCCAAAGAGGGTCCAAACTAAAAAGTTAAGTACCGGGAGGTAAATTAAGTTAAACTGTGGCTGCCCATCAAATTTGAGCGAAAACAGGCGAGAAACGGGCAAGAACGGACGAAAACGGGTGAAACTGGGCTTGGGCCCAAGTTTCGGGCGCCCGAAAATGAGTTCCGGGCACCCGGAAAGTACTGTAGCAAACCGGTTTTTGAGGGCTGCAGCGAACCGGAAGGTACTGTAGCGAACCCGGTTCACTGTAGCAGCCCGGTCCGGACTTCGATGCGCCCGAAAGTTACTGTAGCGCGCCCGAAAGTTACTGTTGGCACGGATCCCGAGGCAGTGGCACGGATCCCGAGGCAGTTGGCACGGATCCCGAGGCGGCGGGCGCGAATCCCGAGGCAAGCTTTTCGCGCGCTGCGCGCTGTGGCGCGCAGCCCGAGGCGCGCGTAGTAGGTGAGGAGTGCCACGTGGCGCTTCCTCATTGGTCGTCCTGACCGAGGGAGCGTGGGCGTGCGCTGTGACACCCCCGGAATTTGGATTAGTCCTCTATATAAATGATATAATAGGACTAAATCTCTAACCCGGCTATAGCATTTTGAATGGTAGCAAGATCCAAGAGGAACATGAGAGTTAAGCGTGCTAGAGCTAGAGTAGTTCTAGGATGGGTGACCCCCTGGGAAGTGGGGCGTCACATGCGCGGGAAAGGCGCGGCGGGCCTGGCGCGGTGTCAGCAGGGGAGGCCACGTGTCGGCCTCCCATTGGTCGGTCAGCGCGACGCGACGCGCTGACGCAACGCATCGCTGCGGCCGGGCGTCAGAGCAGGCATGGGTGCAGTCCACGTGGCGGCCAACGATTGGTCGCCGCTGTTCGTTGGTCGCGGTGCACGGGTCCATGGACACGTGTCACCTCATCGTTGGCCGAGCGGTGCTGACGTGGCGCCCAGCTGGCGCTGCATGGACGCGTGGACCGCGACGGGCCGGTTACTGTAGCCGCCTGGAAATTTTCGGGCGCCCGAAATGATGCGCCCGAAAGTCCGGAAATGGCCTATAAAGGCCCGAAACGGCTCCTTTTTCCCCTTTTTTCCCTTTTTGGCTTCACCCGAGCGTACCAGGAGGGGAACCAGGCGATTTCGCCCGGGGTTTTCGAGGGCGCACGAGCGCGCCGTGGACTCCGTGGAGCGCGCAAGATGTACGCGTGGACCGCGACGGGCCGGTTACTGTAGCCGCCTGGAAATTTTCGGGCGCCTGAAATGATGCGCCCGAAAGTCCGGAAATGGCCTATAAAGGCCCGAAACGGCTCCTTTTTCCCCTTTTTTCCCTTTTTGGCTTCACCCGAGCGTACCAGGAGGGGAACCAGGCGATTTCGCCCGGGGTTTTCGAGGGCGCACGAGCGCGCCGTGGACTCCGTGGAGCACGCAAGATGTACCAAAGAGCCTATTGGAGTCAACGGACGGCACGGCGTTGTCGAGGTAGGCCCCGTGTGTCATTTTTGCGGTATTTGTGGCACAGTTTGAAGTTCCCTTTTGGATTTTGGATTTGACCCCTTTGCCCACGTGCATGTTAGGGACCCAACTTTTCTGTGCCGTTTTACTGCGCAAGTTTCGCGGGCGTTTTGGACGCGCCTCGTTTTGCGTGCCGTTCGTGGGAGACATGCACCGTTTTGCTTGCGGATTCGGCAAATGCGCGCAGTTTTGGACGCAAACTCGTAAATCGTGCACCGTTTTGCATGAAACGTTGAGATAATAACCTGCACCGTTTTGCGTGCCAATGCGAGGTATGTGCTCCGTTTTGCGTGCAGGTTGGACTAACGGGCACCGTTTAGCGTGCGGACTCTAATAATGCATCTCGTTTTACGTGCAGGGCCGGAAAATATGCACCGTTTTGCGTGCAACCCTATAGTAGAGTGTGCACTGTTTTGCGTGCCAATACGGGGTATGTGCTCCGTTTTGCGCGCGCGTTGGACCAATGCGCGCAGTTTCACGTGTAGAATCTAATGGTTTGCATCATTTTTCGTGAAGGGCTAGGAAAAAATCTGCACTGTTTTGCGTGCAACCCTATAGTCAGACGTGCACCATTTTGCGTGCAGATTCGAGATACGTGCATCGTTTCGCGTGCAGTTCGTGTTGTCGTGCACAGTTTTGCGTGCCGACCCTAATACGTGCATCGTTTCTCGTGCAGAGTCAGAAAAGATGTGCACCGTTTTGCGTGCAACCTTAAGAGAAGCATGCTCCGTTTTATGCGCAAACTCGAGGGATGTGCACCGTTTTGCGTGCAAGCTCGAGGAAACAAGTGGAATCCCGCGGAGACCAATTGCAAGTGTCTACAAGCAATTGGGTGCATCACAAGGTGGGGAATTCTGCCGAAATTGGGTGACCTCTCCCCTTGCTCCCTTGCTTTTCGATTCGAAGCATGATAGTAGCCTGTTAGAGGCGTTAGGTAATTATAATTATGATTGCCTGTGTAGATGGATTCAGAGGAA
Source organism: Tillandsia leiboldiana (assembly GCA_029204045.2). NCBI lineage: Eukaryota > Viridiplantae > Streptophyta > Magnoliopsida > Poales > Bromeliaceae > Tillandsia > Tillandsia leiboldiana. The sequence goes on from CM055072.1 coordinate 7,776,467, forward strand.
AAAGAGCAACTGTTGGTTGCCAGAGATAGTGGAATAGTTGTCATGTGCAAAGAGACACAGAGGAAAAGTGCAACTGTTGGTTGCCAAAGATATATGATGAATATGCATGTGTAGAGATAATTGTTATTTTATGAATGAGATGAAAATAATTGCATGCATGAAAATGATTAGCTATTCATGATTGTGAGCATGTTAGGGTATAACCCTAGGAATCGCGTGACATAAGGGAACAACAGTTGTTGGTAGTAAGACTAGGAGAAAACCTAGTATAGGGGTTTGACGAGTGACATCAACTTAGGAGTTATCCTAGGGAGGACGAGTGGCATGGTCTTAGGTGATAACCTAAGAACACTGGATAGAGTGATCAACATAGAGTCAGAGAACTCTAGGATGTATATGACATGGGACTTAGGTAAAGGAAACCTAAGGAGAGCTAGTGATCAGCATAGAGTCAAGGAACTCTAGGATGTATATGACATGGAACTTAGGTAAAGAGAACCTAAGGTGAACTAGTGATCAGTATAGAGTCGAGGAACTCTAGGACAAGTATGATATGGAACTTAGGTAAAGGGAACCTAAGTTGAGCTAGAAGAGTTTAAACTCACAGACAGAAAAATAGAGTCAAGTTGACTCTAGGATTCAGTAAGGAATCAAGAGAATGGAAAAATGGATCAAGGGTGGAGACATGAAAGGAAAAATAGGAAATTAGAGTCGATATAACTCTAAGATAATAGTGGAACATGAAATTAGAGTCAGTGTAACTCTAAGTTAATAGTGGAACAGGAAAATAGAGTTAAGTTAACTCTAGGATTCAACGAGGAATCAGGAAAGTGGGATAAGATCCTAAGGTTAAAGAGTTGATCAAATATAACCCTAGAAAGTCATAGGGTGTCTGGGCAAATAGACAATAACTTTAACTTCAATTTGAGTTAAATAAATGAAGGTGAAATGTTTAAGAGTCCAGGAGACTCTCTAATTATCCTTATGGCAAGACCTAGGATAAGAGGTAATAAATGCAAAAGGTAAAGTTTAATAGCAAGCTAAAAGCGGCTAAAAGAGCATATCGAGAATGTAAATGGCGCCTTCGAATTTGAGACTCGTCATTATGGAGCAGGACTCCCTGGGCAGTGACCCGTCGGACGAGGTACTTTCGAAAGGCTAAAAGTGAAAGTAAAGAGCTAAATGCTTAAAGAAAGAGATTGCCAGTGGCAAAAAGGGAGCTACAAGCTCGTATAAGACTGAAAAGCAAGTGTTAAGAGCAAAGAGGCCAAGTGCTAAAGTAAAAGAGAAAGAAAAGAGAAAGAAAAGAAAAAGATAAAATAGGCGTACCTCCGGGGGCGAACGTACAACTGTCGGAGTTGGACAGGGTCCCTCTCCCGGGCTGCGACCCGTATGATAGGTTCTAGAGTACTCTTGTCAGAGTTGGGCAGTGACCCTATCGGGCAGTGTCCCGTATGACAAGTCCCCCCGGCAGGACGGGGTAACACTTGCGAGTGTTATCGGCAACCTTAGAAATCTTATCTGATTGTAGCAGGACTACCGGGCTGGGGCCCGTTGGATAAGAATTTCTGAGGGTTAACTTAAATTAAACCACCATAGGGTAAAGAATAAGAAGAACAGAGAGTGGCCAAGGTGGCCGGGTTAGGGTAACCCAGTATACAGCGGCTTAGTGGCCGAGTTGGTGGTTAGTTGCCTAGTGTGGCTAGACAGAGTAGTGATGGATTGGTGAGTATACACAGATAGTGTAGTGGCCAGTATATACATAGTAGCATTATGATATTGAGGATTTTAATTTCCTAGCACTATTATTATTGCTTCCATTGGACCAAGTGGTGTAGGACACTTTATCTCGGTGGTTGAACCCACTGGGAACTATGTCGTAGTTCTCACACCCCTTGGGTGACTCCCCCCCACAGGTTCAGGTATGGATGCAGCGATCGCGACGGTTCAGAGACAGACGGCGAGGTATACGACAGGTGCAAGGGCCCAACAGCATAGAGACCTAGAGGGTCTAGCAGAGGTATCCCATTTTTATATTTCTTGAGTGAACCTTGTATGGTGAGGAAATGATGTAAAAGAATTGTAATAATTTTATTGGCAAGTTCAAAGATGTAAAGTGTAATAAAGTAATGCATGGTTCACTCTTGTATGCTTTCATTTCCGCTTTAACTGTTGTTATTGAATGAAAGTTTTAATTTGTAGTGATTTTTAGTACTCTGATATTGAGCTTCCGCATACACTTGTTGTGTTATTATGGATGTTACCGTTCCTTTCGGGTAGGAAAAGGTCTTACCCGATTGGCGGGTCTGTTAGCGTGCCCGAACCGTACAAATTGGCGGACTCGGGGCGTGACAAAAGATACATACAACTCTCCCAAATCTCACTCTACAAGTGTCCAGTACAAAAGGGGAAACTCAAAAGGGGTACTGCTACCTCTATGCTATACTGACTCGGGTAAGCGACTAGCCGGCCATGCCCTTACCTCGATCAGAAGACTCCGCACGGGAAGGAGTCGGAACCGGCACCTCAGGAATACATGCTGTGAGAACTACTACAGAACGTAGTTCTCAGTGGGTACCGTCCTCAAAGCACACGGTAGGCCCACTAAGTCCACCGGAAACACAAGTGAGGTAAACAGATAGATAGATAAGGAAAGCTGTAAATCTACAACTAAATGCTCAAAGAAGTACTGAACTATGAATCATGCAAGGAACCTCACTCACACATGTCACCCAATCGCAATGACTGTCCCACTTTTGTTCCAGTCAAGCCTGCACTCATCTACTGCCACTACGCCCAAACAGGACTTGGTCTTACGTAGGGTGTCCCTCAAGGACTATCTCAGTAACCTCATCGCAGCCTCGTCAGGCTCGGCATCATCATCGCATCCGGAGCGTAGCTCGCGGGGAGCGACCCCGCGAACTCAAGTATCTCATAACTGGCATAAATCCAGGCTCAGCAGGCTAAAATCCACGATCAAATAGATTGGAACCACAGTGAACAGACGAGTCACTCTCATGTCAAAGTCGGAGTAAACTCCACGACTCCATCTGAAGTGATCTCATAGAACCCCCAACGACACTAGTATATCTCTAGAAATCATAAAAATATCTCCTCGGCCCCCCCGCACGAGAGAAATGCACCCTGAACCCATGTCACATTTCTAGAAGCCTCAGGAATTTTTAAACCATTTTTAAAAGCTAATTTTTCCAATAAAAAGGGTTTTCGGATTTTTTAAAACAGTTCAGGAGCTTGAATAAAGCCAAATAAACATGCAGTCTAGTGTCATATGCTGCCAAGAGTCTACTAAAAATAATCCGGGGTTCAAATAACTTTTCTGCAATTTTCTAGGCAACTATCAGATAATTTAACAGCTAAAAATAAGCAATTTGACATGATCAAAGTGTTTTCTTAAGCATTAGAGGGCATCCCGCGATTTTTGGAAGCCAAATCCAACCTACCTGTGGTCTACCACAACATCGCGCGCTCAACGGCTGTCCCGGAGCGAGCCCATGGCTCCACGCGGCGAGAAAACACTCAACCGGCCTCGACGGAAGCTAAAATCTGCACCTCAAGCTGTCAGAAGAGAGGAAAACTTAAGGTCAGGCAAAATGGCCATAAACCAAGTATTCGGCGGCGAAAAACAGCCTCCATCGATGAAAACGCCGCGAAAAACTGCGCAAAACTGCATGCGAAAAACTGCGCCAAACTGCTCGCGGAAAAACACAAAACTGCTTGCGAAAACCGCTTGCGAAACTGCTCGCGAAAACAGCGAAAACTGCGAAAACCGCTCGCGAAACTGCTCGCGAAAACCCGCGAAAACAGCAGCCAACGAAGCAACCGCGCGGCGCGGCCAGCCGCACGGCTCCGGCAAGCCGGCCGCACGGCGCTGGGCCCAGCCGCGCGGCGCCCCGCAGCGCCGCGCGCGGTCCGCTCGGGGCCCGCGGCGCTGCGCGCGGCCTACGGCACCGCGCGCACCTCGCGCGCGGTCCGCAGGGCTGCGCGCAGCCCGCGCAGCGCCCGCGGCGCTGCGCGCGGCCGGTCCGCAGGGCGGCGCGTGGCTAGCGCAGCGCCCGCGGCGCTGCGCGCGGCCCGCGCAGGGCCTGGGGTGCCGCGCGCCTCGCGCGCGGTCCGCCCAGACCGCGCGCGGCCGCCCGTGCTGTGCATGGTCGTCCCCAAAGCGCGGCGCCTTGGCGCGCCCGCACATGCTGCACGGTGCCCAGGCGCGCCCTCCGCAGGCTGCGCAGCGTTTTGCTGCGCGCTTGCGGCAGCGTGGGGGGGACCTGCTGCGCGCAGTGCCATTGCGCGCCCGCGCAGCGGTTCGCATCATCCGCGCGCCGCCTTTGCGCGCGCGCGGCCCACTCTACAGCCTACCACCTCGGACCCAAAATTTCGGCAGCAAGGTTCCGCACAGCAAGGAAAAGAAGAAAAAGAAAGGAGAGGAGTAAAACCCAAGTTCGACTCAAAAATAAAATGAAATCATAAATAAAAACTGCTCACACAACGTACCTCGCCGACGCCCGACGCGCGCGCACGTGCTCCTCTCGGCCACCAACGGGAAGGCTTCAAACAAGCTCTCCTTCAAACCCACTTTTCTTCTTGTTCCTCTCCTTCTTCTTCAACCCTTTCTCTCTTTTCCTTCTTTCGCTGCTACATGCCCAAGTTTCAGAGGAGAGTGGTGTAGGGTGACTTGGCAACAAGTGGATACGGACCACTACTTAAATAAAGCTACAGGTGCTCCTCTTTAATTAACTTTGAAAAATTAAATAAAGCTTAATTAATCAAAGCAAAGAGTAAAATTAAAAGTAAACTATCACTTACCTCTAATCCACAACCTTTAACCTACATCCACTGCCACCAAGCAAAGGGAACCATTAATTAGCAAAACTAATTAATTAAATTAATAAAATAATCCAGAAAGCCCAACTCCAATTCACTTTTTGCCTTCGGGCCCTCCGCCGCCGTTCGGAACCTCCCGAACTCTGTTGTAATCTGAAAATACACGCGCTCGCACCTTTCCTCAGTCGAAAAGCTCGTCGGTGGAGTCGGTAAGCTCAATCCAAAAATTCGGTATACTACAGCAGTTCTCACGCAACGTGCGAATTAATGCTATTCGATACCAGGATGGACCACTATCAGATCCATAGTTGCCAAAACACTCAACATATCAGACTCGCAAGTCTAATTGCACCACAGGAACTCTTTTACAGAAGCACGGCCACAACGGACCAGCAAGACAACAAATCTAACATTAGTACTACCTCATCCAGAAGTAGTAACAACAGCTACTATTGCTGTAAAACCATAGGAGAAACCACAACGGTCCACGAAGTCTGCGCAAGAGGTGGGGCCTGAATATGAATCAACCCAAACAGAGTTACTATCTGACCCATAGACCACCGAAACCGTCAGTACAACAATCATGCCTACGTAATTGCGCTCACTGCCTCCACCACCTATGACAGAACAATCGTGACTCACAGGCTATATCACAAAATCACGGTTAGGACACAACCTGACTGGGGACTTGCATTGGTTAAATACCGTCGGAAACACTTCGACCGCAGCAATGGAAGTTGCTGATCTCATAATCGTCCCGATGGCTATAATCGGGGAATCGCCAACAGTAGCAGCCACCGGCATAGTTCCGGTAATCATGGCTGCGGCAGTAGTCAACATCACATGTAGCGCGGGAACAGCTGGAGGATCAACAACTCCTCCGAGCACTAGGACTAGTGGTGGGGCCGGTGCAATAATAGCAGCCACCCGCTGCTAAGCCAATTGCTGGACTAACCCAGCTAAAGCGGTGAGCTATTCCTCTAACCGCTATAAACGATCCGAGCCCTCCGGCTCCACTGAAACATCAAGCCCACGACCGTAGCTAACACTGCACTCACTCTTACCACTAAGCCCAGAGCGCGTGCGAACACCGCTTGTAGATATAACAACCAGGTTAGGAAACGGCTTGTTGATAAACAAATACACCTGAGCTCCTAACCCCTAGACAAATACCCCGCGCTCTCTCGCATATCACAGGTCATCCTAGGGATCAATCTTAACTAATCCTAGATACCGTATAACCTAGCTCTCTGATACCATAAAATCTGTCAGGCCCCGGGTTATAAAAGCGGTCCAAATTTTTTTTTTTAAATCAGAGTTCAAAATATAACCCCAGGACGCGACTAGATCCGCCACATGTATCGAAGATTCCCTGTCCAAAACCAAGGTCTCTTCGACACACGCTCGGCTAGGCAAGAACAACACTTACTACGTAAAGTATAACTAACAAGTAAGAGCATAAAGAATTAAACATCTACTACAGAAAATCCAGTAATACTAATGTCACAAACATGTTATAATCGAAATAATTGGAATAACCTAGAATATGCAACTGTCAAGGGACAATACTATCGCAGTATCCTCACAGATCGTCCTGATGCTCACTACCCGATCGACCTGCAGGAAGTCACCCAGGAGTGTGAGACACAATTGAATGTATCTTAGTGGGTGAAGAGCAGTAAAGCAATACAAAAGTAATATAACGCAGGTATATAGCAGATATATAAGCAGATATGAAAGAAGGTATGAAAGCAGGTATATATACTGATATGTGTCAACTGTAATAACAGGAGAAGTAACTATCAACATAATAGTAAACAGGTATACCCAACTATATGCCATAATCATGCACCAACATAACCGTAAACAGATATACCCAACCATATGCCACTGTTGGTCACTAGGACCTCAGGTTAGTGCCAAACCAAATCTGACATGAACCCCACACCTGATGACTATCAAAGGACTCAATATCGCCCGGTCTACTGATTATAACAGGGTCTCGATATCGCCCGATCTGCTGAATATAACAAGGGATCGATATCGCCCGGTCCCTCAGGTGCAGCCATATAAAACGGGCTCATGGGTCGCATAGACCACTCTACCGGTAAAGAACACCACTATGTTGGATCAGCCCATTTGTGTACGTGAAGATGTCCAACTGGTTCATCGCGATCTCAATGTAAATGCTCAAGCTCGCGGTCAAAAGACCGAAATACAGCAAACAACCGAGAACTCCCAACCGAAATCACGTATGACAGTGTATCAATAAATATGATGTAATAACAAGATATCCACCTACTCTATCATGCAATGTAATACTGTAAATGTGATGATTCGGACTTCGACAGAGACTTTTGCAGTATTAACAGTGACTACAAAAAGCTTACACGATGTAACAAAGCTAGTAGTGTCGAAATCGGACCTCAGAAATGGACCCGGCGCGAAAGTTGGATCAAATTGGCTTTTTCGGGGACTTTCGGCAAAATTTCGGATGGGAATTTGGCAAAATGGACAGTGGATTTAGACTCAGCGTGTGAAAACGATCAAAATAGACTATTTACTTGTTTTCAGCGCCAAAAGTTACTGTTCATGCCGGAACAGTAACTCCGGCAACGGCGGCGGCGACCAGCGGGCGGCGGAGTGCGGTAGCGCAGTGGCGGAGCACGGCCATGGGCAGCGCGGGCAGGCGCGCAGGCGGGCGGGTCCACGGGCAAGGTGTGCACTGGGAGCACGGAAGGTCAGATTTACCACGTGGCAGCTTCTGATTGGTTGGACGGTGTGGACGGTGACACGTGGCAGCGTGCGATTGGCCGACACATTCCGGAAGACCCGGCGCGTACACCGGGGGCGTGGACCACGTGAACCACGTGGGGGACACGTGGCACTCCCTGGTTGGCGGGCTCAAGCCGCCCACATGCGCGAGGCACCCGGAACACGTGGGCGGCATGGACATGTGGCGCTTCCCGAAGGCCCTTGCACGGCTGTTTCGTGTTTTGGCATACGCGGCGCAACCCGAGTGGTGGATTTTGCTGTTTCCTGTTCTACCCTGGATCCGGTGTGGAGCCCGAATGGATTTTAGCCTATTTGGTGCCCATTTTAGCCACTTCTCTCTCTCTCCTTGGGATTTTTGGATTCTAGAGAGAGAATCTGAGGGTGTGGCCTGAAGAAGACTTGTTCCCCTCTCTGTCCTCTACCTCTTCAGGAACTCTCAGAATTTTTGGAGTTGCCGACAGCGAGTTCTCTGCGATGCGGCGCGCTTCGACGATTTCCATTTTCGGCACGTTTCCGTCGCAGTTCAGTCGGAAATTCCTGTGCGCAAACCAGGAGGAATTTTTGGGCGATTTCTACGACAGTGTGTTCCTAAGAGGTAAGGCTTCGATTTTCGTGTTGATTGTTTCGCTCCGTTTTTGGTTTTTGGCACGGTTCCTGAGGCATTCTTTGACCCTATTTTCTGTGATGGATTTTCTGGACAGCATGGGCTTGTTGATTTTCTATCTTGGGCTACGAGCATTGGATCGGGGTGTATAAATACTCGTTTTGAATCTACTCGTTGCAAGAAACGCAACCGTATTTTTTCTAGATTTTTCGGAGCACTGCACACCGGTGAAAAATCCCCTTTTTCTGTGTTGTTTGGAAAAACAGCAAATGATGTTCCGGGGGAGGCCCATTAATGCTGAGTTCGGATATCTTGCAGTGTTTCGTAGATTCTAAGGTTGCGAGGACAGTTGTTGGATAACGATGTGGTGACCCGGATCTCTGCAGGGCTTCTACAGTGTGACCAGTAGCTTCTGGAGGCCTATGTGGCGTGTCGGTGGTGTTTGTGCCAACTGGACATAAGTGATGGACTCAGGGCTTAAAATGGATCACGTGGGTAATCGGAGGCCCTCGTCGATTGTTTAGAAGTGGTTTTGCACGAATCGGACATCAGAATTGGACTCAGCGTGAAATTTGGGTTAAGAACACTTATCTGGACGCCTTCGACAAATTTTGGAATTGGAATTTGGCAAAACGGACAGCGGATTTGGATTCAGCGCGCGAAAACGATCAAAATGGGCTATTTACTTAAATTTTCGGAGCCCGGATGACCTAGCACGGATTTCGAGGCAGTAGGGTACTGTTCCGGCACCGGGGGCAACGCCGGCGGCGGCGGGCAGCGGCGGAGGAGGCGCGGGCAGGCGCGCGTGTAGGGTCCTGGCGTTCCAATGCCTTTGTATACCACCTTTTTATGACGGGATTGTTAGGAAAACTTTTCACTGTGATTTCTGCATTAGACTGGCCTGGACCGCGAGTATCTTTCTGCGTTTGAGCTCGAAAAACGGAGGACGGCAAAGCGAACGGATTCGAATTCCGATTTACGGATCTCCCGGAATGGGGGCCAAAGCGTTTGCCTTTGTGTGGTGCATTGAAACCCGTGCTAAGTGGCCGGCACAGTTTTCGAGGTGATCGGACGGGATCCTTCTACGATCAGACTTTTCATCTTTTTATGTTATTGGGTTATTTTATTTATTTTGTAGTACCTCGACCTTTCGGTTTTCCGTTTTGGGTCCTAATTGAATCTTTTCAGTTGTTTAGGGGGGGTTGAAATTCGAGAATTTCTGGACTGATCGTCGGGGTTTGCGGGTATTTTTAGCTGGTAGAGCTCGCAAAACGGTGAGCAGTGGCGTGATCGGATTTGAATTCCGACCCCGGGATCTCCCAGAAAATAATTTTTAAAGTTTTCGTTCAGCTTGGGGTGCATCGGAATGCGTCCCGGCGATCGACACGTTTTTCGAGGTGATCTGGACCCCTCGTTCAATTTCGAACGGCTAGGTTTGTTGACTGGAGGTTAACTTTAATTTCCCTACGTATCTTTTAAGTCCGATCGGGGTGCGGGAAGAAACGCCAAAACTCTTTCCCTCTTCTCAAGACAACGGCGGAGGGAACCGAGATTGAGAAACGGGGAGAGAAAAAGGGGAAATCGCCGCTTTTCTGCGGGATTGATCGGGCGTGGAGGGGACGATCTTCTCCCTTCCTCCTCTTCCGGCGGAATCAAGGTGAGCGGTTCGAGTTTTTCCGGTTTTGCCTTTTTGCAATTTCTGTGGGGTCGAGGGTTTGGTTATCGGTTGCTCGGGTGTCGCATGCGATGCGAGTTGTTAAACGGGAGGCCGCCGCCACCGTTGTCAAACGGGAGGCCGTCGCCGCTGTTATCGTGTTCACGGGGTCGTCGCCGCAGCCGCCATGGTCGCGGGGTCGCAAACGGAGCCGAAACGGAAAACGAGGAGGTTCACTGTTCATCCCGTATGGCTTCATGCCACGCGGTCCACCGGACCAGGCGTGCACCCGGCGCACGCCCACACGGCCCAGGGAGGCGGACCCGGCGCACGGGCGCGTGCGCCAGCCCAGCCCAGGCTGCGCGGTGCACGCGCCAGGTGTGCACCCGACGCACGCCCCCGCAGCCCGATGGTGCGGACCCGGTGCACGAGAGCGTGCGCCAGCCCAGCCCGGGCCGCGCGGTGCACGCGCCAGGCGTGCACCCGGTGCTCGCCATCGCAGCCGCGGGGGAGGTGGACCCGGTGCGCACCTCCTGCCGTGCGCGGCCCGGCCCAAGCCGCAACGGTCCACCGCTGAGGCGTGCTCCTGGTCTGCGCCGTCGCCGTCTGTTTTCGTGGACCCGGTCAACGCCTACACCCGTGCACCGCCCTCAGCCTAAAGGTCCAGAAGCTCCATTTTTGGCCCGTTTCGCACCGTTTTTGAGTGTTTTTGACCGCGACGATGTTTTTAACAATAATTTTCACTGTAGCTGTTTCGGGCACAGGGTGGGAGTGTTTTAGCTGGAGTTTCCGCGCATCTTCTTCTTCGCGTTTGAGGTGGGTACACCCTTAGAACCCCTTTATGCGCATTCCGTTATTGTTGTGTTTATCATGTTGTGGGTTTTCGTTTCGAGACTTAGCGTGGGACTTTTCGAAAGCTGTAACTAATTTCCAATTACTAGTTTAACTGTGCTAATGTTGACAGTCTCTATGGTTCTTACAATTGGGTTATACCTTGTGTACTTGGTTACTATGCTCGAGGCTGCGGCACGCGCACCCGCGGTTTGGCCACCGCAAAGGGTGCGTTTTTCCGGAAAAGTGGTCGATGACCCGTGTTACCCCACGAGGTGACGTAGTGGGGGGCCCCCGTAGGTGGGGGGTTTTGAGGTGCCAAGGTGTGAGCGGTGCGACCCGTCGTGGTAGGTGCTCGGCGTGGTTTACCGAGGTAGGTGCTCGGTCTGGTTTTCCGAGGTTGGTGCTCGGTCTGGTTTGCCGGGGCAGGTGCCCGGTCCAGGTTATGCAGGGGGAGGGGATACTGTCGATTGCACGATGAGGAGGGCGGTGGCTCTGGTCTTTACTGCGGTTTGCTTTATTTATAGCCCTAGTTGCTTTCGTGCTTTATTTTCTGGTCACTGACTTCCCACTCTGTGACAGGTTTCTCGGGGGTGAGAGCTAGGGCGACGGTGAGGCCGTGGCAGGAGCACTTTTGGTCCTTCGAGGCCATAGACTGTATTTACTTCGTATATCGCGCATTTTATTACTTGTTAGTAGCTTACTATGTGTATTGCGATACCCTTGTGGGGTCGATGTGGATGTTGGAATGTCTTTTATTATCCTTGTGGGTGGTTGTTTTGCTTTTCCCGATTGGCCGCTTTCAAACTACAAAAGAAAAGAAAAAGAAAATATTTCGAAAACTGTTTTAAAAATGTGGGTGTCGTGTGGGCACCATTTTTAAAACCCTGTGGATTTATGGATTGCGAAAACCGTTTTGAAAATCTGGGTGTCGTGCAGGCACCATTTTAAAACCCTGTGGATTTATGGATTTCGAAAACCGTTTTGAAAAACCTGGGTGTCGTGTGGGCACCGTTTCTAAAAACTTGTGGATTTATCCTTTCAAAATTAGCCGGCCTCTTTAATACTTATTGTCACGCCCCGGGGTCGAAACTGCGACCCGGGCTCGCCAACAGATCCGCCATCTGTACGGAAACTGCCGCACAGACGAAGCGTCTACCCTGCAAGTCAGATCTATAGCTAAAAAGATGTATCAGAGACGAAGCTAAAACCAAAAGCTATAGAATAAAACTGAACATCAGGAATAGTAAAAACTCAACTAGTACACAAATCCTCAAGGTACAAAGTCTCACAGAAATAAAACAAAGACTATCCTCACAAGTCTCTCGGAATGTCCAGTACAAAAGTGGAACATAAAATACACCGGGTACATCTACCTCAGACACTCAATGCTGGTAAGGAACTAATCGGCCGCGTCCTCACCTCGATCTGCTGTCTCCGCGCGAACCAAGCCGGAACAGCTGCCTCAATAACCTGTCACCGCAGCGGGTGTGAGATCTACTGCAGAAGGCAGATCTCAGTGGGTACCGTCCCAATATCCACGGTATGCCCACTAAGTCTACTGGAGGCAAAACAGATAGGTATGCAGATAGATAGATAAAGGGTAAGCTGAAAGAAAACTACAGCTAAAAAGTCTCAATCATAAAGCTCAATAAACTCTACCAATAACATGATATGCATACACCCTCTACTGCTAAGATGCCTCAGTATCAATGCTCAAAGGAAAGAAACCCATCTAAGAACATAATATGTAAACCACTCGCACACGAGGTGCCCAATCGACCCAATCGAACTGACTGCCTCATAGGGTCCAGTCAAGCCTGCGCCTACCTACTGCCGTTACATCCCGGAGGACCGGACTTACGTAGGGCGTCCGTGACTGCCACTAACTGGCCCAGCCAGAGGGACTGCGTCCGTAACTGCCACTAACTGGCCCAGTCAGAGGGACGGCGTCGACAAGTCGCGATACAAAAGTAACAGATCCACCCCGGGCGTGGCTCTCGAGGGGCGCGACCCCACCGAGGAAAAGGTATCCGCGCACTCTGTCGCTCAGGTGGCACTGCAGGCTATAGTCCAAAATCCACGCTCACTCTCAGAACGGAAAGACTCAGGATCCTCAAACATCTCGCACAACGGTCGGAGCACTCTCGACGACTCAGCTGATCAGCTCTCTCGAATCACGAGACACAAGCAAACTCTACCAACTCGTGGCACAAAACACACTGGCTGGAGATACTCCACAGCCGGGATCGACCCACATCTCAGGGCTAATAAAACTGGTCGGACAACACACAACGACCCGGGACCACCGTCACCCCCCAACGGTTCCCAACGACACTAGCACAGTCTGAACTCAGCTACCGGACCCCACTCAGCCCCCAGGCACGAGTGCAACAATGCCCCACAGAAACCTGACCCCTCGGCCCACTACCCGGGCGAGGCAACACTATGTCCAGGAAAGATGCAAGGTGTGGGATGTCTAATACATAAAGGAACCTAGCCCAAGTGAAGGCTCTCTACTGTCTCATCTGTGTCAACAAGCGGCACATGCAGGCTAAGATCCACCATCAAATGCTCAAATAGCACAACTCAGTCGGAAGAAGACTCCACAACTCAATCTGATATGAAAAAATCCACGATATAGAATAATCACCTCAATCCCCACAAGGAAGCTCAACTCACATGACACTAGAACTCAGCACACAATGCTCTAAAATCCTCTCGGCCCCCCGGCAAGAGTATACATGCACCCTGAACCTATGCCGTACCCCTGGCGAACTCATAATTTAAAAACCACCTTTGAAAATATTGATTTTCCTTAAAACGGGCTTTCTCGATTTTTAAAACGGTTCAGGTGCAATTATGATGCAAACAAAACATGAAACCTAGTGTCATATGATATCAGGAGTCTACTAAAAATAATTTGGGGTTCCAATAAATTTTACAGAAAATTCCAGGCAACTATCAGATGTAAAAATAGCGAAAACGCCTAATAAACATGATCAACTTGCATTCAATAGCATTAAGGGGCATTCCATAAATTTTGGGGAAATTCCAACCCACCTGGAACGCATTCCGCAGGCAATCGCTGAAGTCGGTGAAGTGCCGGAACCTCGAACTGACGAAACCTCGAAAATCGTGCCGCAAATCCCGGAGAAAAATCCTCGGAAGCTCCAATAAATTCTCTCGAGTCCACACACAAAACTCCAGTACCAAGTAACTGCCCAAATCAAGTCCATCCCAACTTCCAAGGCTCACCTTAAAATTTTACATGACTTCACCATACACACAACCTGCTCCCTTTAGCACAATAATAAATTAAAGCTCACTTCAACTCACTGCTCAATTGCACATTGCCAGGCTCCAATGCACACTACATACAACCACCAACAGCAGCTACCCAACACTCACAACACCCGGAAAAAGCTCGAAGCTCATGCATTGTCCAAACAGCACGGGTGAAAATTCACAAGGTGCACACACACACCCACGGGCTCCGCACCGCACCTCGGCAAGAAGATCGCTGCAACAGACCCGACCTGAGAGAGCAAAGAGGGAAAAAACCAAAGAAAGGCTCAAACTCGACCACCACGCGGTCGCCGGCGAAAAACCGGACCCAAACGCGACAATTCGTGCGCGCCGACGCGAGTCACAAGCCACAGCCAGCACAACGGCACGCGGCGCGGCCGCTGCCCGCACGATTGCGCGCCAGCCACGCGGCATCCAGGACAGCCGCGCGGTGCCAGGCCTGCCCCCGCGCGGCGCCCTGGTGCGCATAGCGCGGCGCCCAGGCGCGCTGCGCAGTGCCCAGGGGCGCACTGCGCGGCGCCCTGGAGGCTGCTGCGCAGCGCCCAGGCGCGCTCTGCGCAGCGCCCAGGGGCGCTCTGCGCAGCGCCCAGGCGCGCTGCGCAGCGCCCAAGGGCTCTCTGCGCGGCGCCCTGGCGGCCGCTGCGCAGCGCCCAGGCGCGCTGCGCAGCGCCCAAGGGCTCTCCTGCCGCACTGCACCAGCCACCAGCGCGGCGCCCACTCGCTGCGCGGCGCCCGGTTGCGAGCCCGCGCAGCAGACTTGCGGTCCTTGCGCGCGGCGCCAAGCAGCTACGGCCACACCACCACGGACAAAAAGTCCCAACCGAACCGACCACCTCCAAAAACCCAAAACTCAAAAGCCCAAGCTTCAACAATGGAGAAAATAAAAACTGCTACATACCTAAATAAATCCAACGCGCGCGTCGCGCTCTCCGCTCGGTCCCTCAAGGCTCCTAGCAGCAGATCCCCTCTAACTCATCTCTCATTTCCATTATTTTCTCCCTCTCTCACATCATCCTTCTTCTTATTTCTCTTCTTTTCTCTCTTTCTCCCTTTCCTCTGTTCACAACATTTTTCCTCTGTTTGCTTCGTGAAGGAGACGATGACGTGGAGGCTTCTTAATTAGGAGAACTTAATTAGTGTGGTAGGTGGGCAGCATTAAAAGCACCAATGCAAAATATCTCAAGCCAACCATAAAACCAATCTGCTCTTTCCTTTCTTTTTTTTTTCTCTATCCAGACCAAGGCCAAAAGCCATCCAAAAACCCACATAATTCAACTAATTAAATTAATTAATTAAATAATCCATCAAAAGCCCCCCGACAACTCACTTTTTGCCCTCGGGGCCTCCGCACGGATCCGAAACCTCCCGAACTCCGCTGTAATCTGAAAATACACATGTCCACAGCTTTTTCTCCTCAAAAAGCTCAACCGTGGAGTCGGTGCGCTCAATCCAAAAACCGGCTCCAAAACTGCCAGTTCCAACTCACTTTTCGCCTTCGGGCACTCCGTGTCAGTCCGGAACCTCCCGAACTCCGCTGTAATCATAAAGTACACCTGTTCCCAGAGTTTCCCAATTTTCTGCACACCACGGTGGAGTCGCGGCTTCCCAAACCAGTCTTCTATCGGCGCACAAAGCCCGAAAAACTCCGAATCCAGTTGGGGCTTCCGCGTTGATCCGAATCAACCCGAACTCAACTGAAAACACATAAGGAACATGCCCGAGACAATTTCCCCGCACCACGCCATCTTGCGAGGTCGGTGCGCTAACCGAAATTCCGGTACTCTACACTCTCCCCTCCTTAAAAAGGTTTCGTCCTCGAAACCAGGATAAATCCATAACTCAGGAGGGTGTCTCGAACAAATGGGGATAGGAGATCCCCAACTCAACGACAGCTCTCAGGTGGTTATTCTCACTCACAATGATGGCTACACTGAACCTTCACCAAGATAGAACTCGATTGGAAAATTCCCTTGTCACATAAGAAAGACCTGCTTCGGTCGCTTCAGATAGCTCAATTCCTCGTCCATTTCCAAAGAAGTGAAATCCAGAATATGCAAGGGGGGGGGTCAAATACACTTCTTCCAGTCAGAAAAACATTCGCGGAACAAACTCCCCGCGTAAATCTCGAATGGTCGTATTCCTGCGGATAGCGGCCTTCATAATTATGGTTCCCAAATCCAAACACTAAGCCTCCAACAGGCATAACTCCTTCGTTGCCCCTTAGCAACCAACACACTCAAGTTCCGCAGATGCATCTCTCAAATAAAATTACAGGGGAAGTAGTTCAACATCGGGAAACAATGCTCAAATTCCAACTCTCAAATCCCAAGTTCCAAAAGTGGCAACCACGGATCGAAGACCTCATTCCAAGGTTGCAAGCTCGCCTAACCAAGGCGTACCGACCATAAAGTCCTCGCTGGGATAATCATATGCTGTAAGACCAAACTTACAATTCCAATAACTCTGTCCACCGTCGTGGCTTCAACCAAGCTCTACCTGAGTATCCTAGTATTTCAGGTTTGAGGATCTAAGAGTAACTCACGCTCTCTCTATCGCTGGCAACATCTACAACAATGCTGGTATCCTCCTCAGCTTATTCCCTCATAGCTACACTGGCCCTGCTTAGTCCAAAAACTTCCGACCTCAGTCACTAACATAGGTTTAGGCCAAACCCAAACGGCATTACTCTTCGTTGGGTCCACAATCACTCTTGTAGCTGAAATCACAGGCTTAACAACGCAACCTTCCGAAGTCGACATGCATACTCTAATAACTTGGCATATGACTTCTTTTCTCAGAAGTTGCAGCACTACTCTCAAGTGCTCCTCATGCTCTATGTCACTTCAAAAATGAATCCAGATAACCACGACGGGTACTACCACCAATCCGTCCAAACACAGCTGGAATACTCAATTCCCTCAAGTCCTAAAGGCGGCAGGGCATTAGTCAATCCATTTGACCGCGCTGCAACTTAATATGCCCCTACCGGGTCCTGAACACTATCAGGGCACAGCCCTCGGCTGTATGGTTCCATAAAGCTATCAATCTCACAAAGGGGCATCTGCCGAAATACGACCGAATCCTGTCCGTGCTCGAACCATCCAAGAACCCTCACCGTTGTGTACTCACAATCGTGGCACCACCGCCGCGTACCGACGTCATGGCATCAAACTAAAGTATCCATCTCTCAGATCCTCACTGTCGTATCCCCACGGCCTGGTACCGGTCACCTAGACCCCACGATCCATCAGAATCTGCAACTGCGCTATCAGCTCACTGTCTCACGGGTGATACTCCAAGAGGTGCTATCGAAGTTGGCGCAGTTCCCAAAACCACGTCAATCACTATCTCGATCTCAATCTCACTAAACAGCGGCTTCAAAATCAGCTTAAGTAGACTCACACCCGGGATCGCACGGGCGATGAGGGTATCCTTCCGTCCCGATGCCGCCGTAGGCACCTCTCTTCTACCGTCGCTAGCAACGCAAAACAACCACGGCTCAACTCTGTCGTGGTCTAGCTCCCTCTATAAACACACTCCTCCTGACCAGGTCCACGGAGGTTCATTGTCCTCTCTCGGCAATCCATGGTAGCATAACATTGGGATAACCAATCCCTATCCAACCTCATATCAACATCCCGAAGCTTATGTAGGACTAAAAACTCAAGGAATCAAACCGAATGTCCTACTTACTCTGGTGGGACTGGCAACACTCATCCATGTGTTGTACGTGGTCTGGAACCTGATCCTCACGTGCACAAGCCAACAGTCCCCTCTCTGACCCACGCAAAGCTACCCATGCTCTACTGAAACATGCACATGCGGTGTCGGCATCTAAATGCTCTAACTCCGATGACCATAAAGAAAGCCACACCTGGTAAGACGCAATCCACTATCCTGGCGTCCTCTAACCAACTGCACAAACTCATCCACTAGATGCTGGCGGCATCGCTCAATCTGCCTTGGCATCACGGCTCTATCAGTCTACCGGCAAATCGGATGAACCTCTTCATCCTAAAGGGGTAGTAGGGGTGCTGTCGCAAGCGGCAAAACCATGAGCACTACTCTGGAACACTCTGCCTGAAAATGTCCTGACTATCCACATGAAAAGCATCGCCCCTGCCTGAGGTCACACTATGGCGATGAATGCGGCCCATCGCAAATGACATACTCATCCTGACACTGCTGCTGGTGCCTCTAGTATCGAGAACCTCTTGGTCTCTGTTTCCTCTGAGACTCATGACCCTGAGACTAGAATCATGGCAATCTCGATCCACTCACTATCTCAAAATCCGACGATGCTGGACGTCTCTCTCTGGAGCTGGTCCCTCGCTCACCGTTCCTCCCAAACCTAATCACTGATCCTTGGTCAATCCATTGAGCATGCACAATCTCTGTGTCTGAAGTCGGCGCTCGCCGAGATTACGGCAAGTGATAAATATCCCGATGCAGTTCCCCCCTCAATCAGATCAACCTCCTGGGTCTCATCTTGGGCAACACGGGGCACACTGCTCAACAATGGCGGAAACTCGCTCCAGGTCATCAACTACGCTCCCGGTGGTCCAACAGGACGAACTCGACGCCACCAACTCTCGGCGTCCACATCCAAAGTACATGACCAAGCGCCCTGATGTTCCTCCTGGATGAACAAATCCTCGAACAGCTCTTTCATAGCAGCGGTTCAGTTCTCGGCCTCCCAATATTCCAAACTCTATCCCAAAATCTGCAGGGGATGGAACTGGATGAAATAAAACAACCGGTCAGCAACCTCTCGCTGCTTCTGCACCATCAGTGGTGTGATTAAGGTCGAAGTCGACGGTGTCGCGGTCGGAGGTACTACTGGCGATACCCCGGGAGATGCTCTCGGTCCAAGCATGCGCATCGCGCGCTCCATGTTCTCTTCCTGGCGACGCATCGCCTCAAACATCTAGGCTACTTGGGCCTGTAACTCTCAGACCTCTATCTGCTCTATCCATTTAGCTTCCCGCTATTTGAGCTCCTCATCCAAAGCCAACCACGTCCTCGCCGCTGCACGGCGTCTCGGAAGCATCAAAAACCACTGCAACAAAATAAACATTAGGACCCAAAACTCCCTCGACCCAATCAAGCGAAAGTCTATATCATGTTACCCTTACTAAAGCATTATGTTGTCTGCAGCCAACATAATCATCTTTAGAGAAATAACATGTAAGATCACTCGCCCCAATCCTCTGGGGAAGGTACAACTCAATCCGGACTCTCGCTAAAATCACGTCTCTCACGACAGTCATCCTACTGTCCAACCAATAGCCTAGGGTCTCTAAGTCCTCAACGACCTATATTCCTAGGCTCTGATACCACCCTAATCTGTCACGCCCCGGGGTCGAAACTGCGACCCGGGCTCGCCAACAGATCCGCCATCTGTACGGAAACTGCCGCACAGACGAAGCGTCTACCCTGCAAGTCAGATCTATAGCTAAAAAGATGTATCAGAGACGAAGCTAAAACCAAAAGCTATAGAATAAAACTGAACATCAGGAATAGTAAAAACTCAACTAGTACACAAATCCTCAAGGTACAAAGTCTCACAGAAATAAAACAAAGACTATCCTCACAAGTCTCTCGGAATGTCCAGTACAAAAGTGGAACATAAAATACACCGGGTACATCTACCTCAGACACTCAATGCTGGTAAGGAACTAATCGGCCGCGTCCTCACCTCGATCTGCTGTCTCCGCGCGAACCAAGCCGGAACAGCTGCCTCAATAACCTGTCACCGCAGCGGGTGTGAGATCTACTGCAGAAGGCAGATCTCAGTGGGTACCGTCCCAATATCCACGGTATGCCCACTAAGTCTACTGGAGGCAAAACAGATAGGTATGCAGATAGATAGATAAAGGGTAAGCTGAAAGAAAACTACAGCTAAAAAGTCTCAATCATAAAGCTCAATAAACTCTACCAATAACATGATATGCATACACCCTCTACTGCTAAGATGCCTCAGTATCAATGCTCAAAGGAAAGAAACCCATCTAAGAACATAATATGTAAACCACTCGCACACGAGGTGCCCAATCGACCCAATCGAACTGACTGCCTCATAGGGTCCAGTCAAGCCTGCGCCTACCTACTGCCGTTACATCCCGGAGGACCGGACTTACGTAGGGCGTCCGTGACTGCCACTAACTGGCCCAGCCAGAGGGACTGCGTCCGTAACTGCCACTAACTGGCCCAGTCAGAGGGACGGCGTCGACAAGTCGCGATACAAAAGTAACAGATCCACCCCGGGCGTGGCTCTCGAGGGGCGCGACCCCACCGAGGAAAAGGTATCCGCGCACTCTGTCGCTCAGGTGGCACTGCAGGCTATAGTCCAAAATCCACGCTCACTCTCAGAACGGAAAGACTCAGGATCCTCAAACATCTCGCACAACGGTCGGAGCACTCTCGACGACTCAGCTGATCAGCTCTCTCGAATCACGAGACACAAGCAAACTCTACCAACTCGTGGCACAAAACACACTGGCTGGAGATACTCCACAGCCGGGATCGACCCACATCTCAGGGCTAATAAAACTGGTCGGACAACACACAACGACCCGGGACCACCGTCACCCCCCAACGGTTCCCAACGACACTAGCACAGTCTGAACTCAGCTACCGGACCCCACTCAGCCCCCAGGCACGAGTGCAACAATGCCCCACAGAAACCTGACCCCTCGGCCCACTACCCGGGCGAGGCAACACTATGTCCAGGAAAGATGCAAGGTGTGGGATGTCTAATACATAAAGGAACCTAGCCCAAGTGAAGGCTCTCTACTGTCTCATCTGTGTCAACAAGCGGCACATGCAGGCTAAGATCCACCATCAAATGCTCAAATAGCACAACTCAGTCGGAAGAAGACTCCACAACTCAATCTGATATGAAAAAATCCACGATATAGAATAATCACCTCAATCCCCACAAGGAAGCTCAACTCACATGACACTAGAACTCAGCACACAATGCTCTAAAATCCTCTCGTGTAATAACTCAAAATATTTTATTTTAATAAATAGTCTAAAAGTGAATTTTTGACCTGGTTTTTGAATTCAGAAGACCTATGTTGATTTATTTAGTCAATTGCCAGTGTGCGAGTTGCACGTTTTACGAGACAAAAGGCTACTTTCCAATCCGGACGTGATCATGGAAATCCGAATTGACCGTTGCGATCGTCTCATCGAACTGAGCGAGATTAATATTCATGTAAGACCTGGCTTTTCCGTTACCCTTTCCGTTATCCCTTTCTTACGACTGTCCGACTGTGGGACGATTTTTAGTGTTTTTCCGGAAAGTCCGTCGGGACTCGCGGACATTTTTAGGCGGAAGGGCTCGCGAAACGGAGAACGGGGACGCGATCGGTTTCGGATTCCGACTCCCGGTTCTCCCAGAATAAATTTTTGAAGTTCGGACCCCTTTAGACGCCCCGGGAACCGTGCGATTGGATGACACGCTTTTCGAGACAATCTTAGCCGCCGATTGTTATTAGGGTTTCCCTTAAAACCGGGGGCCCTAGGGTTTTTCTTTTCCCTCTTGGTTTTTCCCTCTTGACGGCTAGGATTTAGGGCGGCACTTTTAAGAAAGAAAACCCCATTCCTTTCTTCCTCCCTTTTCATGAGGCGCATGAGAAACCGAGGCGACGAGACGAGGAGAAGGGAAGAACGGGGGAAACCCATCCCTCGTGGAGCCTTCCGTTGGAGACGAGAGGGACGATCCACCCTCCCACCCTTTTCCTCACAAGATCACGGTAAGCGTCGTTCCCCCTTTATTGCATTTTCTGTGGGGTCGAGGTTTTGGTTGGGGGGTTGTTCGGGTGTCGCACGCGTCGTGGGTTGTGGTAACGGGAAGCCGCCGTCGCCGTTGTCAAACGGGAGGCCGCCGCCGCCGTTATCATGCCCACGAGGTCGTCGCCGGAGTCGCACGGGAGCGAAAACGGAGAAGAAAGCAAAAAAAAAAAAGGGGTTACTGTTCATCCCCGTACGGCCGCATCGCTGCGCGGTCCACGGGACGCGGCGTGCACCCGGCGTACAGCTCCCGGGCCCATGGGGCGCGGACCCGGCGCACGAATGCGTGCGCCAGGCCGCGCGGTCCACAGGGCCCGGCGTGCACCCGGCGCACAGCTTCCGGACCCGGGGGCGCGGACCCGGTGCACGAATGCGTGCGCCAGGTCGCGCGGTCCACCGGACGGGCGTGCACCCGGTGTACGCCTTCACAGCCCAACCGCGTGGACCCGGTGCGCGCTCCATCCCGTGCGCGGCCCGGCCCAAGCCGCAATGGCGCACGGCAGTGGCGTGCACCCGGTCTGCGGCCGCAGGCACTGTGGCCGTGAACCCGGTCCGCGATGCTGGCCGTGCTCCAGCGGCTCACCGTGCCGTGAACCCGGTCTGTGCCGCCGCCATTTTCTGTCGTGGACCCGGTCCACGCCTGGACCCGTGCGCCAGGTTGCGGCCAGAGTGTCCAGAAGCTCCGTTTTTGGCCCGTTTCGCCCCGTTTTTGAGTGTTTTTGACCACGACGATGTTTTTAACAATACTTTTCCTACCTTAGTTTTCCGGGCGCAAGGTGGGAGAACTTCTGACTGGAATTTCCCGCACACCCTTTTCTTCGCGTTCCAGGTGGGTACCCCTTAGAACCTCTTTATGCACAGTCTCGTTGTTGCTATGTTTATTTTGTTGAGGGGTTTGGTGGGTGATGTGGACCTCCGGATTTACGGCCGTCGCGGTAGAAGACCGGGCGGGCAGTTCGCCCTACCCGAACAAAGGTAGGGATGTCCGGGACACACTAGCGTTGGGGACGGTGATCGACGTGACCCTTCAGATCATTAAAGTTGAACTTGTGGAATATTGTTAACTCCGGTAAAGGTTGGTGTTTTATTATCTTTATAGTATGGCGACTATGGGTCGCTGTGGGGACTCTTCCATTGACTTGGTTTCCGGAGTTATGGGAAAAGGGGTAAGATCTTAGTAATTGCATGTTTACATTTGCTAACCCTGTTAAAGCTATTGTGTGGATATTTGGATGCCGAGGCAGGTGCTCGGTCCGTTTTGCCGAGGATGGTGCTCGGATGAGGCTCGAGATTTGCTACACGCACAAAGATCTTAGTAATTGCATGTTTACATTCACTAACCCTGTTAAAGCTATTTTGTGGATATTTGGATGCCGAGGCAGGTGCTCGGTCCGTTTTACCGAGGTTGGTGCTCGGATGAGGCTCGAGATTTACTACACGCACACCCGCGGTTTGGCCACCGCAAAGGGTGTGCTTTTCCGGAAAAGTGGTACGTTGACCCGTGTACCCCACGCGAAGGTGGCGTTAGGAATGGGGGCCCCCATGGGTGGGGGGTGTGAGCGGTGACGTCGAGGCAGGTGCTCGGCGGCCGAGGCAGGTGCTCGGCGGTGGGCATCGGGGAAGGTGCCCGATGCTGCTTTGCGAGGCAGGTGCTCGGCGGTGGGCATCGGGGAAGGTGCCCGATGTCATATTGATACAGGGTGTGGTGGATGATGCATGGGAGGGATAGTTGCTCCGGTGTTTGTGGTTTGCCTTATCTTTGTTTACTACGCTTATCATGCTAATTCTAGTCACTGACTTCCCACTCCGTGACAGGTTCGTCCAGGGGCGAGTGCTAGGGCGCCGGTGAGGACGTTAGGGTGCTGATCTGACTTTGATCGAGCTTCAGACACAGTGACCTTTCTTTCCCTTTATCTTTTATTACTCATGTTAGTTAGTTGTGGTTTGCGATACCCCCGTGGGGTCGAAGTGGATGTTGCCCTTTTACCTTTTCGAATAATTGAATGAATTCTACGTTCTCTCTTACTTGGCCGTTTTGAACGATGAAAAGCAAAGAAAACCGTTTGCGAAAACTACTTTTAAAACGTGGGTGTCGAGTGGGCACCGAGCTTTACAAACCTTATGGGATTTATGTGTTTGCGAACTGTTTTCATAAACAATGGCGTCGTGTGGATGCCGCTTTCAAAACCTTGCGATTATTTATCCTTTCAAAACACCGGCCTCTATGCTCCAAGTGAATGCTAGAATATCATGTGAATTGTTTGGTTGCATGTGTACGAGACCCCAACTGATGTGGTTAGAGATTGTGTGTGCTACGCCTTGTGAGACACTTTGTAGTTGAGACGCCGTGCATATACAAAGGAGACTCTGCCGTTGGCAGAGTGAATTTGTGTATGCGGCGGGTCTGGGCACGCGCCGGGAAGTAATGTTTTACAAAAAAAAAATATATGGCTGATTCAGGGGCATCGGTGGCTCCTCTTCCGCGCGATTTGAATCCCCGGGGCGTGACAGATTAAAATGGTATCAGAGAGGTAAACTTTAACCACAACAGTCGGGGCCCAACATCCACGGGGCGCAATACACTAACTACTGAATAATAAAGTGAACTTGGGGTAGACCAGTAGATCGTGAGTGTGCGAGGGAAAAAGGGGGATTTAATTTCGGTGCGTCTGTAGGTCGTGGTGCTAGACCCGTTAGGTCTAGGGTTGACTTGGTTTCTTTGTATATAGCGAATAATGGCCCGAAATGGGTTATCAGCGGAGAACGCGGGGGCAGAAAGTACGGTGCCAATAGCGGCGGAGTATCAGCTGCACCGACAACAACTACAAGAGGTGGCCGGGCAGTTAGCAACCCTTATGGAACAAATGCGGCAGTGGGCGCAACAGTCGACAATACCAATCGAGGTCGCCCAGGCTTCTTTGCCCGGACCAACCGCACCAGTGACGAGACCGTCGGTGGCGGTCAGCGAGACTACGGTTGCCCCTTCTCCGACCACGGTGACCGAGATACCGTCGGTTTGTCCGACGACGCCCTCAGTAGCACTAACACCAGCAACTTCGGGACCTACGCCGGGAGCCACTGTCGGAGCTCCCTTGGGAGAGACCGTGGTGACACCTATCCCCAGAATGACCGCCGTAGCTGCGGGGGAAGCCCTTATCCGGCAAACCGAATGGGATGGGGTGACAGCGAACTTGGCAAATTTCAAGAGGGTCGACCCACCCGTGTTTGAGGGAGAGACGACCGACCCTTTGGTCGTGGAAAATGGGTGGATACCATGGAAAAGTTTTCTTTTGAAGACCTATTGATGGAAGAACATGAACGGGTCCCTTTGGCAGTCCACTTTCTTGAGGGAAACGCCCGCAGGTGGTGGAGGACGGTGTGCCCGGACCCCTCGGGGGGGGGGGGGGGGGGGGGGGGGGGCACCGCCCTTCCATCTTGGACCACGTTCCGAGAAAAACTGTTTGAGGCATTTCTCTCCGACAGCATCAAACAGCAGATGGAAGATGACCTGAAGCACATCAAGAAAGGAAGTCAGACAGTTACGGGTTATCAACGGGCAAATTGTGAGGTTGACCAAATGTGTTCCCCCTGTTATAAGAGATGAATCTCACAAAGCCCGTCTTTTTGTGAATGGTTTACGAAGCGACATCTACAAGGTGGTGCAAACGGCGGATTTGCACACCTTCCAGGAGGTGGTCGATAGAGCCACCACGGTGGAGCACGAATTTGCGATTTCACGAGCCCGACGGGAGAGCTCAGATCACAGCGGGGATAAGAAACGAGCTCGACCTTGTTTTGGAAAAGAGCATACCAAGAGGAGCCGGCCTCCTAAATACCTGAGATGGCAACAAGGAACCACGAATGCGCCGACGGGAGGACAATGGTCGATGCAGCAAACCGGGGCGCCATTGTTTCAACTGCCCCTCGGAAACAGGGACATCACCCGTAACAGCATCCCACCCCTCCCCCTCGCTTCATGTTTCTCCCTACCATAGATATTAGAAGAAATCCCATCGTAGAGATAAGTTCGGTCGGATCCTCCGGCTACCCCTCGAGGCAGGCGGCTGTACTCCTTCCTGCCCAGCGAGGGCGAGACGGGTTCTTAGTCTCTAAGGACTAATGAGGTTTCCGTTAAAAGTTAACGGCATCACGCTTGGGGCCGACAGTCGCGGCAATCTTTAAGTGGTAGTTGACTGCTTGAAGTTCCAAGTGCGTCTCCGGGAACCAGACTTACCGAAAAACAGCCTTACGAACTCGGAGTGGTCGACATGAGTTCACGGTCATACCGTTCAGACTCGTTAACGCACCAGCGGTATTCACAGGCATGATGAATAGGATACTCAAGCCCTCCTTAGACCAGCCGGTAATGGTCTTATAGTGGACGTTCCGATCTACTCTCACAACGGACAAGGGATATGGGGAACACTCGCGAGTAATCCCCTAGACCCTCCAGGATCAGCAACCATATGCCAAACTCATAAAGTGTGAGTCTTGGCTCCGTGAGGTGGACTTTTTGGGGCATACCGTTTCGACATCTGGAATTGCAGTGGATCCGAGGAGGATCGAGTCGGTGGCCAACTGGGCTCGGCCAACAACGGTGACGGAGATCCGAAGCTTCTTACGACGGGCAGGCCACTACAGACGCTTCGTGGGAGGCCACTTCCCTAAATCGACTAACCCAAAGTGGGTAGAGGCTCGTCTGGACAGCCCAGTGCCAAAGGAGTTTCAAAGAACTTAAAGACAGACGCACACAGGCGCCAGTGCTCATACAGCCGAAGCCCGGAAAGGACTATAAGATCTAGTCTGACGAATCTCCAAGAGGATCTTGGGAGACCCATCGGCGGACACGTAACTACAACTGGTGCAAGACAGAATGTCCTCGGAGCAAGGCGGAATTTTTACGAGTGACTCAGGGATGTAATAAGGTTCCGGGGACGAATTCGTGTGCCCGATAAGCTAGAAACGAGGGAAGAAAATCTAGCCAAAGTATGTAATACCTCCTACACTGCGCATTCCGGAGGTACAAAGAGGTGCAGGGATCTATGGCAGACCTTCTGGTGGCCCAAATCGAAAGAGCGATGTGGCACAAATTGTGGCGCAATTTTTGGTGTGCCAACAGGTGAAAGCGAACGTCAGCGACCGGCGGGGGAAAGCAGACGTTTCGGCTACGAGGGAGGTAGTAGCAAGGAAGACCCCGTACAAGAGAAATTTTGGCCACGACCCCAGAGGAACCCTTAGAAGTAATGCTTCGTACCCTCCTGCCCAATAAGGAGGTGAAGACTTAGTTGTCTTTTATGTTGGTTTTTTTGTTAAGGGTTAAATAGGTCCAACTTCCGGCCTTGTGACAATAGACCCGAGGCGTTGTAACAGTACGCCTTAGACGTCCAGGTGAGGTGAGACGGGCCAAGACCCGAGGCGTTGTAACAGTACGCCATAGACGTCCAGGTGGGTTGAGTCAGGACAAGATCGCTGGCGGTGTGACAGAACGCCTTAAGTAAATGAGTTGCGTATTGCTAATGGTTCGAGCTCTTGGCATTGTTGGTTGGCGGCAATGACCCGATTTTCGGGATGTTGGAGCGCGTAGGCCCGGTGACATACCGGTTGCCTTTACTGCCAAACCTCGATGCGGATCTTAGCACGAGAGGACAAAAAGGTTGCGCAACCGGACGATTCCCCTATGGGAAGGCGCTGTGAAGCAACCAGGAAGAATGTGAGGTAACTTAGGAACCAGAGTCAAAGATGGGGGAGTGCTACCCGGACCTCTTCGCCGCAGGTGGGAGTTAAGTTTCGGGGACGAAACTTGTTTTTATTGGTGAGTGATGTAAGACCTGGCTTTTCCGTTACCCTTTCCGTTATCCCTTTCTTACGACTGTCCGACTGTGGGACGATTTTTAGTGTTTTTCCGGAAAGTCCGTCGGGACTCGCGGACATTTTTAGGCGGAAGGGCTCGCGAAACGGAGAACGGGGACGCGATCGGTTTCGGATTCCGACTCCCGGTTCTCCCAGAATAAATTTTTGAAGTTCGGACCCCTTTAGGCGCCCCGGGAACCGTGCGATTGGATGACACGCTTTTCGAGACAATCTTAGCCGCCGATTGTTATTAGGGTTTCCCTTAAAACCGGGGGCCCTAGGGTTTTTCTTTTCCCTCTTGGTTTTTCCCTCTTGACGGCTAGGATTTAGGGCGGCACTTTTAAGAAAGAAAACCCCATTCCTTTCTTCCTCCCTTTTCATGAGGCGCATGAGAAACCGAGGCGACGAGACGAGGAGAAGGGAAGAACGGGGGAAACCCATCCCTCGTGGAGCCTTCCGTTGGAGACGAGAGGGACGATCCACCCTCCCACCCTTTTCCTCACAAGATCACGGTAAGCGTCGTTCCCCCTTTATTGCATTTTCTGTGGGGTCGAGGTTTTGGTTGGGGGGTTGTTCGGGTGTCGCACGCGTCGTGGGTTGTGGTAACGGGAAGCCGCCGTCGCCGTTGTCAAACGGGAGGCCGCCGCCGCCGTTATCATGCCCACGAGGTCGTCGCCGGAGTCGCACGGGAGCGAAAACGGAGAAGAAAGCAAAAAAAAAAGGGGTTACTGTTCATCCCCGTACGGCCGCATCGCTGCGCGGTCCACGGGACGCGGCGTGCACCCGGCGTACAGCTCCCGGGCCCATGGGGCGCGGACCCGGCGCACGAATGCGTGCGCCAGGCCGCGCGGTCCACAGGGCCCGGCGTGCACCCGGCGCACAGCTTCCGGACCCGGGGGCGCGGACCCGGTGCACGAATGCGTGCGCCAGGTCGCGCGGTCACCGGACGGGCGTGCACCCGGTGTACGCCTTCACAGCCCAACCGCGTGGACCCGGTGCGCGCTCCATCCGTGCGCGGCCCGGCCCAAGCCGCAATGGCGCACGGCAGTGGCGTGCACCCGGTCTGCGGCCGCAGGCACTGTGGCCGTGAACCCGGTCCGCGATGCTGGCCGTGCTCCAGCGGCTCACCGTGCCGTGAACCCGGTCTGTGCCGCCGCCGTTTTCTGTCGTGGACCCGGTCCACGCCTGGACCCGTGCGCCAGGTTGCGGCCAGAGTGTCCAGAAGCTCCGTTTTTGGCCCGTTTCGCCCCGTTTTGAGTGTTTTTGACCACGACGATGTTTTAACAATACTTTTCCTACCTTAGTTTTCCGGGCGCAAGGTGGGAGAACTTCTGACTGGAATTTCCCGCACACCCTTTTCTTCGCGTTCCAGGTGGGTACCCCTTAGAACCTCTTTATGCACAGTCTCGTTGTTGCTATGTTTATTTTGTTGAGGGGTTTGGTGGGTGATGTGGACCTCCGGATTTACGGCCGTCGCGGTAGAAGACCGGGCGGGCAGTTCGCCCTACCCGAACAAAGGTAGGGATGTCCGGGACACACTAGCGTTGGGGACGGTGATCGACGTGACCCTTCAGATCATTAAAGTTGAACTTGTGGAATATTGTTAACTCCGGTAAAGGTTGGTGTTTTATTATCTTTATAGTATGGCGACTATGGGTCGCTGTGGGGACTCTTCCATTGACTTGGTTTCCGGAGTTATGGGAAAAGGGGTAAGATCTTAGTAATTGCATGTTTACATTTGCTAACCCTGTTAAAGCTATTGTGTGGATATTTGGATGCCGAGGCAGGTGCTCGGTCCGTTTTGCCGAGGATGGTGCTCGGATGAGGCTCGAGATTTGCTACACGCACAAAGATCTTAGTAATTGCATGTTTACATTCACTAACCCTGTTAAAGCTATTTTGTGGATATTTGGATGCCGAGGCAGGTGCTCGGTCCGTTTTACCGAGGTTGGTGCTCGGATGAGGCTCGAGATTTACTACACGCACACCCGCGGTTTGGCCACCGCAAAGGGTGTGCTTTTCCGGAAAAGTGGTACGTTGACCCGTGTACCCCACGCGAAGGTGGCGTTAGGAATGGGGGCCCCCATGGGTGGGGGGTGTGAGCGGTGACGTCGAGGCAGGTGCTCGGCGGCCGAGGCAGGTGCTCGGCGGTGGGCATCGGGGAAGGTGCCCGATGCTGCTTTGCGAGGCAGGTGCTCGGCGGTGGGCATCGGGGAAGGTGCCCGATGTCATATTGATACAGGGTGTGGTGGATGATGCATGGGAGGGATAGTTGCTCCGGTGTTTGTGGTTTGCCTTATCTTTGTTTACTACGCTTATCATGCTAATTCTAGTCACTGACTTCCCACTCCGTGACAGGTTCGTCCAGGGGCGAGTGCTAGGGCGCCGGTGAGGACGTTAGGGTGCTGATCTGACTTTGATCGAGCTTCAGACACAGTGACCTTTCTTTCCCTTTATCTTTTATTACTCATGTTAGTTAGTTGTGGTTTGCGATACCCCCGTGGGGTCGAAGTGGATGTTGCCCTTTTACCTTTTCGAATAATTGAATGAATTCTACGTTCTCTCTTACTTGGCCGTTTTGAACGATGAAAAGCAAAGAAAACCGTTTGCGAAAACTACTTTTAAAACGTGGGTGTCGAGTGGGCACCGAGCTTTACAAACCTTATGGGATTTATGTGTTTGCGAACTGTTTTCATAAACAATGGCGTCGTGTGGATGCCGCTTTCAAAACCTTGCGATTATTTATCCTTTCAAAACACCGGCCTCTATGCTCCAAGTGAATGCTAGAATATCATGTGAATTGTTTGGTTGCATGTGTACGAGACCCCAACTGATGTGGTTAGAGATTGTGTGTGCTACGCCTTGTGAGACACTTTGTAGTTGAGACGCCGTGCATATACAAAGGAGACTCTGCCGTTGGCAGAGTGAATTTGTGTATGCGGCGGGTCTGGGCACGCGCCGGGAAGTAATGTTTTACAAAAAAAAAATATATGGCTGATTCAGGGGCATCGGTGGCTCCTCTTCCGCGCGATTTGAATCCCCGGGGCGTGACAATTCAGCACTTTCGATCCGACGGTCGGATCTTCCAGAAATCGAGGAAGAAGCGAGCAAATAACCACGAACAGTGTAACAGTGCTCGGTGCACAGTATAAATTAAGTTGTTACTGTAGGTGAACAGTAACCCTAGTTTTCGAAACCCCGACGGATCTAACGCTGACTAATTCGCTGTCTGGAAACCGATCATAGCACTTCAGGTAGTCGTTTCGAACGGTTTCGGCGTTCTGGACGCAATGGCGCTGACGGAATCTCCGTTTGACGACCCTAGAGTATCGAAAAGCGCGAAAACTGTTTTCCGGAACAGTATTTTATGGACCGAGATTTTATCCGGACAGTTTCTCGAAAATCAGAAATCGCTACCTGATGGTTTTCGTCGAGCCGGACGCCGTGACGCAGTCCATTTTCCGTTTCGACGACCGGATCGCCTCGAAGAGCGTGAAACAAGGCGAAAAAGGTGACAATTGCACATGAAACCCTACATAACCCGCCTCGTTTTGCGTGCCACTCCCTTATGAGGGACCTAAGAGTAAAAGGAAGATGCTGTGAGGGACTGGGCTGTAGATATGTAGAGATGAGGGGCTAAAATGCAAGATGACCAACCCTATACATATATACATGCACATACGACTAGGGTTCCACAAGCCCTAGACCCTGAGCTCAGCCCCAGCCGCACCTCAACAGATCCCTCTCCTCTGGCGCTTCCCTCGGACTACCCCACGCCGGCCGCCGCTCCCCTTGCCGGAAAAGCAAGATCAAGAAGAGCTTGACCTCGGAATTTGGAGAGGAAGGTGTGGGGGAGGGATTCAAGTTGACAAATTCCCTTCTGAAGAGTCCCTCGTGGTGCTGCAACCGAGCTGGGTTGGATCCGACGCCGACCGCCGCCGTGCGCCGCCGCGGGACAACACCCTCTTCCACGATTTTCCGGCGAAGGTGAGTTCTTGGGACTTTTATTTTAGTCTCGGGTTTTGGGCATGGCCATTGTGTTGCTGACGTCGAGGAGGTCGTCCTGTTGCAGGACGAGCCGAGGCCGCCGTCCCGACCGCCGGCGGGAGCCATCCTCGCCGGATTATCGTTTTCTTGACCGATCGCAGGCGCGGGCTTCACCCGGCCGTTAAACACAAGATCAGCACCGTTGATCCCTGTCCCCTAGTCGACTGAAAGCTTCCTCCAAGATCTGGGGTTGATCAGACAAGGATCCATCCCGCACGGCCGAGCCCTAGAAACGGGTGAATTAATTCGTCGCCGGAATTCCTCCGTCCGGCACCGCCGCGGCCTCCCGGCGCCGGCCACCACTGCACCGAGCGTCGGGGTGTTGGGACAGACCTTTTGGTCCGGGTAGCACCTGCCCGGAGCCGCCGCGCCGGAAACCACCATTAACAACCTTGAAGCTCCTCCGAGCTTCGCCGGCGCTGCCTTGCCGACGCTCCCGGACATCGGAGAACCGCCCAGGTGAGCTTCCTTGGTCCCTAGGAGCCTCCCCATCACCTTGCATGCAGGGTTTAACGTAGGGCTTCTACCCTCTGCAGCTGCACCCGAGACTGCATTCGAGCCCACCTCCGGCCATCTCCGGCGGCCTGGGCTCCGGCCACCCGTACAGGTAATACCTAGAGGCCCTTTATATGTTTCCCATTTTTTTGGTTTTAGGCCTAGAGCATCCCTGTAACCCGGTTCCCAATGCTGCACCCGAGCCACCCATCTCGGGTTTGCCCCCGGCCGCCGCCGCCCCCGGCCACCGGCGCCTGACCGGGCCTGAACCAGACACCTTCAGGGACCTCCATTGATCTGGTGCTCCACTTTGTGGCAGGTCTGAACCTGTGCTGCTCAAGGTGAACCCAAGCCGAGCCTTGGCTTGCGTTATTGGTGCGTCACCTAGCTCCGGCCACCTCCTCCGGCCGATCTCAGGCAAGCCTCAGGTGAGCCCTCGACCCTACCTAGTCTCCTGAATATGACGCTCCAATTATGGTTCGATTTGATCAAGTATAAGTTAAGATATTACATAGTTGTATTTGAGCCAGGGATGTGTTATGGGCCAACTCCGATTTCGGGGTCCGTGTCAGTCCAAACTGGTGAGCACGGGCTCCGTCTTGACGTAATGATCACGCTGAAACTTACGGCGCCAATTTTGGACGCCCGGATTGCAAGAACGAGTCGAAACGGATAATAAAATAGGATAATAATGCGAATTAAAATGTACTACGGACCTAATTGCAAATTAGACACACAGGCTGACTCTAGACAGTGTTTTCACACCACTAGACACTTTGTTAGAGTCCCGTGGACTCTCGCTAATCGGAAATCGGATTTGTATTCAATAAATCGACGACATTGCTCCTTATTAGCATCGCATTACTGTTGTGTCATCGGGATGGGTTTGTGTGAGTCTAATACTGATTTTAGCCCCTTGTTCAGGGCCCAGTTGTTCGGCACCAGCCTCCCGGCAGTCTAGCGGGAGTTCGGGATCGGCCTACATTCAGGTGGGTTGTGTTTACTTTATTCCTAGCCTCTAAATTCTATCATGTTGGACGGGGTCTATTCTAAGTGTACTGGGGTTGAATAATGATGGGCGATAGCTTATGCATGTTAGTGGGATCGCTATAGTGATTAGCATCAGTTACCGACGGTGATTCTCTTTTAACCCTTATATGTCAGCGGGCCACCTTCGAGTGCGCGCAACATTACCTTGTTTTCGATTATGCACTTTACTTCATTTACCTCATTACTCTTGTTATTTATATTATGATGCTGACATGATGGTAGTTACGGTTACTTGGCTCGAGGTTGCCACACGCGCACCCGCGGTTTGGCCACCGCAAATGGTGCGCTTTTCCGGAAAAGTGGTCTATGACCCGTGTATACCCACGAGGTGACGTAGTGGGGCCCCTTATTAGTGGTGGGGTTGAGGCGCCGAGGTGCGAGCAGTGCGACCCGTCGGTTTAGTTGTCCGGCGTGGTCGGGTTTCTGCAGGTACGGTGCGGGCCGTCGGTTTAGCTGTCCGACGCGCCCGGGTATTACAGGACGCAGGTGTACAGGTTGCCTTTCCTCCTTGGGAGGGTGGTTGCTCCAGTTGTCTTCACGGTTTGTTTTACTATATTCTCATGCTTTACTATTTCTGCGTCACTGACATCCCACTTCGTGACAGGGTCCAGACGGGGAGAGAGGTAGGCGATGGTGAGGACGGGACAGGAGCAGCTGGGTCGCTGGGGACCCTGGACTGTGTTTATTCTTTTATTCTCGCTTTTCATTACCTTGTAGTTATGTGAGTGGTTCGCGATACCCTCGTGGGGTCGGCATGGATGTCGGTACGGGCTACATTTAGTGCCCCTGGTGGAATATCTTTCCCTTTTATTTCTATCGGCCATTTAAAAATCAAAAAGGCAGAAGCCAAAGAAAAGATTGCGAAAACCGTTTTTAAAATCTAAGTGTCGTGTGGGCACTGGTTTCAAAACCCTGTGGATTTATCCTTTCCAAATTGACCGGCCGTAGGTTCTTCTGTTATTAGTTTAGAATGCTGGTTAATTGTTGTGATTGATTGGCTGGGTATGTTGGAACATGTACTGAACGCTACGCCGTGCACATACAGGGGAGACTCCGTCCGTTTGCAGAGTGATCCTGTATGTGTGGCGGGTCTGGGCACGTGCCGGGGAAGAGGGGTTCTCTTTTAAACAAAAAAAAAAAAAAATTTACACGTCAAACATTCGACTGTTATGAATCGTTTCCGCTAAAACAAACCCCGGGGCGTGACAGATTAAATGGTATGTGCGGGCCGTCGGTTTAGCTGTCCGACGCGCCCGGGTATTACAGGACGCAGGTGTACAGGTTGCCTTTCCTCCTTGGGAGGGTGGTTGCTCCAGTTGTCTTCACGGTTTGTTTTACTATATTCTCATGCTTTACTATTTCTGCGTCACTGACATCCCACTTCGTGACAGGGTCCAGACGGGGAGAGAGGTAGGCGATGGTGAGGACGGGACAGGAGCAGCTGGGTCGCTGGGGACCCTGGACTGTGTTTATTCTTTTATTCTCGCTTTTCATTACCTTGTAGTTATGTGAGTGGTTCGCGATACCCTCGTGGGGTCGGCATGGATGTCGGTACGGGCTACATTTAGTGCCCCTGGTGGAATATCTTTCCCTTTTATTTCTATCGGCCATTTAAAAATCAAAAAGGCAGAAGCCAAAGAAAAGATTGCGAAAACCGTTTTTAAAATCTAAGTGTCGTGTGGGCACTGGTTTCAAAACCCTGTGGATTTATCCTTTCCAAATTGACCGGCCGTAGGTTCTTCTGTTATTAGTTTAGAATGCTGGTTAATTGTTGTGATTGATTGGCTGGGTATGTTGGAACATGTACTGAACGCTACGCCGTGCACATACAGGGGAGACTCCGTCCGTTTGCAGAGTGATCCTGTATGTGTGGCGGGTCTGGGCACGTGCCGGGGAAGAGGGGTTCTCTTTTAAACAAAAAAAAAAAAAAATTTACACGTCAAACAT